>JAUPFT010000003.1:28681661-29881661 GCA_036936625.1 Parnassius smintheus behrii | reverse complement strand
GAAACTTAAAACACTAATAATTAAACACACTAATTCACTTAATTCCGCTCCGAAGCTTCGCTTGTGTCGCCGAGTTCAACTCTGCCCCGATCGCATCTTGCAGCGCCTATTTATTTAAATTAGCAAAGAAGCATCCCGAATATTCAAGTAAATGCGCGCAAAGGGACGAGTGTGCGAGTATAGATTTTCTAGAAACTTAGTTCTTCGTATGGCGCTGTTGGTTGAGAGATTTGTGATGTCATTCTCTGCAAAGCTCCCCTTGCTCTCGTTCCTGACACTAGATGGCGCTAGTTGTGTCGTCGACTTGAGCGCGTAACAGTATTAATTTAGACAAACATTGTAATTGGAAAAATCACATAGATAAAGTTTGTTCTAAAATATTTAAATTAAATTTTGCTCTGCGAAGGCTAACTTCAATCTCGTCAAGAAACACTTCTCTTATAGCATATCATGCGTATGTCGCTGCTGTATTAAGATATGGTCTCATATTATGGGGAAACTCGACTGATGTAAACCGTGCTTTTATATTTTATAAATATAAAAGCATATATTTTATATATATGCTTTTATATTTATATATACCGTGCGCAAAAACGCTGTATACGAGCAATTTGTGGTGTCGGGCCACTAGTTTCTTGCAAACCACTGTTTAAAGAATTGGGTGTTCTTACACTGCCATCCATGTACAATTTTAAACTTTCAATATTCGAAAAAAAGTATCCTCAGTTTTTTTACTAGATTAAATGATACAGTAACATATAGTATGAGATACTCAGATAAAATTATTTAACCTTCATTAAAAACTAGCCTGTACTCAAAAAAAATTATATGTGATGGCTATTCAAGTATTTAATAAAATCCCAAATGAAATAAGGCAATTAGATTATAATCGATTTAGACGTAATTTATTAAAAGTGGCTTTTAGAAAAACAATTTTATTCGTTAAATGAACTGCTAAAAATAAAAGAACGTTTCTATTGACTGTAAAACTCTGTTTCTTATCTGATTGTGTTTTAAAGGATTAATATTAAAATTGTAAAGTGATGCATGTTTAATTTTACTTAAATTTTGTATATTCTAACTATAAGTTAATCAGTAAATAAGTTTTCATATACCAAAATTTGTGAAATATGTGAACCATTATTATTTTATAAGAACATCTTTGTACAATATTTCTTGTGAATACATTTATTTATTTATTTTAACTTATAGCAACTTTCTACAAAGTGCTCTTTATTACATATAACACACTTTCGTGGTATTTTATTTTTAGGCTTTTCTTGCGTAGCCATAACCTTCTATCGGTCACGTGTTTCCTTCTTATAACGCTCGTTGCGTTCGTTGCGCTCACCTATGGCGCAGTGGCGCGTAGACTCCTTCGCGGCGTATATGGTTCGAGCTTTAATTTCGGAAAAAATTCTTTCATCTATCGCTACATTCATATAACATTCGCACATTCACACTCTGTCTTAAGGTTTAGGGATTAGCCTTTCTTTTTTAATTTTATGCTTGCGACGCAACAATATCTATGTATAGATATAGTAATATAACTTATTAATAAAAAGCTAATTTACTTAAACAAACGCATATATTAATTTATTTTACAAAAGAGAAATAACGAAAAAAGACTGCTAGCAAAATTTTGTTAAAAGTCAACAAAGTCTCAAACAAAAGTGATTGCGGGCGCGGCGGTGGGCGTTCCCGAGTCGGCCCGATCTTCCAGACTTAGCAAATGTCGTTGTGTGCGTGCTGTGGCTCATGCGTATGAGTCCATACTGTCACGCATACATGTTAGCGGCGTTCGGTACGTTTCTTAGAAGATAGCTTACTTATTCCGTATTTACGTAGTACATACTGTTACGAGCTTGAGGTTCGTGACAATAAAAATTGCCGATAGAATTACCTAAATTAACACTTTAATTTTCTTTTCACAAATTAAAACTTAAAACACCAATAATTAATCACACTGATTCACTTTATTCCGCTCCGAAGCTTCGCTTGTCTCAAGCGCCTATTTACATAAATTAGCAGCGAAATATCCAGAATATTCAAGTAAACACGCGCAAGGTACCGAGAGTTCGTGTTTCGACTTCAAGAAGTTTAGTTCTTCGGTTCGAGACTAGATGGCGCTAGTGCCGTCGACTTGAGCGCGTAACAATACTATTATTTATTCTGTGTTATGGTGCTAGGCATATGCGATCATCGCCTGGAGCGGCTCTTAATATTTTTTTTTAATAAATTTAGAATTAGCTCCCTTTCTCGTCAATTGATGCTCGATCGATGCATTTATGTTGCATCCTAGATACAACTACGATAAGGGGCTACCACGATAAAAACTCTATGCTCCAGAAGCAATCGGTTTGAAAACAGAATTTCAAAATATTTTATGAATCAGATTTTCAGATTCAATTAAGCAGATATGGTTTCTTTTGTACTCTTTGTGTTTTACCCTTATGGAATATAAAATGTATTAGGTACCAATATTCAAAATTTAACTTACACATAGTTCTTTAGACAAAAATTAAACAAATAAAAATAAAACCGTCAAAAAACGAAACGTATAGTAGATAAACTAGACGCGTGACGCCAAAATCTCGGCACATGGAAAAATTTAAGGCAATAATTGTTGCGTTTATGGGCATTGACGTTGCTCGTTAGTGTAGCCGCAGCATTAGAACTTGCAAAATTATTACCTATTTTGGTAGGGTTGTCACTATAGATGAAAACAAATTAACGCTCTAGAACGTTTACGCACATTTTGTGACTGGATTAAAGAATATCGACAAATTGTTTCAAAAAATGCTTCTCTGGTGCTCAACAGTTTATTGAAAAAAACTATTATGATCTGCCAAAAGGCTTTAAAAATAGAAGAGTAGCCAAATATAAAAAGATGTTGGATTATTGAGGCAAGGATTAACCTATACAGTCTCCTAAAAGTCAGTATGAAACAGATTTTTTTCAACGTCATGCTTGTTCAATTATAACAAATATGGATTTGAGATTTATGGTTTTAAACCAACATTATGAAAATTTTGGTTTCCTTTATGATTTAAACAAGTTAAAAAATATTCCAAACCATCTAATATTAAAGTACTTATTAAAAATTATCTCGGGAATGCAATGTCACAGAAGAGACTTGAAAGCGTTGAAAGTTTCATCTATCGAGGCAGATATAGCATCCAAGCTATATTATGAGGCTATAATTAAAAAATTCAGCAGGATAAAAAGCAGAATATCTATTTCTTTATTTTTCTTTGAAATTGTTTGGTGTCGGTACTTAATGATTTTGTATGAATAAAAATTTCATAGAATAGAATAGAATAATTTTTTATTCAATATAGATTACAAGTAATTTTTATTGAAAGTCAATATTTTACGTTACCACTGATTCGAAAAAAACCTCTGTCCTGGAAAGAACCAGCAAGAAACCAGCGGGACTTTTTTTTAAATAAATTTTACAATGTCAAAGGTCACATATATCTTTACAAAATTTATTTAGACACAGTTTGGAAGCGACCACCTCATTCCTAGGGGTTATTATCAATCATGTATTTATTTATGTTAAAATATCCCTTTTTATACAGTTTTTGATTAATTAAATATTTAAACTTGGTAATAGAGAGACCTTTTATGTGTTTTGGGACTTTGTTGTACTAGCGTATTGCTCCAAGAATGAATTACTGACTCTGTGGAGTAACGAGAAACTGGTAGCACCAGTTTGTGTTTGTTCCTAGTATTACAGAGTGTATGTCACTTTTTTTTTAATAAAACTACCTTTATTTTTGTGAACTTACATTTTTTTATAGATATACTGAGAGGCCAAAGTTAACATATTTATTTCTTAAAATTTTTCTCTAAGAAACTTTCGGTTTAAGGTTGTAAATAGCTCTAATGGCCCTCTTCTGCAAAACAAAAATAGTTTCTAAATCAGCCGCATTCCCCTATAGCAAAATTCCATATGACATTATGCTATGGAAATAACTGAAATAAACTAATCTAGCTGTCTCGACACTAGTGAGATCTCTAATCTTTTTTACAGCATAAGCTGCAGAGCTTAGTCTGCTTGCTAGTTTAGATATATGGGGACCCCACTGAAGCTCAGCGTCGAGAGTGATCCCAAGAAAACCAGAGGATTCAACAGGACTCAGTTCTTCCCCATTTAAAAACACTTTGGTACTCGGATTATTAACATTTGTTGTTGCAAATATAATACATTTAGTTTTATTGCCGTTTAAATGGGGATTATTAACGTTAAACCAATGCACTAATTTCGATATAGCATTATTCACTTCGTTACATTTAAATGATTGACATTTTTCTTAAAATTCAAGGAAGTATCATCAGCAAATAATACTATATCATGATTATCCCCTTTAAGGGAAGGTAAGTCATTATACACTAAAAATAGGAATGGGCCAAGAATTGAGCCCTAAGGGACACCCTTATGTAGGGGGCCATCCGGAATATACATAATGTCAAGTGTTTTGTTTTTCATTTTATATAATCCGTCTCCTTGCGCAGGCAGAGGGCCTCGCAAAATGTATCTTGCCCACATAAAATTTAGGTCTTGCGCCGCCACTGAGAAAAACGGTATGTGAAATAAGAATAGAAGGAGAGTTAATTGAGCAAGTGGATGAGTTTGTGTATTTGGGATGTGTATTTAGCAGGGATGGTAGATATGATAAGGATATAGAACGACGAGTAAATTCAGGGAATAGAGTAAATGGGGCACTACACTCTGTTATGAAGAACCAGAATGTGCCAAAAAAGGCACGTATCCGTATATCGTAACTTTAATGTGTTGTAGTGAAAGCTGGGTGTGGCAGAAGAAGCACGAAAGTAGAATAAATGCTGTAGAAATGCGGTCTTTAAGGAGTATGCTAGGGTTGAATCTGAATGACAGGGTGAGAAATTGCGTGATAAGAGATAAATGTGGTATGCAAGATGATGTTGTGACCAGGATTAAGAAAGGAATGCTTCGGTGGTTTGGTCATGTAGAAAGAATGAATGAGGAAAGAGTGACAAAACAAATTTATATGGCAGATGTGAACGGCAGAGTCGGGAAGGGGGGGTGCGAAGTCAGAAGTCCTCTACGTGTGCCTGGTAGTTGCGGGTCCCTCTCGATACGTCTGGAGGGAAGAGCAGCAACTGGGCCGGTGCACCCTGGGCGCGGCGGTTATCTTCCTCGAGAAATGAGAAGAAATTCTTATTCCTTGGGGAATGTTGCTGCCGCGGCTAATTATTCTGACATGGGGGGGGGGGTCCATCTCGGACCAACAGTGCGTTCCTCTGCGTGACCCTCTGATCAGCAGAGGGCATAGCAGAGGAGCGAGGGCGGGCTCGGTGTGCACTTACCCTGCCTCAGGCAGACAGTGAAGGATTCATCCTTTGCTGTCACCGCCGATCTCGTAATCCCAGTATCGAAGTGTCGTGGATCATGTCTCGCGGCTTTGATAAGGACCGTCTTGGCTTAATCGCCCGGACCGCGAGGGAGAAAACCTCTATAAAAAGTTACCCCGAATCCCAAGCGGCGACGCACCGCGAGGGGATGGATGGCTGACGGGGTTCTATGAACAAATCAGCCGCAAGTGCGCTCCTCGCCAGGGTACCTGCAGACCCCCTGGCGAGTAATAAATCCTCTAAATCTGCTTACCTTGGTACAGGGGTCTCTGCCAAGGTGGACCTTTTATTCCCCCATAATCGTGGGTACAAATATGGAAACAAAAAAACAAACAAATAAAACCGCCGGCAACGGCAACATAGAGGAGAGGAGGAGCGATGCGGGGACAGAGTCCGACGCCGCATCGAGCAGAGTGGGAGGCCCAGAGAGCTCTCGACGCGTGGGGCCTGGAACCGCGGAGAACAGTAAGTTCTTCCGCAAGCGGTCCAGGCGGGATGGCGACCAGGGGCCGTCATCCGGTGAAGAAGAGGTCTCGGCCCGGAAAATCCCCACCAACGGGCGGGGTGGGCTGAGAGGCAAGGGGAATGCCAATCAGAGGGCTGAACGAGCGGCAAAGCTTGCCGAGGAGGGGCGCCACCCGGGCGATACGGCTCGGGTATCAGGCGACGAGACGAGTGCGACTGGCGGCTCCGAGGTGGAGCGTAAGGCCAGATTCGTAAAGGAGGTGGAGGCCGCGATCAAGGTCGTGGCCCACAAGCAAAAGTCCTCCTCAAAGTTCAAGGCCATTCCCGGGGCCTCCGCCTCCATCATGGCGGCTGCGGAGGCCAACTTTGTTGGGGCCGGGCCTAATGCGGACGAGGTGGCGAAGCTGCGGGCGGACGTGGCCCGCCTGACGTCTGCCATGGAGACTCTCCAGAAGGAGAATGAGCAGCTCCGCGCAGACCTGGCCAGTCTACGTGAGCCTGCCTCTCGCGCGGCGCCCCAGACGCAGCGTCCAAGCCAGCCCGTGCCGCTGGAGAACCAGGTTCTGAACCTGGTCCGGCAGGAGCTGGCTGCCTTCCAGCATCGGTTCTCCGTGCTGGAGGGCATCGTCCTGCGCCCCCCCCTGGGGGCAAACAAGACGGCGGCGAGGCCGGCAACGTACGCGGCGGCCACGGCTACCGCATCCAGGCCGGGGCCGTCCAGTCAGCCCTCGGGCGGGGCTGCAGTTGCCCCTCCCCCCCCTGAAAGGCCGGCTCCGGCAAAACCGGTACCGGCTGAACCGGCTCCGGCTAAGCCGGCGACGGGAAAGAGAGGCCAGACGAAGGCAAAAAAGGGCAAGGCGGCAGCACAGGTGATGGCTGCACCAGCCCCAGTGCCTGCGGCGAATGTGCCAGCGCCAGTGGCAAGCCAGCTACCGCCGCCGCCGTCACCACCCCCCCCCCCCAGCTCCCTACACCTCCCACGGCTGAAGCCGGTTGGCAGATGGTCGGGGACAAAAAGAAGGGGAAGAAGGCAGCCAAAAAGGCCAAAGAGCAGGAGCGGCAGCGCCAGTTCAGGGCGCGCAAGATCGCGGCTAGGCTCCGCGCCCCGAAGACCGCAGCTGTAGTGATTACACTACAGCCGGATGCGGAAAAGAAGGGCGTTACCTACCGCGATCTGCTCGCGAAGGCGAAGGAGGCGGTGGATCTCGGGGAGCTCGGGATCACTGGGGGCCTCCGGCTCAAAGTCACCCAGACGGGGGCCCGTATGCTGGAGGTCCCCGGGGAATCCAGCGGCGCGACCGCGGACGCTCTGGCTGCGAAGCTCAGAGCGTCTCTGGACGCGGAAGAGGTCCGAGTGTCAAGGCCCGTCAGATGCGCAGACCTGCGCATCATGGGTCTGGACGACTCGGTATCGGAGGAGGAGTTGGTAGCCGCCGTCGCCAGGTCCGGGGGGTGCACTACTGACCAGGTCAGGTCAGGCGCCATACGCCCGGACCAACAGGGTTTGCATGCCGCCACGGTGCGCTGCCCTGTTACGGCGGCCAAAACCATAGTGGAGGGCCGAAGGCTTCTGGTAGGCTGGGTCTCATCGCAGGTTAAGCTGCTGGAGCCCAGACCTCTGAGGTGCTATCGCTGTCTCGTGGGGCACCACGTATCAGTGAGATGCGCCTCAGAGGTTGACCGAAGTGGCCTCTGCTTCCGCTGCTGTCAGCCCGGACACATATCGGCGACCTGCTGCGCCACGCCGCACTGTGATGCATGTGCGGCGACCGGCAAGCCAGCCGATCACCGGGCCGGAAGCAAGGCCTGCGTGCCACCCGCCAAGGCCAAGGCCGCGGGTAGGGTAGGGGCCAAAGCCGCCATCGCCTCTGTGGCCTCCGCCGCGGCCGCAACTGCCACCGCCACCGCGGTCACTGTCGCCGCCGCCGCCGCCGCGACACCGACGCCCGCAGAGGGGCCCCCCGTGGAGGAAGCTGAAATGGAATGCCTATAACGGCCCCATTAAGCTTCCTCCAGGCGAATATCAACCACTGCGCCTGCGCTCAGGATCTGTTGCTCCAGAGCATGGCGCAGTGGTCGATTAACATCGCTGTGGTCGCTGAGCCGTATTTTGTCCGGCCTAGCGAGAACTGGGTGGCGGACCTTAACGGCTCAGTGGCCATCATTTCTTCGGCCGCCGCCGGTACCCCGACCCTTGAAGGTGTCAGGAGGGGTCAGGGGTGCGTAGCAGCACGGTTCGGGGAGTTCGTCGTTGTGGGGGTGTACTTCTCCCCGAACCGATCTCTCGCCGAGCTCCACAACTCTCTTGCAGAGCTGAGAGCAGTCGTCGTCGGAAGTTATCCCCTTCCCGTACTTGTCCTCGGGGACTTCAATGCCAAGAACTTGGCTTGGGGTTCTCGTCGTACAGATGTGCGGGGTAGGATGGTGGAAGACTGGGCTCTGGAGACAGGCCTGGTCGTCCTAAATCGGGGTTCTGTCCCCACGTGTGTGCGGATGCGGGGCAAGTCGGTGGTGGACATCTCGTTCGCTAGCCCCGCTCTGTCGCCGCGTGCCATTGACTGGCGTGTCATGGAGGGGGTGGAGACCTACTCCGACCACCGGTACATCCGGTTTGATGTCTCCACCCAGTCCTCGAGCGCGCCAGTCCAACAGGCCCCGAGTGGTCCGCGTTGGGCGCTGAAGCAGCTGGACCGGGAGCTCCTCCTGGAAGCCTCGATCGTGCAGGCCTGGGTGTCATCACCGGACAGGCCTGCCGACGTCAATGATGAGGCAGGGTGGTTCCAGGAGGCCATGTCCGAGATATGTGACGTGGCAATGCCCCGAGTCCGGCCAGAAAGCGCCCGGCGTCAGGTGTATTGGTGGTCGCGTGAGCTGACGTCTCTGCGCGAGGCGTGTGTCGCCGCGCGGCACCTGTACACCAGGCATCGCAGGCTCCGCATTCGTCCACCGAATGCGGCAGCCATTGAAGCGGAGCTGTACGAGGGATACAGAGCGGCGAAGACCGCCCTCCGGGAGGCTGTCCTGCGGGCCCGGGATCGGGCCCGTGAGGAGATGCTGGAGACTCTCAACAGAGATCCGTGGGGGCGCCCTTACAAGATGGTGCGGGATAAACTCCGCACCTGGGCCCCCCCGCTGACGCAAAGTCTCCGGCCCCAGCTCGTGGAGGACGTGGTGAGCGCTCTGTTCCCTGCGCGAGGGGAACGTCCGCCCCCACCTATGGCTCCGCCACCTGCTGTGCCGGAAGCGGACTACCAGGACGACGACGACGACATCCCAGAAGGGACCGGGGTAGAACTGAGAGTGGCGGTGCGTAGGCTCAAGGCCAGGAATACCGCCCCAGGACCCGATGGCTTGCCTGGCAAAGCCTGGGTCCTGGCCTCGGAGGCTCTCGGGCCCCGACTGGAGAGGCTCCTAAGCGCATGCTTGGAGAGAGGCCAATTCCCGCTTCGTTGGAAGACGGGGAAGCTGGTCCTCATTCGGAAGCCGGGGCGCCCTGCGGACTCTCCGTCCGCATACCAGCCCGTGGTGCTGCTCGACGAGGTGGGCAAGCTCTTTGAAAGAGTCATTGCAAACCGCCTCGCCGAGCACCTTGCGGGGACGGGGCCGGATCTTGCGGAACACCAGTTTGGTTTCCGCAAGAGGCGCTCTACGGTGGACGCCATCATGCGCGTGAGAGCCCTCACGACGGGGGATGCAGTGGCCAGAGGGGGGGTTGTCTTGGCGGTGTCTCTCGACATCGCCAACGCCTTCAACTCCATGCCCTGGAGCTGCATTAGGGAGGCACTCCGGTATCACCGGGTGCCGACCTATCTCCGTCGTATAGTCGGGGACTACCTGACGGACAGGGCCGTCATCTACCCCGGTCGCAACGGTGAGTGGAACCGGCGAGAGATGTCGTGCGGTGTCCCACAGGGTTCGGTTCTGGGGCCACCTCTGTGGAACATCGGTTACGACTGGGTGCTGCGCGCCGACCTCCCTACCGGCGTCAGCGTAGTTTGCTACGCTGACGACACGCTGGTACTGGCACAAGGGGGGTCGTACGAGGCGGCGGCGGAAACTATGACACGCGGGGTTGCGATAGTCGTTGAGAGGATTCGGCAACTAGGTCTGGAGGTGGCTCTGCACAAGTCCGAGGCCATGCACTTCCATGGTCCTCGGAACAGGCCACCACCGGGATCCTCAGTGATGGTAGGAGGGGTATCCATCGGCGTCGAGTCGACGCTGAAGTACCTAGGACTCGTCCTCGACGGCCGATGGAACTTCGTTGAGCACTTCCGACGTTTGGCTCCCAAACTGGAACGGACCGGGGCTGCCTTCAGGCGGCTCCTGCCGAACCTGGGAGGGCCAAACGCCTCCTGCCGGAGGCTCTACGCGGGAATCGTGCGGTCCATGGCCCTTTACGGGGCCCCGGTGTGGGCGCGTGGTTTGGCGCGGCTTGCCGTCCACCACCTAAACGCGCCCCAAAGGGTGATTGCCGTGAAAATGGTTCGCGGCTACCACACGATCTCCCGCGAGGCGGCGAGCCTCCTTGCCGGATTGCCGCCATGGGATCTGGAGGCGATAGTTCTCGCGCGCCTGCACGAATGGCGCGCGGAGGCACTATGCCGTGGGGAAACCCCGCTGCCGCGGCAAGTTGTCGCGCAGCGGACAGACTTCCGGCACGATCTCATGGCGACATGGAGACAGCGACTGTCGCAACCCCGTGCTGGGCACGCCACTATAGCGGCGATAAGACCCCTCTTTGAGGAGTGGCTTGAGAGACGCCACGGCATCCTCACCTTCCGCCTGACGCAGGTCCTCACCGGACACGGTGTGTTCGGAAGGTTCCTGCACCGAATCGGGCGGGAGGAAACGCCCGGGTGCTCCCACTGCGAGGATGGACCGGAGGACACGGTGGAACACACCGTGGAGGTGTGCCCTGCTTGAACGGAGCACCGCCATGTCCTCGTAGCGGCGATAGGCGGCGGCGACCTCTCGCGTCCGGCCCTGGTCGAAGCCATGGTCCGGAGCGAGACGGAATGGGATGCCGTCACCACCTTCTGCGAAGCAGTGATGCTAGCGAAGGAGGTGGCGGAGCGGGAGAAGCGGAGAGCAGCAGCTCTCCTCCCCGGCCGCCGCGGGAGACGCCCTGGGCGTCGGGGGCTACGTCGTGGCCCCCGGCCACCGTAGGCGCGGGCCTGTGGACGGCGAGCAATGGGTAGCTCGCCGTTCGTCCGTCTAACGACGACAGGCCGTGTCGACGGCGCGTTTTGTTCCACGCGCGCCTCAAAGAGCTGTCAGCAGCGAGAAGGGGCCCGCAAGGGCCGACGCCCGCCGGGGCTGCGGGCTGTTCGAAAGAGATACCGCGGCTCCGGAACGTAAGGGCACTGAAGGAACACGGATGGTTTTTAGTCAGTAAAAGTCTGACACTCCCTTACGCTCCACCCAGAGCGAAAGGCGTCATTAGATGATTTTCCATCCGCAAAAAAAAAAAAAAAAAAAAGAGTCGGGAAGGGACGCCCTAGAAAAAAGTTTGTCGACCAAATTGGCGATATTTTGAAAATGGGCCACGTTAGAAGTACCCTTAACCGACGAGCATGTATGCGTAGATATATGGATGTAAAGGAGGCGAAAGATGTATGTCATGATCGTGCCAAATGGAAGTCCGTAGTCTCTGCCTACCCCTCTGGGTGACAGGCGTGAGTGTTTATGTTATGTATGTATAAATAGGAATGGGCCAATAATTGAGCACTGAGGGACACCCATCTGTACGGGCCATCCGGAAGAACTTTTACCATTGATAATAACTTTCTGCACTCTATTATTTAAATATAAAATAACTAGTTTAAGCGCTGTGTTCTCGACACGATAGTAATGTAGCCTCCTGATTAATGTCTCATAGTGAACACAATCGAAGGCCTTGTAAAGGTCACAATATATATCTAAAGATTGCTCTGAATTCTTCTATGCACATAAAATAAGTTTTATAAGCCCAACTCCGGCATCGGTTGTCGAGCGACCACTGCTAAAACCACATTGACTTGTATGAAGCAATTTATTAATATTAAAAAAAAACTTAACATTTGATGTAAAATAAATTTTTCAAAAATTTTACGTTGGTAGTACAGAATTTGGTCTAAAATTGGCGGGGTCTGATGTACTACCAGATTTGAATAAAAAGGTATAACTTTAGTATATTTCACATTTTATGAAACACACCAGATTCAACGCCTTTATTAAAAATAGTGGCCAGATAAGGTGCTATTGTATCTATTGCAGATGCAATAACTTTAAACTTCTCTTAACATCATGATTTCTTATATTTACGCGAACACTGTACATTGATTAAAACTACTTTTACGGATTTTTTCGCGTTTTATTTATTTTATTACTGATGGTAAAATTGTGAAAGTATCGTCTACGTACCGCTTGTAGAACCTTGGGGTGACAGGTCCAGTAAGGATGATACGTGAGGCTATTGAAATTAAAAAACATCCTAATTTCAATAAAGAAGGAGGCTTGGTATTACCACCTGCTTGGGATCCTATAATTAATAAAATTAAAACTAAACCCAAGGATACCACTGCAAGACTTCAAACCACAGTTAGTTCATTCTGCGTAGATCGGACCAAAGACAATAATTAAAAAAGCTGAAGGTACTCCGGGTTAACTTTGACATCGGGACGTCAGTCACCTCAGTCCCCCGTGACCATGGGTGCTGGAAAGCACCCGAAACGTCGGGTATTAAAAATAAAATAAATAAAACGCGAAAAAATCCGTAAAAGTAGTTTTAATCAATTCTCTTAACATCAATAGTTTTAAAATATTTTAATGATGTCTTTTGGCAATATTCTATGGAATTTAAAAGTAATTGAACAAGCCTTTACATTTTGCTTAAGCAATGATTTTTTTATAGAAGAGGGGGCAAACGAGCTTGCGTCTCACCTGATGTTAAGTGACTATCGCCGTCCATGATCAACCGCAACACCAGAGGAATTGCAGGTGCGTTGCCGGCCCTTTAGAAAAGGGTAAGCTCTTTTCTTGAAGGTCCCTAGGTCATATCGGTCCGGAAAAATCGCCGGTGGTAAACTATTCCACAGAGAGGTCGTACGCAGAAGAAAACTCCTTGTAAAACGTACAGTGATGGACCGCCAAGCATCCAGATAGTGTGGACGGTATCGGGACGTTTGCCCCGTAGTGCGTTCACGAAATTTGGCGGCTGGGATTAATCCGAACAATTCCTCAGAGCACTCTCCATGGTACATGCGAAAGAAAAAGCAAAGAGATGCAACATCTCTTCGCAGTGCCAGTGAATCGAGCCGATCGGAAAGCACTCGGTCGTCGACGATTCGAGCCGCTCTGCGCTGGATGCGGTCAAGTGGAAGGAGCTGGTACTGGGGAGCCCCAGCTCAGAGATGGGAACAGTATTCCATGTGCGAACGAAACTGCGCCTTGTAAAGTTGCAGGCGGTGTGCCGGCATGAAATACTGTCCCACTCTGCTGAGCACGCCAAGCTTTTTAGAGACCAATTTGGCCTTCTCTTTCAAGTGACCACGAAACTGCACGTCACTCGATATGTCGACGCAAAGGATTCCGATACTGGCTGAGGCAACAAGGGGAGAGCCTTGAAACTGAGGAGATACGACAAAGGGGTTCTTTTTAGCGGTTAACGCGCAATCTTGTGTCTTCTGAGGGTTAAACTGACTAGATTTAGTCGCCCCCAATCCGAGACTCTGTTCAGCAAAGACTCGACTTCAGACACAAGTTTGTCCCGGTACTCGGAAACGTTTTCCCGACAAATATTGGCACGGCCGTTGTACAAAGCGTCACCAGCGCTGTCATCTGCATAGCAATGAATGTTACGGGTTTGCAACATATCATTGATATGCAGAAGAACAGCGTTGGCGATAGCACGCAGCTATGCGGAACACCACCATTAATAGGCTTGTGATCGTAGCTTGCACCGTCTACAACGACCTTGATGCTCCGATCTGCAAGAAAGCTGTTGGTACAATTATATTAGAAACAACATATAAAAATAAAAAACTTCATCATCATGTGGAGATTGATCAATCACATTTTTGATCAATCTCCACATACTTTAACAGTCCACAAACAAGAATGGCGAACTATTATTTTCACATTTTTTTTCTCTGAATATTTTGTTGCGACTGCACAGATAAAATTCACTCTCATTGATAACAAATTTCAAATAGTAGGTACCATCTCTTATTTTTTACTGTATTATTGACATTCGTCTTTAGCGCTTTACACGTTCAAACCGAACGATGTCGACTGTAGTCACCATGGACAGGTAAGGCAAGAATTTTTGTGGGGACTACAGTCACCGTGGACACTTGAGTGGTTATAGAATTGATCGCAGTCATGTTATCAATTCGTTAAGCAAGTCAGTATTGCACTGAATTCGTTTTAATACATAATTGTAATGTAATAGTTATAAAATGTCATCAAGAGATATTTTGTAGTTTTTTAAAAAAAAACTTCAGTACCACTCCCGAAATATATACGCTAAGCAACGGTGGTTACAGATAGATAAATAACCAATTCAAAGCTAACCTCACCCAGTAATTGCAGTTAATTGTGTTCTTTGGAGTAAAATTATTATTTTACTTTCGAAATAATGTCAGGAGTTTCTACATAAAGTTTAAACGAAAAATATCTAGTGAAAATAGATTGTTTCAAGATGAGTGGGAAACGGATTATTTTGTTGTGCCAAACAAAAACAATGCAGCTACTTGTTTGATATGTCGTGAAAATATTATACCTATTGAAGAAATACAATATTTCGCATCATTTTACCACAAACCATAATTTTTTCGATGAAACGCATCCTCCTGGATTTTTTTGAGAAATGAGAAATTGAGTTTTTTTTTTAAAGAAATCATTGCATCAACAACAAAATGTTATATCTGTGGCGTTATTACAAGACTCTGCGGTAAGTAAGGCATCGTATGAAATTTGTTAGATTATTGGTAAGCATATGAAACCATTTACCGGTGCAGAAATTGTAAAGAAATGCTTTGTTAGTGCTGACAATATCCTTTTTGATAAATTCATTAACGAAAAGCAAATACTATCTGATATAAAAAAAAAACTACAGCTCTCGGATTCAACATGTATGAGGCGTATTGAAAACATTTCTAAACTTATTTGCGACAAAATATTAGTTATCCTAAGAAAGTGCAAATTTTTTAGCTTGGCATTTGATTCCAACACCGATTTCAGCAACATCGCAATGCTTGGTGTTTGTTAGATATTGTACAGAAAACAATTTAATACAGGAAATTTTTTTGAAATTCCTAGCAATGAAAATTCAATCCCGAGACACAGATTATCTTGATACTATTTGCTTACTTTGAGCAGAATGAAATTGACATACAAAAATCGTGTGTCTGATACAGATAATGATCGTCTTTCAATGACTGGATCTGGAGCCGAAAATGGATTTATCTTGTTATTTAAAGAGAAATATAATGCAATAACATCTCATTGCATTATCCATCAAGAAAACTTGGCGGCGCGTGTTGTAAATCTAGAAATAGAAGCCGTAATGAAAACAATAATCAATATTGTGAATTATATATGAGCAAGAGAATGGAACCACAGAAGATCTAAAAGCCTTCTGGAAGAACTGTCAGGGGTGTGATGGCTTAGTAGAGGAAAAGTTTTTGGATAGTATTTTTTATTTTTCTTGCCATGAAATAATATTGTTTTTTGAGCAAAATAAAGAGCAAGTATACTTGGAATTACAAAATGATCATTGTGGTGTATTTTATAGACCTTTCTATGTGATATTACGGAAACAATAATCAATACAATAATCTCAACCGTAAACTCACAAGGTGAAAATAATATTATGGTCTCCAATATGACAAGTGACGTGTTTGCATTTGAGGAAAAGCTAAGCATATATCATGAAGAAATACAGAACAAACAGCTGCAAAATTTTCAAACTATGATAAAAACTACAGAGGGCGGTAACATTTCGGAAGAAAACTGCTCAATAATTTCAAATTATATTACTGCACTTTTAAACGAATTTCGAAAAAGGTTTCAAGATCCAAGATATTTTTATTTTATTTTATAGGATAGTGTGACAAACGAGCACATAGTCCACCTGATGGTAATTGGTTGCTGCGACCCATAGACATCTACATCTATCCTCGATTACAAATCAAAATGCAGATGCGTTGTCACGCGTGAGGAATAAGATGCAATGCCTCGTTTCCAGTAAAAAGGGTCTCCGGTTCTCTACACTCACCATACGAAATACAGCAGCATTAAGCTACTATTTCACGCTGGTATTCTGTGAGAGCGTGGTCCTTCCCCGGTCGAGCCGACCCATTCGTGCTACAACTATACTACTAATATAACTGCAGCATGGCTCTACCACGTATAAGATAAATAAAAAAGTTTTTCACACATAGAAAATCCATGGTATGATTTCAAAAACGGCACCAATCTAGACGTTCTGTTGTAAAAAAAAAGACAAACAGGAAATATGTGGAATTTTGGTGTATTATTCCCCAAAAATATAAAAGCGTCCAAAGATGTGCCCAAATACTATCAATATTCTTTGGGTCAACATATGCAAATCATCGTTTTCAAAAATAAAACACTCAAAGAACGTGTACAGAAACAAACTAACGGATTCTCATCTGGATGATGTAATAAGTATAGCAAGTGTAGCGATAAGTCAAATCCTAAAACTATGCATTAAGTTTTTAAAAAATGTTCACAGTATCAAAAATCGCATTAAATCATATTAAAATCTTTGTTAAAACTTCTTTTTAAGTCGTTAACTTTGAATTACGTTTTAATTTTAAGACCAAAATAATTTTTGCTTGCAACCTCGACACCATGACTGAAAAGTGTTTGTGGCCCCTAAAAAAAGATGTTGAGAATGGCTGTCTTAGAAGACAGCCTACTATTCTGTTTGTCGTAGACAGAGAAACCTATAGACAAATTGACGCCTTCTTTCGCATTCGTACACGAAAAAGATAGATTTATGCATACGTCTTGCATAGAAATGAGACAGAGCGGTGTGATTGTTTGTCCTTTTCTCCGTGTCGGTTTTTATTTAGCAAACTACACTTTGCTAAACAACTTTGACAGTTCGTAGCGATCTAAGGAGTTTACAAGTTGGTTTAAGTGAGAAAAAGTGTTTTGTGAGCTTAATATTGGTGAATCTTGTTCAGTTCAGTTCCTAAAACAATTAAAATTTTTATCTAGATATGTTTAAAAGTCATAAAGATTATTGTATAACCTAAAGATTATTTTATTACCTAAAACTACGTTATCGTCCTTTCTCACTCGAGGCCACGCTAATTGTTAGTCTATAGGTTTCTCTGTCTACGCTGTTTGTACCACAAACTAATAAGAATACTAACGTGGTTTGTACTATCCCCCTACATATCACACTAATATGACGCTTAATAATCCATATATACATGTTTATTTATCTATGTAAAAGTACTAGCGAAGGGCTAAAACTAATGGTGGTTAATATAGCGCATAGCGCCATAGTATAGCGCGCTATCTCTTCATAACGCATAGCGCGTGCTATGTAAGTAGTCGCTATGACGCTTTGGCGCTATTCATATCAAGCGGCAATTAGTTCTAGCAGCAGCGCTGTTGGGAGTAGACGTGTGACGCAAATTTAATCTAGCAGCACGCTATTCATCGCGCGCGAACTAATTTAGTGTTAGACGTTATTTAGTTAGTGTATACTATATATTTATAAGTGATCGAAGGACACAGTTGTCTGCTACAAAAGAAGCCTAACTAATGTTTTCAAATGTAAATAAAATATAGATACAAAAGTGTATAGTGTTTGTAAATAGTTGATTTTTATCAATACAATCAATAAACTTTTAAATACACCTTTAATTGATTTATAATTTATATAAGGTTAAAATAACTTTTATATCAATTATAATAAAAAATGATTAATTTTATTTTGTTTTAAAAAATACACGCCTTAAAAACATTTTAAGGATTATAGAAAGTTAGAAAGTCGTAAGCCTGAAAAGTATGAAAGAGCGTTCATTGATTTTTCTTTACCACTTTATTTTATTTTAATCTAAAATACCACTTATTACGAAACAATGTTCTTATATAGCACGCGGTCTATCCAATGAACAATATGTAGCGTGCTCCGAGATATAGTGTACTGCAAAACTTAATGTGCTTCCGGCCTCCTACACACTTTTTTATAAATAGCGCGCTATAACATAACGTATTTAATAGCGCGCTAGAAATGTCTAGTTTATAGTCTGTAGCGTGCTATTGATTTATAGTCGTTTTGAACAACTTTAGCTAGAACCCAGACCCGTAGATACTCTATGACTCTATGGCTGTAAAGCCAATAAAAAAACAGGTATCAGGTCAGGCCAGTGATGCCAACTTAGCAACTTTATAGTTAGATCTAGCTATTATTTGGTGACAGACAGCTTAATAAAACTTGTAGCTAAACTTTTTAGCTACTTTTTCTAGCTACTTTTCCTTTCATCATGAGACGTGAGTCTATCGAAATTCGTCGAGTAGTGTGCCGAGACGAAAGAAAAAAATCTATGGCACAGAGTACCTTTGTATAAACTGAAATAGAGACCAATCTTCGACCTATAAAATGGCAATGCATAACTAGCGCCTCTAGTATCCATAGTTAGCAACTTTATTGTAATATCTATAAATATAAGCATATATATACACACATGCCGTATATATATAGCACCTACGTAGATATACTTGTTCTCATCACAGATATTAATATATAAAATCAAAATAAATAAAACTAACATTATATTTACAGGATTTATTAAAAAAACAGCACACAAATACAATAATAGTTATGACAATAATAAATATCAGTACATTTATTCAACTTATATATAGAAATTAATGAACAGCCTGAAAACAAAGATAAGAACTAAATTTAAAAAATTTTATACAGTAAATCTGCACTCAACTTCTTATATTATAATATGTATTTAAAATGCGTCAAGAATAAAATTGAGATCGTTTGGAATTGAAATAAATTTGAAACCAATTGCTAATTAAGTAAGCAATTCTACATTATTGCTCCATTAAATTGAGACGAAGATATATATATATATATATATATATATATATATATATATATATATATATATATATATATATATATATATATATACATATATATATATATATATATATATATATATATATATATATATATATATATATATATATTGAGAGATGGGCCGAATATTCGTTTTATATTCGGTATTCGGCAGCTTTACCGAATATTCGTACTCGGCCGAATATGCGGCTAAATCACCGAATATTCGTTTAAGTGGTACTGAAAATGTCCACTTGAATTGTACGAATTGAGTAATGAAATGAAAGTATATTTTATTTATGGGTTAAATCTACTCGAAATGTTATGTTTTCGAGGTACTTTAGATTTATTTCCAATTATAGCAAATAGAAAGATTGATAAATTTTTTTTGGAATTAAACAAAGAAAACATTAAATTACATTAGTACATTTCACTTTACTTTGGTCGTCAGTTTTTCTATATAATCTCGCGCGCTTTATGGTAACAAGTTTCGATATAAATTGGTTAGTTACAGAGGTGATCCCGTTGAATAATGTTCGGCCAAATATTCGGTTCGGTAAAAGTTTTACCGAACTTTCGGCCGAATATTCGTATTCGGTGACAATCATATTCGGCCTATATCAAATTAAAATCAAATCCAATCTTGAATATTTGTTTTTCTTAATCTTTTAAGATTAAATTGAAATGATATTAAAATTGAGGTCCTTTGGAATTGCGGCAATTTATAATTTTTGAAATGAATTTTAAACCAATTGCCAATCAAGTAAGCAATTCTGCATATTGCTCCATTAAAATCGAATCGAATATTGACAAAAACAAATATTCAAGCAATAATATTTATATAATAATGAATATTTGAAAACAAATATTAAAGCAGTATGTTAGCAATGAAGACGTCTTAAACTCACATTATATAATAACTTATATCAAATAATTTAAAGCTCAAAATAAATTATGCTTCTTTGCATTATTTCTAATACTTTTTTTGAATAAAATATGTAATACAAAAATTATGTGCTGTATTGTACCCTGTAGTGTAATAAGTCATGACGGCGTAAGAGAATTTACTACTCAATGTCATCCCGTGGGTGTCGTAAGAAGCGACAGAAATAAACTAAAACATGAGCTATGCGTAGCAGCCTCTTCGGAAAAAAAATACGCTGCCGTTGCCAACCCACCTGATATACTGTGGCAAATGTTCCCATAGTATCACGCATAGAATACCATAATACATACATATTAGAACGGGGAAGTGGGCGGAGCCCGCGTAGCCACTAAAATGTCACTAATACGTCAATTCACACGTATAAATGTCAACACGATATGTGTTTTGACGTTTACAATGGTCTCCAAAATTTGCATGCAAATTATTTAGAAAATGCCAAATTGCACCCTATTTACAAATAAATATGTAAGTGTTAAACGTATGTGTTAAGCGATTTTTTTTAATGAGATTCACTCTGTCAACACAGCGAATCGGGTTTGTCGACGCCCTTCCTTGTACAAAATAAAGTTGACAGCCATTCTATTGTGTATTATAGTATTCTATGGTATCACGAATCTTTAGCAATAGACTTTGTGTTCAAAAATAAATTATTTGATGAATATTGTAATAATGCATTCTATAGACTCATAGAGTATATCTAACCTATTTAATAACGACATATCTGCTAATTATAAAAATATATTTGTATAAAAAAAATAAGATTCATTAATCTTACTTTTATAATTTGGTGGTTCAATTTAAGCGTATTTATTATTACATATCATTGATAAATCAGTTTAGAATGCATGAATATATAAAATTTGTAACAGTAATTAAATATTATTAACTCATTTTGGTAGCAACAAGAGTAATCATTTCTTTTTTTTAAAAAGTTTACTTCTTAACCTTTGGGCTTTAATTTGGAAATAGTTCTCATCATCATCTACCAGAACATCTTTTCTCCCAGCTAATATTCTATTAATATTTTTAAAACTATTAAAAATCAGACAACGCATCACAATATTTATCAAATAATCAACTAATTTATTTTTATGCACATTACATTTCATAAAATCAAAATCAATTAAAGTATATAATATGCTTGTTTTCATAATTTCTTTTAACTGATCATTTTCAAAATCGTCCTTTGAAATATGATTGATTATATCCCGCATATCTGAAATTGATTAAATCAAATCATTGCAAGGAATACAAAGCCAAGTATTTTATGTATTCTATTTCATCTTCAGGAAATAGGTCATATTTACAGTTTTTTTTATTCTTAGAAAAAGGGCTTTGTCACTGAAGCGATTATGACGCCCTGGTACAACAAAATTCTTAAATAGGATAAATACTAACAAATAAACTTATTAATTATTTAATCTATTATTTACTAACACAAATTTTTTTGGCATCATCTGATAACGGGTCTGAAAAAATAGTATTATTGTCAACCAAATCTAAGAAATACATTTTGACAGCTGTCAGACTTATTGCACCAAGTATGCCAACCAAAAAATGGAAACGTACAAAATTCGATTCTTTAAAAAAATCGATAACGATTATTTAGAGTTGGTAATCATTTACAGTTTGGTTTGAATAATACCAGAATAAATAAAAGACGCATAATTTAAAACATAAGATTGATCAGTTTCTTCTTATTTGTTGTTACTGCTTATTTCTAGAGGCACATTTATAAAAATTTAAGATTGAAACTAGATTAAAAATAAATTTATTCAATCACTATCAGTACAACTAGTTGAGCTGTCGTTGTTTAGATTATTATTTGATTTTCGATAATGCAGTCAAAATTAATGTCTCTTTCAAAGTCATCCATAATCAATTTTTTTTTGTTTTTTATACCACTTTTGTCCAATCATCGTTTGTGATATGGGCACATGCTTCAACGAATATATAAGAAATAGTCCAAAAAGTTAAAGCAACAAAATAAGAAGACAAACACAAAATTACGCGTAGTAAGCTCCCGAAATGGCGGAAGATTGAAATTACGTAGTAGTTTTTTCAGCACGGCCTTGTATGTGAATTTTTTTGCTTACACAAATTTAAAAAAAAAACTTGTTTTGTTCATGATTGATGAATTTTAAAATAAAATTAAGTTGAACAAATCATAAATTACAAAAATAACGATTCCATTATTTGAATTTTTTTACCGATTATCTGAATATTTTTGCCGATTATTCACATAACAATGAATTTTAATGATACAAACACTACGGTAAGGTGCATAGCGACGTCAAGTAAAAAAAGGTGATACTGGATATTTTTTTAGTATCTTGCTTTGTTTGAAAGATGCGAATTTAAATTAGTAATAAAAACTATACACGAGGTAAAGAAATATACATAACTTTATATTTCTTCGGATTTACGGAAAAGGTTATTTTAAATGTCGTGAGTACGCTTGAGCAAAGTTATTGCGAAATGATTAATGTGAAACGTCGAAAGGTATTTCTTAGATTTGGTTGACTATAATACTGCTAATCAATGACAAATGTAAAATACAATTTTTTCTTTCTATGGAGTTCTGGACACATTCTATCAAAATGTGATAAGCATCATCGATAACATTGCAAGTTGAACAGTGCCCAGATCTGAGTCTTAATGCTATTACAGTATCGGGTCTACACAATATTCTGTTATCTATCCAGGTTGAGCGCATTGGGTACGGCTGGATCGTACGGTACCATATACCCTTTTCTTTTGCGCTTTCGTCAAAATATTTCTTCCAAAGGTCATAGCAATATTTTTTTAATAAAGGTGTATAATTTTGAAATTAAGGGGTAATATTAATAAAATAGCCGAAATAGCTTGTTTGGCTAGAATCAGCTCTTTCATTACTCTCTAAGCCAATGTTCGAAGGTATCCATTGTAAATATATATTCTGGAGTCAGCCTGTAACTAACTAGAAGCTTTAAAATCGCATATGCTACTGGTAAGCCTCGAAAAACCGAAGTCCACCGAGCAAGGTGTTGAAGCGCACTCCTTGAGTCGTTTAAAGTAACAATATTGCATATTTACAGTTAACACAATGTTTACATTTAGTTTCATTATAATTGGCGTGAGGTTTATTTCTAAAATTTTTGTGAAATCAAATGTGCAGGTTGACGATGCCTCTAAGTTTTCATTAACAATGAGTGTGCACATTTAAATAATCTAGCTCGCAGTTTTTACCATGAGTGTGGACACTACTTAAATTATTAATCAAAAGGGTGGCAAAAGCTGACTCATATTGGTCACAAGTTGGATTAATATTACGGCATCCATGGCGTTTAACCGATCCAAAGAAATTTTCCAGTGGGTCCTGATTTAGATGACGCAACCAAACTGATGTAATGCCAAAATCAATTTCAATTTTTTTTAATAAAACTTCCATCCCTTCTAGTGTCCACACCCAATTGTTTACAGTTGAAATAAATTCTACTAGTGGAAGATAAGCATCATAGACGCAAAAACTTTTTTGGCATCCATACATGTTTTGTGATGTATGGAGTGAGCTGTTGCAGGTCCAAGTCGAGTTTTGGCATCTTTTCTTTTAAAAACTGCCATTAACTGAGTCGAAAATATTATCCATAAAAGCAGCAGATCAGCATCTTCGTACTCTTTTCGAAGGATACCCGTTGTCTTTTTCTTGTCTGCCAATGCTCCTCCTTAAAATTAAAAATTAAAAAAAATTATCAACCAGTTTTGTTTAAAAAAGGAAAAAAAAGGAAACAATAATTGCAACACCCCACAAACATCATTAAGTATTTATTAGTGGTTGCGAATTGACTTTCCTGAATCTAATAATTTTAAATTTATTGACCAATAATTTAATGTAAATTTTGGTACCTATCTAAATTCTTTTAATTTGTTATTTTACGTTCATGCACAAAATAGTTCATAGGGCGCACTTAATGCCATAGGACATTCTATCAGTCAACTATTAAGCTAAACAGAGGAACATGTAAGAGGTGGTGGAGCAATAATCAAAATAGAAAGGTTTTTTTTTTATAGAATAGGATGACAAACGAGCACACAGTTCACCTGATGGTAAGTGGTTGCTGTGGCCCATAGACATCCACATCTATCCTCGATTACAAATAAAAATGCAGACGCGTTGTCACCCGTGAGGACTAAGATGGAATGACTCGTTTCCAGTAAAAAGGGTCTCCGGTTCTCTACACTCACCATACGAAACAGTAGCATTAAGCTACTATTTTACGCTGGTATTCTGTGAGAGCGTTGTCCTTAGCCGGTTGAGCCGATCCATTCGTGCTACAACTATACTACTGATATAACTGCAGCATGGCTCTACCACGTAAAAAAGGGCTGATAAAATACTAACAATGATATTATCATTACTAATATTCCCCATATTCACCAGCTTAAAATGCTTGTGCTAGGAACGGTTCACGAGAGTAGTCGAATGGCGGATTAGATTTCACGACCTTTTGAGTTCGCGGCCCGTAACCTGCCATTAGGCTAACGTAATGATACCAATGATTTCAAAAGGAAGGATTCTTCATACAAGAAAAAGTAGCGCATCTGCCATAATACAAACGTCATAACACGACGTAACCAGGGTCGGATTTCGTAGTATAATTATCCTATTTATACCATTATTTCATAATGTGCAGTATGCAGTATCTTAATAATACTAGGCAAATTGCAATTCGTCATCGCACATGTATAAACATTGTTTATGAGTCTTATCCTATCCATTTTTACCAGAAGCTTGATGACGGCAGCAGCTTCTCTCAGTTTGTGTGTCGAAATGAAAACAGAATTTTAAAATATTTTATGAATACGATGTTCAGTTTCAATTATGTAGGTATCGTTTCTTTTGTGTTCTTTTCGTTTTACCCTTACTGAATATAAAACATATTAGGTACCAATATTCAAACTTTAACTCACACTAAGTTCTTAAGACAAAAATAAAACAGAAATAATAATAAAACCAAAAATCAAAACGTATAAAAACACCAGCCACGTGACGCCAAAATTTTGGCAAAAAAAACATGAAACGTCAAACGTGGTATAATTTTGGACAAATAGTATAACTTTATTTTCCCTGTACAAAATTAATTAAATTACACACTTCTGTTATTATCTTCCACGTTCCTTTTGTATTTCCTTTATTTTTTATTAATTTATTTTTATAATATTCTTTTTTCAGATTTTTAATAATTTTGTTACACATGTTTCTCATATACTTAATCTTTAGTTCTTCATTATCCGGTAACTTTATAGTTTTCATATGTAGATTATCTCCTTTCCTTATAGATCTTACCACTTTTCTTATTATCCATGGTTTGAGAGGTTGGTGCTTTTTAGTAATCGTTTTGATTTGTGAGTTCTGTTTAACCAATGAATAAAGTTTATCCGTGAGAAGCTCAGTGGCTGAATTTACGTTACTAATATGTAGCACATTATGCCAGTTTTCTTCCAGCAGTATTTCTTTGATCCTTTCATAATTAACGGTTATTTTTTAGATATATAGATATATATCTTTACTAACACCAGCATTGTTTATATAAATCATTATGGGTGAATGATCAGTTATTTGCTGTTCAAAAACTATAGTTTTCCAAGAACTATAAATTTTGACCATAAAATGATCAATGCAAGTATTGACTCTAGTAGGACGGTCAATATCTTGTTTTAAACCGTGCATACCCATAATATT
Organism: Parnassius smintheus behrii; assembly: GCA_036936625.1. Classification (NCBI taxonomy): domain Eukaryota; kingdom Metazoa; phylum Arthropoda; class Insecta; order Lepidoptera; family Papilionidae; genus Parnassius; species Parnassius smintheus. The sequence goes on along the minus strand of JAUPFT010000003.1, from coordinate 29,856,026 downwards.
TAAATAATCTTGTGAGGATGCTGACAAGGTACATGATAGAATATCTAAGTTAATATCACCAGTAAATATTACATTTTTAGTTGAGATACTAGTTAAGACCGCGTCAATAGATTCTAAATATTTACTAGAAAACTTTTAAAGAAAACTAGGCGGACGGTATGAGCATATGATTGTATAATTTGGCGAGATTTTTATTATAAGGCAGTTTCCATCGTGTAAGGTTGGCTCATAAGAGGATGCATCAATTTCTTCTCAGACGTATATTTTGATTTAATTGTAACATATTACTGGAGTATTTAATATTTATAATTCTTGAGTCTAAAGTGTAAGAGTGAAATTTATGTACTAGATTACTAAGTGTAAGTAATTTATGATGTAATTTTATGTTAATTTATACAATCAGGCGTTACTTTGCGGTAATCCATTACAATAAAGACATTAATTAATTAGCAACCAACCGCTTAAAAATACAATGATATGTCTATGTATTTTTAGTCTTAGCTTATAAAACATAGAGAACAATAAAACATGCATTTATGAAAATAAATAATACAAATTAATAAATAGTCATTTGTTACTAATGTTATCTAGGTCGCTCTCGCTATTAACCTTTACGTATTACAAGTGGAGCTCCATCCGCCCTCCGAAGTTATATTTTACCCCTTGATGTCCAGCAATATTTAAAGGCATTAATTTTAGCAAATTCCCTGGTCAAAAAGAAGAGTTTCTTCGCCTTAATTGTCAAACTCTCAGACGCGAAAATCAGTTTGGGTGGACCATCAAGTTTTAAGTTTGAGGTATTCAACTTGCAGCTCGTATATTATTTGTTGTATGCCTTGACGGACTTATCTATTTTATTCTTTAAGAATACGGCTGGCAATATTAGTCTGATTTACAATGCAACATTGCGGTCGGCGTAGTAGACGGTGTACATTTAAGCGGCATAGTAGCCGGGCGTGAGCAAACTGCAAGTACTAGACAAGCAGAAAAATTTGAAGCAATGCACACGCATTGCATTGCAAGGCACGTAGTCGTTACACAAGTATGCAGCTGCGTATGTATTCAGTGGGCAAATTAAACTTATCAGAGTGCAAGTGAATGCGTGTTAGATTCACTCACTATTAACACTGAGCGACAACACAGTCTTCTTATAGTTTATGCTCTCCTATTATTTCGTACAATTTAACACTTCACAATTTCGAAAATTTTTAATTATTTGATAAAAGAACTAAGTGTATCTATCACGTCTGATCAGCACAGAGATCCGGGGAAGAAGCAACATGTGTCAATGAATGATACATATAAATATTGTCTATGTCAGAACAAATATGAAATATATATCATATTATCAAATATTAAATATAAATAGTTATCATCTCTCAATCAAAATAAATCATACCTAAAAACATTTCAGCCCTTTTCTTTATAACTACAGGATTAGTTGATATCACAGGATCTTGCATTGGAGTAACTGGATCTGAAACATTAGTTAATTTTCTTTCAGCAACATGCTTCACTTTTATAATTATTCCTTTGCTATTTTATATTATTGTAATACTTTTAGCCATGATTTTTCACAGGCGTTTGTGACAAATGAGCACACAATCAAACTGATGGTAATTTGATGCTGTACATAGGTACAGCATCAAATTACCATCAGTTTTGTGTTCATGTGCGGCCGAACCTGCGCCTTGTAAAGTTGCAGGCGGTGTGCCGGCATGAAATACTGTCCCGCTCTGCTGAGCACGCCAAGCTTTTTAGAGGCCAATTAGGCCTTCCCTTCCAAGTGACCACGAAACTGCACGTCACTGAATGAAACAAACACAAAACGATATCTATAGGATATCTACATTTAAATTCAATTAAAAATTAAAATGCAGATGCGTTGTCACCCCTGAAGACTACGATAGAATACCTCATTTCCAGTAAAACCTAAACACCATACAAAACTCACCCACACTAAGCAGCATGGCTCTACCACATATAAGTTATAAGAACTTCATTAAAAAGTTAGAATTATAATTACAATCATAGAAACACATTAAATATACAGAGTAATTCAAAATTTTTGCATTGTAAAAAAATCTTATGTTGAATAAATTGAAACTGTTAAAAAATGGCATCATAAGTCAGACTAACCAAAATTTTCTTTGTGAGGAGTATTTCCTTCCATTTTTGTGTATTATCGATGTACCGAACGTTCAGAGTAATGACCTGAAATGAAATTCATAAATCAATATCAAAAGAAGAAAAGGAAAGATTTAAAGAAATAACCAAACTAAATATATCACTGTAGGTTAGGAGAAATGGGTGTTTCTCAGTGGATTGAAGTGTAGATCCCACGACAATGTAGTGTTAAGTTTAGAGTATGTTTCCTCTCATTACCATCTTTACCAACATTACACGGCGACCCTGCCAGACAATGCGCTGCGCAAATGCAAGTGCACTGTCGCAGTCTGAATAATTATTAAACTGTTAAATAAAAAAAAGTATTAAACTGTAATTTACTGTAATCGACACAATTATACTGGATATAATGAAAAGGAAAATTAAATGCGCATATAAATATGGCCTTTTCTTAAATATTTAATATTACATACTTTTTGAGGAAAATGCTGCGGGGATTGCAATTTGTATTTGGATCTGTCTGTTGGAATGTTAATTATCTGGGGGCATGGCAGTGCCAAGTGCCACCAAGTCGAGCAAAAAAGCAGCACGGCCGTACCATACTTTTCTCAAAGTGGTTCAGGCCAATTTCTTCCCCCTATATTTATTATTTATTTAATTCAAAAACTCTTGTGGCTTACAGAAAATCCAACACGCACACAAGGTTTAATTTTACATGCAAAAAATATTAAAAAAATTCATCCAATTATAACAAACTAAATAATAGTTATCACTTATAAATTACTTACTAATTAAAAATAACAATCATAAATTAAACAATTATGCAATATTAGCGTTATAAGCCTTTAGCAGCGCGTGTTGAGAAATTAAAATATGAAAATAAAATATTAAAATATGAATATAAAAAGAAAAAGGTCGCAACCATACAATGTCAGGCTATGAAATATTTTGTCATATTGTGTCTATGACTTCGTAGTGGATAAAACTAGAAGCCTGAATTTTCAGTAACCAAGTAGGCATTGTATAAACATGGTATATTTCAAATTTCATTCAATTTGAACCAGTAGTTTAAGAATTATAACTAGTCAAAATTTCTTAATTTTGTCACTCACTGACTGACCGATCATCATAACTCTAAGGCACTTCTAGAAGATATATAAGCTTAAAATTTAGAACACAATTAGAGTTTAGTGTATAAATCAAGGAAAAACTAAAATATTTTTAAATTTCGGTCCAGTTTTCTAGATACACCAACTGCATAAATAACTTTGTAATCCGATATAAATATATTATAGAATTACAAGGTTACATTTGCAGTGAATGAATCAGTGTTCTTTTATATGTATAATAGGTGTAGATAAGTACGTTGTTGGTATACAAGAAGTACAAGGTACCGGAAAGAAAAAGAACTAGGACTATCTTGTCTACAAAAAGAAATGAGATGCCATCAAACCATAACTTGTATAAAAACCAAGTCTCGCAACTAAGTCTTCTACTATCCATGTAATACTAAGTCTATTAATTTATTCAGCCCCTACTTAAGGGTCCTTCTGTTTCATTAAGCAATCAAATTTAATATAATATGTATTACTTGTGAGATACATTGCGTTTTCATGCGATGGCCAAGTCAATCTATATATTTAAAACATAAAAGATTTTTAACATTGGTATCTTTGATCAACAATACCAACTAGATGTCGGGTCGTCGCAAGAAATCCATCACAGTAAATAAGAGCGCACATGAGACGTGAGCTCTTGCACGTGAGAGTGTAGCTCGCAAGGCAATAACGGGAAAAGAAACTTTATTTGTTATTATTTAAGGTTGATTTCACACTAAATGTTATTTAATTTATGTCTTTTCATAGTTTATATTCATGCGGACAGTATTTAGCTATGATTTTGTACATGACCCCTTATCTAGTTGGTATTGTTGATCGAAGATTGGTATGGTCACTATAAAATGTTGTTAGGTTAGCTAAATTCATAATAACTTAAAACAGAAGGACCCTTAACTAGGGACTGAGTAAATTAAGTGGTGTTATAAATTGAACATATGTATCTGAGCTTCTGTCTGAAGTATCATAGTGGCCGCATAGATGGAATATTATTTACCTTTTTTTGTTGAAATGTTTTTGTTTAGATCAAGAGTGTTCTAAGTTATGATTCAAGAAAATCTGTTCAGCCATTTGAAGATCATCAGCTCTTTTTTTTTTATTTTGGGTTTACTAAATTTTTATAGTTATTTAACAAAATTTCCTTCGTAAGTTTTATAAATCTTATGTTCAATTATTGCATTATATTTTTATAGAGATTTTATTATTTAATTTTATGGACTTTTATGGATTCTTAAGTCAATCCAAATTTACTTGGAACTTCTATGGTATCATCTCAACCCTTTCTACAGGAAACTTCTCTCTTTTTTTAATAATAAATTTACATTTTTCCATATGTAAATTATGACATACTCATAAATAAACATTGATGGAAGTATTAAAATATTAGTACCCTTGAGAAGATCACATACTATGTTCAGCAGTGGATTTGTGATGTGTAGTATATATAGCAGACTTGTTGAAAAATATCAGTACCTGTAGGTGTTGACAACTTTGCCAGGTTCAAAATATATTTCATGGGTTTTCTTCTCATAACTGCTGATTTATTTGATGATGTAGCTAAAAGACAATAATAGGATTAACTTTGAAATTATTTATATCATTATACCAGTATCTGTGACGACTTACAAAAGTATATTTTCACTGTATAATATTATAAAATAATTTATTTTTAAAAAGTATAAAAGAGGGGAGATAACACATTGCAAGCTTAATATTTATGAGAACTAGACTATTAATGGTTGATCATCAAAGCGTCATCCTTCTGTCAGCCGTAATCATTACATGCATTATCCTTTTAAGTCCAATAGTGCATATAAATAGTATGTAATAATATTGTAGTTAGATTTATGATTGAATCATGGTAAAATTACTACTAGTTAGATAACTACTTAATTAGGCATATTTTATAAAGAAACTATAACATAATTCATACTATATTATGTTCCTAATTCATTCCATAATATGTTTACTTATTCTAAAATCTATAAAGACAAACCTGGTATATTCAAAGTAGGCACAGCAATGTTACTGATTCTGTTATTTCTGCATTGAAACTTTTCTTCAAAATGTGAGTGACACATGGCGATACAAGTTGAATATGTGCATATTTTCGAGGTCTAGTAAATCACCGCCAATTGCGTAAAGCCATGCCCTAAATCGTTCACTATCGTTTTCCATGTTTGGAAGTCCGTGAAGAACATGATGCTTGCATAAAATACTGAAGAGATACATATAAAAAAAACTTATTTAGTTAACACTTATGCTTATGACAAATAACTTGCATCAAGGTCTGATGCAAGTTGTTTAGACGAGATGATATACTGTCACTGTCCTTAAATCCGGGAACACAGCTAAGCTTACATAATATTTATTTACAAAATGTCACAAAATACAAATAATTGAAAATGGTTGTACGGAAAGCGTAAATAAATTCACGTAATGGCAGGATCATATAAAAAGATACTCTATGGGCAGGATGATGTGCTGCCAGATTTAGTTTCAAAATCATACCTTTCCGTATATACACTCTTATCTATGATCATGCCAAAAACATCTAGTTATGGTTTTTTTAATCAACAGCACATGTAATCGGTATTTATTTATAAGCAAACGTTAAAAACTTTCATCACAGATTTTTATTAACTTTAAACAAAAGAAAATACCTTAATTTCAGCTACACTTATTTTCTACTAATTGGATTTTTTTTAAATATTTTGTAAAGCTACCTACAGGTAGTGGCGACATCTAGTATGTGATGAACGAATTATTCGCTTGAAATTGCGAACAGTGTCACCTAGTATTGTTGGTTGGAATAATACCGATTTTATAATACGACTAAAATAAAAAGTAGTCAATAGATATGGTTTTAAATAGTTTACTAAGTGCGTCTTAATTTTGCATAATAGCATTTCATAGGTTTCCAAGTTTTTTGTTCTAAGATTGTAGAGCCTGGTCATAGATGCTACGGTAAGTACAGGTCGACGCTGGCCGGGAATTCCCCGTTTCCTCTGTAACAAAATACTTAGTAAACTAAAATAGTACGCGCTATTCGTATTTTACCTTGTGTTGTTTTGTTTTATCCATATAAAACTAATTTAATTTAATTTGAAAGTGGATTTATCTTTGAAAAAAAACCTACGCACAGAAATACAGACCGGAGTGGGAAAATGTGGATGAATTTAAAGGTTGGCTAAAATCGGCAAGTGGAGACTCAAGCAAAGCATTTTGTACATATTGTTCTACGGAGATTCTTGCTTAACTATTTGATATAAAGACGCATGCTGAGACCAAAAAGCATAAACAGAAAGTAGAATTCAAAACAGGTACGTGAAAGAATTTAAAATTCGTTTTGTTGATATCAGACTCTATCGATGGGAAAAATGAGTTTGATATTTTCATTTTACCAATTTTTTAGGGTCAAATAATATTTTACGCCTAGGGTCCTTATGTTCATTAATTTTATCTTTACAGGCAATAAAGAAACTCCTTTCAAAGTTGTACCAAAAGACCATTTATTTAGACCTTGCGGTGAATTGCCGAGCACTGTTCTATATTAAGTGTTGACCATTTAGGTGAACTATGCAAAATGTGTTTCAAAGACTCTAAAGCTACACAGGAGCTTAAATTGCATCGCACTAAATGTGCAAAAATAATGAAAAATGTGCTGAAGCCGCACTTTCGCAAGGAGCTCTTAGATGATATTGGAAACCAAAAGTTCAGCATTATGATGGGTGAGTGCACAGACGTTAGTGTCAGTAAACACCTTGGTCTTGTAATTAGGTATTATAGTGCCGCACAGGAAAGGATAGTAAGCTCATTCCTGGAACTAGTTTCTATTGAGAGTGCAGATGCTAGGGGAATCGTTAATAGCTTGATGTCATGCTTAGAGAGTCACAACTTAGATATCAAACAAATGATTGGAATTGGAACTGATAATGCATCTATTATGATGGGCATTAATAACCAGGTTCATAGAATCCTAAAAAGAGAATATGGTATAGAAAATTTGATACTGATACGATGTGTCTGCCACTAGTTGCAGTTAGCAGTGACCCATGCCTCCGAAAATACTCTGCCAAGAAATTTAGTTTTTGGTTAGAGAAATTTATAAATGGTTTCCTGTGTCTCTTGTGTGTGTGAATATACGAACTTATAAACTGTGGCGAAAGTCCGTTGAAAATCACCAAGGTGTGCGATACACGTTAGCTTTCAATAGAGCCAGCGATAACAAAAATTGTGACACAATGGGAAGAATTGAAAATACATTTTAATTTAGCAAGATGGAAAGACAGTTGCTACTTAGCTGAGCTTATTTACAACATGCTCGAAGACAAAACAAGCAGCTAGAATCAATGGCGTTGCTAAGTCCAGCGGAGGCAATAAAACCAATCAAGTCAAACACTATCATCGACGTTGCTGAAATTTTGGGATTTACACCAGAAATAATAGACACGATAATGCAACAGTGGCACATTCTACATATAAATAAGTGGCATTCTGAAGAAATATTACAGTTTTGGGTCGAAGTAAAAAAATTTAGAAATTCTTCCGGTGACAACATATATCAAGATATAAGTACTCTTGCTTTAACTCTTGCCTTTCACTGCCACATTCTAATGCAGAGGTAGAAAGGTTATTCTCTAAAATGAATTTAGTTAAAAATAAGCTAAGAAACAGAATGAGTTTGAAGACTCTGAACTCAATCCTCTGCATTAGAGACTCCCTCAGGAAAAGTGGTAAATGCTGCTATACGAGTGGTAATGCTGCTCGTAACTGTGTTTTGCCTAAAGACGTACTGCATAAAATGGGCACCGTTGAAAAATATTCGAAATCAATGAAAGATAAAGAACCCCAGCCATCGACATCTTTCTCTTTAATTGATTAATTTATTTTTTACTCAATTGCGTACACAGGACTTAATTTAACTTCTCGTTGGAATTAATGAATAATAATGATTATCAGAAACTGGCATTTTATTGTAACCTACTTATCTACTGTAACATTTAGCAACTTCTATCAAATTTTTAGGGTAAAAAAAACTGGAAATCTAGCAACATTTTAAAATGTCTAGCTACTGGGTAAAGCTAGCAGCATAGATTACGGTATATATACGCTAGCAGTTGGCAACACTGGGTCAGGCAGGCATTTATTTAGCTTAGGCACGTTTAGGTTAGGTACTTACAATACTATAGTATACTAGTAATAGTATATGGAATATTTTTACTAATCCTAAAAAGTGATATTTCACATATTGAAAACTACGAAAAGAATACAAGGATTAATTAAACCCTACATCAATTCACGTCGTCAAAATTCGAAAAGTTATATCAGAAATGCCAGCAAGCAGTATTGACTTATTTCACATGCAAGACGCCAAAAATAATTTTAATGCCATGCGACCTGCCCCGATTTATAGTGATCCTACAAACGAGTTGATGGGTCACTGTCAGAATGTACATATATCTAGAAACTGCTACTATGGATACCATGATGCCAAAACTTCTGAAAGCGCTTACGAAACTACTGACAGCGAGATGAAGGAATTACATCAAGAAACAGCATCCTCACAGAAAAATACAAAGAAGCGATGTGCAGACTATTGCGCTTACACTCAAAGCAAGCGGCTGCGAAAAGGTAATCATAACTATTTTTTAACGCGTCCTCATTGAATATAATATTGTACTTGTACTATATGTGACGTTGATGACGCATACATAAATAATGTTCTATGCATGTACATAGGTATATATTTTTTGAAATACATGTTTTGCTGTTGAAATTCAGGGCTAAGCTTTCCATTGACGTCCGTCGAGTTGGGGGTTGATATTTTTTTTACAGAAAGGTTACATTAATATAAGCACACACGTAATGTTTCAACATGCGGAAAAGCGTACTTTTTGAGAAAAAAATTATTGAAAATCAATTATTTTTGCAATATTTATGTCAATCCCTATCTCAGATTATATGATATTTTTTTTACAGAAAGGTTACACTATTGTAAACACACACGCAAAATTTCAACATGCGGAAACGCGCACTTTTTGAGAAAAAAATTATTGAAAATCAATTATTTTTATAATATTTACGTCAATCCTTACCACAGATTATATCGAATTCTCGCCATTGAATGTTCGTTTTCCGTACAGTTAAGTTGTCATGTACGTGTGTACATGTACGTTCGGTATCATTTTATTGTATTTTTTTTTACGTAAATAATTATATTTTGTCTTCATTTAAATAGTTTTCATGCATACACATATATTTAACAGTTTATATTTAAATTACAAAATTATTATCATTATGAGCTATTAAAATTAAAACGTGTAGTGTTTACCGTTTTTTGCAGGCTTGTGGGACGTATAACATAAAACTGATGATTTCTAAGAATTAATTAAAGCAATATGTGTATAAAATTGTATAAAACATGTGTATAAAACAGTGCCCACCTATTAGGACAGATAATAAATAAAATAGGTTAGGTTCAACTTATGTCAAGGAACTGAATTAATAGACCCGGACTCCACGTGGTACGAGTCTGTCCTACCCCTAGAGTGGTTTTATAGAGCCGGAGGCGCGTAGGGAGAGCAGCCTCCGCCTGCTGTAACAAATCGTAGGCATCGGACGAGCCAGAGCGGCTGAGGCTGGTCGCCGAAGGCGACCAACAAGCCGAAGCTGCGGAGGCGAGGCTGGATGCCTGAGATTTGTTACGCAAAGGCGTAGAGGCTGCTCTTCCCGCAGCGCCGGAGACGTTGCAGTCTCAAAATACATACAAAAATCCCTCTGAATGAGTTCCTCTATTTATTTTTGGTGAAGGGGTTCCTCCTTCCCCCCCCCAAGAGATCCCCATGGTTTTTTACACTTAATATTTATCCATAAAAAATAAAATTTCCTCAGAATTAAAATTCAAAAAACTCAAAAAGGGGGGGGGCTCCGCAACTTTTCCTTTTAAGGGGGAGTAGTACACCTCCCCCCGCCCTCCCACCACCCCCCTCCAACTTCCAATTCGACGGACGTCAATGGAAAGTCGTACCAAATTCAGTTCTATCATGACCTAAATTTGCAGCAATGCAGCAGGGATATTGTGTAGTCACTATGTGTACATTCTTGTAATATTCAGGAAGTCTCACTATTAAAAATTATAACAAACAAAACCTACTTCAAAGTTTTGTTGCAATTTCATATAGTATATTGTTCTGTTGATTGATTTGTATTTACTTTTATAATACTGTGAATGCACTTGATACACCTGTTGCATTGAGAAGTTTAATAAGAAAATATTATAAGCTATTTGTATTAGTTAACCTGAAGCCCGTGATGACTGGTATTTTATGAAGTAGAGCATAAGATAATTTATAGACATATATTTATATATTGGACATATATTATGTAGTAGCACACAATAACATAAACATAAAAAACATAACATAAACACTCACGCCTGTCACCCAGAGGGGTAGGCAGAGACTACAGACTTCCATTTAGCACGATCCTGACATACCTTTCTCGCCTCTTCCACATTCATATACCTACGCATACATGCTCGTCGGTTAAGGGTACTCTTAATTTGGCCCATTTTTAGTATATCGCCAATTTGGTCGACAAACTTCCGCCTAGGACGTCCCTTTCCGACTCTTCCATTCACTTCTGCAACATATATTTGCTTTGTCAGTCTTTCCGCATTCATTCTTTCTACATGACCAAACTACCGAAGCATTCCTTTCTTAATCCTGGTCACCGCATCATCTTGCAAACCACACTCTTCTTTTATCACACAGTTTCTCACCCTGTCACTCAGATTCAGTATTATATATAAAAATATTAATTATTTCGCAACAATAACAGTACCTGATGTAATATGATTCCTTATGCTTATGCCAACATTACCCATTTAAATAAAACTAGTTTTTACAGATTTTATGGCATATTCTAACTTGTTTTATATTCCCAAAGTTTCGAGTACTTTAACAGCACCTATAGTCAAAAAATTACATTGTTTCATTTACCACTATCATAGCAGAGTTTAAGGGCAACCTGACTTTATAGATAAGTTGAATCTGAACTGAAACTGAACCTAAATGCCCTGACTCCATGTAGTCTTCTGCCCTACCCTTAGTGTTTTTGTAAACCTATTAAAACGGAAGAGCAGCCCCCACCCGCTGTTACAAATCACATGGGTGCCTCAGATATGCTACGCAAGGGTGAACAGGCTGCACAAGATGTTTGAAATCCCAATGTCTCATAGTTTTAAGGCTACCTTCAGTTTAAAATTATTAATTTTTGGTCCGATGTAAATAGAATAAGCTTAAAGTATCTTAAAGTCTTGCAGTTAGTTGTATGCTTGGGTTGGGATTTAATTTTATTAATTATAGGGTCCCAAGTAGATGGTAGCACCCAGCTATTTTATCTATTGAAATTAGGATGATTTTTGATTGGATGGATTTTTTTAATAGAAGGAATCAGAGTGAGGATATATGTTCTAATGTAGTGGTGGGGGTGGTCCTGTACATGTTCACAGACTGCAGACTTCCTGGAGCATTTTTTTTCATCAGCTTTATTTTTTTTATGTGGATTTTGACTGATCTTTTAGTTTGTCCTTTGCAAGAGACCACATTCACGATCAAGCTTGTATACTTATGCACCTTGCAGAGGTATATTACGCTTGACTGGTGGTAAAAACTGACTAATCTTCTTAGGCTGTTTGTAGTATGTTTCAATAGAAGCACTCTTCAAGATGTAGCCAATCTTGTCAGCGACACCTCTTACATATGGCAGTATAGTAAGCACATGCTTCACTCAATGTGTTATCAGGATTCCAAATTACTAATACATCTAGAAAAGCTAAAGAATTATTTGCCTTTAAATCCATTGTGTAAGAGTTAAGATGGTCTAAAAATGCAGTAACTTTTATCTGAAGATAGACGACTCTGACTCCGTGGCGTAGTGGCTTAGCAATGAGTGACTGCGCTGGGGGTCATGGGTTCGAATCATTGTTCATTGTTCCGGATCTGGATGTTTGTCCTTGTGCAATTTATGTTTGTAAACTGCCTCCTAACTTTATAGACAAGATGGTTGATGATGAATGGTGCTACCATCTACTTTAGATCAATCATACAACTGCAAGACTTCAAGATACCTACTATAAGTTCATTCTGAATTGATTGGACCAAAAATTAATAATTTTAAACTGAGAGTATCTGTTGTTAGCAGTGACAGTGGAATGTCGACCACCTCAGTCCCTCATAACTATGGATGCTGTAACATATTTGCAACGTCAGATATAAAAAATAAGTTAATATATGCAACAAAACCCATAGAAACTAGTTTTATATGTATCTGATGTCAATTGATTACATCTTAGAGTATACATAAGCAAGCTATAGGGCACAGATATCGCTATTGTCCATTATGCAAAGTGTAAGCAGATTTTCTATAGATACTGATGTATAGAGTGGTTTAAGAGTGATGTACCAAGATTTACACCTAGTAATATTTACTGTAGTTGGGTAATTATACCTGCAAGAGAAACAATCAGCAAGTGTGTCCTCTTGTGGCTAATAGCATCGTCCTTGCAATTGTGTGACCATTCATACTTGCTAATGCATGCTCTCTAGCTTGCTTATGCTCTAAGGATTACATCCTTTGCTTTGGCACAAAAAGTCCGATCATGATTTTACAAGAAATACATGTAATTTAACTGCCTCCCTTCTCTCAACTCTCAATGTCGTCTAACATTAAGAAAATTTGTAACAGAGGGACTACAATTGGGGTTAGGTTGAATTTTGAGTTCCAGACAATATTGGTGAGATTTTATGCAGATTTATGTGTTAACCATTTACTAAGTACATAGACATATGATTATTTGGTACTTGCAACAAATTATTACGAGAGTAATTGAGCAACAGTATTAGTGTTTCTGTGTCATGCATACATAATTATAAAATACATTTCATACCATTGACCAGACTTAAAAATGCTTACTGCACATTTGAAAGTTACTGCTAATAATCTGTGCTCTTATAATTTTCTCTTTTTGTGTTTTACTTACAGATAGTTTTAGAATAGTGTCAAATATTCATTGCAAGGTAAGTCAAGTGCATTTTGCAGTAATTAGTTTTCTAATAAATTGCAAGATTATTTTATAAGTATATGTATATAAAATGTATTTAGATTGTTTTGTTAAAATGTGGTAATATTCAAATAGAAGTGGTATTTACATTATATCTAAGGAAAATGTAAACATATCTGTGGCCTATACTGGGTCATACATACACACAAGTGTATGTCAGTCAAGTTGACACAATTTACACGAATCATTTTGAGCCACTTTTGAACTCCTAATAACTGAAAAATTATTAGACAAGTATGGGTCTTGTAATTTTGCTTGTCTAATGAAGCCCCCTTAGAATACCTAGATTCCCAAATTTCATGAATGAACCTATTTTATTTATTACTACACTGTACATAACTATTAAATCTATACATATAAATAAAATTGAAGTATCTGTCTGTAATATCAAAATTACTGTCTATATTGAGGTGAAGTGTTCTTTGCATGTGATTAAGACATGAAATTTTGTCAGTCTGGCCTCTTCAGAATGGCTAAACCTCTTGTAATGAAACTTCACGAAAAGAGAGAGTAATGCCAGGAGTGACCGAGGCTATATTTTATCTGGAAGCTTGGGGATTTAAAAAAACAATATAACAAATTAGTTTTGGAGGACATTATTATTGCAGAATTTAAAAGTTTCGTTTTAGTATATCTCATAGTTTTTGACAGACAATGATTTCGGCCTAGGAGCCTAATAGTTTTATTACAGGACTGTAAAACTAGAAGAGGCCTTTATCTAACCATAAAGGGGTTAATTTACAAACACCATTGAGTACAATGACTGATGACAACATATTCCAGTAATTATGCGATAACATTTCCTTAAATACCAACAAAGATATTCTTTCCTACAATATTACAGTTTATGTTATCATTCTGTACTACCTACTTTGCTGTATTTTATCATAATGATATAAGATTTAGGAAAATTTAGAAATAAAATCACCAGTTTTAAAACTGCTTAAAACATAGTTTTTAAACTGGTAAAATTTAAAAACAGCTTTAGTTCAGGGGAATAACCGCTTGGTGTAAATACCACAGTACGCAAGCAGTCCGAGTTCCATCCCCGCAGCAACCGATGAAATTGTTATAAGCAATTTTTTAATATGTTAAGTATATATAACATTACATAGTTGTAACACGAATGGGGTCGGCGCGTCCGTGGAAGGACCACGCTTTAACAGTATCAAATCAGAGTCCAGTAACAGAGTCAAATCATCTTTCTTGCATAAAAATCAATAAAATTTGTTTATTAGCTACTAGTTTTTATAATTATTTATACTTGCGGTTGTGGACACTTGGTGAAACTTCATCTTTATTTTTGAGACTTAGTTAAGCACTTGTACTTTTTTTACGATAAACCAATTCACAAAAATTTATAGTATTAGTTTTTGCAGAGGGTGCAGGCGTTTTAAGCCAGTTCATAAAACTAGGAGGTTCTATATTCGACGCTTTTTTTTAATGAACGTTCACCAATTTCTTGGTAATGGTTGAACTGATTTACATGACTCCAATTTTATTAAATAATAGGTGTTCTCTGCAATTTCGTCCGCATGGAATTTGTTACTATTGGATTTCATGAGTTTTAATTTATTTTTGCACGAAACCCTAATTATTTAAAAAAAAATGTAGCCTAAGTCACTCCTTATAAACATCAGCTATCCGCCAGTGAAAGTCCCGCTAATATCGGTACAGCCATTTTACAGATTAGCCGAAACAGACAGACAGAAATTTTAAGCTGATTTTTGATTATAAGTACTTTATATACTTTTATATGCATTAAGTAAAAAGCTGTTATTTTGACAGTACAAACAGACATTTCAATTTTATTAATTTTTAAATGATGATAATTTAGGAATCAACGCTGTAATTATAGCCATATAGATTTAAACAAAAAAAAATCCATGCGAAAAGGTGGAAAAATATGGGATAAAGATTTTAATGTAGGTGCATACATAAAAACAACATTCTAGTTGTTATTTTGAACTTGTTATATTCCTCAAACCACTCGAAACGGTTAATGTGTGTTTATTATTTGTGTTAACTGTTTTCTTGGAAATAGTTGAACCAATTTAAATGATTCAGTTTTTCTTATCTAGGTTAATACTTCAGGGGTGTTCCCATATGCATATAATTTTAAAGAAAAAAATTATTCCTAAGGGTTGCAAAAGTAAATAACACTAAGCTTGTGTATCAATTTAGATGCTCATTATAATATATTTAAATAATATAAATTGAAATTAAATAACATAATTAAAAGAGGCTATCCTGAGTGACACTCGTCTATTAATGCACGGCCCAAACTGCTAGACATAGAAAACTAATTATTTTTTTTAGAATAAAGGTGACAAACAAGCACACAGTACACTTGATGGTAAGTGGATACTGATGGCCCATAGACATCTACATCAATCCTCGATTAAGACTCTAAATGCAGTTACGACGATACCCCTGAGCGAGCCTGGAGCCTCCTATCCAGTAAGAAGGGTCTCCGGATCTCTACCCCTCGACATATAAAATACAGCAGCATTGAGCTGCTATTTTACTCTGGTATTCTGTGAGGTTTGAACAGTAGCTGCCTAGGCGTATAACGTGCGCATCCACTAGGAAACAAATTTGCCTGGATTGAACTATATATATATATATATATATATATATAAAATTAAACCGAAATCACTTTTTACTGTCACAAGAAAATTTGCAGAAAAATATACACAAGTGCAGACATGGTAGAGCCAAGCTGCAGCCATATTAGTGGTACGAATGGATCAGATCAACCGGGAAAGGACCATACTTGCAGAATACTAGCATAAAATTGCAGCTCAATGCTGCTGTGTTTCGTATGTTGAGTGTAGAGAACCTGTGACCTTTTACTGGAAATGAGGCATTCATCTTAGTCCTCACGGGTAACGCATCTGCATTTTGATTCGTAATTGAGTGTTGTAGATGTCTATAGGCCGCAGCAACCTTTTACTACCACTAACCATAAGGTAGACTCTGTGCTCGTTTGTCACCCTTATCCTATAAAAAGATATCTTACCTTTATTTGAAAAAAAATAATTAAAATCAATCCAGTTTTGCATCTGAAAACAGTGGAATATGGGATTTAATTTTTCATAGATAGTCGTAGGTGGTCTGGGCTGCAGTTGTCTCTCTCGGTTGTTTATCTTGCTCACTCGGGCACAGCACAACAGCAATAGATGCAGTACTTTAACATTTTTTTTTTTACTTTTTACTTAAAATATTTTATAAATTATTTTTTATTTTATGAAAAAAGAAACAAAATCAAGCAGTTTGGTTGCTCGCGCTCGCGCCTAAGCTTACCTGGCCAGTAGCCGCCGAGACATCTTCAAACTTTGTAAAGAATTCTCGGATTTTCAATTTGGTATGATCTCCCACAATACTTGAATAAAATGTGTGATTTTATTGTTTATTAATTTTCGCCGAGATTAAAATTTAGAAAAAAAAAGTTATTGCATCAAAGAAATCATAATAAAATTGGAGTTCATCAGTGAATAGTAAACATGAGTTGATCCAGCACCTATACCCTGGCACTTATCCGCCCGATAAAACACGTGAATAACTAATGGTTTTAAATTAAATAGTGACCAGCTTGCACCAGTTGCATGGTTAAATATAGTAACTTATATAGTAACCAAATTAACATTAAGAAAGGTGTGACAACTGTTGTCACACCCTTCTCAATGTTAATTTGGTTTCCATACAGGGGTATTGTTTGTTACAAAATTATGCAACAATAGATATTGAATATGTTATAATATACAATATGCAATTATGCACTTACCAGGATGTTGATGTAATTTTAATGATTGTTTTGTTTTAGCAATTTGTTATATATAAATAAGACTAGTTTTTCCGTTTTTAAGTACCTTTCACTATATTAATTTGTTGTTATTGTTGACTTTTAACCAAAATAATAATGTGCAAAATTTGATAGTAGTATAAGTATTGTACTCATAGGAGATATATAAAAGAAAATTTGTAATGTACCTGATAGTGTCATATCAAGTAATGTTCAGGGATAGCAAACCTTTATGCATGTTGCAAATATTGCCAAATTTCTTTAAAAAATAATTTTGTGTGGCCAAACCTAAACAAGATTTAATTTTGCATGTTAATTAAAGCTACAATTTTCTTTTTTTACATGCCATACAATACATGTTAAAGGTTTGTAATTGCTGCTTGTGATAATGAGTTAGAAAGCAAATTATAGTAATGCTTGAAGTGTTTGAAATGGCAACAAAACTTAATCTGAGGCTTCCTTTTTGAAGCACATACAAAGATAGTGATGAAGTTCGACTTTATTTCAGAGGGTATGGCGCCAACGACAGCCACCCACAACCCAAGTTTACTGCGACCCACTCACAACAATCCAGATATATCTCGTTGTCTCATGGTCCACATGATTTAATCTATAATTAGGTCTGAGTAGTGATGACTTAAATTTAATTCAGCAATGTCCATTTTATCTACAGAAGTACAAAGAAAGAAAAATCTTGAACCTGAGACAACTGAGAGCTCAAGAATGGATACAAGTGCTGAAGAATTAATGGAAAATCTATATTGGAACATTCATGGAGGACATATGTTTCATCTTTACTGTGTCAGTGACTAATATAGTGATAAAATGTGATAAATTATATTGGCAAAATTAAAAACTCAAAAGTTACTATGCATCTTATGTAAAATTTCTTTCATCATTTCTCTAGTGTTTTACAATAAAAATATATAGGAAAAGGGAAGCTTTTTATTTATATGACAAAATAAATTCAAATAATTGTACATATTTAATGTTTATTGCGTTTTTTAAATATTACATAAATAAATACAACATGTAAACACCATGACATCTTTTTAAATTTATTGGATAAAAAGATTTAATTTAAAAAATATTCTGGCAATTCCTCATATTTCTTGAGTAATTAACCTGCAAGAAAGAAAATTTGTAATTAATATCTCTTTATTTATTTTTCTGTTACAGATGCGGAGGAAGATTTAATAAAATTACAACTTTCTTTCAGGACCCACCTAAACAATAAAGGAACAAACATAGTTCCATGTTTAGGTGTTTGCTCCAATTTTACTAAGTATTAATATCACCTTTTTGCTTTTCAGATGTTTCTTCCATATGCAGCCTTGTTGGCACACGGTCAAGCCCAAGCCACTCTGCTTCTGCCTTTAATATAAACATAACATTATACATCCCGTATTTGAAATATTTTAGTTTAGTATAAAACAATTTGATCTATTTTGTATGTTATTGTGATATTTAAATGTACCTGATTAATTTAGAATAAAACTATGTTTAACTAACCTGCCTGCTTTTTATTTTTAATAACCCCATTTGAAAAAAATATTGTTGAAGTACAAAAAAAAATGCATTTTATGTATTTGTTTTTATTGTATTTGTTAAATTACATTTTTATTAAAATCAGTTTGTGGACAGGTATAAAAATGAGTAAAAATGTTTATACATTATGGTTAATTGTAATTTCCAATATTCAGTAAATTTTATTTGATTACATTGTATAGATTGAATATGACAACTAATTTCTGTTAGCACAATTTATGAGTGGGAGACATCTACAGTAGAGAACATGTTGAATTACCTCTGTAGGAGTAGCATCATCAGTGTCCACTACATCAGGTAGAGCATCAGCATTGTTTGAACCCTCGTCATTACTATTCATACCACCATCTCCCGCATCCACATGGCAAGTTTGATCAGCTTCAGCCAAATCACCATTGTGCATCTCCGAACAATTAATGAGATCGACTTTTCCTTCTTGACTACATCTAGAATTTTCATTTAGATCTGTACCATCTATGTCCACATGAACATGTCCTGGCCACATTTCATACGGGCATGTATTTAGTTGGTGCAATTGAGTTTCACTTGAACTAAACAAATTGAGTGAACCTGCAACATCTTGTAGAATAGATGATTCAGATATTTCACTTGTAAGGTGAGTAGATTCATCACCTTCACTGTTCCCGGAAATAAGAAGTGACAAATTTTCAATGATATCGCTGGATATGTCACAGACTCGCAGGCCTTCATACTTTGACATCAACTCTAGCAGTCTCTTTTTTGATTGCTTGCTGTCTGCTACACTGCTAAGAATGAGTGTCACCAGTGACTCTAACAACTCAGGTGAGCATATCTCTTCGCTTTTTATAAGCAAAAAGCGTACGATTTTGTTATCAATTTGTATTCCGTTTGTGCAATCATTTTGTAGCGAGTGCGAGGTACAATCGTGGAAATTATTTGTTTCTCCAGACGTAGTTGTGACTACTTCGGCTTCACATTCATCCTCATTATCATTATTTTGATTCTCTATAATAGAACTATATTGGGACAGAACACTTCGAATGGACTGCAGAACTTTTTGCCTTAAAGGATCAGAACTAATCAGTTGCAGCTCTCTAAATAGCTGTATCAGAAAATCTGGATGAGACTCATTAACGCCAATCAAGGTCGTAACTTCGGAATAAACATTTTCTCTTAAAAGGTCAAATAGTTTCGATGTAGCTTTTTCTTGAACTTCACGACTAGTTGATGCTAAATTAGGATTAAGCGTTTCGGATGTGCTTGCTATATTAATGTTACTAGTTTGGGAGAAATCTAGAGAGCAGTTTCTTCTGTTTGTTGAATTCTTGGAGGGCAGTTTAGAAGACGATTTTTTCTTACTGTTCGCAGAATTGTTTAAGTTATTCGAATGCGATTGTATTATTTCGGGAATAGGATTCGTAATGTTAAGGTTTCTGAATGAGTTTGTTGTGCTTTCTTGGCGATTGATGTTTATATTGGATGCGGTATTCTCGTCTACGTTCCTAGAATGGGTCGCTGTACTTCCGTGCGATTCCGTGTCATTGTTTTGATTTACATTTAAAACATCTGGGGCAGATGAGAACGAGAAAGATCTTTCGTATGTGACATTTCTTCGTGAATGTCTATTTGGTATGTCTTCATTGTTTACTTGAGTAGGTGGTTGAGATGCCGGGCCTTGCGAAGAACTTGTTGTATTTGTATTTCTTTTAGGAGTAATAGAAGGTGAAGTAGATGAGGACGCATGAGTTAAGGTGTTATGAGATCTTTCTACTAATGGATGAGGGTTGTGAGCCGAGCCTGTACCTAAATGTCCATCCGCATTTGTCTTGCTATTAGCAGAGAGGAGATTTTGACGTGAATAACTGTAACCAATAAGAAGCTTTTGAACAATATGATTCAAAGGAAATTGTCATGTTACGTTATTACACAAAATTCATTTTTATGAGAATATAAGTAAAATTTTAATAAGTTCCATTAGTTCCATGCAATAAATATAAACAAAAAAAATCCCTCATATTATAATTAAAAATACATAATCTTTTTTTAATAAATATGATAATAAAAAATTATTTAATTAATTTTTACGCAATAAATACATGAGACTGAGAGCAAAAGTAAAAGTAATAATAAAAAATTACAATTTGGCGAGTTGAGGTAAAGTTTAAAGTAAAATATTATAAAATCTAGTTAACTTAGGGTGTTACCACACCAATCGATCGATCGTCAATCGATGGTGGGAATAGATTAGTCGACGTCGATCGATAGTTTCTACCACTCAGATCTATCGATGGTAGAATGGATTAGTCGATGTCTATCAAGCTGCTTGATTATTCGAGAATCCTCCCCGCTATACCGACCACTATTTAAAATGTCTAGATGAGTTAAAGCTATCTCTGGCCTTATCTTCTGCGTTTGCATCTCTGTAATATGAATACTAGTATGAGCGTACTGGCCAACAACAATGCGTCCTCTTCTGAATACATTTTGAAAGATACTGATGATGAGCTTATAACCACATCGGTAATTGAACAACATTTTATTAACCACTATCGATCGATCAGCTAAAGCTCGTCGAAGAATCCATTATAGAGCCTATTAGCGCTGGTGTTCCACAAGTCTGCGTAATATCACCAACGCTGTTTCTTTTGCATATCAATGATATGTTGCAAACTGGTAACACCCAATGCTATGCGGACGACAGCACTGGTGATGCTTCATACACCGCCTGTGCCAATATTTCTCGAGAAAACGTCGCCGAGTACCGGAACAAAATTGTGTCTGTAGTGGAGGCTGCTGAAAAGTCTGGGATTGGGTGAGACTAAATATAATCCAGTTCCCAGAAGACACAAGTTTGCGCGTTTACCGCTAAAAAACCTTTTGTCTTATCTCCTGTTTCAAGGCGCTCCCCTTGCCGCCTCAGCTAGCATCAGAATCCTCGGCGTCGACATATCGAATTGTGTACAATTTCGTGGTCACTTGGAAGGGAAGGCCAAATTGGCCTCTAAAAAGCTTGGCGTGATCAGTAGAACAGAACAGTATTTGATGTCGGCGTATCGCTTGCAACATTACAAAGCGTAAGTTCGGCTTCACACGAAATACTGTTCTCATCAGTGAGCCGGGGCACCCCATTGCCAACTTCTTCCACTTGACCGCATCCAGTGCAGAGCGGTTCCACTCATCGACGACCGAATTCTTTCTGATTGGCTGAATTCACAGGCGCTGCATAGGGATGTTGCATCCCTTTGCATTTTCTATCGCATCTACCACGGGGAGTGCACTGAGGAATTGTTTGGATTAACTCCAGCCGCTAAATTTCACGAACACACACCGCGTCAAAATTCAAGATTTCACACCACCTGGATGCTTGGCGGTCCACCACTGTGCGTTTTACTAAGAGTTTTCTTACTTGTACAACTTCTCTGTGGGATTGTTTACCATCGGCGATTTTTCCGGACTGATACGACTTCCCTCGGTGTTGCGGTTGTAAGGCCGGCGGTAATCACTTACCATCAGGTCAGCCACATGCTCGTTTGCCCCCCCCCCCCCCCCGCTTCTATAAAAAAGACGTCGATCACCGCATCGATCCACGTTCAATCGATCGGTGCGGTAACACCCGTATGCTGTATTTACAGTATCATGAGACGGTTTCTATGCACTACCGTTTTTGTTCACCTTTTGTCTCAGAATACGGGGTCAAACATTCTAGTTCAAGGTTGAACTAAAAGTTCACTAAAACAGATAAAACAAAACCAAAGTAAAGAAAATATAATGATGTTAAAAACATTAGCATTAGTTTCTTATACATTTCATTTTTACGTTTGTCTCATTATAACGTGAATGAGCTGAGCAATGATGGGAAATGGTATCAAGTTGTTAATTATCAAGCTAAATTGCGTAGTGACACACTCACACAGGGCTCACCTATATTTAAATGTGAACTGCAGTGATAAATACATACATAAAATATAAATACTATATTATACTTAATAAAAAAATGAAACAATGTTTTCTAAAATCTGAAATAAAAAATACAGATTACAATATAATATTATAATATAGTACAAGAAGTCAGTTATAAGGAAGGGCTTGTTATACCTTCGGAAGTTGTCCCAATAGTTATTAGCGCGGTTACCAGGTGGCACCTGATTGTTGAGAGTGTGCGAGGCTGTTTCAGCCCGCCAACGTTCCTCCAACTACAAAAAATACAACAAGATAATATTAATTCCGAATTAAAATACTAGTTTGTTACGAATTTTATCACGTTCAGTTAACTTATTTCATATTCCGGTAATTATAAGATCCCAAGCAGATTATTACATCAGATTTGATACAACAAAAAATACCCGCGAAGGTTTTCTACCAAGGACGATTCGCAAGGCTATTGAAATGAAGAAAAAAAAACATCGTAATTTCAATAAACAAGGTAGCTGGGTGCTACCATCTGCATGGGATTGGAAAAATTAAATCTCAGTCCAAGCATAGTACTGCAATACTTTCATCACCATTCATCATCATTACACCCCTTCACAAGTCCACTGCTGCACATAGGCCTCCCCCAAGTAATGCTACAAAGCACGGTCCTGAGCCACCTGCATCCATCGACCTCCTGCATATCTTACCTGGTCGTCACTCGCATCTAGTGGGGGGTCGCCCTACACTACGCCTACCGGTACGAGGCTGCCACTCGAGAACCTTTCTTCCCCATCGGTTATCGGTTCTTCCAGCTATATGGCCGGCCCATTGCCACTTCAGCTTACTAATCCGTTGGGCTAAGTCGGTCACTCTGGTTTTACTGCGGATATCCTCATTTCTGAGTCTATCACGCAGAGAAACTCCGAGCATAGCCCTCTCCATAGCTCGCTGAGCGACCTTGAGCGTCCTCACACGGCCAGCAGTGAAGGACCATGTCTCAGATCCATAAGTCATCACTGGCAACACGCACTGGTTGTACAATCTAGTTTTTAGAGATTGAGGTATACCTGACGAGAAGATATGTCGTAATTTCCCGAACGCTGCCCAGCCGAGTTGAATCCGTCGATTGACCTCTCGGTCGAAGTTGGACTTACATAGTCGGACTATTTGTCCCAGGTAAATGTACTCGTCAACAACTTCGAGCATAGTGCTCCCAACAACTACCGGCATAGGTGTGACATGGACATTAAACATGATCTTTGTTTTGTCCATGTTCATCTTAAGACCTATCCGTTGGGAGGCACTATTGAGGTCATGGAGCATAGTGCTTAAGTCCTCCAGCGATTCTGCTATAAGGACTATATCGTCGGCAAATCGGAGGTGAGTGATGTACTCGCCATTGATGTTAATACCGTATCCTTTCCAGTCCAGTAGCTTGAAAACGTCTTCCAATGCAGCGGTGAAGAGTTTCGGGGATATAACGTCACCCTGTCTTACAACTCTCTGCAGTTGGATAGGTTTCGAGCTCTGGTTCTGTACTCGGATAGCCATCGTAGCCCTACTGTACAAACACTTCAGCGCTTCGATATACCGACAGTCAACTTGGCACCGCTGAAGGGACTGTAGCACCGCCAAAATTTTTACGGAATCAAAGGCTTACTCGTAATCCACATACGCCAGGCAAAGTGGCAGATTGTACTCTTCAGTCTTCTGTACTTTCTACCGCAGGGTATGTATGTGGTCTATGGTACTGAAGCCTTTTCGGAAACCGGCTTGTTCGGGAGGCTGGAAGTCGTCGAGTCTGCGTGCGAGACGATTCGTAATGACTCTCGAAAACAGCACGTAGACGCGGCTCAGAAGGGAAATCGGTCTGTAGTTCTTCAAGAGAGCGTTGTCGCCTTTCTTAAAGAACAAGACCACCGCACTTCTGCTCCACGCCTCCGGGGTAGTGCCACCATGGAGGACGGAATTGAAGAGCTTCTGAAGGACTTCAAGTACCGGTGTTCCACCCGCTTTCAGAAGCTCCGCTGTAATTCCATCCTCGCCTGGGGCCCTGCCGTTTTTAAGGTGCTGGAGAGCCATTCTAATCTCGCTCAGACTGACGTCCGGGATATCATCGGAATAGTGTCGGATAAGACTTGCTCTTGGATCGTTACTCAGACTTGCGTGTGGCTCCAACGATGATGTGTACAGCTGCCCATAGAACCTCTCAATCTCACTCAAAATGTCAGGTGTCTCGGAAACGATGCTGCCACACTCAGTCTTCAGCTTTGACAGTTGGCTCTTTCTGGCAGACAGATCTCTGGCAAAGACTTTGGAGCCCTGGTTCCGCTCGATCGCTTCTTTGATACGAGCAGTATTAAAGTTGCGTAAGTCTCGCCGTATGCATTTGGAGATCTGTCTGTTCAGTTGCCTGTATGCTGTCAAATCTGTTGACGATTGCAGCTTCATCTCCCGTCTAACAGCCATGAGATTAAGAGTGTGATCGAAGAGTTTTTGTGTTCTTCTGCGGCGGGTCGGCGGGTCTTGCAGAACTTAGCTCCGACCGCATGGACAGTTTCCACGAGCTTGTCATTCATATCGTCCACTGCATTGCAATCTTGTAGGCACTGAAAGCGGTTACGTAACTCGAGCTGAAAGTTTTCGGGATTCTGGATTAGAGCACGAGGTGGACGGAGCGTTGACTTCATTAGACGAGACCTCTCCAACTTAACGTTTAGGTTCAGTGTGCCTCTAACCATTCGGTGATCGCTGCCAGTTTTCACCCTTGCGATCACTGAGACATCACTGAACAGTTGGCGTCTGGTCGTCATAATGAAGTCAATCTCATTTTTTGTCGAACCGTCAGGGCTCGAAGTGGACCTGCCACTTCCTGTGGGGCCGCTTCTGGAAGAAAGAGTTCATCATAAAGAGTCCCTCTTTCTCCATAAAATCGGCCAGCTGCTGGCCCCTTCGGTTCCGTTGCCCTACTCCAAATTTCCCTAACTTCAGCTCACCGTTTTCTCTTGTGCCTAGTTTTGCGTTGAAGTCTTCCATCAACACCGTGTAGTGGGTTTTGGAGGGATGCATGGCTCTGGAAATATCCTCATACCTTTCCTCCACCTCCTCATCGGGATGTGCCGAGGTTGGTGCGTAAACCTGTATGACCTTCAGCGAATACCGTTTGGTGATTCTGAGTATCAGGTACGCGACCCTCGTCGACACACTCCCAATCTTTACAACGTTGTTGACGAGAGATTTGTGGACGATAAATCCGACATCGCCTTGGGACAGATGGTCGCCCTCCCGGTGATAGAGCAAGTTGCCGGATTCGAGAATCACCGTGTCCTCCCCCTCTCTTCGGACCTCGGATAATCCTATAATATTCCAGCGCAACTTGTCCATCTCTTCTTCCAGCTCCAGGATCTTCTCGTCAGTCCTCAGGGTGCGTGTGTTAAATGTTGCCAGGTCGAGTCGTCGTAGGTGGCGACCGAACATCCACCGGAGATTCTTAGCACCCCCTGCCCCGCCGTTACCGTGGTCGCCACCGTAGCCAGGAATAGCGGGGCCGCCGGGGACTGGGGGCCGTCTATTTGTGTAATTGTTCATGGGGGGTATATTGCCATAGTTGCCACGCTTGGCGAGCGGGTTGGCAACCGCAGTTTTTTTTTGTCGTACAGTTGATGTTATCAGGAAGATGCTGCTGCCCATCTCCTGCCTGTCTCCCTCTGTCGCCTCTTACGACACCCACGGGAAGATATGGGATAGTGGATATTCTTAACCGCCACTACAAGGTTACTGCAATACTTTAAAATATAATAATTAAGAAAATAATTTTAACCTCTCATATTCCGACATTGAATCGGACCAACTCCGTCAGACTAACCCTTCAGAATAATCTTTTTTTTTGAATCTCAAAACCAGTTTCTGTCAACTAACGTATGAAACCTACGCTGCATTAATAACAGCGCTATGGAATTATTAGTAAAAACAACACAGTATTTTAAAATCAACAGATAGATATGAAATCGATATGTGAATACTCTCTTTTTAGAGGTTTTCGAATAAATTGGTAAATAAGGTAGAAATCTTTTAAAACAAATTTTACAAATGAAATAGTTCTGGAACAGCGCCACACGGTCTGTCAAGCACATCGACCTGCAGATCCGACGAAGTTTTAATAGTAAAGTAGCATAATAGCGGAAAATCGTCATTTGAAGTAAATTCTCTTAAATTATGTCCTCGTTATCCTCGTATAATCTTAAACTCTTGTAATTTAGTAACGAAACTAATGATAATAAAAATTTTAGAAATTTAGTTGTGTCATTGTTATAAATAGTATTTAAAAGAATTGTTCTGAGGGGCCTACAAATGTAAAATGATGTGTTAATCCGATGTGTTGAGCTGAGAGTCTCCATAGGTTTAATTGAAGGTAGCCGTGGTTAATTATGACATTGGAATGTCATACAAATCAGTCCCACTGGGACTATGCGTGCTACAAATTACTCGAAACGTCAACAATGATATCTCATAAATCCGTAAAATTACTATTGCATTCAAATTAAAAATGTCGGTTACTAATTTTATTTTTTCTCTGCGCAAAAATAGTTAATTATAAACATAATTACTTAACATTTTACGGAAACGATTACTTACATGTACGCGATTACATTTAATAAAACTAATTTATTATTTATTTATTACTACGGATTTTATGGCTTTTAATATTAACTGGAGATAAATGGGTTTTGTTTTAATATTAACTGGAGATAAATAATTTAGTCCCTTCGGCTTGCAGTGTTATGCTGCTATTTTAAGTTGAATATTCTGCGAGCGTCGTCCTTCTCCAATCAAACTGATCCAGCCGTGCTGCAGCATGGTTAAACACGTAAAAGAACCACATATTTCAAGGTATCGGTTCAAGACCGATATAACTTGCATACATGTATCAGACAAGAAACTAAATAATATATTCAGAAACAATCAATTCTACATACTGAAATGGTTTTAGTTCGTCCCAATACATTTGCGGGAAAGTTCTAATTCAATAGTGTTTCTATTGAATTGATAGGAGTAATTACTTATTAACTTCAGATGGCATTTTAATTTATTTTTAACTTCTCGATGTAATCAGGATTATATAAACAATTTAACAAACATATGTTAATCTTATTTTTTAAACCGTAAAGGGTTATTTAGATTATGTTTGTAGAATGGATGGTTCGGCTAGACCACGGTAAGACCACATTCTCACCAAATACCAGCGTAAAATAGCAGCTTAATGCTACCTGTTCCGTACGGTCAGTGAAGAGAAACAGATACCCTTTTTTACAGGAAATAAGGCATTCCATCTTAGTCCTCAGAGGTGACAATGCATCCGCATTTTGATTCTTAATTGAGGACAAATGTAGATGTCTATAGGCCACAGCATCTACTCACTATCAGATGGACTGTTTGCTTGTTTGCCACCCTTATTCTACAAAAAAAAACATATTTATGCATTGAGTTATAATGTACTACGTACTAGAGAAGCTATTCCAAACAAAAATTGTGCACTACTCGTATGTCTTCGCGCATGCGCGGTAATAGTAGAGTCGCGCATGCGCAGTTGGTATAAACGCGCATTGCGCTTGCGCGGTCAGTTTTTGTTATTATAGATTATACGTAAGTAGAATGGTCAGTATGTAATAATTGTTTATTTATATTGTATTGTTAATTATATCGAGTACAATTTTTTAAATTGTTTTTTATTTTGTATATGTGCTAATTTAATATAATATTACATAATATTATGTCAGAATTACATTTTAATGATACTTTTATCTGAATATTTTAAAAGGTATCTATGTCAAATATAAAAAAACGCACTAAATGTATGTTTAACAAAACTTATTAACATAAAATTTAAATTACAAATATATTTATTTAAATTAGAATCATAAATGTTGTAAATAATCGTTCATAAATGCTGGGCACGCGAGAGTTAAAAATGGACGAATTTATTCCACTTTGACTTTGATGTGGAAACTTAAAAATAAAATAAAAGAATAATAAGCGTAATGATTTCTTAAATTTACGCGAACACTACACATTGAATAAAACGTTGCGTAAATCGGACCAAAAATTAATATTCAAAAACTGAAGGTAGCCGGACTAACTATGACATTGGGACGTCAAACATCTCAGTCCCCCCCGTGACCATGGTTGCTGTAAAGCACCCGAAACGTCGGGAATTAAAAATAAGTAAAAGTAGTGAAATAAACGCGATAAAATCCGTAAATTTAGTTTTATTCAAGAATAATAAGCGGATTTAAACATGGAAATTTTTGCCAAATCATAATAACTTATATATGTTTCTATAAAAAAAAATGTGTATAATAATATATTCGTCCTATACTTAAGTACCCACGGAAATGTCGCATCTGAACATATTAATTTCATAATCTATATTCAGTGACACGAGATGGCGTCTTAGGAATAATTTGTTTTATTATTAATTTATAATACTTTTTTATTGAATAAGTATCTTATTAACCGATGAAAAGTAATTCCTTGGTTTTTACTGACATTTCTTGAATTATTTGTGCAATATCTAAGTACACAAGACGGCATATTTTTATCAAGAGATTTTTTTTAAATCAACACAACACGTGACAACTCTACAAGCGCCTAGCGAGTGACTGATTAAAGTGCAGTGCATGAACCGCAGTTGAGTGGAACAGAGTAGCTGAATGCGGTGTCTCCTCTAGTACGTAGTACATAATAGCTCAATGTATTTAGGCAAGTTAACGATTTTAATAATTAACAGCGTTTATAATTGCTCCACGTAGCATTATCAATGACAAAGTGGGCGAAACTTATCGATATTATGTTTTCAGTTGTGTGCTGAAAATTTTCCCAAAAATTGAGCATTTTATAAAATAAAAGGAATCTCCGCTGGTTTCTATTGGTTAACAACCAATAGATTGTTATCGGACTGTTTGAATTTTGAGATCAAACATAATTGGGAAGTAAACGTAGTAGGTCTCGCAACACTGCCTTTCAGTATAACCGTCACTCAAAAACCTTTCTTCTAGAGCAAATCAAAGGAGAAAAAAATGTATTAGATTTTATCTTAAGTTTTTTTCCCTGTGAATTTTCGCGGAGTTAGCTAACACACAATTGATTCTTGTACATTTTGCTATCAATCACAAAGAACCAATTAATAACTTCATTATTAACTTAATTATTATACTACACATATTATGATAACGTAACGTAACGTAACTGTCAATTGAACATTTTTATGTGAAAATACTGCTTACCTTTCTTAACACCTTTCACAACTTGTAATGAATTATTTAGTGCTTAAATTGTTATCATTACACCTTCAGCACATTAGGAAACAATCAATTTTGGAACCACAATGATTTGCATTTATAGTCGTTATTTATGATTGTAAATTTACAAGCGATATTTACAATTTTGCCTAAACAATTAGATGCATGACAGGAATGCGTTTTTCGCGCCCGCATCCTGTCTGTATTCCCCTAGTGACCAATCGCTATTCCTTTTTTTCTTTCCTAATTCTAATGATTGTTACAAATGTGCCTAATTGTTTTGGTCACATAGTTATATAGGTTCTTAGTGTAAACACCGTTATCCTTGAAACCAGTGGTTTGGTTTCACATATAGAACGTAAATTCAATGAAAAATAACAACTTCTTTTTTGTAAAATCTCAATTTTTGCCCATCCTATGCCAGGATAAAAGTATGAAGGAAAAGTTACATCACAGGTTATGTGTACCTACTGTGTTTTTATTAGAATGTTGTGTAGGTAGCTAGCGCGGGCGGTGATCTTTACAGTGATTACGTCACTCGGGCGCATAGGGTATCCATGAAATGACGGACGGTGTCGGACAGAAACTTTTTAAATTGTATGAAAGAAAATAGCGTTTTTGTTTAAGAATTCGGATAAATATTTTTATATTAAAGCCAACTACCTATGGTTTTAGTGACAACGGTGTTTACACTTACACCTTTTATACTTATATTTCTATATTCACTGATTTATGGCTAAATACACAAACGCTACTCAATTTTAGTAACTTATGTTGTAAGTCTCAGCGGCAGTTAAGCAGCGGTTGAGTATTTAGGCATCACAGTGATAAACACAGCATGAGACTTAACGGCATCTTAAGGTTGAATAGCGTTTGAGTATTTGGACATTAAAAACACTCACATGACTCAGCTGCTCCCTAAACTGGTGTATTTCCCTCTGCTGCATTATGAGTTGCTGCCAACACCACGCGCCCCAAAAACTACACCCACAGCCACAACCTCCCACCATTCCTATAATTATGAATACTAAATGTTAATTTTATTGTTCAATGCGCATATTCAACAGTGATATTTTTTTATAACGCTGCTTTTATTTTTTTAACGAATACGATTTATTCATTTTGTATCTAATAAAATAAAATAAAAATTTGATGATGAATGAATCAATAGTAAAAAAATAAGAAAATAAACTATGAAATATAATTTGGAAAGGAGATTTTTCTATGTACTAACTTTCTAGAGAATTGCAGCTTACTTTTAAGCAACTTAAGTCACAGTAGCTCGCTATTTATAGTAAGATATTTCTAATATCTTATTATAAATATTTCTTTTTTTATATATTGACATATACTACCCAATATGCTATAGCGGCTTAAACACTCTTTTACCATAATTACGTTATTATTGACCAAATTTTATTACCCAAGAACATATTGTTCCCACTAAATAAATAAAAAAACAAATTACCATACGGCATCATCATGTTGAAAGGCATAGTTGGTGGGCAAGACATCATCGGTGTTCCTAAAAGACGCTCCATAGTTTGCGAGTGACTGTTCTGAGTAAACTGGTTCGTGCGAATATCCTGTGAAAATCCATATATTTTATAATTATACAATTTTTTTTTATAACTAATGGATTTTTAATAAAATTGCTAAATGGGAGAAGGTTAGTTAGCAAACAGGAAGACAAACATATTGAATTAAAAATTTCTGTACATACTACATACACATTTTTGTAATAAAAGCAAAAAATCAAACATTATTGTACAAAGCCACCGCATACTTCATATGATTTATTTCTTCGAACAGGGCTGATAATGGACCATTTAGAATATATACATATCATCATCATCAGTGCAGCCAGTTATAAGTCCATTGCCGAACATAGGCATCTGTAGTGAAGGGTCGCCGGCCACTCGCGAACCTTTCTTCCCTGTCGATTGTCAGTTTATCAAACACATAGTTTGACCGGCCTATTGTCTTTTCATACAATATACACCTAAAAATACGTGGTAAAGCCACACTGCAGCTGCGTTATGCACAAATGGATCAGCCCGACCGGGGTAGCATCACGCTCTCAAAGAATACCAGAGTAGTTACGTTGTACCAGTTCTGGCTCACTGAGTCAGAAGTGGTACAAGTACGACGTTCGTCGACTCACGATCCTAAAAAAAAAAGAAAAAAAAAGGTTTTGGCATGCTCTGATCACGAATTCATTTTTGCGTAGGATGCACGGTTCCGGAGATGTGCAGATCAATTAACTCTTATCTAATTGATATCCGGTGAAGGCCTCCACCGTCATTAGCGCTCCATTGTTCTTATCCACTTATCTATTGTTCATTCAATACCGTCATTATCTATTCTTCCTCAGCGTGGTGCTATTGTATTATACTCCTTTGTTCCTATCTACACTAATCTGACTCATCAATAAAACACATTACCCAATTTTGTTAAAAATTTTATTTATAAAATACAAAATCTTATTACTTATTATCTATAAAATAGGAGCGAAACATCTCATCCACTAAAATATCGTTGTACAATGTGTTCCCTGTAAATATACTCGTAAAACTATGCATTGAACATCCCTGAAACTTATATAGCAAATACATTAAGCAATATTCGTCACAAACTGAAGTCCACTCATTCTGAATCCTATCAACATTCCAGTTCCATCTTTTACAATTCTTTTTTAAAAACTCTAGATGATATCGTATCATTCGTATCGATATATAAAGCTACCCAATGTGACCCTGGTTTATCATCTGTACCCAAATTGCATATTACCTAGTCAGGTCATAAATTCTATCACATGTTTAGTATAAAATAATTGAAACAAGTTTATTCATTATGTAACCATTTATATACCAAAACGAACTTAACAAAACATAGATTCTTATGACACTATAGTTTATTCAAAATGACCTCCGTAATTTTGAATACAGGCCTTCAATCTGCGCGGCCAGTCGTCTATCGCAGCACGAACGAGGTCCATGTCAATATCGGCGGCTGCCTTAATCAAGGATGTCTTGAGTGACTCCAGATTGGGATGAGGCTTTGAGCACGCCTTTTCCTCCAAGTGTTGCCATATCTTGTAATCTAACGGATTCAAATCTGGACTGGAGGAGGGGCAGTCTTCGTGCCGGATGAAGTCGATTTCACGCGCTGCCAGCCAGTCTCTTCGCTCTATGAGCTGACGCCGAATCTTGTTGGAATACCCAGTGCTTGTTATTGAATATGGTATGAGAAACAGGTTACACAAGGTTCGTCAGGACTGTATTTTGATACACAACTGCATTCGTTATTAAACCTTTCTCACAAAAATGTACCTCTGTTAAGCCCCAATAAGAAACTCCCAACCGTACCATGAGCGAGGATGGAAAATGACCTCGTTGGACACGCGGAATACGGTTGCTCGCTTCTTCACTACTGTGTGCGTACATCTTATCATTTTGTTTGTTGTAGCTCTCTTCTACGGTAAAAATGTTTTCATCCGAAAAAAGAATTTCCCGATATTTTTTTCCCGCGTACTGCTTCAACAAAGCGCGGCATCTCTTCAGTCTCAGGTCCATAAGACGAGCATTCAAAAGATGTCCTGTTTTTCTTCGATATGCCCCAAGCCCTAAGTCTTCATTTAACACCCTTTTCACCGTGATTCTGCTTAACCCCATCTGAAGGGCCAACAGTTTCTGCTTACGTTTGGGATTTCTTTGAATTCGCGCCTTTACAGCTTTTATCACTGCTGGAGTCCTAACAGACCGAGGGCGACCACTTCTTGACCTGTCATCTACACTAGAGTCTTCATTGTATCGTTTAATGGTACGATAAACGAATCTTTTGGTTATATTCAAATTTTTCAGTATGTCAAAAATTTGAACTGGCGCGTAACCGCAACGATGCAACGCAATAACTGCAACACGGTCTTCTTTAAGCGTCCACTCCATATTTAAAAATGAGTAAAATTCTAAAAAGTATACAGTTATTTTATTTTCATGAACAATTCGAATTCAATAAACTTTTTTGTGGCCAGCATTCTAAAAGAAAAGTTTTTACTGTGTGACAATACTTATGACCTGACTAGGTATATACGTACGTGGGTGTACATGGGCAGTCTATTAGCAGCATAAATATTATTTTCTAGACTGGGGTGAATCTTTTTCAGATGTTGTTGTACATCTAGTGTATCCATGATATTACTGCTATTAGTAGATTATTACAGTACAATCTACTCAATGACTAACATAGGAATGATCAATTATAGTGATTTCTAAATATTAAATTGCATTATTTTGTGTTATACAAAACGTATTTGAGTCATCAATACACTGAATAAGACGCAACACGATGTAATGCTGAGATAAGCAACAGAATGTGAGATAAGCTTGTTGACGCATAAAGTTACTATCAATTCCACTGTAGAAATTCTTCAGATTAGAATAATTACTTTGGTACTATATAAGACCAAGCAACTGCAGTCATGGAGTTAGTGTATGGTCGTTTGACCGCAGTGGATCTATCAATATTACATTTGTGTTACTTCAACGCATCAAAGGCCATATATGTAAGTGTTTAATCTATTGACAAACTTACTTATCTTTCTGTTATTTTCTTACGTGTGTATGATTTAGTGTTAACAAATTATATTTAAATATTGTGTGTGTATACGATTAAGCCGTGGTAGCTCAGATGGTTAGCGCAAGCTGTAAATTTCACAGTACCCTGGTTCAATCCCCGTCGGCACCAATTAAATTGTTAATTGCAATTTTAAGTGTTTAATCTATTGACAAACTTACTTTTCTTTCTGTTATTTTCTTACGTGTGTATGATTTAGTGTTAATACATCTACGAATACTAGAGAGGTTAAAAAATACTTTTTTAACAATGACAGTCATTAGTTGATCATTACTGAATGTGATTCTGTTTACTTAAATTACAGGAACACAAGAGCAGAAGGAAGAAATGGGATGATGGGAAGTAATGAAGCATTGTTATGTGAAGTTTGTTAGAACAAACATATTTTTAGTCACGTGTAAATACTTTTAACATTTTGGTTCAAAATGACACAAAATCGAAAAAATATTAGATACATCATCGACATGGACGGATTTTACATTACATATCCTCATAAACATTTTCAATGTAGAGAAATGGCTATTCTAGATGTAAAACTATCTAATAAAACATACATAAACATAAACACTCACGCCTGTCACCCAGAGGGTAGACAGAGACTACGGACTTCCATTTTACGGACAGCGAAAGAGGTATGTCAGGATCGTGCATCCTGACATACCTCTTTCGCCTCCTTTACATCCATATATCTACGCATACATGCTCGTCGGTTAAGGGTACTTCTAACATGGCCCATTTTCAAAATATCGCCAATTTGATCGATAAACTTTTTTCTAGGGCGTCCCTTCCCGACTCGGCCGTTCACATCTGCCATATAAATTTGCTTTGTCACTCCTTTCTTAATCCTGGTCACAACATCATCTTGCATACCACATTTATCTCTTATCATGAAATTTCTCACCCTGTCATTCAGATTCAACCCTAGCATATTCCTTAAAGACCGTATTTCCACAGCATTTATTCTACTTTCGTGCTTCTTCTGCCACACCCAGCTTTCACTACCATACATTAAAGTAGGGACTAACACAGCATTATGAATTACCATACGTGCCTTTTTTGACACATTCTGGTTCTTCATAATAGAGTGTAGTGCCCCATTCACTCTATTCCCTGCATTTACTCGTCGTTCTATATCCCTATCATATCTACCATCCCTGCTAAATACACATCCCAAATACACAAACTCATCCACTTGCTCAATTAACTCTCCTTCTATTCTTATTTCACATACCGTTTTGCTTTCTTCTCTTTCAAAAACCATCACTTTCGTCTTACTTGCGGTCACTTTCATTCTCCTTTCTTTTAATTCCCAGTTCATTAATGTAACCATCATTTGCAACTCAGCCGCCGATGACGCAAATATGACTTGATCATCGGCATACAAAAGGCATTTGACGGTTAACTCGCCCATTCTTAACCCACATTCTTCATCTTTCAAAGTTTGCAAACACCGGTCCATAAATAGGTTGAACAGCCAAGGGGAAGCTACACAGCCCTGTCTGACACCTTTTTGGATGTCAAACCAGTCCGAGTAGACCCCATTGATCCAGACACAAGCACTAGAGTCCCTATAAAGAGACCTTAATGCCTGTATCAAACCAGCGCTCAACCCATATGAGTTCAGTGTTTGTCATAACACATTCCTGTCCACTCTGTCATAAGCCTTTTCCAAGTCCATGAACGCACAAAAAACTTTCCGGTTTTTGGCCAAAAACTTCTCCGCAATCATGCGCATGGAAAAGACTTGATCTGTACACCCCATTCCCTTTCTAAAACCCGCTTGCACATCCCAAATTTTTCCATCAGTTTCTTTCATAACTCTTCCAATTAACACCTTAGCATACAGTTTACCCACAATACTAAGCAAGCTGATACCGCGGTAGTTTTTGCAGTCCTGCTGTGACCCTTTTCCTTTATATATTGGTACTATAACTGCTTTACACCAGTCATCCGGTACCCGTTTTCATTCCCAACATAAATTAAACAAGGTGTACAGCAGGCCTGCCACCACTCCCTCTCCAGCCCTTAGCATCTCGAGTGATACTCTACCATATCCAGCTGCCTTACTTGCTTTCATGCTTTTCATTGCTTTCATTATTTCATCTACACTTATCTCCATACCCCTTTCCACTTCTTTCGGAATTTCTTTCACGCTTTCAAAGTATTCCTTCTATCTGTTTAAATTCAAAACTTCATCATTCAGAATACATCCATTCTCGTCTCTTATAGTATTTATTATAGGCTGTTTTGTATTTCCCCTAGCAGTTCTTACGAGTTTCCAGAACATTTTTATGTTAGCCTGGAAATTATCAGATATCCTTTTATCATTCTTATCCGTTCTTTCTTTCTTTTTCCTTTCATCAACTTCTTTTACTCTCTTATTTAGACGTCTAAATTCTGCCTTTTTTCTTTCAATCTCATCATTCATACCAGAAGAATTACCAGCTTTGGTTGCTAGTAAATCTAACCATGCTTTCTTCTTAGATTCAACTTCCACCCGTACCTCATCATCTCACCACAACGTATTACTTTTTCTTTCATTTGTTCTCTTACTTACACCACATACTTCGGTGGTGGTATCCACCAAACCTTTCTTAATATTATCCCACACAGTATTCAAGTCTAAATCATTCATACACAACTCATTCAAACATCTAATGTTTTCTCTCAGTCTACATTTATACTTCTCTTTCACATCTTCATCTTGTAAATTCTCTATTCTTATAAGCTGTAACGCAGTGGTGGACACATCTCAGATACCACCAACGCTTGAAAAGACCATTAATTCGACATAAGACCAAGTAATGATCCGTCCCTACGTTGGACCCCCGGTAAACCCTTGTATCTACGACTGCGCTCCTCATTCTTTCTTCCACAATTACGAAATCTATCATGCTTCTATCATCACCTCTTCCCCATGTATACATGTGAATCTTAACATAACATAACATAAACACTCACGCCTGTCACCCAGAGGGGTAGGCAGAGACTACAGACTTCCATTTAGCACGATCCTGACATACCTTTCTCGCCTCTTCCACATTCATATACCTACGCATACATGCTCGTCGGTTAAGGGTACTCTTAATTTGGCCCATTTTTAGTATATCGCCAATTTGGTCGACAAACTTCCGCCTAGGACGTCCCTTTCCGACTCTTCCATTCACTTCTGCAACATATATTTGCTTTGTCAGTCTTTCCGCATTCATTCTTTCTACATGACCAAACCACCGAAGCATTCCTTTCTTAATCCTGGTCACCGCATCATCTTGCAAACCACACTCTTCTTTTATCACACAGTTTCTCACCCTGTCACTCAGATTCAGCCCTAACATACTCCTTAGCGACCGCATTTCTACCGCATTTATTCTACTCTCGTGCTTCTTCTGCCACACCCAACTTTCACTACCATACGTTAAAGTAGGGACTAATACAGCACTGTGAATTGCCATACGTGCCTTTTTTGACACATTCTGACTTTTCACAATAGAGTGTAGAGCCCCATTTACTTTATTTCCTGCATTCACTCGTCGTTCAATGTCCTTATCATATCTCCCATCCCTGCTGAATACACATCCCAAATATACGAACTCATCCACTTGCTCAATTAACTCTCCTTCTATTCTTATTTCACATACCGTTTTGCTTTCATCTCTTTCAAAAACCATCACTTTCGTCTTACTTGCGTTCACTTTCATTCCCCTTTCTTTTAATGACCTGTTCATTAATGTAACCATCATTTGCAACTCGGCCGCCGACGACGCAAGTATGACTTGATCATCGGCGTACAAAAGGCATTTGATGGTTAACTCACCCATTCTTACCCCGCATTCTTCAACTTTCAAATTTTCCAAACAGCTGTCCATAAATAGGTTGAACAGCCACGGGGAAGCTACACAGCCCTGTCTGACACCTTTATGGATG
The DNA here is from genome assembly GCA_036936625.1 of Parnassius smintheus behrii. Taxonomy (NCBI): domain Eukaryota; kingdom Metazoa; phylum Arthropoda; class Insecta; order Lepidoptera; family Papilionidae; genus Parnassius; species Parnassius smintheus. The sequence continues at coordinate 29,817,554 of JAUPFT010000003.1, read as the reverse complement.
CCAAACCAGCCCGAGTAGACCCCGTTGATTCTAACACAAGCACTCGAGTCCCTATACAGAGACTTTAATGCCTGTATCAAACCAGCGCTCAACCTAAATGCGTTCAGCGTTTGCCATAACACATCCCTGTCCACTCTGTCATAAGCCTTTTCCAAGTCCATGAACGCACAAAAAACTCTTTGGTTTTTCGCCAAAAACTTCTCCGCGATCATGCGCATGAAAAAGACTTGATCTGTACACCTCATTCCCTTTCAAAATCCCGCTTGCACATCCCAAATTTTTTCATCAGTTTCTTTCATAACTCTTTCAATTAGTACCTTAGCATACAGTTTTCCCACAATGCTAAGAAGGCTGATACCACGGTAGTCTTTACAGTCCTGCTGTGACCCTTTTCCCTTATATATTGGGACTATCACGGCTTTGCACCAGTCTCCCGGTACCCGCTTTAGTTCCCAACATAAATTAAACAAGGTGTACAGCAGGCCTGCCACCACGTCCTCTCCAGCCCTTAGCATTTCGAGTGAAACTCTATCATATCCGGCTGCCTTACCTACTTTCATGCTTTTCATTGCTTTCATTATTTCATCCATACTTATCTCCCTATCTCTTTCATCTTCTTTCGGAATTTCTATTTCATTTAGTTCACACTTCTCCTCACTCATAAATTCGCTTTCAAAATATTCCTTCCATCTCTTTAGACTCAACACTTCATCATTCAGGATACAGCCATTCTCGTCTCGTATCGCATTCAATCTAGGCTGTTTTGTATTTCCCCTGGTATTTCTTACGAGTTTCCAGAACATTTTAATATTTGCCTGGAAGTTATCCGATATTCTTCTATCATTCCTATCCGTTCTTTCTTGCTTTTTCCTTTCAACTAATTCTTTTACTCTCTTATTTAAACGTTTAAACTCTGCCTTTTTTCTTTCATTCTCATCATTCTTACCACCAGAGTTACCAGCTTTGGTCGCTAGTAAATCTAGCCATGCTCTCTTCTTTGCTTCAACTTCCATACGTACCTCGTCATCCCACCATAACGTATTGTCTTTCCTTTCATTCATTCTCTTACTAACACCACATACTTCGGTAGCTGCATCCACTAAACCTTTCTTAACATTATGCCACACATTCTCCAAGTCTAACTCATTCACACACAACTCATCCAAATTACTTATATTTTCTCTCAGTCTGCATTTGTACTTGTCTTTCACATCTTCATCTTGTAACCTCTCAATTCTTATACGCTGTAACGCAGTGGTAGACACAGATGTCCTATGCCGCCAACGTCTGAATAAACCCCTAATTCGGCATAAGACCAGGTAGTGGTCCGTCCCTACGTTGGACCCCCGGTAAACCCTTGTATCCACTACTGCGCTCCTCATTCTTTCATCCACAGTTATGAAATCTATCATGCTTCTATCATCACCTCTTTCCCAAGTGTACATGTGAATCTTCTTATGACGAAAGAAAGTGTTCGTCACAAAAAGATTCCTTTCCACACATACGGTGAGGAGGCTTTCACCATTCTCATTTATACTTTCATCACCAAACGTTCCCAATATCCTTTCATAACCAAGCCTCCTCACCCCAACCCTTCCATTAAAATCTCCTAGCATAATAATATTTTCATTTCCCTTACACTTCATTAGCACCATCCTTACCATTTCCCAAAACTGCTCCCGGATATAAGTGGGCTTAGACATGTCTGGGGCGTAGACCCCTAACACAAACAACTTCTTTAAGCCCACTTTCATTCGTATCCATAGCAGTCTTGGGCTTACACATTCATACTCTTTCACACATTGGCCCATTCGTTCTGAAAGGATGATTCCTACTCCCTGGCATGCCCGCTCGATCTCGTCTACACCAGACCAGTATGCGGTATACATGCCAAGTGCAGTGACATCCTTCCCCTTCCTTTTCGTCTCATTTACACATAATACATCTATTCCTCTATCATACATCATATCGCATACTTCATCCATTTTATCATTCATTGCCCCACATACATTCAACGTAGCCAGACGGGCCTCTGCAATCCACTTTTCGCCTCTCTGGGAGACAGAACGTGACGGGTGGCGAACCTCGTCGCCGGTTTTCCTCCCGGAGATTCTTCGCACCCCTGCCCCATCAAAGGGGCGCCGGGAACTCGGGGCCATTTCTTTTACTTTTTGCCTCATGGTGCGAAAACTAGGGCGTGGCATATTTTACGCCGCTACCACACGGCGAGTAGCCGAGTCTGTTCTTTCGGCTTTGTCGCTCTTTTAGCACCACCCGGGGGAAACGTGTAGGGTGGGCCTAGGATTAGGTGGTCGAAGCCTACGGACGCGAGCGACTTATCCCCCCCTGATGTGAATCTTCTTATGACGAAAAAAAGTATTCGTCACAAAAAGATTCTTTTCCACACATACAGTGAGGAGGTCTTCACCATTCTCATTTATACTTTCATCACCAAACGTTCCCAATATCCTTTTATAACCAGACCTCTTCACCCCAACCCTTCCATTAAAGTCTCCTAACATAATAATATTTTCACTTTCCATACATTTTGTCAACACCATCCTTACCATGTCCCAAAACTGCTCTCGGATGTAAGTGGGCTTAGACATGTCTGGGGCGTACACACCTAGCAGGAACAGCTTCTTTAAGCCCACTTTCATTCGTATCCACAGCAGTCTCGGGCTTACACATTCATACTCTTTCACACATTGACGTATTCTTTCTGAAAGGATGAAACCGACTCCCTGGCATGCCCGTTCGGTCTCGCCCACACCAGACCAATACGCGGTATACGTGCCATGTGCAGTGGCATCCTTTCCCTTTCGTTTCGTCTCATTCACACATAACACATCTATTCCTCTGTCATTCATCATTTCGCATACTTCATCCATCTTATCATTCATTCCTCCACATACATTCAGCGTAGCCAGACGGGTTTCCGCAATCCACTTTTCGCCCCTCCGGGAGACAGAACGTGACGGGTGGCGAACCTCGTCGCCGGTTTTTCTCCCGGAGATTCTTCGCACCCCTGCCCCATTAAAGGGGCGCCGGGAACTCGGGGCCATTTCTTTTATTTGCTGAGTCATGTTGCGAACAAGGGGTGGTGGTAGATTTTACGCCGCTACCATACGGCGAGGAGCCGAGTCTATTTTTTCGGCTTTGTCGCTCGTTTAGCACCACCCGGGGGACACGTGTAGGGTGGGCCTAAGGTTAGGTGGTCGAAGCCTACGGACGCGAGCGACTCATCCCCCCTTTATCTAATAAAAATGATGCGTTTATCGATCATTATTTGTTTCGGCTAAGTTATTCTTTCAATTATTTGTCGCCAAAAGACAAAAAAAACTGTTCGTTATTGTGAAACACACGTGCACGGCATTCCATATTTTGATGTGACCGAAGAATTAAAATGTGCCTACAAACAAGAGAACGTAATTCCCATATTAAATTGGTATATTAGAAATTTGTGCAAAGACGAAGTGATCGCATACAAAGGTGGTTCAACAGAAAAACAATTTTTAAAAATGTTGACGACGAATGATAGAATTTTTAATATTGAAGAATACAATTGTCCAAAATACAATGATTTGGTAAATGTCATAAATTTAAACAAACGTTATGTGTGTAATAATCATATATTTGTAAAAAATAATCACAAAATTTTACATTGTTCTTGTGACGAAGTGTGGGTTTTTTACAAGTGGTTATTGCTTGAAAATAAAATTTTAAATTAATCATAAATTTTGTTTGATTTCCCAAAAACGTTAGTTATAGTACTCGCATACAAAGGTGGTTCAACAGAAAAACAACTTTTAAAAATGTTGACGACGAATGATAGAATTTTTAATATTGAAGAATACAAATGTCCAAAATACAATGATTTGGTAATTTTTTGCAAATATATGATTATTACACACATAACGTTTGTTTAAATTTATGACATTTACCAAATCATTGTATTTTGGACATTTGTATTCTTCAATATTAAAAATTCTATTATTCGTCGTAAACTTTTTAAAAGTTTTTTTTCTGTTGAACCACCTTTGTATGCGAGTACTATAACTAACGTTTTTGGGAAATCAAACAAAATTTATGATTAATTTAAAACCCACACTTCGTCACAAGAACAATGTAAAATTTTGTGATTTGATGATTTTTAATTTTTTAAGCGCCGTAGAAAAGTAGTATGATAAAAAAAACTTCATTTCTGCTTATAAAACAATTAATTTTGGTTAAAATTGAAAAAATCTTATAAAATCTAAGTACTTATTAATAATCAGCGCTGCCACCTCTTACATTAAATTACAAATAGACATCGATTGTTCATACTTAAAATTAAATTGTCAATGTCTTGCTGCGGTATGAGGGTGTTCACTGCGGTATGCCCTGTTCTTTGCAAGTGTTCGCAAAGTTGTTGTTCCGTCGTCCAATTTGGCGGGAAATTTCACAAAACTTTTCGTTTTATACATGTTTCAGGCACGCTCGATTGGATTAAAGTCGGGCGACTGTGCAGACCAATCTAAAAATCTAAAACTTGAATATTGTGGTCTCGGAGAGCGGCCGACACCAGCGGCACCGTAGCGGAAGGAGCATTATCGTGCATGAGTAGAAATTCCAGGCTCATTTGGATTCTGCGTGGGACTGTAATAGGCTCTACAATCTCCTCGTGGTATTTTTGTGCTGCCTTGAATCCAAAGCTGGGTTCATCCGCCAAGACGAATTCCTTGCTCGCACTATGATTGTCCGCCTTAATATGAGTGGACCTCCTGAGGGTGCCGTAGACTACTAACTTTCCCTGGAGTTCTCCAAACGCGTGTTCTTCGTGAATCCGGATGAAACCCAAAACGGGTCTCATCGATGAAAAGCACCAAAAACCATTGTCCGTCACTCCATGGTATATGCTCCAGAGCCCACGAAAGCCGCCGGCCGCGATTGCCACGTCGCAATGCTGGAACACGTAGCGGTTTTCGAGGATAAAGACCAACTTTCATGCAACCTCCTTCGCTCGGTTTGGTCACATACCAACAGCTCGTGGTCCTCCTAGAGCCTTTGTAGTAGTTACATCGCTGTGATATTGGGTTGTCTTCTGGCGGTCATTTGGAGAAATCGATCCTGTCTCTGCATAGTAACACGATATCTACCGTGTGCCGTTCAACCACATCCCCAGTACTGTGATAACACGACATTGATATCACGTTTTGGCTGGTGTTGGAATAGCACCATTTTATAACATGCCCACGGCTCGTAACATTTCATCTCGACTCAAATGACGACGTGACATGACTCTTAAAGTTCACCCGGCTCGTTAAATTAACAAAAAAACAATCTAATCTATTTGCATTAATTAATATCAGTAGAACAATTTTAATTTTCCTTGACGTAACGAATTACTAACAATTTTGCCGCTGTATTTTGTTTTTTCTCTTGTTATTTTTGTAATTTACATTTTTAAATTTTAAAAATATAATAAAAGAGGTTTCATTCTGTATATAAACTCTTTATAGAAACTAAAAATATTTTAAAGTATATAGTCGTAAATAATTTAAGATTAAGGTATCCCTAGATTCTGTTGATGTGTTTGTGTATATGTACTACAATTAAAACCAGTTTTTAGATTGAACGCGTTTCCCCTAGCTGAAAATAAATTTTACTTAATGCCTTTGTTATAACTAGAATTAACTAATGCTCAAAATTGAATATCAGGTAAAATTAGTTCTTACTAGACAAAACGCGTTTGTCCGAAGCGAGTCAGTTAGAACTGTCGCGACCGAGGTTAAACGACCGAGGCTTTGATTTGATTGCGTTACTTTAGACTTTGGCTTGTTTACCGGACCTGAGAATAAAACAGATACAGAACGCCCCGACTTCACGTAGTCTTGTCTGCCCTACCCCTAGAGTGTTTTTGTAAAACTGTAGGCGCGAAGGGAGAACATGCCCCTCACGTTGTGGCAAATCGTAATATATATTTAGTAAGTATATCTTGTTTTCAATCCCAAATTAGTTTCTCTAGTGCTAGTTTTAACCGAAGCTCGGAATGACTACTTGTTTTATCTGAAAATCAAATATATCAGTCGTCAAACGCTGGACGACCTGAAACTTGGGGATGGAATTACAGTTCCCGTGATAGCTACAACACCTTCGCTACGTGGATTCAAAGTGCCGCCGTTCGACGGTACTTCTTCCTGGTCAGCCTACAAAATCCAGTTCGAGGCTGTCATGGAGGCGAACGGCTGGAATAAAAGTCAGGCCATGACTGCACTCACGCTAGCATTGCGCAACAAAGCCTTCACTGTTCTGGAAGCTCTAGGTAAGAAAATGACTTACGAGCAGTTCCTTGAGGCATTGGAGGCGAGATACGGCGACGCTCACCTGGAACACGTCTTTCGTGCGCAGCTTAAAGATCTAATAAATTCTCTAAGTTTCTCTAGTGCTAGTTTTAACTAAAGCTCGGAGTGACAACTAGTTTTATATGAAAATTAAATATATCAGTGGTAAATACTGGTTTTGACTAGGTATTTCTAGTTTTCACAAAGGCATTTAGTAAAAACTAGTTTTAACTAGGGAAAACACGTTCTACCTAAAAACGGGTTTAAACTGTAACATATATAATTTTTTTTATATAGAAGGGGGGCAAACGAGCATACGGTTTACCTGATGTTAAGTGACTACCGCCGCCCATGAACATCCGCAACACCAGGAGAATTGCGGGTGCGTTGCCGGCCCTTTAGAAAGGAGTTAGCTCTTTTCTTGAAGGTCCCCAGGTCGTACCGGTCCAGAAAATCGCCGGTGGTAAACTATTCCACAGAGAGGTCGTACGCAGAAGAAAACTCCTGGTGAGACGTACTGTGGTGGTCCGCCAAGCATCCAGATGATGGGGATGGTATCGGGAGGTTTGCCGCGTAGTGCGTTCATGAAATTTAACGGATGGAATTAATCCGAACAATTCCTTACAGCACTCCCAGTGATAGATGCGATAAAATACGCAAAGAGATGTAACATCTCTTCGCAGCGCCAGTGAATCGAACTGATCGGAAAACACTCGATCGTCGACGATTCGAGCCGCTCTGCGCTGGATGCGGTCAAGTGGAAGGAGCTGGTACTGGGGAGCCCCAGCCCACAGATGGGAACAGTATTCCATGTGCGGCCGAAACTGCGCCTTGTAAAGTTGCAGCCGGTGTGCCGGCATGAAATACTGTCCCGCTCTGCTGAGCCAAGCTTTTTAGAGGCCAATTTGGCCTTCATTTCCAAGTGACCACGAAACTGCACATCATTCGGTATGTCGACTCCTAGGATTCCGATACTGACTGAGGCAACAAGGGGAATGCCTTGAAACTAAGAAGATACGACAAAGGGGTTCTTTTTAGCGGTAAACGCGTAAACTTGTGTCTTCTGAGGGTTAAACTGGACTAGATTTAGTCGCCGCCAATCCGAGACTTTTTTCAGCAAAGACTCGACATCAGACACAAGTTTAAATATATGAAACCATCAACGCCGACAAATAGTCAGGCACTTTACGCCGTTTGATAGAAGCAATAAAAGAAAAGAGAAGAGGAAAGCTGATCAAGGGAGTGTTGCTTCTCCATGACAACGCACCAGTTCACACGGCGCGACTCTCCAAGGCCCCTAGTGTACGTTTTATTCCCAAACTTAAAAAAAGACCTTCGGAGAAAGCGATTTGCTGACGGTAGTGAACTCAAGTCCTCTGTAAATAAGCATTTTTCAGACCAAGACGAAGAATATTTTTCAAGGGAATAGAAAAGGTTTTTTCACGAACAAGTAAATGTATTGCAGTCGTGCGAGACTATATTGAAAAGTAAAAAATATTTTATAGTTTTATCTTTTTTTCTAACATACCCATACCGAGAATACATTGAACGTCCCTCGTGTGTATTGCAAATAGTTTAAAAATCGGGCTAAATTCATAATTTTGGATAACTTAGGTAATTAAATAACTAGATGCTTTTTGAGTTTATTCACAAGTGTCAAGATCAGTATTAAAGCTGAACGCACATTTGTCCGCTCCGTACGCGTCGTACACACCGAATTTTGCGGATGGCACACCTGTACATGTACATACGCATCGTACGCATTTATTTTGTATTGGCAACAACTTTTACAGTTTTTTCCAACCACTGGTGTGAAACGCTACAGTGACTTGGTACAGTGATTAATCGCTCGGATCGCTATGGAAAAAAAAATGTAATAGCCTGCTTAATGGCAGAGGAAGAAAAAAATAAAAATCAAAGAGAAAAAGTAAAGAAGATTTTGGATTCATGATATTAATTTAAAAACGCAGTTGTATGGAGAATATTATACTTTATTTAAAGACTTATTAGATGATGATGAACGATTTTTCATATATTTGCATTTAACATACAAGAAATTTCAAGAATTGCTACTTATACTAAAGCCATATTTCTCTATTGAAAACTCAAGATTTAGAAGGCCAATTGAACCAGAGGAAAGACTTGTTGTGTTTGAGGGAAGAATTTTTATTGATAATTAATTAATCACGTATAATTGGGTTTTGGATAGGCATGAGTCGGATATATCAAAACGAATCTAAAATTCGATTTCAAACACAAATCGATTCGTATAGATTGCTCAAACTAGAAAATCCGATTTCAAAAATCGACCTAACTAGCTAAACTCTTACGATCTGAACAACCAAACCAATCCAAATCGAAAATAAAATCGACAGTATCCAAATCTAAACGCAAACTGTTGCGTAGAAATTCAAATCCGTTTTTTCAGTGTCTCTCTCGATGACGTGAAGTTTAAGATTCAGATTTTGGTTTGTCGGCTATGGAATATCGAAATCTATTACACATTGAGATAGGGATCAATATTATCCTTACTGCTTAGTACGTAAAGTCTATATTGGCTTTGCCAGATTATGCGTTGCTGAATTTTTGGTTCAGTGTGCAATCAATATCATTCTTATTGTTAAGTCGTTTAAGGCTATATTTGCGAAATTGTGTGATGATTTATTTTTGTTTTTAGTTAAGTGTTTGCTTACTTAAAAAAAATTTTTGTTTTCATGTTGTTATGTTTTAGACTTTAGACTTAAATTTAATCCTGGTGACAACTGCTCGCATGCCTGTCAGTCATAACAGTGTATTGTGTTATATTATTTACTGATATTTATTGCCTTAATACCTTTTTGTTTAGTAAATATATGAAAAAAGTTTATAAAAATGTTTAAAAATCAGGAGTGAATTGTGTGTGAGTGTACGTTTTAAGTGAGTAAGTTATTGATTTTAAAATAATTTATCCGCATTTGTCGGAAATATATCGCTCAAAATGCAATATTGTCGCGACATCCGTTCCGTGTGAACGAATTTTTTCAAAGACGGGATTAATTATAAATTAAAAGAGGTGTCGTCGTTTAAACGCAAATCTTAATCCAAACAGATTCTGAAACAAAAAATTAAAAAAATAAAAAGCGAAAAGAAACCAAAAAAATATAATAAGAAATCATTGTAAATATACCGATTATTAAATGCGCCGGAAAAGTTTTAATTTCATACAAAATTTTTCTGCTAGTCCTAAGCCTAGATAAAGCATGTTGGATAATCTCGCAAATCTGTTTCTGTATTAGATTTGCGTTTGTCGTTTTGTTAACTTATAAAACGAAACCTAAGTACGCAAACGAATTTGCGTGGCTAAGCGATACTGAAATCGAATTTTTTAAAAAGGATTTTGAAGTCTAAAATCGGATAAATATCGGTTTGCGTTCAAATCCAAAAACGCCCATGCCTAGTTTTGGATTAAAATTATCAATTTTTATTGTATTTAAATTATTTTGTCGCTACGTATTTATATTGATAATCGTTGCAAATTAATTTAATCCGGGAACCGAATAAGTAGCTGATCGTTTGCCGTAGATGTTATTAGAATGAGTAGCATAAAACCAATTTTGTGCGACTGCTCGCGGGTTGGAATGTTGATTTTTTTAATAATCTTTTCACTAAAGAATTTTTCTTTGAGTAGGCTATATTTTAATTTTGTTTAAATTATTAATCATACTTTGAAATATAACTGAATAATTTTATGTTACTTTATAATTTTTAGATATTATAATAGTGTGTGTGTAGTCATAACGTTGTTTCTGCTTTGTTTAATTGATTAATCACATCATTTTTATGCATATTTAGTTAGGAGGGCTCTATTGAAATTATAATTTTATTTAAACGTTTGACTTAACACATATCCTTTTCAATTATAGAATATAATAGAATCATTTTTATTCAATATTGAATACAAGATATTCCTATTAAAATCATTTTTTACTTTTACTAATGGTTTGGAAAAAACCTCTGCCCTGGGTAGAACCAGCAAGAAACCCAGTGGTACTTTTTTTGTAAATAAAATTAATTTACGATATATTATTTTATACAATTAGTACAAAAACATTTAGAAACAGAATAGTGGCGATCACCTCACCTCAGTCCGTGGGGATTATTATTAATAATGTACTCTTTAGTAGTAATAACCTTTACTAAACAATTTTTGCTTAAGAAAAATTTTAAGCTTTTTGATAGATAAGGGCTGCATATTTTCTGGGACATTGTTGTTAAATCGTATACATTTCCCATGAAGGAATTACTGACTCTTAGAAGTCAGGATACTGATATAACTTACTTCTATTTTCAAGCGTTTCTTTCGAGTAGTTGCGAGTGCAAGAGACAGCAAGTCTAAGCGTGTTTACATCGACTCACTACAGGTCTCACTGCTTATCCGGTCTAGTTTCGTATATCTTCCAAAAAGCAAACTGGATTTAAAATGGGAATACGATGGAATGGGAATACGGAGTAATTCATTATTGATGAGCATCCGTCTTTATAGAATGCGTTAGTTACATCCCATATTACGGGCCAATTATTTCGCGATCCATATCGATGATCATGTTCGCAATGAAAGGAAAGTAGGCGTTGGCATTATTATGACTATGTTTTATATAATGATCAAAAATTTGAAGTTTTACTTATACTCTCTTCAATCCTTTAATTATGGGATAATATGGCATATGGGGTATAATACCTAACAAGGGATATGAGAAATAAATTCTAAGGCCGCGTTTCCACCTGCAACAAAACTCTAAATTGACATAGCCATTGCGACATCTATAGCTCTCGTATATAAATTACCTCTGTGTTAAGTTACGATAGTATGATTCGTGAGCTTCTCGAGAGATATTTATTGCAAAAAAAAATGCAAGAATTTATACGATGTGTGATCAATATTGCAATAAACTTCAAGACTTCCGCGAGTGTTTTTGCAGGTGAAACGCGGCCTAAGAACAGTCGCTTCAGGTATGATACACATTATTATAAATCGCTTTTTTAAGTTTACTAAGATAATATATTCGGACCTTCGAACCGGGATTTACGAACCTTCATCCCAAGATTAATTTTTAATTACATATTCAACTCATTACCTGGTTTGATTTGGTGCCGCTCCAGCATTGAGGTGGGAACTGACCGTACGGTATATTAATCGGGTTGTCACCTACAAATAATGGATTACAAATTATATAACAAGAAATATAAGATAATAAATTTTTACAGCATTTCTTAAATTAAAATTTTATTAAAAATTACACACAAAACTAAACTGCTACAGTAAAAACAACAAAAGATTTGAAAATCAATAGTCTTGTAAATGCTGATATTTTGCTAAATAATAGTGAGGTCCAATTTTTTACTATTGTATAAATTATTAATATTAGTTACATCCTTGTTATATGTAGATATTATCTAATCTATACCATCTAAAGAGTACGTAATAGGTCACTTATTGTCACAGGCAACAGTGCATAAGCGACGGTTGTAGGTAATGTTTATGGTTATATATTAAGTGCGCATAATTTTGATATTCGAGCAGTCTTTTAGACATTTGGCTAAAACTAAGATAGACACAACCATCATCTGTACGCACAATTGGATATTTTAATGTCTGCTGATGATTTGTTCTTAAAATGTTAATCACAGTTACCATTCTGAGCTACGGGTGGCACCAAGTTGACATTAGATGTTTCTGGCCTTGTGTCATGCCGCACATTAGGGATTGTGTTATTAGTTTGAGATATCTGAAAAACATACATTTTAATATATTACTAATGAGGATAAACAGAAGTAGCAATGGGCCGTCCATATACCTCGAAGAACCGACAACCGATGGGGAAGAAAGGTTCTCGAGTGGCAGCCTCGTGCCGGTCGGCGAAGTGTAGAGCGACCCCCCACTAGATGGAGTGATGACCTGGTAAGACATGGAGGAAGTCGATGGATGCAGGTGGCTCAGGACCGTGCTTTGTGGCATTCCTTGGGGGGGCCTATGTTCAGCAGTGGACTTGTGAAGGGCTGTAACGATAACGATGATAAGAATAAACCGTAACTGGCTAGCACTTCAAATAATTCTTTTTTCCATCATAATCATTAGCCTGCGTAAGCCCACTCGTGTACATGAGTATTTTCCATTGTAGTGAGGATTGTCCTTAATCCTAATGAAGGCGATTGACCATCTCAACCGATCGCTGGCTTTACAGCTGACGTAAACATATAAATATACCGCCATCGGGAGCTTTACTCTCATGGCATTTCCCATAGTTACATTTTATGACACCTGTAGGACAGGATACATATAAATAAAATTGAAGGGTCTGTCTGTAATATTGAAAAAACTGACTTCCAATAAGTTTTGCATGCTATTAAGAATTAAATAACCATTTATAAATGTTTGTCTGTCTATTTGTCCATCCGGCTAATCTTAGCTAAACCAATTGTGATGAAACTTTACAAACAAAGAATGTCCTCCAGACCAAATTTCGGTTACGGCGGCCAGCCTTAGCGGAGACTAGCCATCGGCGCAGGACGGGATTATAGTGCCGAAGTGTGCAAGCACTCTCTATTCCCTTACTCTCATAATCCGATGAAACGATAAACCGACACGACCGGAGAGAGATCAGAAGCAGACCAACGGCTTTACGTGCTTTCCGAGGCATGGCGGTGAGACGCCGGCAACTTCCAGACTCCGAGCAGCTACGTAGAATTTCTTGATAGAAAAATTCAATAACTGATATTATTTTTGACCCGATCTGGGCCAGACCAGATAGAGAGCAATGCAAAGAGGAATTTAGCCCATATTTTATCCAAAAAATTGAGACTTTGTTTTTTGCAACAACGAAATATTTATAAAATGAATTGTCTTTGATTAACTTAAACCTGAATAACACCACATTAACAGATCCTAACCAGGCTAAGCCGGGGCGAGCCGCAATTTAATTAATAAAATGCGTTAAATAGTTCAGCAAGAATTAAACAGCTGCATTGACATGTTTAATTTTTTTGTATAATTTATGTCACAATAAAAGCGTTTAGAAAGATAAGGTATTTAATTTATTTACGGCGTTTGTTGAAGGTAATCAAATATAACCGATCAAAAAGTTTGAAGGTTTCGCGCAAGAGTGAAGAGGTTGTATATCCATATCGGCTTAGATTAGAAAAAAAATTTGCTGAACTGTTTTGAATAGCGTTGTGGCATTATGAAAGAAATAATTTTGCCTTCAATGATGTGGTCATCCCTGAGTGTCATTAGATGCGACTGGGTCTTTGGGAAAGGTCCAGAAGATCCTGTAACTTCCGACAGTAGACAGACGTAACATCCATAGACTGGTGATGGGAAGCATCATTAAAGGTGTAAAACGTATTATACTTCGATTGTTGCGATTATGGATAAACTACTTTAATTAGGAGGAGGAGCTCATGTCCAGCAGTATTGATGACAAGGTTGGAATAAGCGTCAAATTAACTTTAACCTCTTAATCCCCTAGCGGTCTCATGAAACCGCGGCCATATTCCGTCAAATCCCTAGCGGTCTCATGAGGTCACACAGCACTTTAACCCATAAAATCATATATATAGAGACTACTTTTCTATGAAGAAGTTTGGCATTATATAATCAATATGAAATTTTCTATCCTCTAGAGCATTAAAAAAACTGTTATCCTATGGATATTTATTTATAATCTACGTTCAATTCGTACGCCGTTTTCACGTGAATGTTATTGGGTTGATTTTTGGATTTTCTAGTGTTTTAGTATAGTGTTTTATTATAAAATAGTAATGAAAGTTTTTGTGTAAATGTACTTTTTCTTTTTACGTAAATAATTTCGAGTAATATATATTGAAATAATTGTAATTTTCACGCTGCCGACATTCACTTGGTATGTTTTTTTTTTTGTTATCAAAATATAATAAAATCTTTTTGTACTGAAGTAAAACCTAACTTTTGTTTAGACCACAAGATAGAGAATTTTGTATAGATTTTATAATGCCACACTTCTTCATAGAAATGTAGTCTCTAAATATAAGTTTTAATGATTTTAAGTGCTGTGGGTGTGTGTAGTCGCATGCGACCGGTCGGGATTCGCCGCCCGCACGCGACTGCATGGGATTTTTATGGCGATTGAAGGGTTAAAGAATATCAAACCCCCTTCGAAAATTAAATTACACTTACGTTATCATCAGGCAGACGATCTTGCGTCTGTCGGCGCCTCGGTCTATTCCTTTGATTCGATTTATTCCTTGAAGCGCTGTAATATAAACCTTCATTATAGTGACGGTTCAATATAATGTACTATACGATTCAAAGAAGAATAGGACTGACCCCTGGCATCATAGCAGTCAATTCAAATCAGTTAGGTAGGGTGAGCAAAGCAAGATATCTTCGAAATAATATTTATTTACAAATAAGTACAAAGTGGCAATGGGTTGGCCATATAGTTCAAGGAGTCGACAACCTATGGAGAAGAAAGGTTTTCGAGTGATAGCCTCGTACCGGTAGGTAAAGTGTAGAGCGGCCCCCCAACTAGATTTAGTGAAGACCTGGTAAGATATGCAGGAAGTCGATGGATGCTGAGTCCTATGTTCAGCAGTAGACTTGAGAAGGGCTGTGATAGCGGAGATGATAATGATGACGATGAAACAAATACAAAAGAACTATGAAACAGTTTTAAATTATTATTAAAACTAATTATGACCTTAAAAGATTTGGTAATACAAGACTTAGTGTTAAATAAATATAAAAGTGGAAAATTAATTTTCTTCGCAAGCCGTACTTTTCGAGCGACAGTTGACATATCGCGGTCATTTTTGGTTGTTGACGTTCCTATTCTTATTTGAATCACATTGTACTAATAACAAACAAGATAAGAAATTTAACTACAAATTAATTGATCTTCTAATATCATGAACATTGTTATGCCTTTACGTTACTTTCGTTAAAATATTGCAATGTTTGCAATAACCTATAAAATAAAACTAATCACTAGGTGATATGTCTCCGGTACGAGTAACACACTCCCGCCTATTCCTTCCGGCAAGCAGTAGTGTGTACACTGCTGTGTTCTGGTCTAAAGGATTTAAAGAACCAGTATAATTACTATGATGTCCTGATGTATGAGGTCCAGGGTTCGAATCCCGGGTCGGGCCAAAAAACTAATTATTAAGTTTTTCCGTCGAGAAATTCTCAGTAGTTGTCCGGAGTCAGTAAATTGGCGGTGTCTCACCCCCGTGCCTCGGAAAGCACGTAAAGCCGTTGGTCTTGTGCCTAATCTCTCTCCGGTCGTGTGGGTTTACCGTCCCATCCAATTATGAGAGTGAGGGAATAGAGAGTGCACCTGCGCTTACGCATGCATGCGCATGCATCTTGTTTCTCATGGATGACAACACATCTGTATATTTCTTTGTCTGAAGTTTGTTTAACTGGCAATATATGTTGTCCAAGCCTCAACTAACGCGAGCATAGGCTAGTTGATACAAAGCCAGTGCTATATTCTACATGTTGGCCAAGTTTGAATGAGAGAACATACTGACATAGCCAACTAACATGTGGATACGACTTGACGAGTGCAGGCGAGCGCCTTTCATTTGTGCAGAAAAACGGACACTGTTACGAAATGAGACGAGCAATGGCGAGCGATCCCGAGTAGCGTAAAGGCACGACAAACGAACCGTATACACGTTGGCGCTCGCCTGCACTCGGCCAGCCGGGCGAGCGACGACGAGTAATAGCGTAGCTGGACTAATGGGCTGTCTATACGTTAGTACTTGTCTTCGCTCAGGTGATATACGTATTAACAAGCTTAACAAGTGTTCACACGTGTGTAACACGGCTAACAAGTGTTCCTGGGCTGCAGATAAACTGTAAACTCGTTTCTAACTTCGGTTTGATAACAAAAAATACGGATTCTATCGCGTTCAATTTTTAATGCCGACGTTTCGGGTAGTTTTTAATGTCGACGTCTCAGTATACGTGGTAGAGCCATACTGCAGCTACATATATTAAAAATATAGTTGTAGCACGAATGGCTCGGCGCGACCGGAATACGAGGGCGTCACTGAAAATTTCGGGAATCAAGGAATTGACACAACATTAGTATTTAAAAATGTATTTATTGCTTTTCGAAGTATTCTCCGCGAAATTTGACACATTTTTCCATACGATGGAACCAATCATTGAAGCAACCATTCTATTCGGAAGTTCGGGTTTCCAAAATGGCCGTTTTGTAGGCGTCCACAGCTACTTCAAGTGATGAAAATCTCTGTCCACGCAATTTATTCTTTATTTTAGGGAAAGTACAGAAATCATTAGGGCTTAAGTCGGGCCTTTACGGCGGATGGTCTAATAATTCTATGGGTGCGTTTGGCAGAAAAAAGCGCTAGCAAGCGCTTATAAGCGCTTAAATAGTTTTCGGCCAGGACACGATTGCTACTTCAGTAGCGCTGACACAATCCGCCATTTTGCTTATTTAATTTATTTGTTTTGAAGTAGAGTTTATAATTTGTTTTGTGCTAAAAATTCATGATTGGTAAGTTTTTAATATGAATACCTTACAAACATATATTTAAATTAGGTTAGGTTCTCCGGTTAAAACTAACATCGTGTCCTGGAGGAAAATAGCTACTTACGATTTGACAGCGCTTACCGCTTACGATCGCCATTTTGCTTACAAGCGCTTGCTAGCGCTTTTTTCTGCCAAACGCACCCAATGTTTTCTTGTTCTAAAAACTCTTTTGTTCTGTGTGCGGTGTGAGAACTCGCATTGTCGTGATGGAGGATGATGTGGCGGTTGCAGTTCTCTTTACGGAATTCAGAAACGACCTGTGGCTAACAAATGCTAGCATACCATTCTGCATTAACCGTTCTTTGTCCCTCAAGAGGAATAGTCGTAACATGGCCGGTTTTGGAGACAAACGTGGCCACCATTTTTTTTTGCAACACTCCGTGAACGAACAATTTTTGTTGGCTTTAACTCATTTTCGAACACCCAAACTCGTGACTGGTTTTTCGTTTCGGGTTCGTGTACGCGTATATTCAGGATTCGTCACATGATACGATGTTGTATACAGCATTTGAGGATCATGCGTGGATTCTTTGGAGAGTTCTGACGCACCAAGTAACGCGAGCCACTTTTTGCTCTTCACAGAGCGAATGCGGTATCCATCGGGAAAACAACTTTTTTACACCTAATTGTTCATGCAAGATTATTTGTATTTGACTCATGCCAATCTATAAAGTTGCCTGAATTTCGCGGTATGTCACATGTCGATCTTCCTCATCAGCTTACGCACAGCATCAACGTTTTCTCGGGTGACTGCAGTTTTTGGACGACCTTGACGGGGATCACCACTGAGCTTGACACGTCCACGTTAAATTCAGCAAACCGGCGATAAATTGTGGTTTTGGATGGGGCTTCATCACCAAATGCAGAAATCATCCGGTCAACACACTGTTTTTGTGTTAAACCACTTCGAAAGTCACAATAAATCATCGCTCATGAATTTTCTCGAGTCAATTCCATTTTCTCAACGACTAAACAAGTTTGACAAAACCTTGTGACAAGACCGAGAATCTTTTTTTAAATATATAAATGGTATTCGATTTTTAAAACCGAGTAGTTTTCAATTAAAAAGATTTTAATATGACAGGAACAGTGGAAATATTCTATTCCCGATACTTTTAGTGCAGCCCTTGTACCAGCGTAAAATAGCAGCTCAACGTTGCATGTTTTGTAAGGCGAGTGTAGAGAACCGGAGACCCTTTTTACTGGAAACGAGGCATTCCATCTTAGTCCTCACGGGTGACAACGCATCTGCATTTTGATTCGTAGTCGAGGTCTATGAGACAGAATGATGACAGATGAGTACTTACCATCAGGCGGTCTATGTGCTCGCCCATCACCCTTATCCTATAAAAAAACCAATGGTCACGACTAAGGTGTTTCACATCCTGATGTCATAGTTAACCCAAGCTACCTACAGTTTTGAATACATGTTATAACAGGCTTATAATATTATCATAAGTCATAATAAAAATTGTACCTGTCAGTGTCACTTCCATAATTGCTTTCTAAGCGTACTGGAACGGCATTAATGGATCTGCCTCCCATAACATTGTCGTCACCGCCCTTAAAATCGAAACTAATATTAGATATGTAAATTATTTTTAATGTTTTATATGATGAAACAAAGCTTCTAATATTATCATCACTCCAATTAAAATATTATGTACTTTATGAACAAAAAATTTGGAGATTATGTAATTAAAATTTCTCTTGTATTTTTGGTAGATTTTATTACTTTTATCATGTCAAATATAGTACAAATGCAAAATATCTACTAAAACACAGTAGAATGGGCTCGCAGATTTAGATTTTATTATACATAATATGGTTAATATATATGTACTACGCACTAGATTTCGCATTCCGAAAACTCACTTTGTTCAAATAAACTGTACTGCAATCCGTACACCTTCTTTAGTGTCATTTAGTGTGGTTTCGATATTCATAGTGCGGAACAGCACTGATGATACGAAAATTAAAATCAAAGCTTGAACATGGACGTCAATTACAATTCAGTAGTCAAGTTACTAAAATTATTTTTGTTCAAGTGAAAAAGTCGGTAATTGTAAATACCACAATAGAAATAAATATTTCTTCGACTAAATGCTACGCCATCTGCAATCATAGACTAAAACATGCAGATGTTTCATTACAAAAATGTAGGTAAAATATTTTAGATTTAGATTTTAGACTGATTTTAGAAAGAGTTTTAATTTTTTAAATTGTTTTACAACCTGTATATTTTGTTTTCTTTTTAGTATAAAATATAAACTGATACCTGTCGATATATATGTCAATTAATAATGTAAATTTAAATATAATTATGACATAATATTATGTAATATTATATTGAAATAAAATGAGGATATGCAAAATAAAATGACAATTTAAGAAAATGTATCGATATAATTAACAATACAATCTAAATAATCAATTTTACATACATTGATTATTCTACCTACGGAATAATCTATGATGACAAAAACTGCCCGCGCAGATCCAACGCGGCACACGTCTACGCATGCGCGACTCTATTGACTCCAGCGCATGCGCGAAAATAGAGTAGCGCAGATTTTTTGCTTGGAAGCTTCTCTAGTACTTATGTAGTACATATAACACAATGGGTTAAAATGATAAAATCTACCAAAAATTACAAATGCGTGCAAGCAATACTGGTAATTGTGCATAGACACGCGAGTTTATGTGCGTAGCTGCAGATAGCATTAGCAAGCTCATCTTTTATGGAATAAAAAAGTATTTAAATTTGTGTTTTCTTATATGGTGAAATAAAATTATTTTGCGTGTTTAATATTTATTTACATATTCAATATTAAACAATTAGTGTCAAATTAAATAAAATCTAAATGGGATCATAACTAGACTCGTTCCGTCCATGTCAGTTTCGTCTTCACTATCATCTTGTAAACATATAATATGCCGTTACACCTTATTAAGGGTATGTTCCGAAATACAACACAGTACACTGTCGAATGCGAATGACGTCATAAATCGACGCCATATTGGTAATTCGTTGTATGGAATATGGTGGAATACGACGTCAATTAATGACGTCATTCACATTCGACAGTGTACTGTGTTGTATTTAGGAACATACCCTTAATAAGCTGTAACGGTGTAACGGCATATTATATGTTTGCAAGATGATAGATGACAGATTGCCTCATAGGGGGTATATATGACCATAGTTGGCACGCTTGGCGAGGGGCTTGACAATCACAATTTTATTATTTTTAGCCGTTATTAGGAAGACGTTGCTGCCAATCTCCTGCCTGTCTCCCTCTGTCGTCTCTTACGACACCCACGGGATGATATGGGGTAGGTAGTACATAATATAATTATATAATATATTTTTTTATTATATTTATGCAGGTAGGATCATGATGACTTAATATGAATTTATTTTCTATTTTAAAAATGACACAAATTCGTGTTCATTTGGAGACTAAAATAAACAATACATAATTAGAATCATGAATTTTTCTCAGTTTATTTTGTATTTTGATGATACGCAATGCAAAATATAAACGCGAAACAGGTTCAGACGATACTCAGCGTTCCCGAGCTTTACGTACACAGAAACAATGTGCACGTAAACCTTTACACATAAAATTAAGACCACCCTTCAAGAGTTAAAATATCTATACCGAGCTTAAAGTGTCCGCGTCTTGCAAGTGCATCCACTGTTTACACTTAGTGTTTAATTTATGAATTATATAAATGTTTGTTTGGTAGTGGCACAAGGGTCAAAAATATTTATTATTAAAATAAAAAATATTTGTAATAATAAGTACAAGTAAATATTTTTACTCATACTATACGCTAAGCAAAAGATATATGCATTCATATGTATATTTATATTTTACAAATTATGAAATTCTTTTATCGGAAGCCATGGGACGAAATAGGATCATTAGTTCTCTTACGCCATTACCACACGACAAAGATGTAAAAACTAAGTCATTAGAAATACTAGAAAAACCGGGTTTTATACATGGCCACGCTGCAGCTATATTATGGTTGTAGCACGAATGGGTCGGCTCGACCGAAGAAAGACCACGTTCTCACAGAATACCAGCGTAAAATAACAGCTTAATACTGCTGTGTTTCGTATGGTGAGTGTAGAGATCCGGAGACCCTTTTTTCTGGAAACGAGGCATTCCATCTTAGTCCTCTGAGGTGACAACGCATCTGCGTTTTGATTCTTAATCGAATATAAATGTAGATGTCCATAGGTCACAGCATCCACTTACCATCAGGTGGACTGTGTGCTCGTTTGTCACCCTAATTCTATATAAAAAAATGTATTTATATTACCGTCATTATCTCTTTAAAAAAATCGATATTTATATATAGAAGTCTACGACGGCGTTAAAAGCTCCGTTCCTTTAAAATGTAAAATAACATACCCGAAAGTGTTCGTTTTCCCTTGAGTTATTAGAATCTAGTGGTAGTTGTTCAGACCTTAATTCTTGTTCTTCATGTTCACTGTGAAGGGAATTTTTTTCATATAAGAAAGTTTGGAACAATGTTCATTCATATATTCATTACAGCTTATGATATGTTCACAGCTGACTATAAAGCTATAAACCTTCCACATATATTGTCTCATACGGAGAATTCTGCCATAGTTTTCACGCTTGGCAGGCGGATTGGCAACCGCAATTTTTTATTATTTTCGGCTTTTATCAGGAAGATGAATTTATATTATGGTTGTAGCGTGATTGGGTCCATAGAATACTATAATACACAATAGAACGGCTGTCAACCTTATTTTGTACGAGGATAGGCGTCGCCGGGGGCACACATACACATACAAGCAATTACGTCGTATTATCAGTTCATCACTACTACAAACCCGATTCGCTGTGTTGACAGACGAATTTTAATATATATTTATTTGCAAATAGCGTGCAATTTGACATTTTTTTTAATAATTTTCATGCGAAATTTGCAAACGATTGTAACGTCAAAACACATCTCGTGCTGACATTTATACGTGTGAATTGACGTGTTAGTTACATTTTAGTGGCTACACGGGCTCCGCCCACACCCCCGTTCTATTATGTATGTATTATAGTATTCTATGATTGGGTCGACTCGACAGAGGTAGGACCACGTTTTCGTAGAATACCAGCGTAATATAGCAGCTCAATCCTACTGTTTCGTATGGTGAGTGTAGAGATCTTTTTACTGGAAATGAGGTATAGATGGGGTAGGTGTCTATGTGCCACAGCATCCAGTTACCATCAGGTGGACTGTGTGCCCGTTTGTCACCCTTATTCCATAAAAAATAACAGATGCTGCCGCTCATTTTCTGTTTCAGTTTCCCTCTCCCGCCTTTTAACCTGTACGCCAAGCGAGCGCGCGCCATGTTACACTCCCGTTCACTCGGGACCTTTTTGGCGGGAAAATTTCTAGGTTAGGAAATTTTTTGCAATATTGCAAATTTTGCTATATTTTCACTTTGAGACAATATTTATGGATAAAACTTACAGGAAGTCTTGTTGAATGTATAAACTATCGAATAAAATTATTTTTGGTTGCTAGAAATTGTAATAAAGTATATAAATTACACTGTATAGCATAATAGTAGTATAAATTTCAATTTTAGTGACAAAATTACTACTAATTTGAATTCTACACTTTTGTTTTTGGAGAAATTTATATGAAATTGTTTGGAAATATGTATATTTTATGTTTTATGTGTTTCCATTCGTTACTCATACCAAAATATTAAAATATTAAAAAATTAAAAAAAAAAAATAAAATAATATTTTATCTGTGACATTTCGAACAATATTTCTAAAATATGTTCGTGTGAATTTGAAATAAATACAACGTCATGTTATTTCAAAATATGTAGGAAAACTATTTTTACTTACATTTTACACTAAAAATAAATGAGAATTTGAAAAATAACACATTTATAACCCGCCCGCCAAAACAGGCCTTTCGGAATTTGAAGTACTTTTGGCAATTTACTTTTCACTTTTTATACCACAAATTACATATCTACGTGTTGACTATATTACAAGGAATATAAAAAAGTATAATACTTTCGTTTTTAGTCCAGACACAAATATAAAATTCTATAAAAAAGACGGACGGACCTTCATCAAAGTGACACGTGGAACGCCGGAAGTTCAGAGTGATTTCTTTTTTTTTTTTTCTAAGAAACATTGCCAGGTTATGGTTTAAAATAAAAGAGCATATCTTTGTCTTTGATACTAATATCTATTGCATAGTGTCTTTGGTTTTGTTTAAAACGAAAAAATAGTTTTTTCATAGGTAGACATGTTTACATAATTCTGATCTAATTCGATCACTACTTGGCGGGCGTAAGGTTGGTATTGCGCGATCGAAAGTGAGCATGGCTTGGCGTACAGGTTAAGACACAAACAGGATAATATGGGGTTGTAGATATTCTTACGCCACCACTACACTGCGAATAGGTGTAGAACTATGTTAATCACGAAAAAATAACCTGCATTTTCTTCCTTTTCATCGGCATGTAAAAAGCTACTGCTAGAGACGGCCCTCTCGCGTTGAAAGAAATATTTGCCTAAAACTTCACGCTTGGCAGGCGGATGGGCCATCACAGTAACAGACATCTCGCACCTTTGATACTGCTCTCAGTACGTCGGTCTTTTTAAGTCTGATGTAAATGAGACAATTATAGCTGACCCTGCAGATGTTGTTCTGCTCCTTCCCATCATAGGTGGCGCGAGTTCTCACTTCGAAACAGCGCCATCTATTGCGTATTTAGTGATTTTCTTTTTTTGGCACTAAGCCAACGTATATTGTGAATATAAGCCATTTTGGTTCGTAAATGTAGAATTCGTTATAACTTTGACTACAGCGCTACTTATCGGATCATACTTATGAACTCGACCAAAACCAATATATTGTATGGATACGACTTCAATCGCTCAAATCGTTTAGATGTTACATGATCACTAAGAGATTCATCAACATTATATTAAAGATAAAGATGACAAAAATATAGGGTTTAGTTTTATTTACCTTTACAGCCTGTTAAAAGTCCACTATTGAACATTGGCCTCCATCATAGGGGAAATATTTGCCATAGTTTCCAAGCATGGCAACCACGGTTTTTTTTTAAAAGACGCTGCTACTAGTCTTCCAGTTTGTTTAACTTTGTCGCCTCTTACAACTCCCACGGTATGATTTGAAGTGATTTTTCTTACATCGCCACTAGACGGTTTCGTTTTATCCATCCATCCATTACAGCATATAAAAGTCCACTGCTGAACATAGGCCTCCCTCATAGTTACCTCACGGGGGGATCATTTACACGTGGTCTGACTTGATGCAACTATATCACGGTTCTAGCATGAATGGGTCGGCTCGACCGGGGAAGGACCACGCTCTTACAGAATACCAGTGTAAAATAGCAGCTTAATGGTGCTGTGTTTCGTATGGTAAGTGTGGAGAACCGGAGACCCGGTTTGCTGGAATCGAGGCGTTCCATCTTAGTCCTCAGGGGTGACAGCGCATATGCATTTTCATTCTTTCCAGTTTAAATGTAGATGTCTTTGGGTCACAGCACCCACTTGCCAACGGGCGGACTGTGTTCTATAAAAAAACCCGCAGATTTTTATTATTTAAGTTGTTACTATAAGATGCTGCTGCCCATCTTATGGCTACGTTTCCCTCCGTCGCCTCTCACGACACCCTCGGGACGATATGGGGCAGTGGATATTCTTTCACCACCACTACACGGTCATCGTTAAACATACATATATAAATATTATATACCTGTTGTAAGACTGGTTAGCGACGGACATGGCACGCGAATCGGGATTTTTCTGAGTTTCAGCTCCACCACAGATCACCTTCTGGATAAATAGGATAATATTAAATCATATAGGTTATTCTTCTTATGAATCAATAGAAGATGAATCCCTACTATATCCCTTTCAGTCAGTGTTTTGCCGGTGACGTGAATGTGTGACAATATCAACATTTAATTTTTATTATAATTAGGCATAAACGGCATAATTACAAATCTACTGAATTAAGCTATGAATGATAAATTTCGTGAAAAGGACGATATTTTTTAACAGTTTTATGTTAGTATTATTTCAATTTATAATTGAATTTTGTTAAAGTACTAGACTTACAGCGGAAAAGACGCATTTTATTTTATCTGTATGACTTTCTTTTGTATTAGGACTTTCGGACTTACCATGTTAAAATTACAAACACAACTCTTTGCCGGCGAATTACGCTGCGATGCTTTTATTCTATGGTAATGTACATCAAAATGCAGCACTAGCAATAACAATTTACTGTTAAAGGTATTGGGCAACCAAAGTTTGTTCTACAAACCCTCGAACAATTGTAGGTGTTCTGTAGCGCATTGGAGAAAACAGGTCATAGGATATTATTTATACTGTGCGTCCTATAACTGAACCGTTCCTATCAGAAGGGGTTGATCGACGCCAAATACCGGTGTCGAGGGAATACGAACTTTCGCGATATTTGAGCTTAGGTACTCAAAATGTGTAGTGTGTAAGTACTAATTATTAGTGGATTGTCAAACAAATCGAAATAACATTTTACGAAACCAAAAATTTTAAGCAATCGCGCAACGTTACTCCAGACAGAGTCTCGGTCTCAACAGACACTTAGCCATCTGCGCAGGATAGGATTATATTACCCGAGTGTATTGGCAAGCACAAGTGCACGCTCTATTCCCTCATTCTAATATTCTGATGGGACGGTAATCCGACTCGATAGGACAGAAATCAGACGCAGAAGCAACGGCTTTATGTGCTTTTCAAAGCACGGGGGTAAAACACCGCCAACTTCCTGACTCCGGGCTGCTACTGAGAATTTCTACACAGAAAACCCCAAAAACCGGTTTTGGCCCGACCTGGGATTCGAACCCTCATGATCGAGGCAGTGAATACACTGTGTGACATAATTTTGTAATATCAATTCGCTGTAATGAAAACATCTCGGAAATCATGTTTCGCTGTTATTTTGTGATCTTTATATTATTTATTTATTAGACTTAATCATCTATAAATAGGCCGATGTTTGAGGTAGTAAGCATGTTAGTTTAAAAATGCGTATTCATTCTTGCATTGAATAGTCCCAAATTGTAGTTCATTTGATGTAATTCATAATATTTCTAATTTTTCCATTGGTATCCGCTCGTACTCACCTGACCTGGTATGTGACAACGTCACATGTGCAGTGTACTGCACTGGGAACTTGCCTTACCTCTTTGTTGAGTAGTGCTTCCAGTTCGCGTTGCTTTTCCGCAAGAAGTGCGCGTAGCTGCATTTGGCGACGCTCAGCCGGGCCCGGCCCACCACTAGGACCGGCGCGTACTTCTTCATTAACCTTCTTCTGCTTTCGGCTCACTTCTGCAATGATTTCTATTATTCACTAGGTGGCAGAGCTGCTTTCTACCACCAGTATATCTTGGTTGGTATGGCTCTCTCACCTTATCTCTGCCGTTAAGGAGCAGCGCCGAAACGGTTATGTCCTAAACTTATACAGTAACAGCAAAGTTATGCAGTAAAAACAGTTAACAGCGCTTATACACTTCATATAAGTAAAAAATTGGCACAAATTATACAGCTTTATGCGTTAGTAGCGCTGTACAGTAGCTGTGCAAGCATAAAAGAGCCTGTATAACAGCTGTATTATTGCTGTTATTTGGTGTGCAAAGTAACTATTACAATACAGATATTGTCTTATAAGTAACTTTTAAAGATTAGCGTTCTAAATTGTTTATGCAATTTATTGAATGATGGTGACATTTAATGTCAGAGTAAAAAACATATTTAATATACTAGCTGTTTACCCGCGGCTTCGCCCGCATGGTCACTGGGAAATGAACTATCCATTGCTTTTTGAATTGAAAGAAAACAGAGTTTTATAGATTTGTCAGAGATGCAGCCATTAAACGGAAACTGAGCAAAATTGATTCGTCAGCCTATTTAAATGTTTTGAAACGCAGCGTATAGGAACGCATAAAAATAGCCTGTTTATTCTAAATGGAAATGGGATATTTTTTTAATTAAAAGAAACTGAGCATAATCATCCGTCAGGGATGCAGACTTTTGAAAAGAAACTGAGCTAAATTGACTCGTCAGAGATGCAGTTTTCTGAATTGAAAGGAAACTGAGCCAAATAAAAGATCCGTCAGAGATGCAGCCTTTTGAGTTTAAAGGAAACTGAGCGTAATAGGGCCGTCAGAGGTGCAGCATTTGGAATTGAAAAGAAACTGAGCTAAATAGGAAATTTTGAATTGAAAGGGAAGATCTGTGGGAATTCTGATTAATCGATTGTGGGAATTTTGGAAAAAAAACTAACCGAACACTATTTTAAAACGCTACTGTACACAATGTTATATGTTTTTCAATTCGGGGAAAGAATGTGGAGATTCTGGGCATTTGACACACGCGAACATGCTACATACAGCTGACCATGAGAGAAGCACGGTTTTTCTAAGTTGACCCCCGCTACCTGTAACGTTTGCCCTTGCGCTTTATTAATTGTCATTGCAAAACTGAGCTTAATAGGGAACTGCAACCTTTTGAAGTGAAAAGGAAGATCTGTGGGAATTATAGGGATCCGTGGTATAACAACATTTTCACCTTTTCCTACGCCTGTCATAATTGTAGCACCGATTATGTTCCGTCCAAGATGTGTCACACGCAGCCTTGTCCCGTTACATAACCGAGGAGCATCTAAATTTCGCATTAGCATGACTGGGACGCCTAATTTTAATTGAAGCAAGCATTTTGATTGAAGAATGTGAGGGCACACCTGACAACTCTAGAGAATTTAGAAACTCTGCGGGATATGAAGTTCTCTGTTCCGTGTCCATAACTGTGTCTACTGACAAATACTCTGTTATTTCTCCTGCTACTTCGCTTAATATATCTGAATTTATTTTGTTAACGCTCTCATTTTTTGGTGGAAGAATCGCCCTTTCACATAACCATTTGTCTTCGTGCATGTTGTTCGTTAAATCTGAATAAACGCTCGCAATTAATTCGGAATGACTCTGTACTAAATTACAAAAATCTCTTGTCAATTTAACGCAGCCCTCAGCATCTGTTTCCAACCGCCCATCGCCAATTTTTAATAGTGTGTCAGCATAGCTTCCAGCATTGATATCATTATACAAATGCACTCTCATATTCGTAGTTAAACTGAATTTTGTCACCTTGTTCCATAAAATAGACGACTTGAGGCATGCTTTAATTTCATCTGCAGGTGTGCCCTTTTGAATGACAGGTAAAGTTTGGCGAGTCACCAGCCAGTAAAACCACCATTCCTCCCATTACATCGGTATTGCTGCGCAAATCCTGGAGCGTTCGATTTAGTGCTTCTACAGCTTTTTTATTCGACATTGTACTTTCGTCCCACACTAAAAGTTTGCATTGTCGTAGCATTATACCTCGTGCACTATTTTTGCTAAAGTTGTAGATCGGCGATTCTTCCTGGGCTAGATTTAGAGGGAGTTTTAAAAATTAAAGATGCAGAGCTTCACATGCTTCTCTATAAGTTGCGCATTCCTGACCGTTGACAGTTTTAAGGTCTTTATATCCTGTAGGACCCCGAACATGGTGCAGCAGCAATCGTAAACAGAAACATTCAAAATTAGTTACATGGACGGTATACACATGACCAAGGGCATCTGATGACTATACCGGGCCAATTTGCAACAGGCGCGCCTTGAATACGGCGTTTCTACTCCTTCCTAGATGTGTTCCAAGTATAATAGCGGGGGACTTCAGAATATAACAACGTTTTTGCAAAGGGGTCGGTTTGACAAAGTTGAAAGAAGGCTGTTAGTGTAGTTTTTGGCGGTGATGCAATTCTTTCTTGGAAATTTCTTTCGGTGAAATATACACGCTCTCCATTTTCTAAGTGCACAGCAAGGTGAGTAACTGTTGGGTGCATTTCGTGTAAAGGGAAGCCAAGGAGACGCCACGCTGCCTCGATACTGCTGACATAACGCCCTGCTTGAGAGGTCTGTACTTCATTACCGGGATTTGCCTCACCTTCACTCCTGAGACTAAATATTGCTTGGTCGCTTCCTTTATTTATGTACTTACAGATATACTTGATTGCGCGGACAGAGCTACATGCTTCTACATTAATGTGGGCAGTAAACATTTTACATAGAATGGGCGAATACGGGACAATCTAGCTGTTATCTAAGGTTTCGAACGCTCAAGAGCGAGATTTGATTGTAACTTTTATGCCACCATCTTCGGGAGCTCTGCGTCTGTATAAAGGGTAGCCATTGTCATTGTGCACTGTTTCTTTTAATAGCTGTTTAAGGAATTTCTTTGTACATTTTCCTTCTTTCATACATGGTGATACCGAATTTCGTGCTCCACATGGACCGTGAATCATATATCATACAATTCTTTATCTTGCTCAGGATCCGGAATCTCGGCGCTTACTATGTCGTCTATTTGGCTGGGCCGCAACTTCTGTTTAAGCCATATTAGAATGTGGGCGTGCGGTAATCCTCTTTTTTGCCATTCAATTGAATACATGAAGCACTGCACCTCTCCGAAAATTTTCCCTTTGTTACATACATAAATTTTTGTACTTTTAATCTAAATACTCTAGCAACTAAATCGTGTCTGTCAGTACTTTTTTGGCCCGGCATTAGCTCCTCGGTTATTTCTTTCAATGTGGGATTGCAAGTAAAAGTAACAAAAAGATCAGGTCTTCCGTAAGTTCGTACATAGGCGAATGCGTCTTGTGTGTACTCATGTAGGTAGCGGGGACTGTTAACGAATGAGGGCAGAATTACCATTTTACCTAAATCTCTGGAGTTTACATTGGCGTCGCTAGAAACTGCATCTTGTAAATGTATATAATTCTCAACGCGCAGCTTCTTTTTATTTAAAGATATATAACAGATACGTTCACTTTCTTCCTTCACATTCATGTCTACCAAAAATTGATGAAATAATTGTCTACGCCGGGCTAAGAGATTAAAATCATTTTCTCGCAACATCATATGATACGCATAAAAATCCATACATGATACTTTTTTTTTCGGAGTAGGCTCCTTTGTGACCGGGTTAATGAGTGGAATTTGAAAATGATTTCTCTTGTCCTTTGCAATAAATCAATGGGTATTGCAGAGCGTCATAAAACTTGTGTGTATCGGCTACCCGTTGCAACGTATTATCACGTGCTCGCAGGACAATGTCTCGTGAAGAAAATTGATCACCACTAATTACGGCTGCTATTTCGTTTATCAAAGGTGCATTGTAGCGCCTTTCATGCTCTCCTCGAGGGGTCCGATCTGATCTGTGAATGACGACTTTATAATCCTCTTCAGGTAGGTTTTCTAAAGCAGTTTTAAATGTTTTGACTAAAATGTTACGTTCATGCAAGAATCTTTGAATTTTGAACACTGTGTCTCTCCGGGTTAATGAGTGGAATTTGAAAATTCTACTTTGCTGACTTTGAGCAGGTGTTTCAGTAGCTCTTAAAGTAGATTGACGCTCTGCCTGTTCAAGACGCCTTTGCTGACTTTGATCAGGTGTTTCAGTAGCTTTTAAAGTAGCTTGACGCTCTGCCTATTCAAGACGCCTTTGCCGACTTTGAGCAGGTGTTTCAGTAGCTCTTAAAGTAGCTTGACGCTCTGCCTGTTCAAGACGCCTTTGCCGACTTTGAGCAGGTGTTTCAGTAGCTCTTAAAGTAGATTGACGCTCTGCCTGTTCAAGACGCCTTCGCTGACTTTGAGAAGGTGTTTCAGAAGCTCTTAAAGCAGCCTGACGCTCTGTCTGTTCAAGACGCCTTTGCTGAGAAGGTGTCTCAGATGCTCTAAAAGCAGCCTGACGCTCTGCTTGTTCTTGCCTTCTCAGTTCAGCATCTTCTAAAGATTCTAGCGATCGAGCTAATCTTTTCGCTTGTCTTTGAGAAGATACTCTTGAAAGGCTGGACCTACGTTTGCGAGGCATTATGAAGTAACAAAAAACCTATTTATAAAATACGTTAAAATACCTAAAAGGAATTAAATTTCCTTTTAAATATTTTTTTTAAAAGCAAATCCAAAATATCTAAAAGGAATAAATATTCCTTTTAAATATTTTTTAAAATCAAAACAACAAAAACAATTCAAGACACAAATCGAATCCGAAAACGATAGCCAAAAAAATCGAATCAACTTAAACCAAATCACAAAACAAATCGCAGAAAACCGAAATCGAAAGCAGAAGTCAATATTAATATAACCAACGAAAAAAAGAAGTAAGTGTATAGGTACCGTATACACTATCTATACTATTAATATTCCTTTGAAATATTGTTAAACAACCTAAGACAACGAAAACTAATTCACGATTCTAAATAAACAAAATCCAAAATCAAAGCCAGAGTCTAAATATGTATAAAGGAATACCAACCAAATCAACAAAACCGATCCATGAAAATACACAAATCCGAAAATGAAAGTTATGAAAGCCAATATAAATTCATTCAACCTTAACCAAATCACAAAGCAAATAACAAACAACCGAAATCGAAAGCAGGTAGTCGAATAAGCTACGAAATAGAAACAATTTTAGCGTATAGGTACTGTATGCACTATAAGTTGACCCGCGGCTCAACGGCGGGAGTTAGTTGTCAGGAAACATTTACCGCGTTTTAAAAACCTAGTAACGACATCTAGCGGAATCAATTTAAACTATGTATACGTTAGTTAATAAGAACTCTCAAAAATATTTTTCTTATAATTTTGCACAATTTTTGTTATTGTAATATCGATTCATTCATATAAGAACTTTATTCATTTCCGTTCAATAAATATTACTAAGGCTTATTAATAAGGCTTACTGAGAACTGTTTCTACCACAGTTAAGTAATAGTTAAGGGTGAAAGCGTGACAGGTGGTGATAGTGTTTCTGATCCATACTTATCACGCCTGTAACCCTTGCGGGGTAGGCAGAGCATCAACGGATTACTTAATATCGTCTGTGAGGTTATCGCCTATTCTGTGAATTACAATGCACCAAAACGTTTGAAGAAAATCAGCCGGTGAATTTTATGTTTTTTATCGCTCTCTTCCCGGTCCTGTGTTGCAAAATACAGATCCATACATTTTTTATCTTAATTTTGATAAAAAGACATAATAATCCAGATATTCTGACCTTCTGTGTTCGTCCATCGTACCGTCGTCCGTATTGTAGAATCACGGTGGCGCCACCTAGCTGATTTTAATTTTGCAACACATTCGATTTTCCCACGGGAATGATATGTTTTCCGCTGAAAAAAGTAGCCTATGTCACTCTACAGCCACCGAACTATCCCCATACAAAAAATCATGCCATGCCGACGTTCTGTTGCGACGTGAAAGAAGGACAAACTTGTGCAACATATTCGATTTTCCCACGGGAATGACATGTTTTTCCGCGGAAAAAAGTAGCCTATGTCACTCTACAGCCACCGAACTATCCCTATACAAAAAATTATGCCATGCCGACGCTCTGTTGCGACGTGAAAGAAGGAGAAACAAACAAACAAACACACTTTCGCATTTATAATATTAGTATGGATTAATATTACACTTGAATTGGAGTTGAGTTTTGACGGTGAGTGGGTAAGAGAGCTAGTGTAATGACAAGCTATGAGACATCTTAGTTCTGAGGTGTGTCAATGCAAGCCTCTGTCTTATGAAATTGGTTGTTTCAACTTTTGCCTTTCCATTTGATCACTATTTGCATGTTTAAATTTTGTGTTTAAAAATATAGAATCGTTTTTCCGAGTAAGCATCCTTGGTCGTAACTTATTTCTAGCGAACTTGTGTGTTGCGTAACATATACAACAACAAGTAAAAGAATACTACTTTATTTAATCAATACAAATGCAACACAAATTATTTTTATTTAATGATAAATTTTATTTTATCATTTTTGGAAAATTTCTACTCAAAGTTACGTTCTCTCAACCTATGTTATATAATAATTATATGATATAATTTAAAATCTATTTAAAAACCACCTTTTATAGGTTATTCCAGTGCTAGTCTATCAGTAGATAGCTCCATGGTACCATATAGTTCGTCATTGTCATCGAAGTTACAAAAGTATGTCAAATTTTAGCTTAATCGGAAATTAGCTAAAGAAAATTTTGAACCGAACATACAGATGAAGAAAGTAAATTGAATAAAAGCTTGTATAAATACATGCCTACTATACAGTAACTAATCTTCGAATGATATTACGTCACTCAGCACAACAGCTTTTCAAAGTACAGGAAAGAGAGACTGACCCACCCGACGGTAGGAATTAAAATTATCGAGGCTGTTCATGCGGTCTTGTCATACTGGGTAGCACGGGTAATTGACCTTCTGCCTTATGCAAGTGCTTTAAAGAATTTAGAATTTGATTCTTGATTGATTATATAGTCGAAAGAGTGCCACCACAACGGTAGCGACGAGAACACGGCGCATCATATCCTAGAAGACTACGCAACTCAGCCCAAACTGAGCAAAGCTCTAATTGAGGTAATGATTAGATGCGAGAGGTCGTGGGCCGTGAGAGACTGTAGGAAAAGAAAGCAGATATTCCAATTTGCAGCCGAAGAGTCGGACGACGGGGGAGAGCATATCAGGCCCTCCCCCACCCTCCATAATTGACGGCAGACATTGGAGGTATCTGCAGCCCTATTCATAAGACTTTGAGATGGATGAGATTAGTAGAAAATTTCGTCAAGAACCATATCAATTTTTCACACAGGCCGAATTTAACAACTGTAGGCCGCCTTCAGCTTTAATTGTAGGAACGTTAGAACCGTAGTAATATTAAACTTACATCTTTTGTTATTTTTCCATTTTTATTGATTTAACTTTTGGGATATTTTTCGGTCAACTGTTGGGGAGATCTTATTCTAGTATGTTTCTTCGACATTTAGAACACTGGATCACATGAGGCCATATGGGATGATGGAACTCCTTACGTCGCTACCACGTAAAAGCCTTGTTATTTGTATTTTTCAGTAATCTGTATACATTTAAGAGTAATAATGCTTACCTTTATTAGATAGCATATCTTCAATACGAGCGCGTTCGCCCATTATCTCTTCAGTTGCCATACGCAATTCTTGTGCTAGTTCTTGCAAACTCGCAATGTTAGCTTCAGGACCTAATGATAAAAAATGCAATATGTCAAATATACAATTACAAATAAATTAACGTTATCATTAGCTCTCTAAAAGTCCACTGCTTGACATAGATCTTGCCACATTATTTATAAAATATGTTATATTAGCGCATTTGAGAGTCTCTACAACAGCGCCACCTACCGGGTACAAATATGAACCTAAATCTTCTAGAGACCCATTTAAACGCACAAAAAATTTCATCAAAATCGGTTGAGCTGTTTTTGAGTATCAGTGAGACTAAGAAATAGCAATTGATTTTTATATATAAGGAGAAGAAGAAGATATTATAGTGAAGATTTTATATCGTAAAACTATTGTGGCACTAATGGGTCGGCTCGACCGGGGCAGAACCACGCTCTCATAGAATACCAGCGTGAAATAGTAGCATAAAGCTGCTCTGTGTCGTATGGTGAGGGTAGAGAACCGTGACCCTTTTTACTGGAATGTAGGCATTCTATATTAGTCCTCAGGGGTGACATCGCACTTGCATTTTGATCCTTAGTTGAAGATAAATGTGGATGTCTATGAGCCACAGCATTCACTTACCATCAGGTGGACTGTGTGCTCATTTGTCACCCAATGCTATAAAAAGGAGAGTATGTAAGGTTTAAGAAAACCTATCGCTCCATCTCATCATGTGGGTGTCGCAAGAGACGACTATGGGAAATGCCAGAAAAATCACCACTTTCAAGAAGTTGAGATTTTTCTAGCATGTCTCATGGATGGTGGTAT
Source organism: Parnassius smintheus behrii (assembly GCA_036936625.1). Lineage (NCBI taxonomy): Eukaryota > Metazoa > Arthropoda > Insecta > Lepidoptera > Papilionidae > Parnassius > Parnassius smintheus. The sequence goes on along the minus strand of JAUPFT010000003.1, from coordinate 29,782,717 downwards.
AAACGTCTTGTTTGCGCCAGATTTGAAATGTCTAGAGCGACGTTGGGCAGTAGCGTCAAAAGTGCACGACCTCTGTGTTTATTCTGTGATTATCAATCCGCCTTCCGAGTATGAATTTTAAGGGCCAATCCTTATTTATTGGCTCAAACGTCATCATTAGCTCTAAAAATAAAGTGTTTATTGGACTACCAAAACACTATGTTGTTGCATGCTGACAATTTTTGTAGAAAATTTTCGTTTTGGTAGAGCATAAAAAGATTTCAATTGATTTATGAACGGACTCACATTTTTTCACGTGCTCGAATTTATGTATTAGAGGCGCAAACGTCTAACTAAACAAAGACACTTGCTCAGACCAATAAAGGAAAAAAGATGTAGGATCGCATACATTTCAAATGAAGTCGAAACCATGCTCATCTTCTTGACACGCACTCTCACGCACACATCTTTCTTTATAAGCCCATGCCATATGCCCCTAAAACCATGTTAATGTTTTCAAATGAACAAGTATGTGAGTGTGTATTTTTACAATAAGGTGAGCATGGTTTTGGTTTAGTTTTTCCATCACTTGAAATGTATGCAGCGCTCCATTTTTCTTTCTATATACTTACTAATAATATAATTGCGAAAGAACTTAGACGGTCTGACTCTGTTTCGAGTTTAAAAAATCTACTGTCCACCAAAAATAATAACAAAATATTTTACTTACTAAATTGCTAAGGCTTATCGATAACACTATAATCGTGTACTATTCTCATACATGGTAAACGTCAGACTGAGCGCCGAGTGGCGTGGAAAGTCTAATTTGAATTCAGCCAAATGCAGTTTTAAAATACTTTTCAAATATTTATAGAAAAATAATAAAGCTATTTTATTCTTAATTAGAGTAGGTGTTAAAAAGATGTTCTTCTAACATATGAAGCTATAACATTATTATATTAAATTAATGAACATAACTTAAACAGCATTTTCTAAAAATTTCCCAATGCTTTGAATTTTTAATTTCTTACCTAAGTCAAAATATTTTTAACTATTTACCTCAGTGTCTTTTCAAATTGATTGTATTTTTTGTTTTCTAAATTTGTCACTGATTTCAGATATTTTAAGTTTTGAAGCTAAAAGGTAAATTAAGAAAACCTGTTTAACTATCTTAATAGTATCTGCAAATACTGTATTAATCTTTTTAATCGTTAGTGGAGATCTAAGTCTTCTATCTATCTCTTCTATGTAAATCATGCAATATGATAATGCACTAGATAACGACTAAGAGATGCAGGAAGTCGATGGATGTATGTCGTTTAGAGCCATGCCAATAAACATTGTTCTGAGCCACCTGCATCGGTCATGGGCGATATATGCATTATGGGGGACAGCCATGTTCAGAAATGCACTTGTGAAGGGCATGCAATGATGATGATGATAATGATTATGTAATACATTATTCTCTTACTTGATTGTTGTTGTTCATGTTGCTGTTGATGATGTTGCTGTTGTGGATGATGTTGCTGTTGTTGGTGCTGCTGTTGCTGAAATTGGTGAAATTGATGTTGCTGCTGGCGATGATGTTGAGGTTTTTGCAATTGGGTAGGTTGTTGCTGCTGTTGATTTTGATGCAGTTGGTTATTTTGTTGTTGGTAATTTTGCTGTTGTTGGTGGTGGTGCTGTTGTTGTTGGTGCTGTTGTTGTTGTTGATGCTGTTGTTGTTGGGGCTGTTGTTGTTGATGTTGTTGTTGTTGTTGTTGATGTTGCTGTTGTTGGTGATGCTGCTCGTTGGTAAACTTATGCCGTTGGGGAAGTGAGTTGCGAACCCGACACACGCTACCTTCGTTCGACCAGCCACCCATACTGCCCCCACCTTCCGATTTGCTATAAGAAAAATTTATTATGATTTAATCCATTAAGGTTACTACGCAATTTTGATTATATTAAGTCTTTTGTGTGAAATTACATGAAACAGCAGCATAATGCTGCCAATGGTATGGTGTGGTAAGTGACAAGTACCGGAGAACCCTGTAATGAGACATTCTATCTTAACCCTAAGGATAACAATGATGATGATGATAATCGAAGACTGAAATTTTGGAGGTAAAACTTATCAACAGATGGACTGAGTGCTTGTTAGTCACCCTTTAAATAAACATAATGACAAATAATTAAATCTTTTACATTTAAAAAGTGTATGTATTTAATATTTAATTTAGGTTACTCTACTTATTTTAAACAATATTGATGATTTTTTAAGTATCAGAATAAGGTTTTACGACCAGGGTAGGACCACGCTCTCACAGAATACCAGCGTAACATAGCAGCTTAAAGCTGTTGTGTTTCGTAAGGTGAGTGCAGAGAACTAGAGTCCCTTTTTACTGGAAACGAGGCATTCCATCTTAGTCCTCACGGTTGACAACTTATCTGCATTTTGATTTGTAATCGAGGATATATGTAGATGTCTATGGGCTACAGCAACCACTTACCATCAGGAGGACTGTGAGCTCGTTTGTCACCCTTATTACATAAAAAAATTGTGATTTGCATAAATTGCGATTTATAAAAATAATAAAATATGTTTGTTATTTCATCGTAAGTATAAGTTAAATATAATATCACTTACAAAAAGTACTTACTTATCATGTATGTTTGAATGGCTTGACATAGGGAAGGAGTCTTCATGCGAATTAGATAAATGGTCGGCTTCAAAAGTTTCTACTGATCTCATCAAATCTAAAAGATTTGTACGTATAAAATAACATTTATGATTTATATTTATATTTTAAATTAATCAATTTTTTACTGTTTAAACCATACCTTTAGTCTTTTGTAAAGCAGTTTTGATAGCTTTTATTTCCATTAGTTTAAAAGGGTCTTCATTTTTCAAGTTTCTTTCTGGTTTGTTACCTAGAACATATATATTTTGTAACATTAATAATTATAATATTTGTACCGAAAACATATAAAAAACAAAAAATACATCATACATTTTTCAGGTGGTTCGTCTTCTGCACTATCTTCCCCCGAACTCGAATATGTGTTGTGCGAGCTTGCCAGACCAGTCGCGATTTGCAGTTTTCTGAACTCTGAAACCTGTAAATAATTGCAAGTAGAAAAATTGGCCTTTTAAGTGAAAAGGAGCGCCGTAGGCGGATGTACCTAATGTCCTAATTAAAATGATGTTAAGTTTCCTGGTATATTATCTTCGCAAAATGAAATCTGTTTTTCCTTGGTCTGTCCTTGAGAACTGAATGTACAAATAGTCTACTATACTTTTCTTCAAGCAGGTAAAAACTAAGACAGATCCCCGCACACTATGATATTTGAAATTGAAACATTGTTGGCGCATGTGGCAACCCAATAGAATATTTTCACATCTTCGGTAGTATTGGTTACATTAAACTTAAAACTGTTGAACCAAGTTGGTAAGTGCCAAATGAATCCTATTTCACGAAATCTACAGAATTTTCAGGAACAATTAAATGTAAACGCTTATTAACCATTTGGTTCTTTTCAGCCACAAGTTTAGATCCTATGTTGAAGCCCGTGAGTAAGGATAGATGTTAAGGAGCAAACCTTTCAACTGTAAAACTTTGCAGTTACTGACTTTACCAAAATGACCCCTTAGGAGCACAGTCAATTTGTGAAAAGTGATTACAATGTCCTTGCATTGTACATTTACATTTTTTATCATATAAAAGATATCTGCTCCTTTAGCCACGAATACTATTATATATTTACAAGATGGTTCTTCCCGATGACTCATCCTTTTATGCCTAGGAGACTGTCCGGATAGGTACCATCCTCTTAGCTATTTCGCTCACCAAATAGCACTGCTTGTACTGCTGTGTTTCTGATCTGTAGAGTATAGAGACATAATATAATCACAGGCTTTGAAGCATTCCATCTTAGTCCTCAGAGGTACACAATCTGAATATAGGTCGACTTTGTAGATCTGTACAAAAATATACAGATAATTATGTAGATCTATGAGTAAAATGGTCACGACATTATTTTTTTTTCTCTAATCTCCTAGTCCTAAGGCCAGAACCTAAATCCCTAAATCATAAGTCAGAACATTTGGCTAGATGAGGAAGACATACATGCTTGTGGCACTGACTGCTGCTAGGATCCTTCCTTCCGTTAAGTATTTTGAAGAATCGCGATAAAAATCCGAAGTCTCGCGAGTACATCAACAAGCGGAACCGCAATCAGTATTTATTTAAATATTTACGTACATTTATTCCAGTCCATCATCTTTGTGTTTAAATGGGGATATTCAAATACTACAACTATTGTGTCCTAGAGGTTTTGCCAAATTCTAGAAGTTGATGCAATAACGTGAAGTTTTTTTATAGTTGGCAAACAAATACTTAAAAAAATTTAGTTACCAAGTTCTCCATGTGTTGTTTCCTAAGTTGAAGCTCTCGCAATTTAAGTTGCAACATTTGGCTCCGCTCATGCAGAGTACTATCGTCCTCTTCACCCTCACTATCTCGAGCCGCGCCTGCAGCGCCCTGCAATACATTTCCTTAACATTATTACAAACATTTCTTCGTTCATATGCTGAAGCTTTTCACTGTGTTAATCCACGACTTTATCTATATTTGACAGATTTCATGGTGGGGAAGTCTTTTTTTTGATAGGAAAATGTAAGATTTTTTAATTTGGAGAAGAGAAGTAAAATAGTCAAAAAACTTTCATCCCTTGCATACCAAAATAATACAGATTTATTTGTATGGAACATTATTTAAGCTTATTTGCAATGAATTTGATAATAATTTTACTTTTAAAACATCCTCCTTGAACAATTGCAAAGCATTCAATGAATGGGCCACAGTAAGAGTCCATAAGAATAGATAAAGATTATATGAAATTTACGATGAAAGGTCATCCTAGCGTCGAATTTAGGGTATAATATGTAAAAAAAATTTAAAAATATTTAAAAAAGTGTGCACCATAACCAAGTCTTTGTATTTGAGCAACAAAACAAAGATGACTTCTAATAAAATTAAAATAGTGATATAGTGAAACTGGTAAGGTCAACTCTCGCAATTTAAACTACCAGTTAAGTTATGACAACAAATTAAATCAGATCAGGACGTTGCAATGTTTTTGAGAAATATTTTACTGATATTCCGATATCAACCACTAAGTTACTGAATTCTTCTACTTTATTAAAGGTTACTGTCGCCGAATCTTGTTAAATTATTATTAATTTAATTTTTTATTAAAATTACAATTACAGAATGTAAATATGTGTGCAAAAAATTTTACATTTCATAATATATCATCAAAAGATATTGTAAAATATTTTAAAACTATGATATTAAGAAAACCGCAGTTCTGTGGGGAATTTCCGTTAAGGTTATTGCGTCTATAATAGATACAATCTCACCTCAACTATCTATTATTTTTAATACTAGTATCGAATCTGGTGTGTTTCCCGATTTAATGAAGCATAGTAAAGTAATACCTTCATTTAAATCTGGTAGTACATTGAACTCCGTAAATGTTAAAACTATTTATGTACTGCCAACCCTTAATAAAATTTTTGAAAAGATTATTCTTGATCAAATTTTTTAATGTAAATAATTTACTATATAAAAATCAATTCAGTTTTACAAGAGGTCGCTCGACACCTGATAAAGATTAGAAGTCTTACCAGTGTTGATACAGCTAGTCTTATACTTTAGCTATTTCTATAGCATAATGTCGTATGGTATTTTGCTATAGGGACACGCGACTGATACTGAAATTATATTTGTTTTACAGAACAGGGCTATTAGAGCAATCTATGATTTAAAACCTAAAGAGTCGCTCAGACAAAAATTCAAAGAAATTAATATATTAACTCTGGCCTTTCAATACATTTATGAAAATGTAATATACGTACACAAAAATAAAAGTAGTTTAACAAAAATAAGTGATATTTATTCTGTTAATACTAGTAACAGGCACAAACTAGTAGTATCACTTACTCGACTCCACCAAGTCTGTAATTCATACTTGGGGAGATGTATACGCTTTTTAACAAAATCCCCGGAAATACAAAATTTGACCTACACAAAGTTCAAAAACTTTATTAAACTAAGTTTGTATCAAAAGGTTTCATTATAATATTGAGGATTGTATGCATGATAATAACCCCCTGGAAAGGTGATCATTACCAAGCTATTTCTAATCTGTTGCGTTGTTAATTGTAACATACATAACTTTAAGCTGTTTTTTTTTAAGTCCCACCGGGTTTATTGCTGGGTCTTCCCAGGACAGAGGTTTTTCTCCAAACCAGTGGTAAATTAAAAAATTGACTTTAAGTATTATTTATAATCTACATTGTATAAAAAGTTTCTGTTTCTGTAATTACTTATATTTTATATTTATTCCATTAGAAATGAATAAACCAAACTAAGGATATTCCTAAGAGTATAAATATTAAAAAGAGGGTTAAAAATTGTGCAAAAAATTAAAGAGGAAGCAACTGAGGCATTGTTTTGTGTATTTATCTGCTCTAGAATTCTATACACTTTTAATAAAACACAACTTCTCAATTATGTATTAACATTGTGTTACAAATAACTTCACCTCAGTTTTAACTAGCAATATCTGGTGAGCAGTAAATTCTTAGCCCTTATTGACTGATTCAATTTTTTTTTTAAAAAGTGGAGTACAGCCTACAAATATTCCACTACTGGATACAGTCCTTCCTTTCTTGAGTTTTATGGAGCAGAAATAGTCCATCAACGAACGGATGCAAAATGACTGGTTTTAAACATCACAGAAATATTTTCCATCCCTGCCAATGATTTGAGTTTAATTTATTTTAATTCAAATTCTTTTATTAATTTAATCAGATTACTAAAAAAAACCATAGTAACATTACAGTCTTTTCTTGAAATCAAACACATTATAGAATTAAGTTCAATATGAATCGATTATTATTTAAATGTAAACGGAAGTTACAAAAAAAGTGGAAGGAGGAACAAAACCTGTTATGTTATATATCAACCTACCTCACTGTTGTTGTCCTCTCTATTTGAAAACCTCTCATCTGGGCTGTGCGTAGACTGAGTGGAATGACCATGTTCATTTTCAATATTGTTAGCCATTTGGTGACCCCCATGTATACTATCAGATGACTGAGGTAGAGTAGTGGCAACACCTATCTGATTGGTCCCATATATTCTGTTATGTTGATTGTAATTGCCGGTATGTGTCATGTTCTAAAAAAATAAGAGTTAATAACTCTTGGTTTTAGCTAGTTTAATCTTTAAAACTGATAATATTTCATTTCTGTAACAGAGTAATTTGAACGAAGTATGTATTCAAAGAGCAATTGTATGTTAGTCTAGTACACAGTGAATTTCTAAGCTCTGTACATAAGTTGAGTTTTATAACCATAAAATAATTTACTCCCCTGCATTCACTAATGCACACAAAAGTAGCAGTTTCTACTTATGTTTATTATTGCAGAAGTCAACAGTTGTTAAAGAATCATGTCCAGTCTTGACCTGAAAATTTTCTAAAATGTCTAATGATGTAAAATATCTTAAAAAATTGCCTTTATTTTGCTTATTTCGTATCACATAATTGAATTTTCCAATAAAGCTAGGAAAAAAGTAATATTACTATTTTTATCATTCTCAATAGACTTTTGGAGACGGAACGCAATATACAATGGCTTAAAGGCCCAGAAGCCATGGCAAAATATATTTTTTAAAAAAAACCTGTTTTACATGTTTCATTTTACAGACTACGAAAATCTTATTAATTCGTCATGTGGTTTTTGAATGCTCAAAAGAACCAACTGTTTTTGTTAGTTACCTTATTATTTCATGATTAGATATGATTTTTTGTGGTTTTATCCTAAAGTGTGGAAAGTTATTTTTCTTTCCACACCATAGTATACCATAGTGTACAGTTGACAGGTTATAACCCGAAAAACTTATTTACTTTACAGCATTTTTCGCTGGCCTTAAATGAAAAGGTGATAAGTTATTATAAACATTAACTGATTTTATGCAACAGTAGTTGTAGGTAGACGCGACCTGAAAAACTAATCGTGTGACAGGTCAATCAATGTATGGAAAGTGGCCATACGTTTTTACAACATATGAATAAATTTTATTAGCATATGTTAAAAAATAATTTAATTACTCTCTCGAAATAAAACTTCTAGACTGTACCTGCATGCCAGCAAAGTTCTCATTAGAAGTTGATGAATGTATTTCTTGGGCTTGCCTTTCTTTCATTTCTTCCAGCTGTTGTTTCGCCTCAGCCTAAAATCATAAAATTAATTTTGGGTTATTTAATGGTCTTATGAAACTCAAAAACTGTTTTGCTTTTTTTTGCGTCGGCTCGCCCGCGGCAGGAACACGCTCTCACAGGATACCAGCGTAATGCTGCTGTGTTTTGTATGGTGAGTGTAGAGAACCGAAGACCCTTATTACTGAAATCGAGGCATTCCATCTTAGTCCTCAGGGGTGACAACGTATTTGCATTTTGATTCTTAATTGAGGATAAATATGGGTGTCCATGGGCCACAGCATCCACTTACGATCAGGTGGACTGTGTGCTTGGTTGTCACCCATAGCTATAAAAAAGGCTAATCACTCGCTTTAAAATTTGATCTGATTCGAGCGACCTCGATTCGATCTCCGCGGGCACTAATGAAATTGCTAATTGCATTTTTAAGCGTGTACGAGAAATAAATGAAAGATATTTTGAAGACATGTGAAGTACGCAACTCGCATTGGGGCAGCGTGGCCTACATTTGCTTGCTCTAAAACCCTCACAGAAATGACAGGAGGCCTGTGCCCAGCAGTGAGACGTATATAGGCCGTAACTTTAACTAACTTTAAGTGTAGAGAACCAGAGGCCCTTTTTACTGGTAACGAGGTATTACATCTTAGTCCCCAAGGGTAGTAGTCCTAACAACACATCTAAATTTTGATTCTTAATCAAGGTTGTCCACGAAGGATGTAGATGTCTATGGGCCACAAATTCACCTAACATCAGATGGACTGTGTGCTCGCATGTTACGTTTATTATTAATTTACGTTTATTATTAAAAAGTGCTGATGACAAACAACAAATATCAGGCGGATTCATTCCTATATTAAAGCCACTAGAAATGAAGAGTCCTTTAGCCCTGTAGTATGCATTATTTAGGCAACACAACAACTATCCCAATAAGTACAATAACCCCAAGACTTATTCCAAATAGCAATCAAATGTTACTGAAAAAAATGGCAATGATGTACCTGGTACTTTAATAGCCTTTTTTGCTGTTGTTTCAAAGCCGACAGTCGAATCTGTGACATCTCCATTTTGTTTTTAATTTCATTTTGCCACAACTCATTGTCACTATATGCTGATCCATTGCTCTGAACTGAGACCGGTCTAATTACAACATCCTAATGGTCATAAAAAGTAATTGAATTTAATTGATATTAAAATTAAAAACACACCAAAACGGATTATACAGGGTTATTTTGCAATAAACGGCCAAATTTGCAGAAAAGATTCTAAGTAATATAGGCAAATAGTGAAAAGAAATTAATTAAAAAAATCTTTAACATTCTGTCCTTTTTATCTTTTAAATTCAAAATGCGTGGTAATGCGTTATTTTAACTGATTTTACTGCGCACGCACACATTAGTAAGGGTCTTGTTGCTCATAAATCACATTCAATATGGGATCATTTCAAATAAAAGTAAAAGCTTTTTTTACTAAAATTTTCAAAAACTCATTATTTATCTACTTGAACTTAAGGTTAAAATTTGGCTACTGTTTCAAAAATAACCCTATAACACGAACTTTAAGTGTTAGAATAGAGCAGAAGGTAAATTGTTTTTAATTTACCGTTTATTAATCAAAGTTTTATTAAACAACAAAAAACAAGGCTCAGAGACGATGTTCACTATTAAATAATTCTGATTAAATCATTATTATTAACTTAAAATTTCCTCTTATTCAAACATATTGCTCAATTAATCCAGATGCCACTAGGTACAAAAAAATCATATAAGAAGTTGTAGCTACAGATTGTGCTACAGAGTGGAAATAGTCTTAGGCAATATTTTTTGAGCTTTGATGAGAATGTTTTAGAATGGGATGAAAAAAACACAACATTTTGGTTCACAAATTATTAAGTTAGATGTAGTTAAACAACGACGCCACACGGTTATCAAAGGAATTATGAAATATAATGAATTATCTGTAAAAAAAAAAAATTGCCATTCACTGCATGCTTTTTTTTAATTAACAACAAATAAAATCAAACATCTAGCAAGGATCCACAAAACCTGATCATGATTGTTGCCACAATTATTAATTTTATTTTTCATTTCTTCTATTATTGCTACTTTTTCAACACAAGATATTATATTTTTTCTTAACTCATCTTTGAGATGCTGATCATCGTGCTTAGTTTCAGTTTCATCACAAGTAATAGACTCTATTTCTTCTATTTTACCGCCATGGCTAACCTCATTTTCCTCATCGCCGTGTGTTGCTATTATCTTTGGCAAATCTTTTTGAATATTGTCATCATTAACTTTGGTATTGGACATAGTTTTATTCAATTGTTCATTTTCTATATTTGTTACTTTTTTGAGATTATGGCTTATTGTATTATTTTCATTATTACTTTTAGATATACCCTCATCATGGTTTAGTTTATTTAATGAAATAGCGTCAGGTGTTTCAGAAACAAGGGTGTTTGTTTCTAAATGAGCAGTAGATTCAATTGCTTCTTCAGGAGGAACTTCTACATTATCCGGAATCTTTTTTACTAACATACTTTCCAACTTACTTTCACTTTCTTTTAATTTCGTCACCATTTCAATAAGTTCATCATATTCTTCTTTAGTATGTTCTATAAATGCCTAAATTAGGAATTTCAACAAAATACCTTTAAGCTTATAAAATTTAATATATTATAAAAATGTTGATGTTCGAAAACTTACCTCATCTTCCGAATTACGCATTGTGTCAACAAGCGAAGATGTAACTCTAATGTATTCCCTTATTTGTCCCAGCCGACGCTCTACAGCTGCAGCGTCAGGACAAGCGGCTACGATTGCTTCTCCTAGAGCACGAGCTGACTCTCTATGTACCTTAACATGAAACAATTATAATTAAATATAATAACATGACATTACATCATCAAAATGATATAAAATAATTGGTCTTTGATTATCTTACTAATAACGCCACATTAATAGGTTACCAAGTCTGCATCATCTCAGGATGCCTCATGTAGGGACGAAACACGTGTCGTATTATCGTCGATGGTGTGTCTTTCCTAATGTAGTGGTGCTGGGTTTGGTGGTAACAGGATTAGTGCACGAAATTGAGGGAGGGCGGGAGGTGTTCTTCAAACTAGGTAAGACACATCATTTTATTTTATTGAGCGGATGTATGCGAACTACTTCTTAACTACTTTAATTCTTGCTATGAGTTTGCAATTTTATATAGAATATTAAAATGCTTGTTTTAACTAAAACACTTTTTCAAATAATTTTTATTGGTGTACTTACTAGCCACTGAAAATAAGTAAGAGAATTATGTTTTTGTGTATGTAACATTTTTTATTTTATATTTTCACATTTATATTGACAATTTAGACACCTAAATAAAATCCTACGCATCTAATAACTCCTGATTATAAGAGGAAGCTGCTGCCATATACATATGTTGACATGAAAATGGTTTTTCATTTTTTATTTATTATCTAATTCTAATAGGGCTAAACTGACTAAAAACGGTATAAGTTGGGACAATTTACTCTTATCTAATAACCTAATTTATACAGGACACTTAATAGGCAGATGGGAAACAAATTAAATAATAATATATTAAATAATATATAATCTATATAAATAAACATATAAACGTTTGATTGTCCAAAAATTTAAATCTCCAAAAAATTTTCACCAATAACTTTAACACAATTTTTTTTTATTTTTGTAAGTGCCATGCTGCTGTTATGCTATGGTTATAGCATGAATAGGTAGACAAACAGGGAAGGACCACACTCTCACAGAATACCAGCTTGATGGTGCCGTGTATCGTATGCCGACACTGAGTGTAGATAACTAGAAATCCTTTTTAATAGAAACAAGGTATTCTATCTTTGTTCTTAGGGATGACAGCTGATCTGCATTTTGATACTTAGTCAAGGATATATGATGTATATGTGTATATGTCTATGGGACAGCATACATTTACTATCAGGCGGACTGTGTGATCACCCTTACGCTATAAAAAAATTTTGATCCACAACAATATGTGGCTGAGTACAGGTAGTGTTTATAAAAATTCAAATATGTGCTTGACTAACCTGATTATTTTCATTTAAATTATTGAAGCTTCCCTGTCCTTGGTCATACATGTTGTTAATTAAATTAACAGTTTTAGTGCCCGTTCTAGAATTTGATATTGGTGGAGTAATATTATTGTTACTAGCGTGAGTATTACCATCAAAAGTGTTGCGAGTGGAATTCAAATTCCTAGACAAGTTATTGCGGTTTTGATTTGGTGCCTGAAACAAATATTTATACTTATATCAGAAAATGGTTATTGTAATTAAGATTTATATGTATATAAAAATATCAAGGTGTAGAGAAGGCATGAATATAAATTTTATTTATTGTAAACATATTACCAGAAATCTGATGTACTTTAGCAAAATTGATTCAATCCAAAAAAAATTTTGAACTGATTGGCTTTTAAATCGATTGACTCGTGTCGAATCGTCATGAAATCGTGTGAATCGTGGCGCAGTGGCTTAGCAATGAGTTAAGGGCCGCGGGTTCGAACCCCACACAGAGCAATTATTTGTATGGCCTACAAGTAATTGTTCCGTGTCTGGATGTTTGTATTTGTGAAATTTATGTTTTTAAACTGCCCCCAGGATACAGGAGAAAATCCTAATGTGGAGGTAAACATATTTAAAGAAAAAGAAAAAAGAAATGTTTTTTTTAACCAGAATAAGGGAAGTTTTAAGTTTAAATACTTTATATGACTGGCATTTCTATTCTGAAATTACTCTGCATCGATTAGTGAAATAATCTGGTGCCATATGAAAATATGCCATATGCTATAATATTCCCTTTGGTGTGTTTCTAAGTAGTATGAGATTTTCTACTCAGGTGAATGCCACTTGCTTAACTATTTCTGCCGCTGCAATCTGTACTCAGGTTAAATGGTAATAACAGACTATGATGCATTTATCTTAGTTCTCAAAGATAACACCACTTCTTTGTTCGAAGTCGGTTGCAGGTGTCGATTGGCTGCCGTGTCCACTTACAAATTTGTTTCGGTAAATTCGTTTATCACTTCAATATTTAAAAAAAAATTATCAATAAATTTATTAATGTATTTTTTTTTTTTTTTTATAGAATAGGGTGACAAACGAGCACACAGTCCACACCTGATGGTAAGTGGTTGCTGCGGTCCATAGACATCTACATCTATCTTCCATTACAAATCAAAATGCAGATGCGTTGTCACCCGTGAGGACTGAGATGGAATGCCTCATTTCCAGTAAAAAGGGTCTCCGGTTCTCTACACTCACCATACGAAATACAGCAGCATTAAGCTACTATTTCACGCTGGTATTCTGTGAGAGCGTGGTCCTTCCCCGGTCGAGCCGACCCATTCGTGCTACAACTATACTACTAATATAATTGCAGCATGGCTCTACCACGTATAAAATATGTATACCTGTTGATGGATTGTTTGCTAACCAATCGATCGATTTTTTTAATAATTTTTAGTGATTATTTAAATTAAATATTTTAAACACTTACATTAAAAGGTTGTGAGATATTCCCTGTTACAGCATTTGGTGTTGTAGGATTTACAATCATTACAGCGGCCGCTGCATGATTGGAATGAGGAATTGAACCTAAAAAATATTAAGCAAAATCTGCAATATATATTCTAGATTTAGAATCATAAAATGACAAAATAGTTTATAAATTATCACTGAAGATTGTTCTTATGCACAACCCAACCCATGAATATGCCGGACCAGGTATTAATATATCAGAATATGCAGGTAGGCAATTAATGTGCAATTTAAGGAAAGGCAGGGTTAGTTAACTAACTGTTGGATGGAGAAGTGCTGCACATTTTTTCAATGATAATTAAATTTATGGTTGTTTACTTCTTTGTTATCACTAGGAAGTTACTGTTAAGTTGGTCTAGTGGTTGCAGTAGTATGACTGCTGATCATGAGGACCTAGGTTCAAATCCCGGGTCGGGACTAAAAATCAATTAATAAGTTTTTCTGTCAAGAAATTCTCAGTAGCTTCCCTGAGTCAGGAAGTTGGCGGTGTCTCACTCGGAAAGGATGTAAAGCCGTTGATCCTGCGCCTGATCTGTTTCCGGTCGTGTCGGTTCCGCCCGATCGGATTATGAGAGGGAATAGAGCACCTGTGCTTGCGCCTACACTTGGGCACCATAATCGTGTCCTGTGCCGATGGCCAGTCCCCGTTGCGGCTGGCGCTGTGACTAAAATTCGGTCAGGACATTATCATTATTATATGAATTTTTTATTTTCCATCTCTTTTTTGAGAGTTTAAAACACCACACACACGAGCCAGAGTCAAGTGGGTGAGGGAAATTTAAATTGTAAAAGTGGATGATAGAGTAGAGGAATTCAGAAACTTTCAGGTGATGCGACAAGTGTTGAGGATGGTGACTTTTTATTAGCAGTAGGAAGAAGACTTGGCTTGCTTGAGAGGTAAAGTGACAATTCTAGTAAAGGATATCTAGCACCTTTCAATATTCTACCTTATTCTATTAATATTGGTAGTTCTTCATCAAAATTAAGATGATCCTTGCAGGCAAGTTGACATGCCGGCTATTCACAATTAGCTAGACGTAATTCATAATTAGCTAGGCATATAATAGAATAATATATAATTATTTTTTAACTCTTAAAAGTAAATTTTTAAGAGAGAAAAATAATTATATAGTTTAAAGATAAAGCTAGTAATATTTTGAAGCAATATCCTAAAAGAAAATAGTGAATCAAATAATGTGGTAACTGCAGTGTCGGTTGAGAAGCCTACTGAAGAATATTCGACAATTACTGCAGTTGGAGATACCTCCGCCGCCGATCATGTGGACGTGGATGATGTTTGCATGGCACACATAAAAGCGGAGGATTTGTAGGAACCATAGTCCTCTACATTTTTCGAAAATTTGTACGATAAATCTGCTTATGACTTGGGAAACTTCACGAATAAAATATTAAGTGATAACGAAAATCGTCAAATTCTTGATATGGGGCCTTTACAGCCTTCAGGACCTTTTCCAACAGACATCAACCAGAACAATAGGTGTTATTCAAAATCGTACTACATTTCAAGTTCTAAATATGGACCAGTTAATAGTTTTTGGTTGTGCTATTCCAAACCACTAAACGTTGCCTATTGTCAACCCTGCTCGTTATTTGCTTTGCAAAGGAATAATGTTTGGTGTATGGGAATTCGGGATTGGAAGCATTTATCCGAAATAATTAAACAACACAGTTGTTCGAGCGGCCATATGGAAGCATGTGCGGTGTATGAATTTTGGAGAAAAAAATTATACTAATACTATCGACAAGGAACTTGAAAATGAAATTCGCAAAGAAGCAACTTTACAATTTGGGCGAGGCAAGTAAAGCTTTAGCAGAGACCAAGGCAAAGTTGCAAATTTATAGACATGATTTCGAATTATTGAAGAGCAAAACCATTGAAACTGCAAGAAAATATGGCATAGATACTCATTTTCAAGAAAAAAGATAAAGGAAAGTTAAAAAACATTTTGATGAATTAGCTGCTGATCACCGATTTCCAAACAGAGAAGAAAAATTTAAAATTGAGATTTTCAATAATGTACTAGACACACTAATAGCTCAATTAAATACATGTTTTACTGGTACGAGTGCAGTCTGTCAAATATTCAATTTCCTAACACCAACATTTTTATTACATGTTGATGAATCAACTTTACTACAAAAGTATGATGAATTCCAAAGAAAACATTCAGATATAATAGGCCCTAGCTTTTCACTTCAATTTATTAATATTTATAATAAGTAAGGAAAATGGTGCAAATATGGAGTGCTAGAATGTGACCTAACGAAAGTATTTACAGCAATGTTATTATTCTTTACAATTCCTGTTACTTCTGCAGCAGCTGAAAGGTAATTTAGCAAATAAATAATAATAAAATATTATTTAAGAAATATAGTAGTATAGGCCAAACTCGACTCATATCAGAGATAGAGACAGACATTTATCTAAGCCTAGTTTTAGCCGAAGTTGTTGATGCTTTTGCGAAAACTAAAGCAAGGAAAAGATTGTAAACATAATTGTTATTTAGTCAGGAAGTTCAGGAAGTTGATAGATGCAGTCGATGATGATTCAGGACAGTGAAATATGGCATTTCTTGGGGAAGCCTATGTTCAGTAGTGGACTTGAGATGGGTTGTAATAGTGATGATTATGATGAATATAGGATGCACCATCAGAGACACGAGAACCGTTACAACATTTTTGCACAATGTTAGCTCTGTCCAGGTACTCAGAACCCTATGCCATGCATTGAAATATGAAAAATGAATACTAGTGGCATTAATAGCATTGCTAGTGCTCTTTTTTAAAGAATTTAGTTACAATGTAAGATTGATTTTATTTACACCATTTTTTTAATCATTTTCCATTTATTGAAACTGTTTGAATATACTTCCCCATTTAATAGAGAAGGAATGTGTTATTACTATACCATTTTGAAAGTGATGCAAAGTGTGAGAGGAAGTAGATGAGCTTGCACCATCATCATTGTGATCCACAGAAATATTTTCTCGATTCTGAACAGTCAAAGGCAATGCACGAGGCTGGGGCCTTACTGGAACAAATCTTCCAAATCCACTCTCATATGATACAGAGTTGTCTAAAATAAGTAAATACAAGTAAATAATTTATAAGTATTATTTTGATTAAAAAAAATCAACTACTTACCTAAGTCTGCCAACTCTTGATCTGATGTATTGTTAGCTGGTTTTCTTGATTGATTACAATTAGTTCGTGTATTGTACTCAGAAACAGGAACCCAATCCAAAGATGTCTAAAAATTATAGGTTTGGAAATTCTCAATTATTTACAGAAATAAAAAATAGGGGAATGAAATAATGAGGCAGTAAAATCTTTTAATAAATATTGTAATTCTTGTGTGATGTACGAATACCTTCTTCAGACTGAATTTAGAAAAACAAGCTCCCATATGGCTATAAATTTAATTTTATCATAAATACATCTACTAGGCTATAGGTTTAACTATGCAAAAATACCTTAAGAATATTATTAGATTAGAACAAACTCCTGATCGTAGACATTTGAAACTAAACCAATTTGGCAAACATCCAAATACAAATCTCTCCCAAGTTTCTAAAAATAATATGAAGCATGTAGTAGCAAAAACTTTAAGTTTGTATGGTTGACAGAACTAATCACTCTATTCAGTTACTAAAATGTTGTTGTCTCTCTAGTGTCATCAATCTATAGTGTCAATAATTTAAATTAAAGGGAAATGCATTTTCCTAATTTACATCCGATTTAATAAGCAAATCTTTTATGAGAAAATTGTTAATACCGTCACAAGGTTTGTTGTCATATCTCTCCTTGTTGGTGTCACAGCTTCTTGCGGTACATTGCAATTATTTCTTGCTTTCGTTTTGGGAATAGTACCCGTATGTCCTGGATGCCTCTCTTTGTTTCCCGGAGCCATAACACCTTTGCATAACACACTTTTTATTGATGTTTTTTTATTTAACAACTTTCCAAATATTTTTCGACAAACATTATCATCACTACGTTGTCTTTGCCTATTATTGGATATTTTTTTCTTTTGATCGTAAGATGAATTTATTTCAGCTCTTTAAAACACTTTACTTAAAAATATTATTTTTAAAATGATTGAAGTGAATTAATTATTGAAGTGCATTTTTAACAATTTAGGCTTCAATTGTTTAACTTTTTTTCTTAGTTACAACCACCCACAGACACAGAACAGTGCTGCCACCTGCCAAAATTAAAACTATCATCTCTAGAGTGTCAATCATTCATTTCTAGTGACCGAATCATTCTAGTACATTTCGTCACGCGTACTGGTGTACATTCGGATCGATCATTCAAATGGATCCAGTACTCTGGAGTCTGCGATCCATTGGAATCCGAACATTTTCTATTTGAGATTTGTAATAGCGAACTATAACTTATTGACTTTCAAGGATACCACAGGTTCACAGGACACAGGTTCAGGTTCACTGAAACAGTAAAGAGAGAGAATGAAATAAATAGAGTAATTGATAGTTTTCAACAGTAGCGCGTCATGTTGGCCAAGGCCAACCAACGACAAAACAGTTTCCGAGCTGTATTTAAAAGAATTACGTCAAATGAAAATTTACTCTCTCAACAACTAAAAAAATGAATAAATAAAAACAAATCTAAAAAAAACGGCCAAGAGCGTGTCGAGCCACACTCAGTGTAGGGTTCCGTAGTTTCCCGTCTGTCACAATAAGTGTTCCCACTTATGATTTTACAAGTGGGTATCCATTATGTTCGCGCTCCAGCAGCGCTCCGCGCTCCTGTAACTACTCCTGGTAGTGGGTACTGTTGTTTCCATCCAACTTCAAAATGATTTTCCTAGAAAGTCCTTATAAAGTTCTTCTTTTCAGAATTTTTTCATATTTTCTAAACTTATGGTTCAAAAGTTAGAGGGGGGGACACATTGTTTTTTACTTTTGGAGCAATTATTTCCGAAATTATTGACAGTATCAAAAAATGATTTTAGTCAACCCCTATTCATTTTTAAATACCTTTCCAACAATGTATCACACGTTAGGGTTGAAATTAAAGAAAATCACTTCCCACTTTACATATAGGCGGGCTACCCTAATAAAACATTTTTTTCCAATTTTTATTTTACCACTTTGTCGGCGTGATTGATACACATATTGGTACCAAATTTCATTCTAGTGCTAACGGTCACAGAGATTAAGCAAGGACGGACAGACGGACAGACAGACATGGCGAAACTATAAGGGTTCCTAGTTGACTACGGAACCCTAAAAACATAAATTTTTGTTGTCAAGTTAAAAAATCAGTTACCCGTTAAACACAATTTTTTCCCGTTGCCAACCTCGCTGTCCTGTCAAATCTAACGGGAATCCCGTCAAGTTGGCAACACTGCCACAGAACATAATATAGCCCAAAAGCGGCTGTCGTATAGTTCATAAAAGATAGCTTGATCTCGGCGACAGCTGTCGGTAAAATCACGCCTATGAAGTCCTGAATTTCTTAGTAGTACAGACAGTACCTGTCAATGTCATACTTTATGGGCATGAACTCGGCATCAACAACGGCTGCAAGTCTTATCACGGTTATTGAACCTCGTGTACAAGACGCGTTTGTGACACTGACCTCTATACATACATGAAAGGTCAGTGGTCTGTGACCAATGACTTTTATACAAAGGTACTCTGTGTCTGCGACCTCGCGTTCGACGGCGAAAGTCATGTGCGCTAGTGTTCTGTACCTGTGTGTGGGTGCGTGCGTGGTGAGTGCGTGCGTGCGTGCGCGCGTGCGTGCGTGCGTGCGTGTGTGCATATGTGCGTGCGTGCGTGCGTGCGTGTGACAAACAAACATGTAACACAACCGTACTGACGGTGCGGTACGAGTGACGGGGCAGCGAAACCATAGCAACGGGTGACATGCTACCCCCGCGCAGTGTCTCACTGCGTTCTTTCGCCCGCGCACGTTCTTGTGTCGTCTTGCGTACTATCGATATTGGAAGTGTAAGCGATCCCCCCGCCCCTAAACATAGCAGCAAAGTTAAATATAGCACTACCCCAGGAGGGTACCAGCACCCCCAGTGACGGAGAATCCCTCGCTGAGCATCCGTGGCCAAACTCCCCTAATCTTCCTGAGCGTGAGTGTTCAGGCTGCCCCTCGTATTCTGGAGAGGGGGGGGGGGCGAAATTAGGCGAGGTGCCTACGCGGATCCCAGATGTGGAAGATCATGTACCTATTGGTATTGGTATTTGACAGGCCTGTTGGTCTAGTGGTTAGTGACCCTGACTGCTATGCCGGAGGTCGTGGGTTCGATTCCCACCCAGGACAAATGGTTGTGTGGTGAGCACGATCATTTGTTCTGTGTCTGGGTGTAATTTATCTATAATAATTTATGTATTTAGAAATATATAAGTATGTTTATCAGTTGTCTAGTACCCATAACACAAGCTCTGCTTAGCTTGGGACTAGATGGCGTTGTGTGATAGTTGTGGAATATTATTATATTATTATTATTATTATACTTTGAATTTGAAGGAAATTTTGATCCTGTAGCTCTGAATCACAATTTGATTTAGAAGTATTAAGGCTTGAGTATGAATGGGATGTACGAGCCGCTTAATAGTATGTCTGCATATTTGTTCCGGCGCGCCTAAATTGCTGCAAACACTTTGAAATTATTTCAGACAGCCGCCATGAATTTTTTTCAAATCTAATTAAAATAAATAATTTATTTGTAAGACATAGGTAAAAAGTTACAAACTTGGTGGGAAAGGTATGATAAGTAACACTATGTTTCGCCTAAAAAGGCATACAAATATTTGTTTATCACCATCACCTCGCAATATGAAAATGTATTTTTAATAAAATAACAATTTCAATTATAATTCGTATGTTTAGAAATTACATATTTCTTAACACCATAAAGATAAATAAATCGGACATTAATTATTGTAGGTACTAAAACCATTCATATTTCCATTTTTATTCTTTTGACGAGTCATTTAAGACGGTCATATTTAAAGGAAGAATGCGACTGAGATTTCTTTACTCTTTGTTTATTTTTGCTCAATTTATCTTGATTCGTGTGGTTGGATGGGCATGGTACACGTTTTCCTCTTTTCGAGGGATTGCTTCGATGAAAAAATATATCATCAGCTTGTTTACTCGTCGATGGCTTTTGATTAGCATAAAAAAAATTCTTTTTGAGTACGAGGCATTGATCGGGATGAAGTGATCAATTTTATTTATCTGCCCCTCCAATTTTCCGAAGGTAGGTCTGAATGGAATCGTCGTTGAACAGAGTTTCTACGTTAGCAGGGATTTTTAGCAAAACCTCGCCCAATCTACTAGTGCTTGTAATGCTCTTTGCAAAACTCTTTTTGGCAAATTAAAGCGTTAGTTAATCCGGCGAAGGAACGTTCTAGCAAATAAGAACGAGGATCATCACGCAACATTGCAGATTCAAATCGTTTTAGCGAATCAACTTGCTGTAAAGTTCGACACAACCGGGGGTAGATAAATATTTCTATCGTATAAACTGTACAGCATACCAATCATCACCTTTAAAATGCTGTAACTACTAATTTCTTTAAATGTATTTTATTTGCACGTGGATAAATAGGATCTTTTACCGTGGTACTTAAATCTGATAGCTTGCGCTGGTTTATTTTGTCACCAACTTCTGTTGTAGGTCGGTGCAAGTTAAGATTAAGTGAAGGGACTATTTTTTGATTTTGGCATGTAACTTGATTTTGTAATAATATTAGTTAAAAAGGCCACTTGCTGGGATAAAAATCCAAAATGTTCGTTACTCACGGTATGATCCTTTTTTCTTTTCTTACGTCTCCTTGTTTGACTGCAAACACTGTTTTCTGACGAATCACTGCTATCCGAACTCGATGATGAAGTACGCACACGTTTTTGAGAATTTAATAATGTAACTTCGTAGACACTTTGTTCTTCCATATTTCATCAGTAGGGTAGTTATTTATCACTTAGTTTTAGTGAAATTGAAACTTTTTCGTGTTTACAAAGGCTGACTTGTGAAAGGCGCGAAAAACAACTTTAATTTTACTAATTACTACTTTTAATAATTTTAACTTTAATACTTTATTATAAAATCTAAATAAAAACTACAAACCGGTTCGGCAGACAAGCCCGCATGGTTAATTAACTTATCGATAGCTAAAGTTGTGGCGTTCATCACTATAGTGCAATACTTTCGGTTGCAGTGATTCCAGTTTATTTTTATAAAAATTGCACACTTTTGCTACGAGGTAGCAAGTTTTAATTTGACTTATTTGGCATGTATTTTGTATAATATTTTAATAAATACTAGTTATCGATTATATTTAATTATATAATATTCATTATCGTGTTGAAATTGAGCTGAATATACGAGGGTGGATTGAAAAGTACTCGGCCTAACACAGATCCATTCAATTCTAAAAATCAAATCTACCCACATTATTTAGTTCAGTTCAGACTAATTCATTGTGTGAAGTTCGAAACGTGTGCGATAATTAGTTGTGATTTTATAAATTTATTAACAAAGTAATCGGACATAATTTCCGCGAATGGAGCAAATCGAGCAGCGTGCCGTCATTAAGTACCTCCATAAGAAGGGGCTATCACCAAAAGCCATCCATGATGACATGGTCAGTACATTAGGCGATTGTGCTCTGTCATATTCATCCGTCAAAAAATGGATAGCAGAATTTAAGCGTGGTAGAGAGAGTGTGAAAGATGAACCCCGCTCTGGAAGGCCTTCGACGTCAACTACTGACGAAAATATTAAAAAAGTACTTGATTTAATAATGGGAGACCGCAGATTAAAAATTAGAGAGATAGTCGAGATTATAGGCATCTCTTATGAACGAACTCAAAACATCATTGTCAACGAGTTGGGTTTCCACAAGGTGTCTGCGAGGTGGGTTCCGCGACTGCTTTCAGTTGAAGAAAAAAGGACGTGATTGACTATTTCACGCCACTGTTTGGAGTTATTTGAAGCCGATGCAGATGATTTTTTTGAATCGTTTTGTTACTATGGACGAAACATGGGTTCATTACTGTACACCAGAAACAAAACAACAATCAAAACAGTGGAGAAGACCTGGTTCACCACCCCCTAAAAAGGCTAAGTCGATTTTGTCGGCAAATAAGGTGATGGCTTCAGTATTCTGGGACTCGAAAGGTGTGATTATGATTGATTATCTTGAAAGGGGTCAGACTATAAACTCTGATTACTCTGCACCTTACTACGTCGTTTACGAGAGGAAATAAAAGAAAAACGTCGAGGAATGCTCAGAAGAAAAGTCCTGTTTCATCAAGATAACGCCCGTGTTCACACGTCAGTACAGTCAATGGCTGAAATTCACAACTGTGGCTTTGAACTGTTACCGCATCCGCCGTATTCACCTGATCTAGCACCATCAGACATCTTTCTGTTCCCTAACCTAAAAAAGCACTTGAGGGGTCAAAGATTTTCGACAAACGACGAGGTCAAAGCAGCTGTAGACGCATATTTTGACTCTAAGGAAGAATCATTTTTTTTCAACGGTCTAAATGCTTGGAAGGGGAGGTGGCAAAAGTGTATTGAACTTGATGGTGATTATGTAGAAAAATAAAAATATAACTGATTTAGTATGTGTTTATTTTCTTGGTTAGGCCGAGTACTTTTCAATCCACCCTCGTATAAATCATTTAACAAAATCCACTACACATCTATATGTAATGATTGTTATTCATCACAAACTGATTTAGTTATTAGGACATATATTTTCGTTATTATATATAACTTGTGTAGGTAGTAAATTATATTTATTTCAAAATAGATTATTCTTCACTTTATGAACTATGATGGCCACACTCGGTATTGGACGAAAATATTCAGAAAGTACGAGTTTTAATGAAAATATTACCTTAATATTATGTTAAAAATATTCACAGATGAAAAGTCACGTTGTTCTTTTGTATATTTGACATTTTTGATTGTTTTTTTTCCATGTAAATACACTACTCAATTTACTGGCACGATCACTTCGGAATGGCGCACGACACGGAGCAACTAGTTTTATATAACGGATATGAGTCGAACTCTCGTACATTTTACAGAGGGGTATGCCTTGCGATGCCGTCTCCTTTGGTTTAATACTCAAAGATAGTAAGTCAATATCTGAGTTTTATACATCGAAAAAAATACCGATATATCGGCTTTATTTGAAATAACAATTGTAAGTAATTTAGTTTAGTTCATTCATTATATTTATTAAGCAAATTAAATCATAAATGTATGAAAATGTCAGATTATAGTTCTTATTATTTATTGCTTAATTCAAATAAGACGATTATGTGTACCAATATTTTTCAGTAAGAGTTTTCAAAAATACTCGATGTTTTATATTGTTGCGCGCCTAAGTTAATGTCTGATACCTGGCACTAGCACCATCTAGTGTCGGGGAACAGAGAGAGAACTTTCCACCTCTAGCGCCATCTAGTATCGAATAGAAGAACTAAGCTGCTGCTGGAAAAGTCCACGTTCGAACTTTCTGCTTAGTCGGTTGGGACCGGGATTTGCTGAAATATTCTGGATGATTGAATTGGCGATACGAGCGAAGCTTTGGGAGGGAAATAAAGTAAACTAAAGTGTTAAGTGTGAATAATTATTAGCGTGATTTAAGTTTTAATTGGTGTTCAGCAATTAAAGTGTCAATTTTGGTAATTCAATCGGCAGTTTTTACTGTCACATACCCTAAGCTCGTAACAATTGGTGTCAGAAGTGGGATAAAATCATACCGATTTTGCCTAAGGACGAAATGGAGGGTGTCCGTACCCGAAGTCAACGCCAGCAGGAGATGGACCAGAGACGATTTGGTGGTGCAACGCCGCAGACGTCAGAGGGCCAACTGCCAGCCACGGAGGTTGGCCTGTCAGCAGTTCCTACACCTGCAGCACCTGACTTAGGTGCTCTGATGATGATGCTGCAGGAGCAGGCTCGCCAACAGGAGGAACAGGCCCGCCGACAGGAGGAACAGGTCCGTCGGTTGGAAGAGCAGCTGCGGGGCGGACAGGAGGAACAGGCCCGCCGGCAAGAGGTGCAGGCCTGTCGTTTAGAAAAGCAGCTCAAACGCGATATGGAAGAACAGATGCTCCTCATGAAAGGCTTTCACGCTACCTTTGGAAAAGAGATAAGAGAGGTGAAAGATAAGGTTGCTCAACATGACAAAAAACGAAGCTGAAACCCAAATCAACCAAGTGAAGAAAACGCTGGACGAACTCAAACTTGGGATGGAAATACAGCTCCCGTAGTAGCTACTACACCTTCGCTAGGTGGGTTCAAAGTAGCGCCGTTCGACGGGACTTCTTCCTGGTCGGCCTACAAAATCCAGTTCGAGGCTGTTATAAAAGCGAACGGCTGGAATAAAAGTCAGGCCATGACTGCTCTCACGCTAGGCCTTCGCGACCAGACCTTAACTGTTCTAGAAGCTCTCGGTAAGGAAGTGACTTATGAGCAGCTCCTTGAGGCATTGGAGGCGAGATACGGCGACGCTCACCTGGAGTACGTCTTTCGTGCGCAGCTTAAAGATCGCGTGCAACGCATTAACGAAAACCTACAGCAGTGAGCCCTTGAGGTGGAGAAGCTGGTTCGAAAAGCGTATCGATCTCTACCTGCGCTCATTGATGGGAACCTGGTGCAGACATTCACCGACGGCATCCGCGACCTTAAAGTCAGAGCTGCTGTGAGGCTCGGGCATCACGTGACGCTTAAGGAAGTTTTGACCCTTGCACTTGAGGTTGAAGCCGTGCGGCAGGATCATCGTTCCCATCGCGTCAGGGAGGTTACAGCAGCTACAGTCCGCAACCGCAATAAAGGATACAGCCCTAGGTCAATGGCTGTGGAGAAAGGGGCCATCTGCGATCCAGCTGCCCTAAGCGGTCTGTAAAAAGGGAAGGTGACCGATCTTGAAAGGGTAGTGCCGCTTACAGCACCACCCAGCAGCAGCAGGAATACGTCTTTACTGTCGGACACTACAGCGGGAAATGGCGTGGCAACACAAATGCATTGTCAAGAAGACCTTATCCTGATGATTGCGAGAATAGTACTAGGCAAGAGGGTAAGGAAGTGGTATCTGTGAGGATTCTTAGGACAGACCACCTCAGCAACGAATGGAAGGACAGCCTACGACTTGCACAGCAGGAAGATTTGGACATCAAGCCAATTCTGGATTAGATGAAGGCCTGTGCCCTCAAGCCCAAGTGGAGCGACGTCTCGTCGATGAGTTCAACCACGAAAAGCTATTGGGCCCGATGGGACAGCTTGCTGATTCAGGATGGGGTCCTGTGCCGTAATTGGGAAAATGGTCGAGGAGACAGCTGTCGTTTGCAAATGGTTGTTAGTAGTACCGGATGTTCTACAGCTGTAACCATAATGGTTGTTCAGAAGTCCATCTGGGAGTTAAACGAATTCTTCTGAAGATCCGAGAACGGTTTTACTGGGTTCATTATCGTGACGATGTCGAGGATTGGTGTCGCAAATGTACAAGTTGTGCGGCTGTGAAGGGACCTCAGACTCGTAGTAGAGGTGCATTGAAATTGTACAATGTTGGTGCACCATGGGAGAGGACACACCTTGACGTTGCGGAGTCGTTTCAGAAAGGTGCAAGAGGTATTCCTAAGATCGTCCATGTGGTTTGACTGGCGCGTTATTATGGGGACAATAACGCTCGGACAAGCATGTCTTAGGAGGGGGCAGTATTGCGCGCCTAAGTTGATGTCTGGTACCTGGAACTAGCGCCATCTAGTGTCGGGGAACAGAGCGAAGAGCTTTCCAGAAAATGTCATGCTAGAACTTTCCACCTCCAGCGCCGTCTGGTATCGAATAGAGGAATTAAGCTTTCTGGAAAAGTCCACACTCGAACTTTCTGAACTTAGTCGGTCGAGACTGGTATTTGCTGGAATATTCTGGATGTTATGCCCTTGCAAGCCGTGATCGGGGCAGTAATAAATTGGCGATACGGGCGAAGCTTTCGGAGTGAAATAAAGTGAACTAAAGTGTTAAGTGTGAATAATTGTTAGTGTGATTTAAGTTTTAATTGGTGTTCAGTAATTAGTGTCAATTTTGGTAATTCAATCGGCAGTTTTTACTGTCACGAACCCTTAGCTCGTAACAATATGATCAGTTGTTTTATATGTTAAGAAGCACAGAAAACAATCAATTATTAGACAGTTATTTCTGATAGAACAGGAGTTAACTGTCTACCCAGCCGACAGTCGATGACGACAGTAACTCAAGTTCATAACATGCCTGAGCGATCGAAAGAACTTGAGGTTTATATTAATATCGAAACACTTGTTTCGTCGTTTTCTTTATAAGTTCACATGCGCAGACACTTAATACACAAAATCGCATCCATTTTACGTATCAAAATCCACTTCAAACCATTATTTAAACTATGAAACAGGAGCAACCATAGAATACTTTTTGTACGTATTGTTGCGCGCCTAAGTTGACGTCATGTACCCGGCACTAGCGCCATCTAGTGTCAGGGACCAGAGCGAGGAGGGCTTCCTAGAAAATATCAATCTTGACTTTCGACCAACAGCGCCATCTAGTATCGAACAGAAGAATTAAGCTTTCTAGAAGCCCCACACTTAAACTTTCGGCGCCTGGTCGGTTGGCGGGCGTATTTATTTAAATATTCTGGATGTTTCGGTGAAAAAGGTGTATTTAAAGGCGCTGCAATACGCGATCAGGGCAGTATTGAATTTGGCGAGCAAGCGAAGGTTCGGAGCGAAATAAAGTGAATCAGTGTGATTAATTATTAGTGTTTTAAGTTTTAATTGGTATTCGGTAATAAAAGTGTAAATTCTGGTAATTCAATCGGCAGTTTTTATTGTCACGAACCTCAAGCTCGTAACAGTATTATAGTATTCTATGGTAGCAACAATCCGTCGACGGTCAAGTTCCCATCAAAACTCACGGTTAATAAATTTAGTACCACAGATATATACTGTACAAA
This sequence comes from Parnassius smintheus behrii, assembly GCA_036936625.1. Lineage (NCBI taxonomy): Eukaryota > Metazoa > Arthropoda > Insecta > Lepidoptera > Papilionidae > Parnassius > Parnassius smintheus. The sequence goes on along the minus strand of JAUPFT010000003.1, from coordinate 29,754,859 downwards.
ATTACAATTCTTTTTAAGATAATAAGCAAATAACTAAACCGGGGAAAAATTAAAAGCATGATATAGTGTATATAAATAGAGAGGAATAGAGAGAAATAGAGAGGAATAATCGGCAGCTATTCCATAGGGTCCGTGAAGCCTGTCGAAAGCTTTCTTGGCGCTACTCCTGGACAAGAAGGGGTCGTGTCTGTTTACTGCATCCGCACAGACGATGACTTTAATCGTGTTTTTCAGTCAAATATTGTTTGCATTAGCAGTTCTGCATAAAGTAAACAATATAAGTCTAAATATATTGATTACAAGAAAATTATTACTACTAAGATTTATTATAACCATATTTTTAATTATTCATAATGTTATGTATACAAACATTTACAGCTGTTATGTCTATGATGGTACGATTTTAAGGGCCGAGTTTCTAATTACTACTTTCATGTTTACTTATAATTATTTACAATTAAAACCATTAATTCGTGTTAAAAAGTTATATATTTCAGTTATTTTAAGGGAAAATGTTTAAGTTATAATAATAATAATTCTATTCTATTGATGATTAATTACATTATATATATTTTTAAAACATTGAGCTTCATAAAAAGTATATTAGCGTATCATAATCTTAAGAGCACTCTTCGTAGGTATCCTTTCTCACTTCGTTGCTGCACAAGTATAGTATTTTTGACTATTATCTCATTCATTCAATTCTAAACATAATCTTAAGTTAGGCTTACTTAATGTGGGATCGCTTGGTACAGGACATGACGAATTTCTCGTAGCTATGGATCGTTATTCTTTCGACATAATGGCGATTAATGAAACCTGGTTGCGAGAGGGCGAAGAGGGGCGCTCGCCTGCGGTGCCCGGTTATAGATTACGTCATGTTCCTCGCCCTTCCGACGTGCGCTCGCGCGGAGGTGGAGTGGGCTTCTACATACGTCAGGGCATTGCAGTCCGCACGCTACCGCACCCCCCAGCCCCACTCGTAGAGCAAATGTGGCTTGCACTAACAATTAACTGTACAAAATTAATAATTGGTACTGCTTACAGACCGCCGTGGTTGAGTGTTGACATTTTTTTCGATGCTTTATCGAAAACTATCGAAACATTATCATGGTGTAATAATGTAGTTTTATTAGGCGATTTCAATATAAATTTATTAAATGATATGGATAATAACTGTAAGAAGTTGAAAATTTTTTTACGATGTTATAAATTAAATCAGTGTGTTACTGAGCCTACCCACTTCACGGAATATAGTGAAACTTTAATAGACCTAGTATGTACAGACATTCAACAATCATCCACTTCTGTGAATCATATATCGGAACTAAGCGGTCATGCATTTATTTGCTGCGAATTAAATATAAAAAAACCGAAACCGAAACCGATTATTATATCGCGTAGAAATTTGCATGCGATTGATAATGAACAGTTCCTATTAGATTTAAAGTCTTTAAATTGGACACGTTTCAAAACATTGGATAGCGTTAATGACATGGTATCATTGTTTAATACTATGTTGAAAACATTATTTAACATTCATGCGCCCGTACGCAGAAAATCATTGAAACACTTCCAATATCCTTGGATTACTTATAATATAAAAAAATGATGAAAGTCAGAGATGAAGCAGGTGTTGTCGCACGTAAGTCAGGTGGTACAGCAGCCCAAAAATTACTTTATAAAGAGCTCAAACACTATGTTGCACAAGCATTAATAAGAGAAAAGAAAGCTTACTACAATTTTTTCATAAATAATCAAAAAGATACTCGCATCGTATGGTCACATATAAAAAAAAAACGTTAGGTTAAAAACTAAGCCGGACCTGCCTCACCATATTTTCAACGACCCCGATTTGATTAATACAAGCTTTTTAAATGTGCCCGGAAATAATCAAGTCCCTATTTCATATATGACATTCTTTAAATCACACGTCAAAGTCTCAAATGTATTCAAACTGAAGATAATTGAGGAAAGTGATATTGTGAAAATAACACAGTCATTAAAGTCAAATGCGGTAGGTGCAGACGGTATTTCCTTGGATATGTTGAAAATGTCTTTTCCCGTAACAACACCTGTTATTACGGAGATAATTAATAAATCAATTACAACGCAAACATATCCTTCAGAATGGCAGCACGCACTCATCAGGCCTATACCCAAAAACTCAAATCCTATTAGCATGAAGGACATACGCTCGATTAGTATACTCCCCTGTGTATCAAAAATCTTGGAGAAAGTCGTGGCTGAGCAGGTAAGAATATACTTAGAAACTAACGATGTGCTTCCCAGTTTTAAGTCAGGGTTTAGAAAACACCACAGTACGTCAACCGCTATGATAAATGTTGTAGACGATATACTATCAGATATAGACAGTGGCAAAGGAACGATTTTAGCCTTGCTTGACTTTTCCAGAGCATTCGACTGTCTTAATGTGCCATTGCTTTTGTCTAAATTACATTACTACGGTTTCGACATATCTGCGATAAAATGTTTCGAAAGTTATTTCGAGCATCGTATACAGCAAGTAGAAGTATCAGACGAAAATGGGTTACCAGTCATTTCGAACGCTCAGGCTGTCAAACAAGGCGTTCCGCAGGGATATATCCTAAGACCTATTTTGTTTGCCGTGTATTGTGCGGATATAACAAATTGTATTAAGCATTGCAAATACCATATGTACGCGGATGATACACAGATCTATATACCTTGTAAACCGGGGGAGACTAAATTAGCGGTGGAAAATTTAAATGACGATCTCGAAAAATTGCAGCTTGGTCAGATTCGAACGCATTAGTTCTTAATGGAAGCAAGTCTAAATATATGATTCTAGGTACGGCTCAGCAAATACAAAAAATAGCAAAACATGAAGCTAAGGTAACCATAAGGAGCGAAAGAATTGAACGCGTGACTGAGGCTCGTAATTTGGGTTTGTTGATAGATGATAAGTTACGCTTTGAAAGTCACATAATAAACACTGCAAGAACATGTTTTTACAGGTTAAAAGTATTATATCAAATTAGAAACTGCCTAAATACCGATATGCGGATAAGACTGTGCGATTCTTTGATTCTGTCTAAATTTAATTATATGGATAATATAGTGTATGGCCCTCGTCTGCTTGTGCTTAGCAAGAAACTTGTCCAGAGGGTGCAGAATGCTTGTGCGAGATTTTGTTTTAAAATACCTCCCCGCGCTCACGTTACGCCGTACATAAACGAGCACAATATTTTAAAAATGCAGTATCGGCGAGAACACCACCTAGCCACATTTCTATTTGGATTAATTAAATATAATGTACCACCTTATCTTTATCACAAATTAGTGTGGTCTCGCGACGTACAATCAAAGATCACTCGCTCGTCATGTTACTCTTTGGTTGTTCCCTACCATCGTACCATCGCCTTTCGTGGAAGTTTCAAATATTCTGCCTCTAAATGCTGGAATAACCTGCCGCCACCGCTTCGTAGTCTGAAAACATTAAATAAATTTAAAATAAAATATAAAACTCACCTAATTATTGTTCAAAAAGCTATGGCTTGATATTTACCTACCTAAATAATTACAGACACTTGCCGCTGTCCGGCGGGGTCATACGGAAAGCATATGAGTGCATAGTACTTTTTTTGATACTTAAAGGCTGAAATAAAAGTGTTTTTCATGCTATTAATTATAACTATGATACAAGTATATGTTTAACGTGCAATCACTATTGACTTTATTAAAAGAACCCAGTTGACCGAGCTTTGCTCGGTATTTTTCGCTCGGTTTTTTTTTAATTCGTGTGTTTTGGAAATTATATTTAGATACAAATTACATACTGATGAAATACGAATAATATTTTTTGATCGTAGCGACATAATAGAAAAAACTGAACTGGTTATTTGATTAAAAAATCATGAGTGCAATTAGTTTAATTTAAATTTTCGTGTTTTTAAAAAATACAAAAAAAGGGCTCGAAAAAATAGATTTTCTCAAAAACAGAAAGGAACTTGAAAAAAAATTTAAAAAAAGTCGGTCAGCCGGTCTGGGCTTGAACCATGGTATTACGATTTTGTGACTGCCCAATATACCAATTAAGCTATTTGTAATCATTAATAAACTGTCAAAATTTGCCTTCTTATTCTAACGATATTATAGCAGTTTTCCATTGCCTAAAATCCTAGTAATAATAAATCCTAGCTAGATCGATTTATTGTCCCCGAAACTCCCTGCACACAAAATTTTATGAAAATCGTTGGAGCCGTTTCCGAGATTCCGATTATATATTTATATATATATACAAGAATTGCTCGTTTAAAGATATAGGATATTGTTTCTAATGATAATATTGTTGTTTAAGATTATGGTTATGATTACATACCTGTGAGAAAATATTTTTGTAGGGTACCATCATTTAGTGTTTCTTCTTTTATATTATTTCCAACTGATACCTCATAGATACATGACTCTTATGGTGATAACAATACTTTTTAAAATGTTTCGGACATTCTTGGTGTTAGATCCAGTTAGTTCATTCATGTAATCTATGTTAATTATTATTAGTCTATCAATGACGGTGTGAACGTCCGCACGTCACTTAATTTACAGGCTCACTGAAAACCAGCGCTGCAGTCTCTGTTTGCCGTGTACGCCACACACACTTGTGTGCGTAAAATGTGTGATGTGTTCAATATTTTTTTATTCTTCTTTTTTTTTCTTTTTACTATGTATTTTTTATGTTTATGGTTTAAATGTACATGTGGCGTATTTGAGCAATAAATGTTTTCTTTCTTTCTTTCTTTAAATAAATTAAAGTAGATTGGGTATTAGTAGATTAAATGAATTACGAGAAAAAATTAATAAGTAAAACTTTTTATTTAAAAAATATCGGCTGTCGACATCTATATTTGATTAGCCCACCGCGCTTTGAGTATTCATTGGTTTAATACTCAAAGCCACCGTGCGACCGTCGTATAGCTGCGTCTATGGAGTGTAGAGGTATACTCCATGGCTCCATCATTGAGCGAACGCGCTAGAACAGAACAAAAATAAAATAAATAAAAGACTGGAATTATTGAAATAATTATTTCATTTGCTTGATGATCATATATGTTAAGTTTTTTAAAATAATAAAGTTTTTTATTGTATTAAGTTACATAACACAGTCATATAGGTACAACTACATTTAGGTTAGTTTTATTTATTTTTCTTGTGTTTTCTCCCCCCTATGCATAAATTTACATTTTTAGTTTAGAAGTGTTACAGATAAAATTACGTGACTCCTATAAATTAAAAATAATGAAAATATAAAAATAGTGCCGTCACTGAGATCCTTCCTACACTTACCTACACATCAACCGTAGACAGAGGATGCAATGTTCCTTTTCAGGCTTACTTTACGTACTAATTTCTAACTTTATAGCTAGTTATGGGGTAAATTTTTCCTCACACTTGTAACCCTAAATATAGTGACGTATTTTTTGTCTCTTTCTGCGACACGCTATGCCAGTGTCTATAGTAAAGCTGAGAACAAATTATCGGACGCGTCCGTCAGCCGCGGCTGACAGACGCGGCTTAGCGGTGTGCACGGTAGTCGAGACGGCGTCTTCGGACGCCTCGCTTTGATCATTCCATAAAGGTTTGTCATTCGAGAAATATGACAAGCAGCAACAGTGAGGATGAATCTATAAAGTTAGCGGCAGCTGTTTTATGTTGTCCTCCTAAAAAAAGTGAAAAGGAGTGCTTGGGTCAATGATATTAATGTAAAACGACTCGAGTATGATGAATTTCATACATTGTATCCAGACTTGCAAAAAGATGATAAACGTTAAAAAATGTACTTTTGAATGTACTAATAATATGTACTTATAAATATAGACATTCGTGGCCATGATGAAAAAAAAATTGAATGTGTTCAATCATTTTTTTTTCATTACACATCATGTCTCGAGTGCAGTTGGTTCGCTAGTGACACTCGAAACGTCCGCGGACGCGTCCCGTGCCCCGTTCACACTGTCCGCGGACGCACCAAACATCCAGCCGGCCAGATTCTGTTCGGACGTCTGAACGCTCAAGAGCGACGCAAGGTCATATCCGCGTCTTACGGCCGATAGTTTGCACAGTGTAGTATTTAATGTACTGGCTAGATTTCAATAAGCCGCGGCTGTCAGCCGCGTCCGTCAGCCGCGTCCGTCAGCCGCGTCCGATAACTTGTTCTCAGCTTAATGGTGGTTAATATAACGCCATATTATAGCGCGCTATCTCTCCGTAGCACGTGCTATGTAGCTATATATATGTGCTAAGTAGTCGCCATGGCGCTATGGCGCTTCGGCGCTAAAAATATCAATATCTAGCGGGAACTAGTTTTAGCAGCAGTGCTGTTGGGAGTGGACGTGTGACGTAAATTTGATCTAGTAGCACGCTATTCATCGCGCGCGCTAATTTGGTGATAGACGTTGTTTAGTTAGTGTATGCTGTATATTTATAAATGATCTAAAACACACAGTCGTATTCTATAAAAGTAGCCTAAATAATGTTTTTAAATGTAAATAAAATATAGAAACAAAAGTGTATATAATAGTGTATGTAAATAGTTTATTTTTGTATATACAATTAATAAACTTTTAAACACACCTTAAATTGATTTATAATTTACATTAAGGTTAAAATAGTCGTAAGCCTGAAAGAGTGTTAATTGTTTTTTCCCGCTTTATTTTATTTCAGTCTAAAATGCGACTTATTACGAAATAATGTTCTTATATAGCTTGCTGTCTATCCAACGAACGACATGTAATGTAACGTGCTACGAGATACAGCGTGCTGCAAAACTTAACGCGCTTGCTGGCCTCCTACACGCTTTCTTATAAATAGCGCGCTATAACATAGCGTATTTAATAGCGCGCTAGAAATTTATAGTTTATAGTCTATAGCGTGCTATTGATTTATAGTCGTTTTGAACAACTTTAGTCTATAGGATTCTCTGTCTACGACTTTACGACATCAACTTTACTTGGCATGTGGTGTACTAACTGTCCGTCAGTTGTTTATCCTAAACATCATATTAACACCATACCGAACTTCCATTTAACTTAAAATCCATAGACAGGAGAAGAATGGACTTAGTTTGTGTAAACCCTCAACCAAACACGCATTTGTGAACAGATTTTACATATTATGATCATTTCTATTGATTTCTATATAACAAGCTCAACAAGTCTCTAAAGATCAAAGAGATTTAAATATATATACCTATTTAAATGTCTTTGCTAAAGATATATAGGTAGTAATGATTTCTTAAATTTACGCGAACACTACACATTGAATAAAACTAAATTTACGGATTTTATCGCGTTTATTTCACTACTTTTACTTATTTTTTTTTAATTCCCGACGTTTCGGGTGCTTTACAGCAACCCGAAACGTCGGGAATTAAAAATAAGTAAAAGTAGTGAAATAAACGCGATAAAATCCGTAAATTTAGTTTTATTCAATATATAGGTAGTGTAAGTTATAAGAAATGTAATATAATTGTAACGAAATATCTGAATAAATTAAATAACAAAGACAGAGAAGTTGTTAGAAATTCAAAAATAGTTGGTGTTAATTGTAGGTAACAAATAATTGTTATTTAGTTATTTTATTTATTATTTATAATATAGTTTAATTATTTAATAGTGACTTATATCATTACTCAACCTAGTTCAGACAGGTAGCTAATATCATAAACTTGACTTTTCAATGTTTCTTTATAAATTCTACATTATTAAGCTACACATAGTTTTAATTTTATTATAGCATGGTATTTTTGTTAGACTTATTGTTATTTTATTTTATTGTAATCATATTTGTTCCTGTATGTAACGTATAATTGGAAATGAAATAAAAATTATTTATTTATTATTTACTTATTTCTCTTAGTTAATCTAATCTAAGCTAATCTAATCTAATAGTGAAAATATAATGCCATCTACTAATATTAATTCATTTGTAATTTACTCCAAAACACAAACATTTTACCGTAAGTTAGCTACTAGCGACTCTGATATAATCGTTTTGACAGAAATGCGGTTCAACAGCAGTGTATTGAGCTCCGAACTATTTGATAACCGTTACATAGTATTAAGACGGGGTAGAGTAGAGTATCGTCAGAGTTTAACGGTGGCAAGGATGGAGGTGGGGTTCTGGTGGCGGTCAAAAAAAGCTTCTGACTGTAAAAATTAATGGAACAGTTAATGTGAAGATCTTTGGATTGTAATAGACCTGCCTCTTTCAATCTAAGATGTTTGTAAAGGCAAGTAATTGCCAGACTCGCATTCAAACGGGCACGTTCTCGCGTCGCGGCTATACTTCGCTATAGCGCGTAAATCTAAAATATCCATTACATTATCCAATTTGCAGAGCTCTAGGATTAGTGCTGCAGCGAAATATAAAAAGAGCTCACACATTACACTAGACTAACTAGCGAAGCTAGTTTCTTTAATTTCCTTTCATTTCGTGTGAGTGAGTGTGAGAGATAGATTGTTATAGTAATTATATTGTTAACATAGATCGATTTGGCAAAACTCAAAGTACTTTTGAACATTCATCAAAAACAAACGTGGAGGATTTAGTGCCTATCCTAGATCCGTCACAGATGGTACTACTATCTCAAACAATGGCCACAGTATTTGTATTTTTTTGCAGCGAAATTTTCGAAGGTTTATAGTGATAACCCAAACGAAGGACCCCATTCGGAATTTGTAAGCCTTAGAATCATTAAAAAAGGAAGTTCAAGTTTTCCAGTTTTACCGTTGATCTCAAAGTTATTGTTAAGAAACTTGCAACTTTTGATATTACCAAAGGTACTGGTGCAGATGGGTTTGCGCCAATATTTCTTAAAAATTGTGCTGATAGTTTACCTTTTCCTTTGTATAAAATTATAAATAAGTCATTTACTACTGGAATCTTTCCAGATCTGTGGAAGCTTGCAAAGGTAGTACCAGTTTTTAAATAAGGTTGTATTAATATAGATTCAAATTATCGTCCAATCTCAATACTCTCTACATTAACAAAGCTTGTTGAATCAATTGTTTGTCCTTACATTCAAATCTATTTCCGACAATTTATGACTGACTCTCAGCACGGTTTTGTGAAAACAAGAACAACTTTAACCAATCTTGTAACTTTTATCGAATGCTATTGATAATAAAAATCAAGTTGATGTTATCTACACCGACTTTAGCAAGGCCTTTGACAAAGTTTAATATTCAACTTTGCTAAGAAAATTAAATTCCTATGGATTCATAGGAAAGATTTGGGATTGGTTTAAGTCTTATTTAAGTAACCGTTTATTCTATGTAGTCTTGGACGGGTTTAACTCTAATACTTACGAAATAACATCTGACTACAAGGATCTCATCTTAGGCCCATTCCTTTTAACATTTTTATTAACATTTGCAGATGACTTAAAATTTTCTCGTAAAATTATTGATGATTCTGACATTGTATTATGTTATGGGGTAAATTTTTCCTCACACTTGTAACCCTAAATATAGTGACGTATTTTTTGTCTCTTTCTGCGACACGCTATGCCAGTGTCTATAGTAAAGCTGAGAACAAATTATCGTATTCTAATTATAATAATCTGACATTGTATTATTGCAATCCAATATTTTATATTAAATAGGCTGTCACACTGGTGTGAAGAAAACTTGATGAACCTTAATAAATGTTTCCATATAAAATTTTGTAAAAATCATAAATTTATAAGCCCGCATTATACAATAGACGATACTATTTTAAGTGAAGTGGATACTGTTTAAGACTTAGGGGTAATTTTTGACCGCAAATTGACATTTATTCTATATTATGATCATATTTTCAAGAAAGCATCCAAAACGTTAGGGTTTAAAGGTAAAATTTTTCGTAGTTACCAAATAAAAACAAATTATATAATGCCTTCATTCGTAGCATTCTTGAGTATTGTAGCATAGTGTGGAGACAGCACTAAGCTACCCATTATTTACGACTAGAAATGATACAGTAGAGATTCCTTTGGCAACTGGATTACTCTTCCGGAATAGCACAAAGGGGCTTTTCATACACTTACTCATACTGACTGAAACATTTTAATATTGACTCTCTTGAAAAACGCCGAGCTTTTATCGACCCAACATATATTTAAAATGTTAAGAAGTCAAATAGACTGTTCCCAACTTCTTAGTTACTTTAGTTTTAGGGTACCTAGGACACTCCCGCGAGCTCCCACTCTTCCACTTGCCCTCCATTTCGTATGACTGTGCTTGGCAACAACTCTCCTGTAGCTAGGTTAATTTAACTTTATAACGGGATCAGTAGCTGGACTGATATAAATTTTGTTTCCTCCTACAAATTTCGTATGTACTAGATACATTTTTTTACTTATTGCACATATCTAAATCACTAATTGTTTGGCTTTCACATATTTAAATTATGTATCTTTTTTCGTAACATAATATATAAATTAAGATTTTAATTATGGCCTAGCGGTGTTTACCTGTAAATAATTATTGTGCAATTAGTATAAGACTATATTATACTTTTAAATTTAGTATGTTTAATTGTAACAATTGTAGGTAGACCTTTTTTAAATAAATTCGTAAAAATAAATAAAAACAAATGATCCAACAGAATTAACACGAAAAATAACAACTAGATCAAAATAAATAACGGCTAAAATGCACGCTAATACATAATATACTGGATCACCTTTTTACCGTCTGAAAAAATTTGTGTGTAATATATGAACGGATTAGAAGCATATGGCAGTGATATTTTACAAAAAAAATGTGATTTCAATACATTTTTGACCTCGTCACTTCGCAAAGTCACTGCCTAGGGTGGATATGATTTGAATTTCGACAGATTTTAATTAATTAATTTATTTTTTTAGATGAATTGACTGTAAAGGGCCTTTAGAATAAAAGATGATCCATCTGGTCCAGTCTTTAAATCAAGACTCTGTGCCAACGGCACGTCCTGATAACTGATAAATGACGCTGTGAACCGCAAACGTAGACAGAGAATGATACTCTGTCTACGACCGCAAAGTAAATAATCACCATATTGGTCCAACTTATGTTGACATGTAGGGCCAATGTTGCCACGTTAACGAATCCTAAGGAAACGGGATTTGTAATTCACCTATTCGCCAACTAAATAATGCATACGTGACCTTCAATTTTAGGATTTTTAATGTAACTAAGCGTAGTTCAACTATTTATTTATTGTTACATTATTTGACAGAGTTTAACTTCTGATTTGGTTAGTGTGGGAATTATTTCTAAGAATTTACTAGCAGATTTAAATAAGAATATAGCAAAACTGAACACACTAAAAGAAAAGTCAGACTACAGAAAGTTAGATGAAGATACGTAGGTATTTGACTGAAGCTGTTGTTTCAAGTGTGGCCACCATCTTTATCTATATCTTCATGGCCAAAATAGACAAAATATTAGAAATCTGCCACAAATGGTCAAAAGTAAAACAAAATGTTACTAATACGAAAGAAGTTTAAAAAATCCGTTACGTTACCATCATTTTTATAGAAGGGGAAACAAATGAGTATACGGTTCACCTAAGTGATGGGTAAAGCTGAGAACAAATTATCGGACACGGCTGACGGACGCGGCTGACAGCCACGGCTTATTGAGATCTAGCCAGTACATTTAATACTACACTGTGCAAACTATCGGCCGTAAGACGCGGACATGACCTTGCGTCGCTCTTGAGCGTTCGGACGTCCGAACAGAATCTGGCCGGCTGGATGTTTGGTGCGTCCGCGGACAGTGTGAACGGGGCACGGGATGCGTCCACGGACGTTTCGAGTGTCACAAGCGAACCAACTGCGCTCGCGACATGATGTGTAATGAAAAAAAAATTAATTGAATGTGTTCATGGCCACGAGTGCCTATATTTATAAGTACTTACATATTAGTACATTCATAAGTACATTTTTTAACGTTTATCATCGTTTTGTAAGTCAATCAATTAATCAGTCAAGAAATTAATTATTTAATTAATTAATTAAAAACTGTCAAAAAACCTATCTATATTTTACAGGGTCATATACTGGGTGTTTTTTACAGTCTGAAATAAAATAGGGTGTAACAGGTGAACGGAATAGAAGCCTATGGCACTGATATTTTACATTTTTTTTTATTTTTTACTAATTGGGTACGTATAATTTTACTTTCGATAGTTTTTATATTGATTTATTTATTTAGTTAAAAAATTTGGTTCTGATTTTTTAATACCGAAAGGTTATTTCAAATTATTAGTATTTATTAATAGATCAATTTCATAAGATGTTCATGTAAAATAAAAAAAATTGTAAAATATCAGTGCCACAGGCTTGTATTCCGTTCACCTGTTACACCCTATTTTTTTCCAGATGGTAAAAATTACAGCCAGTATGGGCATGAATTAAGAAACATCGAAATCCCTTAATGCTGCTGTGTTTCGTATGGAGAGTATAGAGAACCGGAGACCCTTTTTACTGGAAAAGAGGCATTCCATCTTAGTATTCACCTTAGAGTATATACATTACATGGAGGGAGCACTGTGTGAGCAGAAAGCGTGATCGGCGTAGAGAGAGAGAGACTGAGTTTAGGTAGAGTCTGTAATGTATGCTCTAAGGTATTCACGGGTGACAACGCAACCGCATTTTTTATTTGTGATCGAGGATTGATGTAGACTTAATTTCATTCGGACTTAATTATGTTATACAACACTCAACAATACAAGAGAATTAAAATTACGGCGGTCGCGCACGCTCACGCACGCTGTTGCCCATTTCCCGTTGGCTAATGGCTAGGCATGTCGATCTAAAATCGATTAATCGAAAAATCGATTCTTTGGAGTAAAATTATCGTATATAATATATCCTGAAATTTATATTTATATAATATAAATATAAATTTCAAGATCGATTCGAAGCACCGCATCGATTCACTGAATCGATCCAAAAACCAATTGAATCGGACTGATTCATTTGATTCAAGAACTAGCTAAAATTCCCAAACTGGCTGGGGTAAGATATCACAGTTTTTTTAATTTTTTGCTGTTGGGGGACGCAAAAACAACCGGTCGTACTTGGTTGATAATTTGAAACCAATATATATTTGAATAAAATAAATGTTTATGAACGCATCCAACAATATCGAAAAATTGTCATTTTATTTTCATTTCTAAAATTCTTAAGCCCACTTACCACTAAGGGATATAATGTAATTTAATATTACATCTCGAGATATAAATTAATATCGCTCACCGTGCTTTTAAATAGAACCATTTCCACTGAGGTGTAATATATATTACATCCCAAACTATAAATATTTTTTCAATCGACCGAGCGATATTTTCATATTATATTTCACTGTGCACTGTGCTATAATATAATATAATATTATACTGTGAACCTGTTTGAACTGTGAACTTGTAAATTTACATTATTTATTATCAAAAATATACATACTGTGAGCTGTAAGTACAGACAGAGTACTTTTTAAATACCTAGATACTGTAAAAATATTATGCCGTACGTTGAAGTTTATAGAGGTTTATAGTAAGAAAATAACCAGTATTGTGTTCGTGTAGCATTCATTTGAATATAATAAATAGTGAGTTATTAGATTGAAACAGATTTATCGAGAAATGTACGTTGCAGTTTGCATTTTTGTAAAAGTATTGTTGTTGTTTTTAGCCTAAAATGTCAAATAAAAGTGTTACGTGGAATAATTTTGTAAAAAAAGGGATCGAGTGGAGTATGTGCGAACCACTCCTAACACAAGCGTTTCTAGCTTACCAGGAGTGGTTAAAAGGAATATTAGTAATGTTAATCAATAAGATTACTAATATTTTATTTTAAAAAATATTACAGTTTAGAAGTTAAAGAAAAAAAATAGAAAATTCTTGAAATTTCATGTTGGAAAATGTCGCGATTAATCGAAAATCGATCTTTTATTCCTCGATTTAATCGATAATCGATTCAAGTACCTTTGATTCAAATCGATTCAGAGATCGATTTATTTAAGAGTGAATCGACATGCCTACTAATGGCTATACAACTAGTCAGCTACGCGCGACTGCATAACGAAGTGATTATAATAGGTATGTCCTCTGTGGCAGCTGCGCGCTTCGCCCTAAGCTTGTGGAATCGTCGAAGCGCCGCTAACCCAAGTAGCCAATAGCTAGTTATCGTGTTGACGAATATCATAGCCGTGGCTATTTTGTGATTAGTCGCTATCAGCTACATGTATAGCTCTAGTTCGAAGATTAGTCGAGTTTAGAAGATTAACTAAATCTATGATTCAGATTTAAAAACAAATAAAATAAATTATAATTTAATTCTTCTTCTTCTGAATTCTGGCTTTTCCTTATAGAATTCTGCCAGTGTCTATCTAATTAATTAATGTCCGTGTTTTTCAATTGTAGGTAACAAATGTAATTATTTGTTACCTACAATTAACACCAACTATTTTTGAATTTCTAACAACTTCTCTGTCTTTGTTATTTAATTTATTCAGATATTTCGTTACAATTATATTACATTTCTTATAACTTACACTACCTATATATTGAATAAAACTAAATTTACGGATTTTATCGCGTTTATTTCACTACTTTTACTTATTTTTAATTCCCGACGTTTCGGGTTGCTGTAAAGCACCCGAAACGTCGGGAATTAAAAAAAAAATAAGTAAAAGTAGTGAAATAAACGCGATAAAATCCGTAAATTTAGTTTTATTCAATGTGTAGTGTTCGCGTAAATTTAAGAAATCATTACTACCTATATATCTTTAGCAAAGACATTTAAATAGGTATATATATTTAAATCTCTTTGATCTTTAGAGACTTGTTGAGCTTGTTATATAGAAATCAATAGAAATGATCATAATATGTAAAATCTGTTCACAAATGCGTGTTTGGTTGAGGGTTTACACAAACTAAGTCCATTCTTCTCCTGTCTATGGATTTTAAGTTAAATGGAAGTTCGGTATGGTGTTAATATGATGTTTAGGATAAACAACTGACGGACAGTTAGTACACCACATGCCAAGTAAAGTTGATGTCGTAAAGTCGTAGACAGAGAATCCTATAGACTAAAGTTGTTCAAAACGACTATAAATCAATAGCACGCTATAGACTATAAACTATAAATTTCTAGCGCGCTATTAAATACGCTATGTTATAGCGCGCTATTTATAAGAAAGCGTGTAGGAGGCCAGCAAGCGCGTTAAGTTTTGCAGCACGCTGTATCTCGTAGCACGTTACATTACATGTCGTTCGTTGGATAGACAGCAAGCTATATAAGAACATTATTTCGTAATAAGTCGCATTTTAGACTGAAATAAAATAAAGCGGGAAAAAACAATTAACACTCTTTCAGGCTTACGACTATTTTAACCTTAATGTAAATTATAAATCAATTTAAGGTGTGTTTAAAAGTTTATTAATAGTATATTTTTTATGTTTATGGTTTAAATGTACATGTGGCGTATTTGAGCAATAAATGTTTTCTTTCTTTCTTTCTTTAAATAAATTAAAGTAGATTGGGTATTAGTAGATTAAATGAATTACGAGAAAAAATTAATAAGTAAAACTTTTTATTTAAAAAATATCGGCTGTCGACATCTATATTTGATTAGCCCACCGCGCTTTGAGTATTCATTGGTTTAATACTCAAAGCCACCGTGCGACCGTCGTATAGCTGCGTCTATGGAGTGTAGAGGTATACTCCATGGCTCCATCATTGAGCGAACGCGCTAGAACGGAACAAAAATAAAATAAATAAAAGACTGGAATTATTGAAATAATTATTTCATTTGCTTGATAATCATATATGTTAAGTTTTTTAAAATAATAAAGTTTTTTATTGTATTAAGTTACATAACACAGTCATATAGGTACAACTACATTTAGGTTAGTTTTCTTTATTTTTCTTGTGTTTTCTCCCCCCTATGCATAAATTTACATTTTTAGTTTAGAAGTGTTACAGATAAAATTACGTGACTCCTATAAATTAAAAATAATGAAAATATAAAAATAGTGCCGTCACTGAGATCCTTCCTACACTTACCTACACATCAACCGTAGACAGAGGATGCAATATTCCTTTTCAGGCTTACTTTACGTACTAATTTCTAATTTTATAGCTAGTTATGGGGTAAATTTTTCCTCACACTTGTAACCCTAAATATAGTGACGTATTTTTTGTCTCTTTCTGCGACACGCTATGCCAGTGTCTATAGTAAAGCTGAGAACAAATTATCGGACGCGTCCGTCAGCCGCGGCTGACAGACGCGGCTTAGCGGTGTGCACGGTAGTCGAGACGGCGTCTTCGGACGCCTCGCTTTGATCATTCCATAAAGGTTTGTCATTCGAGAAATATGACAAGCAGCAACAGTGAGGATGAATCTATAAAGTTAGCGGCAGCTGTTTTATGTTGTCCTCCTAAAAAAAGTGAAAAGGAGTGCTTGGGTCAATGATATTAATGTAAAACGACTCGAGTATGATGAATTTCATACATTGTATCCAGACTTGCAAAAAGATGATAAACGTTAAAAAATGTACTTTTGAATGTACTAATAATATGTACTTATAAATATAGACATTCGTGGCCATGATGAAAAAAAAATTGAATGTGTTCAATTATTTTTTTTTTCATTACACATCATGTCTCGAGTGCAGTTGGTTCGCTTGTGACACTCGAAACGTCCGCGGACGCGTCCCGTGCCCCGTTCACACTGTCCGCGGACGCACCAAACATCCAGCCGGCCAGATTCTGTTCGGACGTCTGAACGCTCAAGAGCGACGCAAGGTCATATCCGCGTCTTACGGCCGATAGTTTGCACAGTGTAGTATTTAATGTACTGGCTAGATTTCAATAAGCCGCGGCTGTCAGCCGCGTCCGTCAGCCGCGTCCGATAACTTGTTCTCAGCTTAATGGTGGTTAATATAACGCCATATTATAGCGCGCTATCTCTCCGTAGCACGTGCTATGTAGCTATATATATGTGCTAAGTAGTCGCCATGGCGCTATGGCGCTTCGGCGCTAAAAATATCAATATCTAGCGGGAACTAGTTTTAGCAGCAGTGCTGTTGGGAGTGGACGTGTGACGTAAATTTGATCTAGTAGCACGCTATTCATCGCGCGCGCTAATTTGGTGATAGACGTTGTTTAGTTAGTGTATGCTGTATATTTATAAATGATCTAAAACACACAGTCGTATTCTATAAAAGTAGCCTAAATAATGTTTTTAAATGTAAATAAAATATAGAAACAAAAGTGTATATAATAGTGTATGTAAATAGTTTATTTTTGTATATACAATTAATAAACTTTTAAACACACCTTAAATTGATTTATAATTTACATTAAGGTTAAAATAGTCGTAAGCCTGAAAGAGTGTTAATTGTTTTTTCCCGCTTTATTTTATTTCAGTCTAAAATGCGACTTATTACGAAATAATGTTCTTATATAGCTTGCTGTCTATCCAACGAACGACATGTAATGTAACGTGCTACGAGATACAGCGTGCTGCAAAACTTAACGCGCTTGCTGGCCTCCTACACGCTTTCTTATAAATAGCGCGCTATAACATAGCGTATTTAATAGCGCGCTAGAAATTTATAGTTTATAGTCTATAGCGTGCTATTGATTTATAGTCGTTTTGAACAACTTTAGTCTATAGGATTCTCTGTCTACGACTTTACGACATCAACTTTACTTGGCATGTGGTGTACTAACTGTCCGTCAGTTGTTTATCCTAAACATCATATTAACACCATACCGAACTTCCATTTAACTTAAAATCCATAGACAGGAGAAGAATGGACTTAGTTTGTGTAAACCCTCAACCAAACACGCATTTGTGAACAGATTTTACATATTATGATCATTTCTATTGATTTCTATATAACAAGCTCAACAAGTCTCTAAAGATCAAAGAGATTTAAATATATATACCTATTTAAATGTCTTTGCTAAAGATATATAGGTAGTAATGATTTCTTAAATTTACGCGAACACTACACATTGAATAAAACTAAATTTACGGATTTTATCGCGTTTATTTCACTACTTTTACTTATTTTTTTTTAATTCCCGATGTTTCGGGTGCTTTACAGCAACCCGAAACGTCGGGAATTAAAAATAAGTAAAAGTAGTGAAATAAACGCGATAAAATCCGTAAATTTAGTTTTATTCAATATATAGGTAGTGTAAGTTATAAGAAATGTAATATAATTGTAACGAAATATCTGAATAAATTAAATAACAAAGACAGAGAAGTTGTTAGAAATTCAAAAATAGTTGGTGTTAATTGTAGGTAACAAATAATTGTTATTTAGTTATTTTATTTATTATTTATAATATAGTTTAATTATTTAATAGTGACTTATATCATTACTCAACCTAGTTCAGACAGGTAGCTAATATCATAAACTTGACTTTTCAATGTTTCTTTATAAATTCTACATTATTAAGCTACACATAGTTTTAATTTTATTATAGCATGGTATTTTTGTTAGACTTATTGTTATTTTATTTTATTGTAATCATATTTGTTCCTGTATGTAACGTATAATTGGAAATGAAATAAAAATTATTTATTTATTATTTACTTATTTCTCTTAGTTAATCTAATCTAAGCTAATCTAATCTAATAGTGAAAATATAATGCCATCTACTAATATTAATTCATTTGTAATTTACTCCAAAACACAAACATTTTACCGTAAGTTAGCTACTAGCGACTCTGATATAATCGTTTTGACAGAAATGCGGTTCAACAGCAGTGTATTGAGCTCCGAACTATTTGATAACCGTTACATAGTATTAAGACGGGGTAGAGTAGAGTATCGTCAGAGTTTAACGGTGGCAAGGATGGAGGTGGGGTTCTGGTGGCGGTCAAAAAAAGCTTCTGACTGTAAAAATTAATGGAACAGTTAATGTGAAGATCTTTGGATTGTAATAGACCTGCCTCTTTCAATCTAAGATGTTTGTAAAGGCAAGTAATTGCCAGACTCGCATTCAAACGGGCACGTTCTCGCGTCGCGGCTATACTTCGCTATAGCGCGTAAATCTAAAATATCCATTACATTATCCAATTTGCAGAGCTCTAGGATTAGTGCTGCAGCGAAATATAAAAAGAGCTCACACATTACACTAGACTAACTAGCGAAGCTAGTTTCTTTAATTTCCTTTCATTTCGTGTGAGTGAGTGTGAGAGATAGATTGTTATAGTAATTATATTGTTAACATAGATCGATTTGGCAAAACTCAAAGTACTTTTGAACATTCATCAAAAACAAACGTAGAGGATTTAGTGCCTATCCTAGATCCGTCACAGATGGTACTACTATCTCAAACAATGGCCACAGTATTTGTATTTTTTTGCAGCGAAATTTTCGAAGGTTTATAGTGATAACCCAAACGAAGGACCCCATTCGGAATTTGTAAGCCTTAGAATCATTAAAAAAGGAAGTTCAAGTTTTCCAGTTTTACCGTTGATCTCAAAGTTATTGTTAAGAAACTTGCAACTTTTGATATTACCAAAGGTACTGGTGCAGATGGGTTTGCGCCAATATTTCTTAAAAATTGTGCTGATAGTTTACCTTTTCCTTTGTATAAAATTATAAATAAGTCATTTACTACTGGAATCTTTCCAGATCTGTGGAAGCTTGCAAAGGTAGTACCAGTTTTTAAATAAGGTTGTATTAATATAGATTCAAATTATCGTCCAATCTCAATACTCTCTACATTAACAAAGCTTGTTGAATCAATTGTTTGTCCTTACATTCAAATCTATTTCCGACAATTTATGACTGACTCTCAGCACGGTTTCGTGAAAACAAGAACAACTTTAACCAATCTTGTAACTTTTATCGAATGCTATTGATAATAAAAATCAAGTTGATGTTATCTACACCGACTTTAGCAAGGCCTTTGACAAAGTTTAATATTCAACTTTGCTAAGAAAATTAAATTCCTATGGATTCATAGGAAAGATTTGGGATTGGTTTAAGTCTTATTTAAGTAACCGTTTATTCTATGTAGTCTTGGACGGGTTTAACTCTAATACTTACGAAATAACATCTGACTACAAGGATCTCATCTTAGGCCCATTCCTTTTAACATTTTTATTAACATTTGCAGATGACTTAAAATTTTCTCGTAAAATTATTGATGATTCTGACATTGTATTATGTTATGGGGTAAATTTTTCCTCACACTTGTAACCCTAAATATAGTGACGTATTTTTTGTCTCTTTCTGCGACACGCTATGCCAGTGTCTATAGTAAAGCTGAGAACAAATTATCGTATTCTAAGTTTATTATAAGTGATAACCCAAAAGAAGGACCCCATTCGGAATTTGTAAGCCTTAGAATCATTAAAAAAGGAAGTTCAAGTTTTCCAGTTTTACCGTTGATCTCAAAGTTATTGTTAAGAAACTTGCAACTTTTGATATTACCAAAGGTACTGGTGCAGATGGGTTTGCGCCAATATTTCTTAAAAATTGTGCTGATAGTTTACCTTTTCCTTTGTATAAAATTATAAATAGGTCATTTACTACTGGAATCTTTCCAGATCTGTGGAAGCTTGCAAAGGTAGTACCAGTTTTTAAATAAGGTTGTATTAATATAGATTCAAATTATCGTCCAATCTCAATACTCTCTACATTAACAAAGCTTGTTGAATCAATTGTTTGTCCTTACATTCAAATGTATTTCCGACAATTTATGACTGACTCTCAGCACGGTTTCGTGAAAACAAGAACAACTTTAACCAATCTTGTAACTTTTATCGAATGCTATTGATAATAAAAATCAAGTTGATGTTATCTACACCGACTTTAGCAAGGCCTTTCACAAAGTTTAATATTCAACTTTGCTAAGAAAATTAAATTCCTATGGATTCATAGGAAAGATTTGGGATTGGTTTAAGTCTTATTTAAGTAACCGTTTATTCTATGTAGTCTTGGACGGGTTTTACTCTAATACTTACGAAATAACATCTGACTACAAGGATCTCATCTTAGGCCCATTCCTTTTAACATTTTTATTAACATTTGCAGATGACTTAAAATTTTCTCGTAAAATTATTGATGATTCTGACATTGTATTATGTTATGGGGTAAATTTTTCCTCACACTTGTAACCCTAAATATAGTGACGTATTTTTTGTCTCTTTCTGCGACACGCTATGCCAGTGTCTATAGTAAAGCTGAGAACAAATTATCGTATTCTAATTATAATAATCTGACATTGTATTATTGCAATCCAATATTTTATATTAAATAGGCTGTCACACTGGTGTGAAGAAAACTTGATGAACCTTAATAAATGTTTCCATATAAAATTTTGTAAAAATCATAAATTTATAAGCGCGCATTATACAATAGACGATACTATTTTAAGTGAAGTGGATACTGTTTAAGACTTAGGGGTAATTTTTGACCGCAAATTGACATTTATTCTATATTATGATCATATTTTCAAGAAAGCATCCAAAACGTTAGGGTTTAAAGGTAAAATTTTTCGTAGTTACCAAATAAAAACAAATTATATAATGCCTTCATTCGTAGCATTCTTGAGTATTGTAGCATAGTGTGGAGACAGCACTAAGCTACCCATTATTTACGACTAGAAATGATACAGTAGAGATTCCTTTGGCAACTGGAGTACTCTTCCGGAATAGCACAAAGGGGCTTTTCATACACTTACTCATACTGACTGAAACATTTTAATATTGACTCTCTTGAAAAACGCCGAGCTTTTATCGACCCAACATATATTTAAAATGTTAAGAAGTCAAATAGACTGTTCCCAACTTCTTAGTTACTTTAGTTTTAGGGTACCTAGGACACTCCCGCGAGCTCCCACTCTTCCACTTGCCCTCCATTTCGTATGACTGTGCTTGGCAACAACTCTCCTGTAGCTAGGTTAATTTAACTTTATAACGGGATCAGTAGCTGGACTGATATAAATTTTGTTTCCTCCTACAAATTTCGTATGTACTAGATACATTTTTTTACTTATTGCACATATCTAAATCACTAATTGTTTGGCTTTCACATATTTAAATTATGTATCTTTTTTCGTAACATAATATATAAATTAAGATTTTAATTATGGCCTAGCGGTGTTTACCTGTAAATAATTATTGTGCAATTAGTATAAGACTACATTATACTTTTAAATTTAGTATGTTTAATTGTAACAATTGTAGGTAGACCTTTTTTAAATAAATTCGTAAAAATAAATAAAAACAAATGATCCAACAGAATTAACACGAAAAATAACAACTAGATCAAAATAAATAACGGCTAAAATGCACGCTAATACATAATATACTGGATCACCTTTTTACCGTCTGAAAAAATTTGTGTGTAATATATGAACGGATTAGAAGCACATGGCAGTGATATTTTACAAAAAAATGTGATTTCAATACATTTTTGACCTCGTCACTTCGCAAAGTCACTGCCTAGGGTGGATATGATTTGAATTTCGACAGATTTTAATTAATTAATTTATTTTTTTAGATGAATTGACTGTAAAGGGCCTTTAGAATAAAAGATGATCCATCTGGTCCAGTCTTTAAATCAAGACTCTGTGCCAACGGCACGTCCTGATAACTGATAAATGACGCTGTGAACCGCAAACGTAGACAGAGAATGATACTCTGTCTACGACCGCAAAGTAAATAATCACCATATTGGTCCAACTTATGTTGACATGTAGGGCCAATGTTGCCACGTTAACGAATCCTAAGGAAACGGGATTTGTAATTCACCTATTCGCCAACTAAATAATGCATACGTGACCTTCAATTTTGGGATTTTTAATGTAACTAAGCGTAGTTCAACTATTTATTTATTGTTACATTATTTGACAGAGTTTAACTTCTGATTTGGTTAGTGTGGGAATTATTTCTAAGAATTTACTAGCAGATTTAAATAAGAATATAGCAAAACTGAACACACTAAAAGAAAAGTCAGACTACAGAAAGTTAGATGAAGATACGTAGGTATTTGACTGAAGCTGTTGTTTCAAGTGTGGCCACCATCTTTATCTATATCTTCATGGCCAAAATAGACAAAATATTAGAAATCTGCCACAAATGGTCAAAAGTAAAACAAAATGTTACTAATACGAAAGAAGTTTAAAAAATCCGTTACGTTACCATCATTTTTATAGAAGGGGAAACAAATGAGTATACGGTTCACCTAAGTGATGGGTAAAGCTGAGAACAAATTATCGGACACGGCTGACGGACGCGGCTGACAGCCACGGCTTATTGAGATCTAGCCAGTACATTTAATACTACACTGTGCAAACTATCGGCCGTAAGACGCGGACATGACCTTGCGTCGCTCTTGAGCGTTCGGACGTCCGAACAGAATCTGGCCGGCTGGATGTTTGGTGCGTCCGCGGACAGTGTGAACGGGGCACGGGATGCGTCCACGGACGTTTCGAGTGTCACAAGCGAACCAACTGCGCTCGCGACATGATGTGTAATGAAAAAAAAATTAATTGAATGTGTTCATGGCCACGAGTGCCTATATTTATAAGTACTTACATATTAGTACATTCATAAGTACATTTTTTAACGTTTATCATCGTTTTGTAAGTCAATCAATTAATCAGTCAAGAAATTAATTATTTAATTAATTAATTAAAAACTGTCAAAAAACCTATCTATATTTTACAGGGTCATATACTGGGTGTTTTTTACAGTCTGAAATAAAATAGGGTGTAACAGGTGAACGGAATAGAAGCCTATGGCACTGATATTTTACATTTTTTTTTATTTTTTACTAATTGGGTACGTATAATTTTACTTTCGATAGTTTTTATATTGATTTATTTATTTAGTTAAAAAATTTGGTTCTGATTTTTTAATACCGAAAGGTTATTTCAAATTATTAGTATTTATTAATAGATCAATTTCATAAGATGTTCATGTAAAATAAAAAAAATTGTAAAATATCAGTGCCACAGGCTTGTATTCCGTTCACCTGTTACACCCTATTTTTTTCCAGATGGTAAAAATTACAGCCAGTATGGGCATGAATTAAGAAACATCGAAATCCCTTAATGCTGCTGTGTTTCGTATGGAGAGTATAGAGAACCGGAGACCCTTTTTACTGGAAAAGAGGCATTCCATCTTAGTATTCACCTTAGAGCATATACATTACATGGAGGGAGCACTGTGTGAGCAGAAAGCGTGATCGGCGTAGAGAGAGAGAGACTGAGTTTAGGTAGAGTCTGTAATGTATGCTCTAAGGTATTCACGGGTGACAACGCAACCGCATTTTTTATTTGTGATCGAGGATTGATGTAGACTTAATTTCATTCGGACTTAATTATGTTATACAACACTCAACAATACAAGAGAATTAAAATTACGGCGGTCGCGCACGCTCACGCACGCTGTTGCCCATTTCCCGTTGGCTAATGGCTAGGCATGTCGATCTAAAATCGATTAATCGAAAAATCGATTCTTTGGAGTAAAATTATCGTATATAATATATCCTGAAATTTATATTTATATAATATAAATATAAATTTCAAGATCGATTCGAAGCACCGCATCGATTCACTGAATCGATCCAAAAACCAATTGAATCGGACTGATTCATTTGATTCAAGAACTAGCTAAAATTCCCAAACTGGCTGGGGTAAGATATCACAGTTTTTTTAATTTTTTGCTGTTGGGGGACGCAAAAACAACCGGTCGTACTTGGTTGATAATTTGAAACCAATATATATTTGAATAAAATAAATGTTTATGAACGCATCCAACAATATCGAAAAATTGTCATTTTATTTTCATTTCTAAAATTCTTAAGCCCACTTACCACTAAGGGATATAATGTAATTTAATATTACATCTCGAGATATAAATTAATATCGCTCACCGTGCTTTTAAATAGAACCATTTCCACTGAGGTGTAATATATATTACATCCCAAACTATAAATATTTTTTCAATCGACCGAGCGATATTTTCATATTATATTTCACTGTGCACTGTGCTATAATATAATATAATATTATACTGTGAACCTGTTTGAACTGTGAACTTGTAAATTTACATTATTTATTATCAAAAATATACATACTGTGAGCTGTAAGTACAGACAGAGTACTTTTTAAATACCTAGATACTGTAAAAATATTATGCCGTACGTTGAAGTTTATAGAGGTTTATAGTAAGAAAATAACCAGTATTGTGTTCGTGTAGCATTCATTTGAATATAATAAATAGTGAGTTATTAGATTGAAACAGATTTATCGAGAAATGTACGTTGCAGTTTGCATTTTTGTAAAAGTATTGTTGTTGTTTTTAGCCTAAAATGTCAAATAAAAGTGTTACGTGGAATAATTTTGTAAAAAAAGGGATCGAGTGGAGTATGTGCGAACCACTCCTAACACAAGCGTTTCTAGCTTACCAGGAGTGGTTAAAAGGAATATTAGTAATGTTAATCAATAAGATTACTAATATTTTATTTTAAAAAATATTACAGTTTAGAAGTTAAAGAAAAAAAATAGAAAATTCTTGAAATTTCATGTTGGAAAATGTCGCGATTAATCGAAAATCGATCTTTTATTCCTCGATTTAATCGATAATCGATTCAAGTACCTTCGATTCAAATCGATTCAGAGATCGATTTATTTAAGAGTGAATCGACATGCCTACTAATGGCTATACAACTAGTCAGCTACGCGCGACTGCATAACGAAGTGATTATAATAGGTATGTCCTCTGTGGCAGCTGCGCGCTTCGCCCTAAGCTTGTGGAATCATCGAAGCGCCGCTAACCCAAGTAGCCAATAGCTAGTTATCGTGTTGACGAATATCATAGCCGTGGCTATTTTGTGACTAGTCGCTATCAGCTACATGTATAGCTCTAGTTCGAAGATTAGTCGAGTTTAGAAGATTAACTAAATCTATGATTCAGATTTAAAAACAAATAAAATAAATTATAATTTAATTCTTCTTCTTCTGAATTCTGGCTTTTCCTTATAGAATTCTGCCAGTGTCTATCTAATTAAATAATGTCCGTGTTTTTCATGTGGATTTTAGCTTATTAATTTTTAACATATGTATTGTAATAGATATTCGCAAAGTTAAGCATAATTATTTTAATTCAAATAAAGTTGATTATAATATCCAGGACAAGAGATGAATCAATAAGAGTTTTTACTTTTACTCGCTACCAATATTGCTTGTCGTCGTCAGTGATTAATGTTACGGTTTACGTCTCTTTCACAGATAACTTTATATTAGTCAGAGAGTCTCATTTAATCGAAATACTAACTACTAATTACATTTAATAATAGTATATTTTATCAGCCGCTATCAGTCAAAGCCTATTTTACTGCTATTAGCAGTTATATTTCTTATAATGTTAAGCAACGACAATTTAGCTTTTAATCTACACGTGCTGCTTTTTATATCGTTCACCGTTCAATACGTTGTGTTTATATGTTAATGTTATAATTACGTTAACGCTTCTTATTAGTTTCCATTAACTGGTTAATGGTTATAAGTTATAACTTAACTGATATTGTGGGTTGCGATTTTAAGCCGTCCGGTCGTGTTATTTGTATGAATTCGTATTGGAAAAAAACAAGTTTAAATTATGTTCGTACTAAAATTCCTCGATGATAGCTGAAATTGTGAATGATCTCTGTGTGTTTTACTGTGTTTAGTATTCTATGTAGTAGTAGTTACTAAGTGCAATAACTAAAGTAAAGTTTTTACAGAATTTCTGGGTACGTACATAATAAGTGTTCTTTTGCTTATAAATGAAAAGTTGTGTAAAAATGTTGGTACTTTATGTAAAAGAGTACTGATGCGTTGATAAAAAGTAAAGTATACCTAAATATAAAATGTAGGTTTTTATTAAAATTTTCTTTTATTAGAACTTGCATGGTACTACTTTTTTAATATAAAATAAATAAACGGTTTTATATCACGAGGGTCAAAAATCAAAATACTGCAGGGCTTCCAATCCTGGTAAATATTACTTAGTCCCAGGATTTAGATTATTAGAATTTTAAATTTATGTTTTCTTCGCAAACGTTTTCAATCACATGCTGCTGATGATACTAACATGAGTGTTTGATTGATCTCTACTATTACATTACTTACATTGATTTGATTTGATCCCTTTTATTTACGTAGTTAACGTATAGGTTTCTAATATGTTGACTTATTGTCAAAGTAATTGTAAAATTAAAATAAAAGTACCTATATGTAGGTAATTGTTATTAATTATTTCATTGTTTTCTAACCTTATATAACTAATAATTAATACAAGCGGGAAAATTTTTAGGCACGCAAACTGAGATTGAAGATAGGTTGTAGGATTGGAAGCCTTATCTGCTGTATGAAGCTTTGTCCTGGGGTTTGAATCCCTATTGTAGGCACCTTAATATTCTCTTATTTTTGTAAACAAGATAAATATGTAGACATAAACAAGACAAGATTTTCACTAGCCTATCTTTAACCTTATAGTCGCTTATTTAATATTTGACCAGTGTAGTTTAGGACGACTGAGTGCGCATATATTTGTGTGAATTTTCCAATTTATAACTTCCGACAGCATTTGAAATTGTCACTGCAACTAGACCCAAATCGCCATCGTCATCAAAAATTACGTTGACCGTGATATTGAGTGACAGTTGCTATTTCAAGTGTTTATTTCAGTTATACTTTATATAAATTGGACTATAGGTACCTACTTGTAGGTACAGCGCGCATGTTTCACGTGTTATGAAAATGAATAAAAACATTTACTGACCTTGAATTATTTATGTAGGTAAATAACAAAATGAAACTGCCGATCTCTAAGGGCACTTATTAAATTATTTTTCGCATTTAGCTGATTTAACTACGTTACTACGTAAGTACCTACCTAGGTATTTTTTAATAATAAAAAAAAGTTTCATATGTGATGTTTAACTAACGTTACCAGACGTCCCGTTTTGAACGGGACTGTCCCTTTTTATAGTTACGAGTCACGGTGTCCCCGAAATGAACTCTGGGACGCAAAATTGTCCCGTTTTCTGAAACCACGCGAAAATTAATTTTGTTACTAAAAACTTTTTAGAAGATCCCACATCCGAATTATGGCTTTTTTTTACACGCTCAGTCAGCAAGTTTTCATCAAGCTGTATTGAAACTCGGAATTCAGAGTTCAGACTGTATCGGCTATTGAAGCTGCAAAAAAACCCAATCAACTAAAAGATAATTTGATTCAGAAACAGCCTAATCAGTTTCTTCCATTCACGGCCCATCAAATAAAAGTGAAATCGAAAGATAATTGATTAAAACTATAATATTTTAAAATAAATAAAACGCGATAAAATCCGTAAAAGTAGTTTTAATCAATGTGTAGTGTTCGCGTAAATATAAGAAATCGAAAAATAATGTTACTGACATAGATGAAGAATTGGTGAAAAGGGTGGCTACATAATTTTATGAAAATTTCGCCAATATCTGGAGAAGTGGACTTTTTTATTATGTGCGAGCAGCTATGCAGGTCTAGGGAAAGAGACCAGTATCACTGACCTAGAAGATCTATTGTGACCGCTGCTATGGCTATAGTTCACGGCTAAGCCCTATGTCTTCAATGAATAGAAGGAGTTGCTTAGCCGTGAGCAATTTCAATTCTTCGGGCGGAGTTTCCTAGATGAGTGTTACGTTTGCGCATTAAGGGTCCGTTCTTTACCAAATAAATGGAGATATTTTATTAGGAAGATTTAAAAAAGTTCCCTGCATGGGAAGACATTTAAAAATCTCTGGAAGTATTCACGTAAGTCAAGTATATATTGACTGTAATAAAGATGCAGAAGTTTTTGACGAATTTTCATTAATTTGTAACCACATTACATCGCAGATCTATCTAAATGTTTCCACGAAAACTCGTTGGGCGAAAGTATTCAAACACTATCGAGCCAACGATCTTCTGCATGAAAACTTTATTATATAAATTGAATATATTTTTTGTTTGCCTGCTACAAATTCTCCAGTAAAAAGAGTATTTTCTATGATAAACAAATTGTGGACATCCCAAAAACCCAGTTACAAATTTCAGTTCTACAGGCGATGTGATAATGTAGGTGAATATAAAAAAGGTGCCAAGAGTTTCATTCTTACTTAAAATCACCACCAGTTATATTAAAGCAAAATTGTTCCCTTTGAGAACTAAACGAGAAACTGAGAAACACCCGAACTAAACGTTTCGGGTGTGTATATGTATATATTTTTAATTCGTAACTTTTAAGCTAGCTGAATTTTTCTGAATAAATAACTTTAAAAAAGTGTTTTTTTTTTAAAATTGAATACGTGTTAATTGACCTTAATAAACCAATGTCCCGTTTTGAGTCAAAAATATATGGTCACGTTATGTTTAACCCATTTGCACGTGCTGTACTATGACCTCAGAAGCACATATAGGCCATTCTGGGCACGTTTTCTTCAAAATAAATAAATAAAACTTCATGGAGAACAATGTTGCAGCGAACTAAGACTTCAGCACGAATGGAAGGAGCACGCTCGCACCGAATACTAGCTTAAAAAATAACTTATTAAAATGCTGCTGTTTCGTATAGTGACTGACGAAATTCTGAGACCCTTTGTTATTGATAATGTGGAATTCCATCTCAGTCGTCAAGACTCTACGCACCTGCATTTTGATTCTTAATCGTGGATTTATGTACTTACCTATGTGTTTATAGGGCACAGCATCCACTTATCAGATTGATTCGGGCACTCACGTATGTCACCCATACTTCTATAAAAGTCTATAAAAATGATTATACAATAACCAAATAATGTACAATTATCTATTATGAAGTTAAAGTATGTATTGCAAAGTTTCGTGACACGTGACGTGAAAAATCAATAGATCGTTCACATTATTAAATAAACGTAATTTCGGCCACACCTTCTGCCGCGAGGTTGAGGCATTTTGAAGTCATCATCCTCGAGCCTTGTGTCAATTGCAACTGTTACTCGTGTCGTTTTGTGATCATTTCTCCTAAGTAGGTACCTATAGTCGCCGTAGTTGAATATGGACAAGAAATATATAATATCGTAATCTATTTTCGGTGGAAATCACAACTTATTACAGTTAGCCCCCTCACCCTCCACACCTTTAAGTAGTGTATTTTGTTTCATTTAGTCATAAGATGATTAACATTGACGGATTGATACCTTACAGGTGCGGTGTTCTTATATACCTATATATTTGTAAGAAAGGGGCCTGATTGAGAAGGGTTGGTTGGTAGACGGTAAGCGTCTGCTGGGTAACTGAGTGTGTTGACCTATTAAATAATGTATTTTGTGTCAACTTTGACAGTGGTTATTTATGAAATCTCATCACGTCTGTCTTTACTTAGAGGTTTATTCGAACCAGTGGTATAAGTAAAAAATGACTTTCAATAAGAATCTCTAAGTATAGCGAACAAAACATTATTCCAGACTATTCTATCTTGTAATCGTAACTACTGTCCCTTGTTTTTGTACTTGTTTTTAGAAGCTTCAATGCTGATATTAAGTTAGTATCATATACCTTTATACTGCGGTGTTATAGCAATATATAATTTACTTGACAAAAAATATTTAAAAATAATCCTAATGACGCGGGAAACTGTTTTCCTTTTAGAATCTTTCACTCTCACCAATAAATTAATTATATTCTAGTACCTATGTATGTTATGTAAATAATGAATTTGAGTTGCTATTTAAATAAAATTAAGCACGGTAAGCGGCATTGGACAGGCAAAAATATAAATATTTAATATTATTTAGCTTTTTGATTTTGTTTCAAGTTTGCATATGATGATGTCAGCGATGACGTCATATCTAGCCATATTCGGGACAGAAACCGGTTCCACCGCCGCCGACCTCCAATTATGCTAATGGCAGTTCTCACCACTAGTTTCTAAAGGTTGGATCGTATATACAAACACCATGACTTATATGATATGAACTATATAATATTGGAAAATACACTTTTAAGGTCTAACAGTAAAAAAAAATGTTGTTTGACGTCAAGCAGGAAAGAATGTACTTAGGTACTAATATAGTACATATTATATTATTTTGCGAACATTAAAAATTAACTCAGTAAGATTGCAATATTATGTGATAACTCGGATTTGTAGAGTTTAAAACTCATAAGGCCAATATGATAGGAAGACCCGGTAGTTGGAAAAAATCACCCTCGCTTCGTTCGGACGAAGCTGTAGATGTCCTATCGAATGTGAACTGAAAAAACAGAAATAATATATTTAAACTAAATCATAATATTTTGAACACTAAACTCGCGACAGCCAGCAGTGAACAGAGTGAAAGGTGCAAAAAGCTTAAACACATCTGCTTAGAACCGCTGCCGCCAAATGTCCCACCAAAGGGAAAACGCTGCGGTTATAGAAACTTACGAGCCATTGAAGTCATGTGTACGAACATTATACATGAGCCTGCCAGTAGACCGTTTTAGAAATCCCAACTTATTATTAGTATACTACCAAATTAGCAGGTTTCCTTTTTTGCACAAGAGTATTTGCACAAGTTTTAAAATTAAAAAAAAAAATCTCCATACAAATTTGAACTCTCTTTGGCCAGCCGTAAAGGTTTGTTTTGCATAATATGTTCTAAATAGGTAGATAATCATTAACTTTTTTACAGAGTACTTTCAGTAAGTTTCGAGTCAATGGCCTTATGAAATAAAAAGTTTAAATATTACTGAGACATATTGGTATTAAAAAATTGTAAAATCCGATTCCCTCTTAGGGTTTGAGTTTCTCAAAATCCCTTCTTCTTGGATGTCTACGTCATAAAAGGCAGTTACTGTCCAAATTTCAGATTTATTCATCTAGAGCGGTTTGGACTGAGTGAGAGAGACTGAGGACTGATGAGTCACTCAGTCTGAACGTCTTCTATATAGCGCTTTATAAAACGTAATGTACTTCAAAAATTTGCACCCAATGTTAATGAAACAATATTAACATTTCCGCTGATGCTTTAATAAAAAATTCCCGCCCCACGTTTTAGAGGTTAGAATGCTTTACAGTTACACAATTTAAACTTGTGCTTGATTTAGGCAACAGATGTTTTTAAGAAATTTTGTTTCACATAATCGTTAAAACATCAATGAAATATAAAAATTATTTTATTAAAAAAGCATTTCATTGTACGAAAATCATTGACTTATTGCTTTGACTGCGTAATTTTTAAATATATTTTAAAACTTACTCTCGAGCGTAATAGTATACGTAACTAGCAATCCACCCCGGCTTTGTCTGGGTGTTTAATTCATTTATTTAATCATTTAGATTTTTAAGTTAATCATCAACAAGCATTTATTTTATCGCTCCAGTTTATCTGTACGAACAAATTTTCGGAATAGCTGAACCGAAGTGTGAAGGAACATAATATTATAAGAATAATGCCGGGTGTGATCAAGGCTTTATTGTAATTAAAAAACGTGTAGAATATTTTCGTGAAATCGAAAACCTGGTACAATAAACGGTTTTTGATGAATATCATAAATATAGAGATAAAAAATTAAACAAAAGTGTTTTCGTTTACAATTTCAAAAGAAAAATAGTTTATCTTCTATCTCTTTAAAGTATGGACGCAAAACCGATTTTAACATTTCTTTTTATTTCTACTACATTTTACAAGACACTTATGAGTGTTAAACAGGAAGAAGATAAGTCGTTCTATAGATCTTCAATTTTTATTTCATTCATTTAAACATATTGCACACAGTTTTCGAGATAAAAGCATGAAACTGAGATTAAAGCGTCTTTTTTATAATGAAATTATACATAATACATAAACACTCATGCCTGTCACCCAGAGGGGTAGGCAGAGACTACGGACTTCCATTAGGCACCATCCTGACATACCTCTTTCGCCTCCTTTACATCCATATATCTACGCTTGCCCCAAGAATTCTATTCTATATCTGTTGTTCTTCAAGTTACAAATACCATTTTATAATTTTTCTCCATAAAAATATGAAATCGAAAAATTAAAAATTTCCTTCAAACGTAACAACAATTTTCCTAAACGACGTAATAAAAAAACCTATTGTCTCTTCTTCGTCCAGCGGTTTGAGTTGTGCGTCTTAATACAATATTTTTCATAAAAGCTGCACCCTCGTTTTAAGATCCTAACAGTAGATTTTCAAAGAAATTATAAATTTGAATTTTATTATTTTTAATTCCGCAGTAGTAGTAATAAAAATATAAATTTTCAAATTAAAAAACCCATTAATGAATTTTTATCCATTCAAATTTGAACATTCTGTGAACCCCTTATGAGATTGTGATAAAAAATCGCTAAATCTCAAATCATTTATTTTATTTACAGACTACTATTAGTAAGTTTCCAGCCAATTAGCCTTAAAGAGTTGAATTTCCAAAATACGTCTACAGATTTCTACGTCTAGCAGTTTGGGCTATGCGTTGATACAGGAGTGATAAAATGATCAATAAGTTTTCGCAATAGAACACATATATCAATAAATTATAGAAACGCGTTCTTTTTTTCGAATTTTAAATTTGTTTGTAGCCAAGGCCAGAGAAAACTAAATTAAAAACTATACCCAATTTTAAGAACTTCACAATAATTAGGGTTAATTCGATTTAATTCAGAGGCCGCTACGCAAAAAAAAAATTAAAAATATCGAAGAACCGTTATTTAGATGAGATTCAGTTTATCTTAGCTCATACCTTGAAATTCAAAAAAGTAGCCGCGCACTGAATTCTTCGAATGTTAACAGACGCCCAAAAGAAAGCAAGAATTGACTTTTCAAAGCTAAATTTAGCAGTAATTGAAGAAGAATTCCTTTTGTACTCGTTTCGTAACCGTAGATGAAACGTGGTTACACCATTTTGACCGTCTTCCCTACCAGCCAAGATGTCATCTACGATGTGGAAGGTATAATAATGATCGACTATTTAAGTAAAGGAGAGACAATAACCGGATACTATTACGAATCGGTAATTAAAAAACTTTTAAGAACCAAAAAATAAACGGCGAGGAAAATTGCGTGCTGGCGTGCTTTTTAATCATGATAATGCCCCTGCCTATAGATCTGATTTTGCAGGCGCTGCCATGCGAACTGCTGGCTTTAAGTTGATGCAGCACCCATCATATTCTCCAGACCTAGCATCAAGTGATTTTTACTTTTTTACTAACCCAAAAAAGCACTTACGTGGTATAAAATTACCTTAGTTTCATTGCGTTTCTAAAAACTTATTGATCAACCTAATATATAGAAGATAAACAGATCCAAAATAAGTTTGTAGATATCATAATGTAGTAGGTAGTATATAAAACTAGTTGACGCTTTATGTATATATCATTTAGAAGGATCTTAAGAAGTTGCACTTGCTACGGTCCATAAACATCTAACATGAAACTTTCTTTTTATGAGTTGCGTGTCCGTTTACGGCCGTCTGCTACAATGGCCGTTTTGTTCTGTTTATTTTTTATGTGTAAAAATATATTATCGTTTATAACATGGTTTGAATTTTGGTACTTGCTATGTTTTGATACGTGCTTTGTGAATTACGCGATAATCAACTCTTGATTATGCCATTTCAGCAATATGACAATACCTAATATCGTTTAAATGATGATGGCCTGTATAACGGTGACGAAAATTATCAAAAACACAATTTGACTGAAATTTGAATAGTTTGACGACAAAAAATATCTAAACGGCTAAAATCAAAACGAGTAAGTTGTAGAATTGGATAAATTGTAACTGTATTGGATAAACTGTAACTATATTTTTACTCCCTAAGAGAACCATCGTCTCAATAATGATTTGTTACATTTAAGCGAACACTACACATTTAAATAAAACTAGTTTTTACGGATTTTTCGCGTATGTTAACTTATTTTAAATACCCGACGTTTCAAATACTTTACAACACCCATGGTCAAGAGAGGGACCAAAGTGTTCGATGTCCCAATATCATAGCTAACCACGGCTACCTCCACATCAAAATTATAATGGAATTATAAGAGTAATAATTTTAATCTGGAGGTGACCATGGGTGCTGTAAAGTGCTCGAAACGCCGGAATATAAAATAAGTTGATTTTTTTGAAAGTTAAGATTTTTAGAGACCAATGAAGTGATTGGCAATCCTTCGTTAAAACTCTGGAAACTTGTTCTGCGATGATGATTTTGGCTTCTGATTGACTTTCAAATGGGAAGAAATAAAATCATCTAAAAATACCAAATCACTAATCTTTTAAACTATTAAAATACATTAATAAACATGCAGTTAAAACACATTAATTTCAAACATTAAATACTGTAGTACAACAGATTTATTATTGACCATAAACATTCATTAAATTTACTTAAAACGTGTTTAAAATACTCGAAGTTACAATAATAAAGATAAATAACAGATACGTCTTATATAGAAAATACTGAATAGCACTGTACTTTTTCTAGGCACCAATTTGGTTGCGGATTGTATGTGCAACTTATAATATATTCTATGGTGAAACTTTGTGCGACGCCTCACGTCTAAAATGTTTAGGGTATAATTGATAACAAGCTTTTTAAACGGTAAATCAATAGCCGATATGGACTTTTCCGTTATTGTAGTTATTTTACTATAATTATACTTGCGTCAACAGATGATGCAATTATCAAGATGGAAGCAGTATTTCGTGTTTTCAACGACAAGAAACAGGATTTCGATTTTACCTATTTGGAGCTGTACGATTCACCAAAAATATGATCCACCCCGCATAGTGATACTGTGATAATTTCGTGAAATCTGATGGCTAATTATTTTCCAATTGTTTTCTTAAACTACTGTACCTAAGCGATTTGACTGAGCTTTATTCAGGCACATTACAATTGAATGCTGTCGCGACGTTTAACAACATGGCGAGCCATCTAATTACAACATAATTTGATTGCAACATAAACATGAGATGATACCTAAATACGTGACACAAGGCGGTAAAAAACGTTTATCACTAGTCTGAAGACAACACAATGAACTTTTAACTGTTATTCGTTAATTTTACTAAAACTAATAGGTTGTTAGACACTTCCTGAGACATCGACTACAGCTACGTACATATTAAACTTAAAGAACATTAATTCTTCGCAGTCCCCGTAATTAAACTTTGAAAAAGGTTTAAAATATTAGGTAACACAAACTGTGAATCCAAGTTTCTTCGTTAGTCTAATTCTTTTAAAATTTAAGAAACGAATTAATTATGAGATTAGCTATCTATTAAATTCAACAAATGCTTCAGAGGTTAGAAAATGACCACGTAGGCCGAAGTTATTTCGTGAATTCTTGTTTCCATAGTAGTAGAGGAAGAAATAGGCAATTTAAGTATTATTTTTTAAATGTTACATTCTCATAATTGTCTTTCAATTAAATTGACTAAAAAATAACTACCGGTGTTCTCTACGCCAAGCAAACATGTTGCTTGTCCTCGGAACTTCATATGCTCACCGAAGTCAAAGACCTTTCGGTTTGTATATTGAGGAAGAAAAAAAAACGTGTGATTGCACTTTTTATAGTCTTTACATTCAATCTGATATATTTAGGTGTTCTTTATAACCATATTTTTTAAATGATCTGAACTTGTGTCAAGTTCAGTCTTCACATGTCTCATTAAATAATTTTATGTCATAATAATGTCATAGTTAATGTTACGTCCGACATGGAATCAATAAGTAATTTTTTTTTCTCTAAAAAATTATTTGAAATATAATTTTAAATGAAATAAGTGATATAAAATTCCTTTGAACTAATTTCCCTATTTGTTATAATAATAATGTCCTCCAGACCGAATTTCGGTCACGGCGGCCTGCCTCAACGGAGGCTAGCCATCGGCGCAGGGCAGGATTATAGTACCCAAGTGTATGCGCAGCACAGGTGCACTCTATATTCCCTCACTCTCATAATCCGATGGGATGGTAAACCGACATGACCGGGAGAGAGATCAGGCGCAGGACCAACGGCTTTACGTGCTTTCCGAGGCACGGGGGTGAGACACCGCCAACTTCCTGACTCTGGGCAGCTACTGAGAATTTCTTGACAGAAAAACTCAATAATTGATTTTGTTGGCCTGATTCGGGATTCGAACTCAGAACCTCATGATCAGCAGTCGCACTACTACGACCACTAGGCAGCAGAGGCCCTATTTGTTATAATAGAAATAAAATAAATACGAGTTCAATGTGTAATGATAGACAATGTTATTTGCTTTGTATCCGACGCATTGTTTTCGTTTGAGATATTATGGTGGCATTGTATTAAAAAGTTTAATTCATTTATGTTACTAAATATGTTTCTCAAAATTTCTGATAATATTATACAAATTTAAGAAAGGGAATGAATTACCTATACAAAATACGAAATAAAGATCTAGAGTTTGGTTGTATGTACCAAAGTTTCTGAGTGATATCTTAAAACTTAAACTCTTATACATTTTGTACTATTCGCGAAGTCGTTGGTATAAACTAGATTAGAAAACTAGTGTTCATATTTTATAACGTTGTGTGTTTTGCATTTATCATGAATAATTCTTTCCTTCATTTACGTACTAAATAAAGTAAATAATTATTCACGAAGGAAAGTCTGTTATATTAATACTTAATTAATTTAGTGAATTATTTTTGTTTAACATCCTATCCTATACCTTTAAACGAGCAATTCTTGTATATAAATATATATATATTATATAATCGGAATCTCGGAAACGGCTCCAACGATTTTGATAAAATTTAGTATCCAGGGAGTTTCGGGGGCAATAAATCGATCTAGCTAGGATTTATTTTTAGAAAATGTCCTTTTGTCCATGTTTTCAGGCAATAAAAAAACTGCTACAATATAAGAAGGTAAATTTCGACAGGTTACTATCGATCGCTATAGTTCAGGTGGGATGTCGGTCGGGCGTGATATCTGAGTTCCGTGGTTCGCGTCCTGTCTCTGGTCTAGCTTTTTTTCCTTTTTTTTTCAAGTTCCCTTCTTTTGTGAGAAAACCTATTAATTCAAGCCCTTTTTTTAGTAATTTTTAAAAATACGAAAATTTTAATAAAACTACTCTGCACTCATGATTTTTATTCAAATAATTAGTTCAGTTTTTTGTATTCCGTCAATGAGATCAAAAAATATTATTTAAGTTTCATCAGTATGTAATTTATAAACGTAATTTCAAAAAAGAAAACCGAGCAAAGCTCGGTCATCCGGGTAGTGATATATTATATAATATAATGATTTGATAACTTGAAAACTATTAATCATAAAATTAATTATTTCTTTATGTTCTTATCAGCCGGTAAATTTCCGCTGCTACCCTTGGGCATCTCCCGGTGTAGTACGTAGTACTATTATTTATTCTATGGTTGTGGGAAGGATTTGTCTTAATCCTACCTAAACCTTATCGGCACTGCGATCGGCCATTTTCCTTAAGATATTACAGTATTTTGCACAGCACAACCAATTATAAGAATTAGCAACGGACTAAATTTTGTAGAGCGTCTTAATAACCCCAGTTGAAGCGTGATGATTCATGAATTGCACAGAATATTTATTACTCTAATGGACGCCACACACGGTCAGTTCAACTGAACATTCCAACTGATCAGTTAAAAAAAACCGTTGATATTTTTTTAAATATGTAATTTTCGATAAATTGATAATTATAAATATTGTCGGAGTTTTATATAAGTTTATTTATCGATATATCGAAAATCCAATATTTTTAAAAATATCAACAGTTTTAGTTTGAACTGATCAGTTGAACTGACCGTGTGTGGCGACCATTAAAGCGAGGAATTTTTGTATGCTTGTATTATACGGCACCTCTCCTATTTTGGCCATAATCTCTTACAATATTTTGAGATGTACTGCAAAATAAAACAAAAGAATTTTATCGAAAAATTATTTTTTTTTTTTTTTTTTTTTATAGAAGAGGGGGCAAACGAGCATGCGGCTCACCTGATGTTAAGTGACTACCGCCGCCCATGATCAACCGCAACACCAGGAGAATTGCGGGTGCGTTGCCGGCCCTTTAGAAAGGAGTAAGCTCTTTTCTTGAAGGTCCCCAGGTCGTATCGGTCCGGAAAAATCGCCGGTGATAAACTATTCCACAGAGAGGTTGTACGTGGAAGAAAGCTCCTTGTGAAACGTACAGTGGTGGACCGCCAAGCATCCAGATGGTGTGGATGGTATCGGGACGTTTGCCGTGTCGTGCGTTCACGAAATTTGGCGGCTGGGATTAATCCGAACAATTCCTCAGAGCACTCCCCGTGATAGATGCGATAAAATACGCAAAGAGATGCAACATCTCTTCGCAACGCCAGTGAATCGAGCCGATCGGAAAGCACTCGGTCGTCGACGATTCGAGCCGCTCTGCGCTGGATGCGGTCAAGTGGAAGGAGCTGGTACTGGGGAGCCCCAGCCCAGAGATGGGAACAGTATTCCATGTGCGGTCGAACCTGCGCCTTGTAAAGTTGCAGGCGGTGTGCCGGCATGAAATACTGCCCCGCTCTGCTGAGCACGCCAAGCTTTTTAGAGGCCAATTTGGCCTTCCCTTCCAAGTGACCACGAAACTGCACGTCACTCGATATGTCGACGCCGAGGATTCCGATACTGGCTGAGGCAACAAGGGGAGTGCCTTGAAACTGAGGGGATACGACAAAGGGGTTCTTTTTAGCGGTTAACGCGCAAACTTGTGTCTTCTGGGGGTTAAACTGGACTAGATTTAGTCGTCCCCAATCCGAGACTCTGTTCAGCAAAGACTCGACTTCAGACACAAGTTTGTCCCGGCACTCGGAGACGTTTTCCCGAGAAATATTGGCTCGGCCGGTGTAAAGAGCATCACCAGTGCTGTCATCTGCATAGCAATGAATGTTACGGGTATGCAACATATCATTGATATGCAGAAGAAACAGCGTTGGCGATAGCACGCAGCCCTGTGGAACACCAGCATTAATAGGCTTGCAATCGGAGCTTGCACCGTCTACAACGACCTTGATGCTCCGATCTGCAAGAAAGCTGGTGATCCAATCGCACAATTTCTCGGGAAGCCCATAGGAAGGGAGCTTCGAAAGAAGCGCTTTGTGCCAAACCCGATCGAAGGCCTTCGCAATGTCCAAACTAACGGCCAATGCCTCCCCCTTGAACTCTACTGCCTCCGCCCATCTGTGAGTGAGGTAGACCAGAAGATCACCAGCTGACCGACCACGGCGAAAACCGTATTGGCGGTCACTAATCAGCTGGTGATCCTCAAGGTACCTCATGAGCTGGCAGTTTACAATGGACTCCATTGTTTTGGAGAACAAGGAGGTGATGGCGATTGGCCGGTAGTTGGACGGGTCTGAGCGGTCGCCTTTTTTAGGGATCGGGTGGACGAAAGCAGTCTTCCATGATTTTGGGACTACGCCTAGGGAGTAGGAGTACCGGAAAAGACGCGTTAAAACCGGTGCCAACTCTGGAGCACACGTCCTCAGCACAATTGGGGGGATTCCGTCAGGCCCACTCGACTTGTGGATGTCCAGGGAGAGGAGTGCTTTGCGAACCGAGCGCTGTGTGAACTGCACTTCCGGCATGGAGCACTCACACCGCGGGATGGTCGGCGGCGTACTCCCCCCGTCATCGAGAGTCGAGTTAGACGCAAAGAAGGAGCCTAGAAGATCGGCTTTCTCCTTTGCAGTATGGGCCAGTGAGTCGTCCTCCCTGTGCAGAGATGGAAGAGATGGCTGACAGAAATTCCCCTGGACAGCCTTGGCGAGAGACCAGAATGCACGGGTTCCAGAAGGAAGGCGAACGAGTCTCTCGCCAATTCTGCCTATGTGCTCTGACTTTGCCTTGGCAATGACTCTTTTGAAGGACCTAGAGGCGGAATTATACTTCTTTTTTAGAGCGCTGGTGTTTACATCCCGGGACGCTGATGCATCAACCCAGGCTTGGTAGCACTCCTGCTTATAGCATGATGCTATTTTACAGGAGCGACCAAACCATGGCTGAGATTTGCCTCCAATGGGCACCACAGAGGAAGGAATAAAAAGTTCCATACCCTGAAGTACCACATCAGTAACAGAATCCGCAACAACGTTGGGATCATCCGGCGAGAAGCAAACCCGCCCCCAAGGGTAGGATGCAAAGAAAGACCGCATCCCATCCCAATCGGCTGACCTATAGTGCCAAACACGGCGGCAGCCTGCAGAATGCAACCGCGATTTCAGCGTGAGTGGCACAACACTCCGGACCAGACAATGGTCCGAGGAGCCTAAAGGGGCGTCGACGGAAATCTGATATCCGTCCGGGTGAGAGGTCAGCAGAAGGTCCAACAGGGAAGGTGCATGATCCTCCACATCTGGAATCCGCGTAGGCGAAGTAACCAGTTGTGTCAGACCATATGCCAAGGCAAAATCATGAACAGATCTCCCCGCATGATCGGTTAAACGTGAACCGAGCCATTCGGCGTGATGGGCGTTAAAGTCGCCGAGGATCACGATCTCTGCAGAGGGGATCTGCTGTAGCAACGAATCTGCAGCCATTTGGACGTGGTCGAAGAGTCGGTCTGTTTCGGCATTACCGCTGTGGGACCTATAGAGGCACCCGTAGACGCGCGGATGGTCGTCGCTGTCTACGCGTAGCCAAAGGATGGACAGGTCCGAACCTTCAAGTCTGCCGAGGCGTCGAGAACAGATGTCCTCTCTGACGTAAACGCAAACTCCAGCCCGAGGCACAAAGGAGTGTTCCAGTTTGTACCCCGGGTAGGAGAGATACGAAACATCAGCCGGAGAGGACACCTGCGTCTCGGTCAGAAAGAGCAGAGCCGGCCTCGCCGTCTCGAGATGGTAGTGGACGGCGTTTAGGTTAGAGTGAAGTCCCCTGATATTGCAGAAATTCACGGACAGCGTGGCAGGGGTCGCCTTGGTCTTGTTGCTCCGTTTGCCCCGAGCAGTTGTAGTCTTGAGCGGAATTTCGCCCCCCCCAGAATACGCGGGGCAGCCTGAGCACCCACGCTCAGAAGTGGAGAAACATGGTCGTGGATGCTCAGCGAGGGATTCTCCAGGGGTGCTGGTACCCTCCTGGGGTAGTCTATCTTTATTTAATTCCGCTACCATGTTGATGGGGGGGGGGGGGGATTTGGGCCTCCGGCCACCTGCACTCACCGACGAAACGCGGAAGCAGAACTTCCACTTCACGCCGGTATTCTGTGAGGTCGTGGTACCACCCCGGTTTGAGCCGGCCCATACGTGCAACAGCAAAGCTGCCGCATGGCTCTACCACTGTAATTAGGCCCCTCAGCAATGAAATAGCAATAAATTTTTTATTTTATAAAAATTGCTTTTTTGTTTTTAAATCTTCATTCATTGCACTATGTTTTAAACCAAGGAGCATTAAGGATGTAGTACTTTTTAACACGACAGTATCGTAATTTTGGATGAAAAATTTTGTCTCGTAGAAATTTGTAACTACAATTTTTTTTCTAATGACTTCTTCGTTCTTATTGTGGGGAAACTGCAATAAACATGCAGTTAATCAGAAATAATATTCAATCAATAAAATTCGTTTTCGCTATTTCAATAGAATGGCATAAATTAATTATACGTAAATTTTCGATAAAATCATGAAAATCAAAAAACTTGAAAA
The DNA here is from genome assembly GCA_036936625.1 of Parnassius smintheus behrii. Lineage (NCBI taxonomy): Eukaryota > Metazoa > Arthropoda > Insecta > Lepidoptera > Papilionidae > Parnassius > Parnassius smintheus. The sequence goes on along the minus strand of JAUPFT010000003.1, from coordinate 29,712,165 downwards.
CTGTGACAATTTTTTACAAAGGGCATCTCATCTATCGCCATATTTCGTATGGACTACTATTAACAGGATAGCCTGTACCTATATGGACAAAATATCTATGTAAGAAATTTGTTTCTCGGAAACGGCTCAAATGATTTGTATAAAATTTTGTACACAGATAATATTTTACTTTTCAATTTTATCTTTATGACTGCTATCCGTGAAAAAAAAATTAATTTCCTTTGCTAACGAGCTAATATAATTTAAAGTATACAGAAAACTGAACACTTATATTTATTCTTATAAATAGTGTCACTTATCGAGGTCTATACATAATATTATATAATTTATTATTATCATGAATGAAGAACGAACAGAGGTTATCATCGTACTGGGTAGTCTTTTATTAATGAACGTTGCGCGTAGCATTTACAAAGACTGTACGTACCGCATTTACACTTACATTTAAAGATATTACTTATTTTAGTAACTAATATATAGTTGAATTAGGTACACAAACATACAGCTGATATATATAGCTCTAAATTTAAAGGTTGTTTGTTGACCAAAGTATAGTTCAAAAAGTAGTTAAATAGTTCAAATGTATACAATACAAAGCAATATATTATTATATCATAACTGGACTAGAAACTTAGCCGTAGCGAAAAGTAAATGTTGATGAAAATGACATTAAATACTTATATAGTAAACAAAAAACTTGTTAAAAAAGGAGGGTATAGTGCCCAGGTGTATGCGCAAGCATAGGTACACTTTCTATTCCCTCACTCTCATAGTCCGAATCCAAAGGGAAGGTAAACTAACACGACCAGAGAGAGATCGGGCGCAGCACCAACGGCTTTACGTGATTTCCGAGGCACGGGAATGTGACACTGTCCACTTCCTGGCAGCTACTGAGAATTGAATTTAAAAAGAAGCGAAAAAGTATAGATAGATAGTGATTTAATTGTAAGTGCGAGTAAGTAATGAATACTTTTTATGTTAGACGTGATGCGATCACTAATAGTGTGTAGTTATATAAATATGCGAAGCGTGAATCAGCCAGCGATTCATTGTTTAATTAATCATTCCATTGATAGAAACTATATTTACCAACCAGCTTTTTACTCGTGATAATTCGCGCATGTAGAAACATCATTAAACACTTTTCCGTGCCAAAATTAGCTAAATTGGATCACTTAGATCACGTAGTCACCTCGGTATCTGTATTAAATTTAGTAAGGTAGTTTTAATCCAGTAACAAAAAACAAACTAATGTTATTTAATTTAAAAAAATTATTCTAAGGCAGTTAAGACATTTTTATCACCCTTCGCCTTGTATTTAAACAACTTTTCCTTTCTTCTAGACTTCCAACACTTTATTTCCTCTTTAAATAGAACATATTTTTACCACTGACTACCACCGATTCACTTTTAGCTAGAAAAATGTTTAGTTAAATTATAAGTAATAAATAATAATACAATCAAATCACATCATCTTTAAGTCAGTTTGTCACAGGATATTTTTTGAATTCTCAGGGACTATTGAAATTTGGCATAAGTACCTAGATATAATATTCAACAGGAATACAACAACGAGCTTATCACAAGAATACGTAATTTGGAAACGGGCACATCACGCGTATTTTGACAAGTACCTACATTTTTTCATATCAATGTGTTTTAAATGCTTCCATGTACCTGTTAGGCTCGAAAAGGGAACATCTCTAGTCTTCTACTTGTCTTCTACTTCTACTGTTGACATCATTGCCTGTACAAAAATAATTTCGTAATGGTCACAATTCTAAGAGATGTGTCCTGTTAGAATTCATTGTTTAAACATAACACCGCTCGTAGACTTAGTATATTATACTGTGTATTCTAAGTCTATGATACCGCTAACCTCCTGATGTTTTCCTTCACCACCGAGAACGTGCAAAATCGACACTTCAAATTGCAGCTAAAATTTGAGTGGTGACTGCGTGGATCGAATTTGGGTTGCTTGCATTGGATCAGTTCGATTAGCGGCTTTAACAAGTGACTTACAAAATTCTACCTGTGCAATCTTACTCATATAGTTAAGTGTTAAAATCAAAATTGAATGAAAATTTAAAGATAAGCTTTGTATAAAACATACGTTTTAACTGTTTGCAATTTAATAATTATCGTTATGGCAACCAAAAATATATTTGTTACTTCGTCGCATTAGCTACGAAAAACGATCGACATTTTATTGCGAAAACTTATTTTATATTACAATAAACGGCATAGTTGTTGAAGTCTATTAAATCGAATACTTATAAATATGGAATTGTAAGCTTAGCTTGGGGCATACCTACCATGCGTTCTATTTCTAAATGCCATTACTGCCAGTATTTGGTGTTGTCGTTCTTAGTGAACCGCCCTAGTCTAAAAGGCGCGCGTCGCCGGTCACGCATCGGCGACGAACCTTCGTCAATTATAGCGGTGACGGCATCGACCACTCCCGGCACAATGTGCTCCTAATAAACTGTTTTTTAGATTCAAACTTTTGTATGTAATCGAATAAAAGAACGTGCAAAATTGTTTATACCGTCATAGTATTCAACGTTTGAATATTTTAATCCCACATTCGATAAATTTTTTTATGACAAACTATACTTAGGTACTGCTTTTATTACAAACCAAACCTTGCTTAAATGTCACACTGATAATAAAATTTAAATAATACACTTATCATACTTACGTTATCACAACTGATAATGAAGATGATGATGAACCTTTTCCTCCTTCATCCTGGCTGATTGGGTACGGTGACAACTTCTGAATTAATGTTAGAAGCCATCAACTGCTCGTAAGATATTTTGTGCCATAAGTGTAGGAACTTACACAGAGGAACTCACTCGTCCTAACCTACCCTTACATGCCCGAAATAAACCTAAAAATTATGTATCGAGTATATAAGGGTAGGTAGGTATATCATAATATTACAACTTACGTTAGTCGGGCAAACATCAGTTACTTATTGGGTTTTGCTTTTAAGAAATCCTCAGTAGCTGCCTGGAAAGCAAATAAAGTCTTTGGTCCTGCGACTGATCTCCTTCCGGTGGCGTCTGATTGCTGTCCCATCGGGCTATGAGAGTGAGCGAACAGAGTGCAGCTGTTATTGCGTTCTATCCTACGCAGTTGGCTAGTCTCCGTTAAGACTGGCTGCCGTCATTAAAATTCGGTTTGGAAGACAGTATGATGTTGATCCTACTTGAAAGCTACGATGCAATGTCCTAAAAATTAACGTTTTGCACAATATTTATAGTTCTGGTGATTCAAATCCAGAATGAGCGACAATGAAGCCAGGTACTCTTCTTTTCTCAGACAAGCGAAGGGAAAAAAGTAGATTATTTTTTTATTTTAAACTTTATAATACAGCTAGATCGAAAATTATTTTAGGCTACAGAATAGAACGACTTTTGTTCGTTAACAATACTGGTAACAAAAGTTGTTACGGTAGCTGGTTACTGATGATAACATCCGTCTAGGAGTACTTATCTGATTAAAGTGCAGTGTAACGCCTTCGTGACACAATTTACAGTTGTTAGCTTCTTACTTCCCTCATCACAAGTCACAACCAACTATTGCTTCTTACGTTTTTAGTGACAATTTTAACAGAATTTCGATTTGAAACGGAACTTATTTTATGTGGCATTTGCATTATGTATGTAACATATTACCTATTATAGTTATTCTTGCGGACGCTCGCGAATTCCGATAAATGATTCCGCAATACTTCGTGTTTAATAATATTGTGACGTTGCTTGTTAACTTTTTTGATTCTCTGTAAATCTACTTAAATGTAATTATTGCCCAAGTGCTAAATGGAATAGCTCAAACGCTTGCGGCCACCCGGGCCAGAGCCTACCATAGATTATAATTATACCCATTCTTTATCCGTACGGACTGTACCTCAGATTATAGAAACAACACTACTTACGTTATTTTACTGTAAAGTTACGTACGGTAAAGTTATAAAATATCAATCTCGCAGCGCTCCTTTATAGCTAAAAGATTGCATGTTTGCATGTAGTTTGTGGGGAAGCTATAATAGACAATGAAATAAGTAGTAATAAATTAAGAAACATCCATTAGTTAGATCCAAAGCTTAATGCTGTAATAATTCTGTCTGCATTTGCGTCTTGTAAGTAATATCTGTTAAGAGGTTGGTCACAAATACCAAATGAAAAAAAGGTTCTTTAATTGTTTTGCCCACTCTGGGCAGACTAGTTTGCACGCGAGTTGGGCAGCGAGTTTATATATAACTACATTCTTCTTCGTTGTAACATTCTTAGTAGAGTGGCCGTTGTCATCATGAAGATAACGACCGCTCTCTCCTAGTGGCTGGTGCTAGTCGCCTCATATTTGCCACTGCCACTACTCCCAGCTCCCAGTCTAAGCTGGCTGACTGTGAATCTAAACCATCCAGTGACTAACGTCCAGGAAATGAAATTTTTATAGAGATGTGCACTGATTGTAAAACTCATTATGTTAGCCATGAATGTGATTTTTTATTTATTCCTGCTAATATCTATACATTTCTAATAAATTGCTAATGTTTACATCAAGCATTGTACAAAGCGTATAGTGTTTAAAATTTTTCGATGTCCACAAGATTTATGCAATTCATCATTTCAAATCGGCACGGTGCGGCGGCAGCATAGTGCGGAACTTTTTTAGGAATACGGAACGCATTAGCAAATTGTTACGGAACTATTTAAATAAGAACATATACCTATTGATACCCAATAACTTGAGATGTTGTGTTTTAAAAAGCTTAAAGATTTAAACAGTAATTTATAGACTGTGATATTATGTTAAAATCCATCAGCTGTTTACGCTACAGATACAGAGCGCGTCGAGCGTACAGAAATAGACATAGGTACATCGTACTTTTCTGTATTCAGGAGGTAAAAATGATGAATTATCATAAAAATATGCATTTTCTTATTTTCTATCAAGTGAAACATCTTAAATTGAAATACATAAGTATTATTTAAATGTGAGTCGGGTCGGTTACGTTAATCTTTTAAGGTAAACAGACTTCTGGCTTCATTAGGTTTTTAATTCCAAATTAAAAAAGAAAAAGTTACGCTAAGGGGAAAAATACGTTACAATTTTTGATTGTAAAGAAAATATACTTATACATATTATATTTTATTTCATTGATCTATATTTAATAAATAAAATAGATGTCTTCTAGATTCTAGAAGCAGTCTAGACTTTTATACCTTAGATAGAGACGGATGTCTGTCTGTGACTCTAGATACTCTAGAAAGATATTCGATCTCTTTAGATAAGTACTTCTCTATATATCTAACCCGATATCTAACGATAGTCACGGATTACGATAGCGCGTCAAATAAATTCACACCACTGCAATTATTACTTTTAAATTGAAAGTAAAGGTATTTAATAATTAAAAATTCGTACATATTACACTAACTGTTGATTTTAAATAACAACTAAGTAATAAATTCGTATCACATTGGCGGTCTGCCACACTGGTCATGTGAAAGTTTGAAACAGCCGTTTTGTTTACAACAAGGCAACCCAGATACGCCGGATGCCTTTTCGGACAGCCACGAATGAGAGCGACATGATGTAATTATATCGTAATATCATCAATGTATTATTTGACGTATTTGACCCGAAATTTAAATGACCCCTTGTTGAAAATTGTCTTATTAATTGTATTAAAAAAAACTTAAATAATTTTTTAAGTAAATTTGCTACAGATAATAATTATAGGATGTTACGTATGTCGGTATTTATATAAAAATTCACTACATTTTATGTAGTATTATTTTTTATTACGGATACGAGTACACTAAAATTTCTTTTTTATTGTTCTATATTCACGGAGAGTTATACAAAAACTACTTCGTCTTGCACATTTATGCCAATTTTTAATATTTTTTTGCACGGTGAGGATCATTGAAGAGAGAAATTTCAAAATCCACTCAAAAGAAGTAGATGTTAATTGCTAGATATATTTAATTAAAGCCATTTTTAAAAATATTCTATAAAATAAACACGACAGTGTTAGGTTCATAACAAAAAATGAGTATTTTTTCAACGGATAGCGAAAACAGTGTTATGTAGGGCAGACGGTGTCTATAGCCGATGTGAAACGCTCTTATATGATTAGCAGTATGAGAATAAAACCGTTATGTTAGATCAATTTATTACATATCAGCGGCGACGATTCCGCAATTAGGTCTCTCACACATTCGCTCAGAGTCCGCCCTCGGCCTGTGTCACTATGAGATCACAGAACATGATCACGTCATTCCCTGTCAACTATTTTAAAACTCGCGTACGTTATATTACTTCATCAAACTAACGCAAGTGGGCGCGTGGAAAAATGACCATGGCCTCATTTTAGTTCGTGGAAAAGTAATAACACTCAAGTAATTTTCATTTTTAATTAAATTGCAATTAATTTAACAAAACTTAGAAATGCCTTAATCGAATTAACTCAGACTTGGCATTAAATATAACCTTTTGTAGGCAAACCTGTTCGTGTTTGATTGCAAATAAGGATGGAGCATGGAGGTGTAATACGGGGGTAACACTGAAAGTTGTTAGAAAATCAAAGACTGAACAAACTAGCAAGATATTAGTTTTATTATCTTTTCAAAATCGTGTCCATTTACATCAATACATCGCTGCATCTGATGGAACCACTGAGAAAAGCACTTTGCCCACTCGTCCTTAGGGGTTTTTTCGACCACATTTTGAAACGCAGCCACTGCTTACTCAATGTCCATAGAACGTTTTCCGAGAAGTTTTTCTTTTATTTTCGGAAATAAATAAAAATCTCAAGGTGCGAGGTCGGGGCGGGTGACCCAGTTATTCCTCGTCTGACGTCACCACGTAGTCGATTGTTTGCTCGGCGATGTGCGACGAGGCGTTGTCGTGGTGAAGGAGGATCCTACTATGAGCATATTATATTAGAACGGTATTTGGCGCCCAATTAGAAACTATCCTCCTTGCGTGAAAGTGTTCCCCTAAAATCGTGATCGCTTCCCGATCCATTTTGTCATAAGTGCTGAATCTGTTTACACATAATTCACCTAAATAGCTTTTCAATTAAATTTTCGCTGCTCGTACGTTTCCTAATAATTACTACCCGTGCGGTTAAAGAATGGGATTGAAAACGGTGTCACCCGTTTTCACTTTTAGCTCGCACACTGTTGCTATCTACACTCACACCAGACGGTAAAAATTCTAAAAGACATACGAAGCCAGTAAATAAATGTTAATTTAAATTATTGTACCTACTGGGGTATACAATTATTTTCAAATATTTTCCCATCAATAGGAAACTTCCAGTTAACTGAACAATATATAACGTTTTAATGATTTTTTTTATTTAAAAAATACTAGCAATGCTATAATCATTACTAATATTCCCTTTGACCACGCGTGGTATGCTTAAATTGCTTGTGTTATATATATGGTATAATGATTATACCGTTATTGGCGGGTTTTTGTTATTGGTACTGTGCATATTCCCGGTACGGGCTCGATGAGTCCCCTTTTCAAATCCCATTCTTTATCCGTACGGACTAAGCGTTATTTTACTTACCTTATTTTCATAATACGAGGGTGACACTGAAGTTCTTAGAAAATCAAAAACTGATTAAACTAACAAATTATTAGTTTCATTAATATGTTTTCAAAATTGTGTCCGTTTACATCAATACATCGCTGCATCCGGTGAAACCACTGAGAAAAACACTTTGTCCACTCGTCCTTAGGGGTCTCTTCGACGGCATTTTGAAACGCATCCACTGCTGCTTCTTTGGCGTTCATAAAACATTTTCCTCGATGTTTTTTTATTTTCGGAGTAACGGGAATAAGGTAATAACAGGGTTAATGGACTAACAGCAACCTATAGAACAAGTTGGTTTCAGAGCGGGGTTTTCAACTACAGATCATATGCATGTCATTAAATATCTGATAGAAAAATGCCATAAATATGGTAAAGCCTTGTACAACGCATTTGTGGACTATAGTAAGGCATTTGATTCTATTAAACAGAGGGCACTAACCCAGCCAGAAGTGCCAAAAAATACATACGTAGAATTAAAAATATATACGCGAATAGCATAGCGCAAATAAAACTGGAAACAGCTGGCGAAGAGTTCCCAATTGCTAGAGGGGTGAGGCAAGGACATCTACTATTCCTAAAAAAATACTCTGCAATATTCGGAAGCATATTTAGGGATCTTGAGTGGGACAATTTTGGCATCAATATCAACGGCAGGCAACTCAACCATTTGGGATTTGCGGATGATTAGTCCTCATAAGTGACAACGCTAATACAATTCAACATATGCTACAACAGTTAACGATTGCAAGCAGAGTAGTTCGTCTTACTATGAGTAAATCGAAAACAAAAGTAATAACAAACAGGGAAGAAATCGGCATAAAAGTAGATTAAGAAGATATTGAATACGTTACAAAATACACATACTTAGGGCAATTAATATAATTAAGAGATCATACAGATATGGAAATAGATAGAAGAATAATTTGTGCTTGGAAAGGAGACGGGCGAAAGTTCATAGAAAGCTGGGCCTGATGTTACAGCAACGATTACTGTATTATTTTATTTATATATCAATACCATTTAAAAAAAAAACAAAAATGTTTACGAGTGCTTCATGGTAGAAAAAAAATATAGGTTGTTATTTTGCTTATGCTATGTATACAATGTTATTCTCACACCAAGCTCTCACGTTACACTTTTAGAAAATAATTATTAGACTTTATTGTAAACTAGACTTCACCATAATTGTAGGACATTCACAAATAGAAGATTCAGACGCCACCGTCCAACTAAATTCTAGAAGTTTGAAATAATTATAAAAAAGCAGAAGGAGGATGAATTAAAAACATTTTCTCTTTTAATGATTTATTAATCGTCCACTTCATCATAAACAAATAAAATATCGTCTAAAAGCGGTGCAGGCGGTATTAAATTCTCTTGACGCCTTGCCCAGCTTAGGTACCATATCATAGACATTACATGACAACAGCAACCTACAGTTCTTTTTCCTACCAAAGAATTCAAGTAATACTGTTTGATGATCTCTCTACCATTAAGAGGACTGTCAACTAAAATATATGTAAAATATGTTTTTGAGCTTAAGTATATGTCTCGATTTTATTCGACCTCTCAATACCCAGCTAGAATGGTTGGATAGTACCATTCCAGGTGGCTATTAAGAGGTCGAATAAAGGCAATTCTCTTAGTAGGTTGCTGTCCGTTTCTAGACACACTTCTATTTCATATCTCCCATCTTGTATGTGTTCACCATAATGGGACCTAGCCCACTTAATGTGATAAATACCTAAAGATATTTTTATTAAATTACTGTGTGTGAGCTGGGGAAAATCATTTATCATTTTGGACATGTATTCTTGTAAAATCAGAAAAGAAACCGTCAGAATCCTTTATACGTAGCCAGAGTCATTAAAGATGGGAATATTATTACAGCACAGAAAAACAACAGAAAATATTCACTACCATCTCAAGCTCAGAGCCAAACAAAAGTTCCCTGTATATAAAAAAGTACTCTGTGAACAAAAGTAACAAATGATTTGAGTGACGTTTTCAGTTTTTAAACTAACGTTGACATTTCCGCTTTGTGGCCTGTATAAAACATTGATAATCGATTGTGAAATCGATTTATTAATTTATTCAGTCAATTTATTTTTACGACGATTTTGAAACGTTAAGGTGTCACGAAGGAACCATTGTTTAAATAAGAAGTTTCTTAAACTTACCTAAAACTTGCGCCCTCCTTTCTGCCAAGGAGGGTCGCGTTCGTATACGGCTTATAGACCTCTAGTCAGATCGTTAAGCCAATTCCTAAAAGGCGGTGTTTAGTGGGTAAAAGTCTCCACATAACCACGCAGCCGGCTGCGTGGTATGCTATGAGCATTCACCGCCTCCCTCCCCCGCTTTCCGGAGGGTTGCCCATATTTGCTTCGGGCGGAAAAAAAAACTTACCTAAAGAAGAAAGACTGAATCACTTTTTTATTTTCTTTTTTCTATTTTTGTATTAAAATCGATTAACTAACTTATTTCATCTGGCAGCATTGTTTAAAAATAAAAATAACGGAAGTCAGTATTATTCTTATTAAATATTTAATTTTTTTTGCCACGATAAAACTGCTTAATATTTCATTATTAACTACAAAAAAACTTTAAAAAAATATTGTTAAATATTTCACTTGTGTAACGTTAGGCCCAAATTCGCCCGTCTCCTTTGTGCCTTTAAAGAAATATTCAACAGTAAATACTTTCCAATAACAGCCAAGAAAAAAGTGTTTAACTCGTGTATCTTGCCATGACTTACATATGGATGCCAAAACTGGGCGTTGAATTAGAAACATCTTCTAAAACTAAGAACATGTCAAAGGGGAATTGAAAGAAGTATGTTGGGCGTGACGCTAATAGACCGCAAAAGAGCAGAAGATATTAGATCTACAACAAAGGTGGAAGACATAATTAAGAAAATTAGACAATTAAAATGGCGAAGGACAGGACATATGGCAAGAGAAAGCAGAATAAAATCGACGCAAATCATTACAGAATGGCAACCACGTGATGGAAAAAAGAAAAAAGAGGCAGACAAGCAAAAAGATGGACAGACAATATCAAGATGAGGGACGATCTGGTCAAGAAAAGCTAACAACACAGAAGAGTGGAAAGAGCTAGAAGAGACCTATGTGTCACAGGACACGCTGATCACTAAACTTGGAAAACCGATATGCTAGAATATAATTAACTTAAAACAATCATCTACTATGTAAAAAATGTTTAGTTAGCAATAAAGGCTTAATAATAATTTGAAAAATCTGTACACCCAAGTATGTACATTAATTTAAAATGTATAACTTGCGACCCGCTCTGGCTTCGCCTGGATGGTTTCTAATAATGCGGCATTATTTAGACTAAAGATAGTCATTAAAGTCCATTTATTTTATCTCGTGAATGTTTCTATTTTAGTAAAATCTCTAAATTCTTTGGATAAAATTTGGTCTAGATCATTACTGGTATCTATACTGGTTCAGCCTTTCCTGAGATTGGCTCGGACAAACAGGCAAACGAAAATTTTAAAAATGGTTACTTATTTTAAAAATGGTTACTTTTTATTTCTCAATGGCAAAAATAAATTTAAAGATCATTAAATTGTGAGAAAACTCAGAACGCGTCGTAGCTCACAAATGAGCAAAACTGGACTGATTTTTTGTCGTTTTTTTGCGCCCTAAGCAAATAAGGGCAACTCTACGGTAACGGGAGAGGGAGGTGGTGAATGCTCATAGCATACCACACAGCCGGCTGTGTGGTTTTGTGGAGACTTTTACCCACTAAACCCCACCTTTTGGGATTGGCTTAACGATCTGACGAGAGATCTCCAAGCCGTAAACGAACGCGACCCTCCTTGGGAGAAAGGAGGGCTTTTTGTCGTTTATGGCATTTTGTTATATAGTCCAAGTTGGACTGAAGTTATAGAACGTACGAAAAACTCATTATGCACATTATGCAGTCGTTACCGGCGGGTGTGAGTATAGAAACAGACAGTATGCAAGCGAGAAATGAATAGAGGCGCCGCCATTTTCAATCCCATTCTTTAACCACACGGGCAGTACACAAAATTTCACGCGTTAAATTCACGCTGATTTGACACAGACAATTTTCAATTTACCGCCAAATGGTAAACAAAATGACAAATTAATAAAATACATTATATGATACATACACAATAATATTGGCAGAGTTTCATTTTCAAAATTTGAACCTATTTTGTTATTATATTGTTACAAGTGGCCAGTTCTAAAAACTTTCAGTGTCAACCTCGTATTTGCTTTTGTAAAGTTATCGTTTGATGATTCTTAAATAAACATGAAAAATATAAGCGTCGAGAAATAGAAAAAAACTTTCGCCTGGATCTGATCCCTTAGCAATCGGACGCTATTTACTAAAGTTATTTACCTGTACCACGGTATAAAACAGAATTTAGCTTTAATTTCGTGCTTTCAGTGATGAAACAGACTTAAATTATGGAGTTACTACTTAAAATACCTACTATTCAAATTTCATGTAATTTCAAATGCTGTTGACCTGTGTCTGCCCTTTATTTATAACATAACAAATCGATTTTATTCTTTGATAAAGTCTGTTTTTAAAAATTAATTATATCATGATTTCTTATATTTACGCGAACACTACACATGATTAAAACTACTTTTACGGATTTTATCGCGTTTATTTTTACTTTTTATTTTTAATTCCCGACGTTTCGGGCGCTTTCCAGCACCCATGGTCACGGGGGACTGAGATGACTGAAGTCCCGATGTCATTGTTAAACCCGGAGTACCTTCAGCTTTTTTAATTATTGTTTATGGTCCGATCTATGCAAAATGAACTGACTATGTCTTGGGGTCTTGCAGTGGTATGCTTGGGTTTAGTTTTAATTTTATTGATTATAGGATCCCAAGCAGGTGGTAGTACCCAGCCTCCTTCTCTATTGAAATTAGGATGTTTTTTAATTTCAATAGCTTCTCTTATATAGGACAAACCAAAAGATCAATTAGGACCCGCGTAAAAGAACATATAGCTGATGTGAAGCATCAACGTTCCGGGAAGTCTGCAGTTTGTGATCATATCCTAGACGGCCCCAACCATTACATCAGATTTGATAGACCACAAATCCTCGCGAAAGAACACCGATTCCTACCAAGGATGATACGTGAGGCTATTGAAATTAAAAAACATCCTAATTTCAATAGAGAAGGAGGCTGGGTACTACCACCTGCTTGGGATCCTATAATCAATAAAATTAAAACTAAACCCAAGCATACCACTGCAAGACCTCAAGACAGAGTTAGTTCATTTTGCATAGATCGGACCATAAACAATAATTAAAAAAGCTGAAGGTACTCCGGGTTTAACAATGACATCGGGACGTCAGTCATCTCAGTCCCCCGTGACCATGGGTGCTGGAAAGCGCCCGAAACGTCGGGAATTAAAAATAAAAATTAAAAATAAACGCGATAAAATCCGTAAAAGTAGTTTTAATCAATTAATTATATCCTCAGTGCCTGTCTATAAGGGCGAAGTCTTTTGGTAATAAACATAAATCGCTGTGTCTTAGATTATTCAACCAGGCTAAAAATATTATTTATTTTATTTTTTTTATAGTCTGAAATGTTGTACTTATAGTATAAGAGATACAATAACAGTTAATAATTATATTGATGTAAAAAAATAAAATAAAACGTTAGTACGTGGTAGAGCCATGCTGCAGTTATATTAGTAGTATAGTTGTAGCACGAATGGGTCGGCTCGACCGGGGAGGGACCACGCTCTCACAGAATACCAGCGTGAAATAGTAGCTGAATGCTGCTGTATTTCGTATGGTGGGTGTAGAGAACCGGAGACCCTTTTTACTGGAAATGAGGCATTCCATCTCAGTCCTCACGGGTGACAACGCATCTGCATTTTAATTTGTAATGGAAGATAGATGTAGATGTCTACGGGCCGCAGCAACCACTTACAATCAGATCGACTGTACGCTCGTTTGTGACCCTATTCCATATAAAAAAAAAAATAATACACAAACATTAACTTTGTCGAGGATCTAATCAAAACACCCAGAAGAAAGATATGATTTGATGGATGTAAAAGTCTTAATATATTTATATGCAATGAACGTTGGGTCACTCATTGTCACTAAGAAATATTATAAACAATATTGTTGATTTGTATAAACAAATACTAAGCATGTTATTATGATACAGATGGAAGATGTGTAAAGGCTGAGTTGCAACAAAAAGGGGTGACGAAAAACCAAAATGAAGCAGCTCATCAACAAGAATCTCATAACGTTGAAATGTGTTCTCTTTTGCTTCCTCTCAGGTAAGTCGACAAACGTAGACAATATTATAATACCTACAATCATTACAAAGTTTATTAAGCACACGGTCAAAATAATAAATGTTTACTATACTAATGTTAAACAATCGCTACCCACGGTGCTGTAAATCATCGGTGCGCTAGGGATAGACGCGTACGCCGCGTCACATATCGATTATCGATAACCGCTTATTGATTCCTAGAAGCATGAAGAATAGTTTGCGCTGGCGTGCGGTAGTTTGTTAGTATGCATTTTTGACAAATACTAAATGTAATTACGTGGTTATTATAGTTTTCTTTTTATTTTGCATTCTTAAAATAAATGAATATAAAAGAATAATAATGATAAGTGCATCGTGTGAATGTCTGCCTATAAATAAGGTGAACGAAAATAAATACCTCGGCATCATTGTTGATCAAAGGCTTAGTTGGCACTTGCAATTGGAAGCTGTTATAAATCGGATCAGAAAGTTAATTTGGGAACTTAAATGACTTAAATCATTAGGTCAGTGTATTAAATAAAATTTACATATTTAGCACAATCGCTAATTTTACCTATTGCATCCCAATCCGGGGAGGAGCCACCGGGACCAGCTTTTAAGATAAGTAATAAGTAGGAATGGGCAGAATATTCGTTTTATATTCGGTATTCGGCATATTCGGCAGCTTTACCGTATATTCGTATTCGGCCGCATATTCGGCTAAATCACCGAATATTCGTTAAAGTGGTACTCAAAGTATCCACTGTATTTAAATGTACGAATTGAGTAATGCGACTTCATAATTTTACTGTTGAAAGTATATTTTATTTATGGGTTAAATCTACTCGTATAGCATTATGTTTTAGAGGTACTGTAGATTTATTTCCAATTATAGCAAATAGAAGACTTGATATTTTTTTTTGTAATAAAACAAATAAATATTGCATTACATAAGTACATTTCACTTTATCATTCCAAATAGTATATCTCCTGCCACTCATTTTTATCACAAAATTATCCATTTTCATTAAGAATAACAACACTACGAATTACTATTTTTCTCACAAAAATAGTCAAAACATACGCATGTACCAGTAATTTGCTCAGTACTAAATAGTGTAATAACATGTTAGGGTTGGCGGGGGAACGAGAGGCAAGGTCCGTCGCTAATCCCGCGCACTTTAGGGTAACAAGTTTTG
Organism: Parnassius smintheus behrii; assembly: GCA_036936625.1. NCBI lineage: Eukaryota > Metazoa > Arthropoda > Insecta > Lepidoptera > Papilionidae > Parnassius > Parnassius smintheus. The sequence goes on along the minus strand of JAUPFT010000003.1, from coordinate 29,697,043 downwards.
ACATAAATTGGTTATTTACCGAGGTGATCCTGCTGAATAAATTTCGGCCGAATATTCGGTTCGGTAAAAGTTTTACCGAATATTCGGCCGAATATTCGGCCGAATATTCGTATTCGTTGAAATCACAGATTACCTGAAATCCATATTCGGCCCACCTCTAGTAATAAGCACAGAGATCTCTTATAAAGGTTATGTATTTCAAACCTTATAAATTCTCTACCAACATCCTTTAACAGATTGGTAAACTTCTCTCGGTTATGCATGTTAGCCTTATTACAATTTTTCCAGAGGTGTAAATAGACTTTTTGTAATGTAACTGTCTTTATGGGATAATTCCGTTCCGTCTTTATGGGATGAACCCGCTAATGCGGGTCTTTCCCAAATGAGTATCCTCTGATGTCGACAAAATTACTGAAACAAACGTATTATTTATTACTATTATTATTATTACTACTTTTTCATAATAAATATACAAATCAACACGGCACGACAGCGTGGGCAGCGTGTGATTAACATTAGTATATAGTTGACAATATTTTTAAGAGAGTTTGAAAAAAAGAAAAGAAAATAATTTCCACGTAATATCGTCTGAATTCGGGTTTGGGCTGTAATTATCTTCTATACACTATATATCTTAACACCAGCAAAAAAAACAGCGGAAAAACATAACGCAAGCAATCCTGTTGGTGACGCGGTTCCCGGCCGTCGGCACTAATGACATAAATTAAATAATGTTACTACGTAACTAACGAATGGATATTAATTATAATTTCAAGAGTTTATTTACCACGTGCTTGGTTGGAAAAGAAAACATTGTAAGAAAAATTGCGTGCCTGCAAATTTTTTATTGTGAAAGTAACACTGAATTTCTTTCTATTAAATTCTACACAAAGCGCTAGGGCTAGCATTGATTATACACGTATGAGTATATATACTACGCATGGCGCTAGCATTCATACTGAAAAACTGCAGGTTCAGTCAATGCGGTACTGAAAATCACAGGTGCTTGCAACTATTTTGTTTGTTTACACGTCAATGTGAATATGGCCATTAACGTAGAAAGAAGATGACATTTCTTTTCAAATTAATACATAGTAGGTATATTAACTATAATGTCATAATTTATATCAAAATGTAACTAAAATATACATGCATTGTAATTAAAAAATAAATATATGTTGCCCCTTTATGAATCAGTCTATGGAGGAGGCCTATATTAGGGTTCAGCAGTGGACTTTTATAGGCTGTAAGGGGCTATATGTTCAGGATTTAGTTTTTTCTCGATAGCTAATCGATAATTTTTATTTTGCTTTGTGAATCGTTCATTGTGATTTGCTAAATCGATTTAACATTGTTCCATCTCTAAAGTCTAGACACGTCAAACTGTAGGCTGTCATTTACACTATGTTTTTTATAAATATAGGATAAGGTGACAAATGAGCACACAGTCTACCTGATGGTACGTGGATGCTGTAGCCCATAGACTTCTACATCTATCCTCAATTAAGAATCAAAATGCAGATAAGTTGTCACCCCAGAGAGCTACGATGAAATGCCTGCTTTTCCAGTAAAAAGGATTTCTGGTTTTCTACACTTGCCATACGAAACACAGCAGCATTAGCTGCTATTTTACGCTGGCTTTCTGTGAGAGCGTGGTCCTTCCCCGGTCAAGCTGACCCATCGTGCGTCATCTATAATATAGCTGCAGCATGGCTCCATCATCATTCATCATTCTCTAAACCATTTCCCATTATCTGGGGTCGGCGCAGTAAACCTTCTTGTTCCATTCCTCTCTATCAGCCGTCATTTCCATACTTACTCCTTTCATTCTCATATCACTCTTCACACAATCGATCCATCTTTTATTCGGCCTTCCTCTGCCCGTGTGTCCCTCCACATTCATATTCAACACTCGTATTGTGACATGACTTTCATTCCTCCGCATCACATGCCCAAACCATGCCAATCTGCTTCCTCTCACCTTTTCTACCACTGGCGCTACTTTCAGGCTTCCTCTTATATACTCATTCCTTATCTTATCCATCCTTGTCACACCACACATCCATCGTAACATTCTCATTTCATTCGCATGCAGTCTATTTTCATCCTTCTTCTTGACGGCCCAGCATTCACTTCCATACATGACGACAGGTCGGATGATCGATTTGTAAATTTTCCCCTTCAGCCTTATTGGCATTCGGGGATCGCACGTTGTGGCTGTGACCTGTCGCCATTTCATCCACCCTGCGTTAATCCTATGCTGCACAGCTCTATCTATTCCGCCGTCGCCTTGAATGAGGGAACCGAGGTACTTGAAATCTGAGCAGGTAGGCAGTATAGCGCCATCCAACGACATGGGTACAGGACTGGAAAGACCGCCGAAATCACAGCACAGATATTCGGTTTTGGATCTGCTGATCTTCAAGCCAACACTTTCCAGCCTCTGTTGCCACCCCGTCAGTCTGCTCTGTACCTCGATGCCTTCTTCCCCGACAAGCACGATGTCATCGGCAAAGAGCATGCACCAGGGTGCCTCATCCTGCAGGTCCGACGTCAAAGCGTCCATAATCAGTAGGAAGAGGTAAGGGCTCAATGCCGACCCTTGGTGCAGCCCTACCGCCACATCGATACTGCCCGTAGTTCCCGCGGCAGATCGTACACATGTACGGGATGCTCTGTACATAGCACGGACCAACCTCACATACTTCCCAGGCATACCTTTCATCTTTAACGCCCACCACAAAACCTCACGGGGAACCCGATCGTACGCCTTTTCAAGGTCGACAAAAACCATGTGCAGATTTTTATGCACGCGCTTGTACTTTTCGCACAATTGGCGTAATGCGAAAATGGCATCTGTCGTACCTCGACCGGGCATGAATCCGAACTGGTTTTGTGTTATCTCACACTCTTCTCTCATTCTTCTCTCTATTATTCTTTCCCAGACTTTCATAGTATGTGACATGAGTTTTATTCCCCGGTAACTGCTGCAGTTTTGAACGTCTCCTTTGTTTTTAAAAATGGGGACCAGTATACTACTGCACCATTCCTCAGGTATTTGTTCTTCCTGCAACAATTTACCGAAAAATAAACTCAACCACTTCCATCCATCCGCACTGAGCAACTTCCACACTTCTACTGGTATTCCATCTGGGCCGACTGCCTTCCCATTCTTCATATTCCTAACAGCCATTTTTACTTCTTCCACACTAATAATCCCATGCAGTAAACTTATGAATATTACGAGCTGCAGCATGGCTCCACCGCGATAAAAACAAACGATACAACGCAACAATTCTACAATGCAAAGATTATACCAAACGAGCACGCACTACTACGTACCTTCTATTAATGGGGCTTAAGCCCGGTTTACATTTTGAGAAGTGACAAGTACGAGTGGCAAGCAACTCAGAAATGATAAGTGCCTAGTGCGTATCTTATTCACACTTATCACTTGACAATGCCAGTTCACACGCACTAAGCACTTGTCATTTGTCAGTTGCACTTGCCACTTGCACTTGTCACTTCTCAAAATGTAAACCGGGCCTTATGTATACCTACATCGTAAGTTATCCGTACCAATCTGTGCATTCAATTAAAATTAGAAATGGGTTTTACTCTTAACTAAAGTATTCTTTCAAGGTTTAGATATAAAACATGCATTTATAAAAAGTACGGTAAAGATACAGCCTATATACGTCTCACTACTGGCCATTTTTATTTATTAGTGGGTTTTAGGGCAAGGATACGTCCGTCGAGCTGCCTCATTTCGTATACGCTTAATATTTCAAAGATTCACATGTCTTTGAAATATTTTTATTTTATATTTCTCAGAAATAGTCCATGTTTAGACATGGAGGTTTCTTCGCGATATTTTTCTTCACCATCGAGTACGTGGTAAATCAGCACTTAACATTGCAAATATCAAAATAATTCGTAGCGACAGGTATCAAACCTAGGTTGCACGCGTCATCTACTGGTAATTTCTTTATGTCAATTATTATTAGAGAAATTCTGGGGTTTTTAATCAAGTCATAAAAAAAAACACTGAACTTGCTAATCACATCCATGCGAAGCCGGAAAGTTTAGCTAGTGTCTGACAAAAACAAAAATATGGCTTCTTAAAATCGTTATAAGTAGCCTCGTATTATGTTCATGGACAATAATCTGCTTTAATCTGATATTTCAGTATACGTAGTAGAGTCATGCTGCAGCAATTATTATGGTTGTAGCACGAATGGGTCGGCTAGACCGGGGGTTTTACTGGAAACGAGGTATTCCATCTTAGTCCTCAGGGGTGCCTACGCATCTGCATTTAGATTCTTAATCGAGGATAGATGTAGATGTCTATTATGGGCCACATCATTCACCTACCGTCAGGTGGACTGTGTGCTCGTAAGTCACCCTTATTATATAAAAAAAAGCTCGTTCTTTCAATTCAGATACAGGTGCATTAGAAATAATAATAATATTCCACAACTATCACACAACGCCATCTAGTCCCAAGCTAAGCAGAGCTTGTGTTATGGGTACTAGACAACTGATAAACATACTTATATATTTCTAAATACATAAATATTATAGATAAATTACACCCAGACACAGAACAAATGATCGCGCTCATCACACAAACACTTGTAATGTGGGAATCGAACCCACGACCTCCGGCATAGCAGTCAGGGTCACTAACCACTAGACCAACAGGCCTAAATAGTATCTAAGAATTCTATTCTCTAAACAAAACTTTCAAAAGGACATAATATGGGCATTATGTATAGTTTGTTTTCATAGTGGGAAGTTTTATAAACCCGACGAAGTCAATAAAAAGTGGTCCACTATCCAAACCGGTGTAGTGTGGGGCATCGGTGTATAGCATTCGTGCAACCTTCCTTCTAAGGGGCGACGTCGGTCTCCAGGTACTGAATGATTTAGGGATCATTCACCTCAGACTTTGCTACTGCAATGCGGACATGTAGGATCTTTTTGTCAAAGAGTCCTTTTGAACACTTAACTATTTGTTTCTAAATAATACTTTCGCTATGGCCGATTTGAATAGTTTGGTTACGAGTGGGTATGAGCCAATAAAAGCTGCCATCTATAGTTGATAAAAATGAAACAGCTTTTCATTTGATTGCTTTATTAATTGCGGTTCGGTTTTTATTGCACACAACTCTTCAAAAATAACAGAAAAGTGACACTTACCGATACATAACGTAACACTTTCGATGTTTTAATTGCGAAATCTATTTATTATTTGTTTTTCTGCGAAATTAATTTTAATGAAAATTTAATCAGGTATTCATTATGCAATTTAACGTCGAACTTAGAAGTTCAGAGGTGATATCTTCATTTTTATACACTCGTACATTTGTACATTCTTTTATATGTAGTAATATCGAAAAGTAATTGCATAATATAACGATTTAGGACTTTACTAAATTAATAGAAATAATTTTTATAGGAGTTCATCTGATGCTAAGTAGCTTGTGTGTGTCGATAAAATGCAGACTCGTTGTCACCCCTGAAGATTAAGATGGAATGCTTGATTAATAATAAAAAAATCTTCAATCTTGTCACTCACTACCCGAAACGTTGTTGTTATAAGTCTAAAATAATATTTTTCACAGGAATAGGATGTATATTTCCGTTTCTACCGCTGCACATGCTGGCAATTGGGCTGGATCGGGCTGAAGCACGTCTCATATCCGCCGTGGCGCCATGCGTCGCTCTACTTGGTCCGGCGATATTGGGACCGCTAATTGATAGGTAAGGCAGGCAACGTATATCCGTGATAAATCTTACTGTAGAACTTATATCTTATTGAAGATGAAAGTCTTCGTATTTTGCTATGGTTTCTTGATTGCGCTAATGAATGTAAGACTCCTCGCAATTGTGCTACAATATAGCATATTTTCATTTGCTTTAAGTTACACAAAAGAAATGGTACAAAATGACTAAACGGTGAAAAACGAGCACACAGTCCACCTGATGGTAAGGTCGGTTTTAGAGCTCGACCGACCGTCGGTGCGTACGTCGGTCGCGCTTGTCATTTTTGTACGAAAATTCACAAGTCGTTACAGTGTTTGACCGACCGTACGCACGCGTAAATAGCTACGCACTGCGTACGAAGACCGTCGGTACAGCGCGTCCGCATGAGTACCGTCGGTCGACCGACGCGCAGTGAAACATATTGACGCGTTCAGTGCTACACCGACTGTACGGATGCGTGTCATTATCCTCAAGAAAATCGAACCTAAATTTCAATAATATTGTATGATTTTATCGGTATTAAGTTGTGTTAGTGATTTAAGTAATTTTTATCAAACATGACATATCATCATCATCATCATCATCATTACAGCCTTTCACAAGTCCACTGCTGAACATAGGCCTCCCCCAAGTAATGCCACAAAGCACGGTCCTGAGCCACCTGCATCCATCGACTTCCTGCATGTCTTACCAGGTCGTCACTCCATCTAGTGGGGGGTCGCCCTACACTACGCCTACCGGTACGAGGCTGCCACTCGAGAACCTTTCTTCCCCATCGGTTATCGGTTCTTCGAGCTATATGGCCGGCCCATTGCCACTTCAGCTTACTAATCCGTTGGGCTATGTCGGTCACTCTGGTTTTACTGCGGATATCCTCATTTCTGAGTCTATCACGCAGAGAAACTCCGAGCATAGCCCTCTCCATAGCTCGCTGAGCGACCTTAAGCGTCCTCATACGGCCAGCAGTGAAGGACCACGTCTCAGATCCATAAGTCATCACTGGCAACACGCACTGGTTGTACAATCTAGTTTTTAGAGATTGAGGTATACCTGACGAAAAGATATGTCGTAATTTCCCGAACGCTGCCCAGCCGAGTTGAATCCGTCGATTGACCTCTCGGTCGAAGTTGGACTTACCTAGTCGGACTATTTGTCCCAGGTAAACGTACTCGTCAACAACTTCGAGCATAGTGCTCCCAACAACTACCGGCATAGGTGTGACATGGACATTGAACATGATCTTTGTTTTGTCCATGTTCATCTTAAGACCTATCCGTTGGGAGGCACTATTGAGGTCATTGAGCATAGTGCTTAAGTCCTCCAGCGATTCTGCCATAAGGACTATATCGTCGGCAAATCGAAGGTGAGTGATGTACTCGCCATTGATGTCAATACCGTATCCTTTCCAGTCCAGTAGCTTGAAAACGTCTTCCAATGCAGCGGTGAAGAGTTTCGGGGATATAACGTCACCCTGTCTTACACCTCTCTGCAGTTGGATAGGTTTCGAGCTCTGGTTCTGTACTCGGATAGCCATCGTAGCCCTACTGTACAAACACTTCAGCACTTCGATATACCGACAGTCAACTTGGCACCGCTGAAGGGACTGTAGCACCGCCCAAATTTCGACGGAATCAAAGGCTTTCTCATAGTCCACATACGCCAGGCAAAGTGGCAGATTGTACTCTTCAGTCTTCTGTACAATCTGCCGCAGGGTATGTATGTGGTCTATGGTACTGAAGCCTTTTCGGAAACCGGCTTGTTCGGGAGGCTGGAAGTCGTCAAGTCTGCGTGCGAGACGATTCGTAATGACTCTCGAAAACAGCACGTAGACGCGGCTCAGAAGGGAAATCGGTCTGTAGTTCTTTAAGAGAGCGTTGTCGCCTTTCTTAAAGAACAAGACTACCGCACTTCTGCTCCACGCCTCTGGAGTAGTGCCACCATGGAGGACGGAATTGAAGAGCTTCTGAAGGACTACAAGTACCGGTGTTCCACCCGCTTTCAGAAGCTCCGCTGTAATTCCATCCTCGCCTGGGGCCCTGCCGTTTTTAAGGTGCTGGAGAGCCATTCTAATCTCGCTTAGACTGACGTCCAGGATATCATCGGAATAGTGTCGGATAAGACTTGCTCTTGGATCGTTACTCACACTTGCGTGTGGCTCCAACGATGATGTGTACAGCTGCCCATAGAACCTCTCAATCTCACTCAAAATCTCAGGTGTCCCGGAAACGATGTTGCCACACTCAGTCTTCAGCTTTGACAGTTGGCTCTTTCTGGCAGACAGATCTCTGGCAAAGACTTTGGAGCCCTGGTTCCGCTCGATCGCTTCTTTAATACGAGAAGTATTAAAGTTGCGTAAGTCTCGCCGCATGCATTTGGAGATCTGTCTGTTCAGTTGCCTGTATGCTGTCAAATCTGTTGACGATTGCGGCCTCATCTCCCGTCTAACAGCCATGAGATTAAGAGTGTGATCGGAGAGTTTTTGTGTTCTTCTGCGGCGGGTCTTGCAGAACTTAGCTCCGACCGCATGGACAGTTTCCACGAGCTTGTCGTTCATATCGTCCACTGACACATGACATATGTCGACACCGAATGCCTAATTACCTAAGTCCGTTTTCGTGAACTTCTGTGGGACAAACGCCACGTGTTATAAAAAGACCATGATGTTAAGTTAAAGGCCTGGGAAGAAGTATGTACAGCTTTGTTTCCGAATTTCGATGGGTGTACTTGATATCTACGTCTTCTGTTCTTTATACGTTTACGTACATAGTAAGGAGCAACTATGCGCGTCCCTTTCGTGTACGTGTTTGTGACTGTACCAGTCCGGCCAGTTTAGTTGCTCAGGGGAGCTCTGAACGCTACAAACTGACGATCGGTTATGCGTATCGTCAGGACCGATGGTACGCACCGACGGTCGGTCGAGCTCTAAAACCGGCCTAAGTGTAAGCAAAGGGAAATAATGTAACAATAGATGTGCAGCAGCACCCTGCTGATAGCAGTCAAAGTACAAAAACTGCGGTTGCTAAACCACCTGCCAAGCCTGTTACCTAACTATGGAAAAAATCTCCCGTATGATTCGAACTGTGAGATAGGCCTATGTTCAACTGTGGACTTTTAATAGGCTGTAATGCACAAATTAATCATATGTGCATAAATATCAATAATCATATATGCACTAATTCAAAATAACAAGTGACATCTACATTTATCCTCGATTAGGAATCAAAATGCAGATGCATCGTCACCAATAAAAAAAGGGTCTCCGGTTCTCTATACTAACCATACGAAACAACAGCCTATATATGATACTTTACGCTGGTATTCTTTGAGAGCCTGGTCCTACCCCGGTTGAGCCGACCCATTCGTGCTACAACTAATATAGCTGCAACATGGTTCTACCACGTAAATATAAGAATCATAATATATTCTTGCAATCTTGGAATATACAAAGTGCGCTTTTTTATGTATTTTACTTATATATAGATTTAGCAACGCAAAGACATACAAAACTTATTTTTGAAATCTAAGGTAATTTTGAACCACACGCAGAAGAAAACCTAATAACTAACTTAATAACTAGGTAGCGACAAAAATAACACCGCCACGCCGTTTCTTTTCGGTACCGACAAATTTCTGTGTTGTTTAAATTTAAAAATGTCGCAAAGAAGATATTATGGCTATCAAAACTTTAACGTTATTGCCTATAATTTGTCGATCATGTAAACCCTGCTCAAAAGTATCGTCCTCTTTTTAACTTCCCGCTATGAAAATCAATTATTTTCAAATTTCCAGAAAAATGTTTCTTTGGAATAACTTTTCAATTGATGTAACGATCAGTTCCAAAATCTAATCAGCTCTTAACATGGAAAACGACGTCTATTGCTGCGGATCGCTTCAAAATCGGTTAATACGTTGAAGAAAATCGATAACGAAATATTTCGAAAAAGTGGTTTTTTAGGGTTCCGTAGTCAACTAGGAACCCTTATAGTTTCGCCATGTCTGTCTATCCGCCTGTCCGTCCTCGCTTAATCTCTGTGACCGTTAGCACTAGAAAGCTGAAATTTGGTACCAATATGTGTATCAATCACGCCGACAAAGTGGTAAAATAAAAATTGAAAAAAAAAATGTTTTATTAGAGTAGCCCCCCTATATTTAAAGTGGGAAGTGATTTTTTTTTAATTTCAACCCTAACGTGTGATATATTGTTGGAAAGGTATTTAAAAATGAATAGGGGTTTACTACAATCATTTTTTGATAATGTCGATAATTTCGGAAATAATCGCTCCAAAAGTAAAAAACAATGTGTCCTCCCCCCCTCTAACTTTTGAACCATAAGTTTAGAAAATATGAAAAAAATCTGAAAAGTAGAACTTTATAAAGACTTTCTAGGAAAATCATTTTGAACTTGGATGGAAACAACAGTACCCACTACCGGAAGCAGTTGCAGGAGCGCGGAGCGCTGCTGGAGCGCGAACATAATGGATACCCACCTTTAAACTCATAAGTGGGAACACTTATTGTGACGGACGGGAAACTACGGAACCCTACACTGAGCGTGGCCCGACACACTTTTGGCCGGTTTTCTCACATAACTTTTCAATTTATAGTGTAAATGTTTTTTTTTTTTTGTAACAGATTTTATTATTGTTCTTAAAATACCTTTCAGATTGCCACCAATTACATTAAAATTGGTTAATATGTTCGAAAGTTATCGTTGTCCAAATATTTCAAAAATAATAACTTCGAAATTTCTGCTCGGATCGTTTTTATGTAATGAGTTATCTGTTAGTTTGTAAAAATATTTGGCGAGGGTTTTGAGATCATACATAGCGTGAAGTGCCTGGGGTGGCCTGCAAGGTTAAACAATTTTTCAGATTTTTTTAGATACATTGGGAAATGCCTACGCATAGCCGTCTCGTATTGTAAAATTAAAAGACAAAATTGCTAAGAGACCATTCACCCGAAAATTAAAAATATGAAAAATTGAACTATCTATATACCCAAAAATGTATATAAAAGCAGATAAATGTATTGCAAAATTTTTTGCTTGACCACATTATGTGTTTTCTTTTGTTATAGGTAGGCGTGAAAAAAACAATTTAAATTTGGGCGGCCCTTAACTGACAAGTATATTCAAGTTCTTGGCCTGTGTGTTCTGTCTGTGATGAATACGCTCCTTAAAGTCGCATATAGCACTACAACAAACTTTAAAAACTTTGAGTTCATTGGTACACTTTAAATGTTGTTAGGTAACGTTACATTTATCGATATTCTATGTAGACACATTTGTGTTAGGCCCTAGTTCACATGTATTAGCTACAGCATTACCCACTGCCTCTTTATTTTTAGTTATTTACGATATGATTACAATGTTTCTTAGTAATGTATAGAGTTTTGGTTAGGATCTTTTAAATCTTACATCCATCATTATATTCCATCTGTGACTGCCTCATTGGTCAAGTAGTTCTTAATGCGACTGCTGATCATGTAGTTCCGGGTTCGAATCCCGCGTTTTACTAAAATCAGTTATTCGGATCGAAACTATACATATACATCCGTACATCTGGGGGAATTTTGTTTTGTATAAAATGAAATGAAATGTTTGTATATAAACGAAATTAAGTAATGTCATGCCTACCGAAAGTCGCTTATGCACTGGTAAGAATAGTGTTACGAGCTTAGGGTTCGTGACAATAAAAACTGCCGATTGAATTACCAAAATTAACACTTTTATTAGAGAACACAAATTAAAACTTAAATCACACTTATAAATAATAATTATTCACACTTCACACTTTAGTTCACTTTATTTCACTCCGAAAGCTTCGCTCGTATCGCAAATTCAATACTGCCCCGATCGCGGCTTGCAGCGGATTTAAGTACACATTTTCACCGAAACATCCAGAATATTCAAATACGGGCGCCGACCGACCAGGCGCAGAAAGTTCGAGAGTGGACCCTTCTAGAAAGCTCAATTCTTCTGTTCGATACTAGATGGCGGTGTTGGTGGAAAGTTCAAGATTGCTATTTTCTAGGAAGCTCTCCTTGCTCTGTTCCCCGACAGTAGATGGCGCCAGTGCCAGGTACCAGACATCAACTTAGGCGCGCAACAATAGCATCAACCAGATAATAGTATTAAGACAGAATATTATAATATATATATATATATATATATATATATATATATATATATATATATATATATATATATATATATATATATAATGAAATATTTGTATATAAATGATAAATGAATGATGAAATATTTCTATATAAATGAAATTAAGTAATGTCATGCCTATCGAAAGTCGCTTATGCTCGAGACTGGTAAGATTAGCATCAAACAGTATTACCACAGACTACATAACAGTACTGGTAGGTATTTTTATCAAAATCGAAACTACAGGTGCATAATATACATTCGTATATCTACGGGAATATCGTTTTATGTGTGAAATGCAATGAAATGTTTATATATAAATGATAAATGCGCAATTTCAAGAAACTATGTATTTATGTATATGGACTCTCGTCTCAGTGACTAAATGACTAATGCCGATGCGCTCGAAGTGGATATGCCTATTAGAATTAAAACTATGCGGAAATAAATGCTATTTCTGTTTAAACTAGGTGTTAAATATTTAATGACAAATACGATTGATTAAGCACGTACGTTAACGGTTAGATACGAGGTCGGATGTAAAGTTTAATATCATACGTTTTTAGAATTAACTAGTTGTGCCCGCGACTTCGTATAAATTTTAGTAATTTATGTTATACTTCCCTATTTAAATCGCATTTTGTTCAAAATTTCATGGCTTTTATTTTTTTGCGTGTAACCCTAATTCTTTTTGTAAAATAATAGTAGCCTAAGTTACTCTTTATAACATTAGCTATCTGCCAGTGAACTTACCGTCAAAGTCGGTCTAACCCTTTCGGAGATTAGCCTGAACAAACAGACAGAAAGACAAAAATTTTAAAAATTGATTTTTTGTTATGGTTACCGTATATGCTTTCATATGCATTTAGTATTAAAAGCTGTATTTTGACATTACAAACAGACACCTCAGATTTATTTATTTGTATAGATACTTAAAATTTGTATAGATACTAAAAATTAAAAGATCTTGTTGTGTTAATGAGCGAGTCAAGTCAAATGTCAACTTTTTGTACGTGGTAGAGCCATGCTGCAGTTATATTAGATGTATAGTTGTAGCACGAATGGGTCGGCTCGACCGGGGAAGGACCACGCTCTCACAGAATACCAGCGTAAAATAGTAGCTTAATGCTGCTGTATTTCGTATGGTGAGTGTAGAGAACCGGAGACCCATTTTACTGGAAACGAGGCATTCCATCTTAGTCCTCACGGGCGACAACACATCTGCATTTTGATTCGTAATCGAGGATAGATGTAGATGTCTATGGGCCACAGCAACCACTTACCATCAGGTGGACTGTGTGCTCGATTGTCACCCTATCTTATAAAAAAAACTGATAAATACACGCCTCGTCCATTATATAAAGGTATTGCTTTAATCGCCACGCTTGGGTGGTCCACAGTCACCGTAGATACCAGATGTATTGCCTTACCTTTACTAACCTTTGGCGCTACTCCCCATTGCCTTCAGGTCTGGTCCCGCTTTATATATTTCGTATCTGACATCCCCATTTCCTCATCCATCAGTAACTAACAAGATGACGATGGCGGCGTAAGAACTCAACTCATCAACTACCCAATCTCATCCCGTAGATTTCGTAAGAGGCGAAAGAGGAAACAAACCTAGAGATGGGCGGCGGCGTCTTCCTAAAATAACAACTAGAAAAAAAAACTGAGGAGGCCCGTCCGAATTATAGCGCATTTTATGGGGAGGTCTCCGTGCAAGCAGACTTTGATAAGTTTTAATTAATGATGAATATAATAAATAATAATAATTTATTGAGAAATAAAGCCTTAAATATAACACAATGTTATCGTAGATTAATTGTAACAAAATGGCTAGCATAAGGGACTTATAGTTAAGTTGATCCCCTGACTTTCATGCTAGGATAACCTGTGTTATGAAAGTCAGTAGTTCGGCTCCTTAAAACTTATTCTATGTAACAGCATATCGAGTTGATTTCATTGGTGATTACATTATGGCGAGCATTTGAAGAGCAGGCAGTTAAGGAAAAAGAAAATACAAAAAAAAATAAAAAAAGTAAAACAGTATAGTGATAATAACGTATGGGATGGAGTGCGTGCGTGTGCATGTGTATGTATTTACAGATATATATACAGAATGAATGTATGAGCTGGTTATACCATCAGAGGCCATTTGACCTTTCAAGCCTTCATTCATAATGGGTGATGGATTCAATTACGACGCCACCGTACTTTTACTACACTAAGAAATATATTCGCTGTATAACTTATTAATCAACTTATCTGTCTGCTGATATGGATTTTTCTTACATAATTACCGATCATAAGATTTTTCTAAAACAATAATTATCAATTACATAGGCGAGAATGACTAATAATTTGTGATTCCAATAAAAATTTAGTGACTACTCTAATTCAGGTGACATAAAGAAATCGCTACATACTATCAAGTATATCAAAAAGAGGATATTAAGTTTATTGCCTGGCCGAGGTAGTCCCCTTCTTTTGGCTGTATCAGACCCCAATTAATTTTAATCTCGTAATAAATTCTTAGATACTGTGTTCAAAAGTTATAATGCCCTTGATTTAAAAAAGGATAAAATTTTAACAACTTATTTTCTTTACAGATTATCAGTGGGTCGAGGTTCTACCGGAGGCAGCACAGGCCAAAGCGGTTCAGGGAAATTGCTGCGCATTGTAACTGCCATTTGCCTCATATTGAGCGCTTTATTTTACACTTTGCTGCTTGTGGTGCCTTACACGGAACGACACGATGTAAGAATACATTATCAGCGATCAAAAATTACTTGCTTGACATAAATACTTAATAGTGAACATTGATATAAATATGTGTCAACTCAATGGTATTGAACTTGTAAACGCTCTTAATGCGAGGCATGATGAGTTTGTGGGAAACGACAACTATATTTAGATAACTTAATATTTTGTATTTTATAATCTTAAATAGGTTTTATTATGTACTTTCTGAAATTAAATTAACAACGAGGGAAACAGAGAAATTAATTTTTTTCTCATATTTCGCGTAAAAAATTACAAAAGCGAAAAGTCGCCTAATTTTCGCGTTTCGCGCGTATAAGACATTCAAGTGTCATAAATTCTATCTTGAGTAATTAATTCTGAAAGTTATGTTAATATCTTCCTCAGTTTTTCTTTTTGAACGAAACGTAAGTATCAATGAATTGTGTTTTAGGCGCGGCGGCCACATGTTTTGTTCATGTGCGACGCGGAAGGTGCATACGTTATGCAGGAGGTGTGCACGGAGGGCATGCGCTGCAACACCTGGCCAGGGGAAAAGGTAATTAAAATTAAAATTTATGCTGCGTTTAAACGGGCTGTTATAGAGGGTTCCTGCTGATTCTCATTATTTCTTAAGTGTATTTAATATTTATATTACGTATTAAAATATGATTATCACGAAATGTTTGGCAATAACTTTTTTCATAATTGCTTATTGCCATAACTTGTGAACTAAGTTATAAAGCATAATATTATGGATACGTCTGATAGAGTTCAAGTCAAATTCATGGTAGATTAAGTAAAATTGCCATAATCATGTATTAGATAAGAATATCTGCCAAACCAGAATCCCCACAGAAAACGATTTCGTTGCTTACGTATTATTAATCGTTATACGTAAAAATATAATACCTAGTAGTGGCGATGTAAGAGAATCTAATACTACATATGCACTGGCTGTCTTATGGGCCGATAGAGGATAACTGAAGGAACAAACAGCAGCATCTTCCTAATAACAACTCAAAATAATGAGAAACTGCGGTTGCCAATCCGCCTGCCAAGCATGGCAAATATAAATTTTGACAGGCCTGTTGGTCTAGTGGTTAGTGACTCTGACTGCTATGCCGGAGGTCGTGGGTTCGATTCCCACCCAGGACAAAACTTTGTGTGATGAGCACGATCATTTGTTCTGTGTCTGGATGTAATTTATCTATAATATTTATGTATTTAGAAATATATAAGTATCAGTTGTCCAGTACCCATAACACAAGCTCTGCTTAGCTTGGGACTAGATGGCGTTGTGTGATAGTTGTGGAATATTATTATTATAATTATAAATATGCCCCTCAGAGGTAACCGCCTATGTTTAGCAGTGGACATTGATAGGCTGTAATGATGATGATCATGACGATCCGTTAAAAATACATGCCTATATTTTTAGGAATATATTATAATGACATATCATCATAATAATAGATACTAATTAATGGGGAAAAAGTTTTTTTAATAAGTGTTTCGTTGTGAACTCTAGATATGCAAAATTTATATGACCTGTATATTTACGTATTTGGGGAGCATTAACAATGCCTTAATTGGAAGAACATATTTTTCGATTGGTTTTGAGTTTGTATTCGCTTAGAATACATTTAGGACTTAAGGAGTAGGTAGGCAACTAAAGTTAGATAGGTATATTATTTACTTAGATCATTTTATGACATTTGATTATACTTGTACGCACGAAACTAGTACAGATAATATGGCGGATTAAATGTTTAGAGTAGTGATTCCAAGCCAGTGGTCCGCAAGAAACTTTGAATATTGTCAGCGAAATAATTAAATATTTTGCCTGCCAAACAGTTTTAAATAACATATTTTTTTATTTTTAAGTAGGTACCCAGTAACTTTATCAGTAAATATATTAATTATACTGTTAATAAATGCTTCTGTTCAGTTTATTATATAATAATGTTAAAAGTTGTGATTACAATTTATTGTTAGATTAACATAGTTTTTACTTTCACCTTGTGGTCCCTCCAAACAAAAAAATCAAAGTAGTTCCTGGTTAATAAAAGGTTGGGAAACCCTGGCCTTCTCTTTCGGTCAACTATTGCTAAGATAGATATTTTATTACGCTTGTTAATCTTATGCCCGCTTTACACTTACTCCGCGAATCGCGCTCGTAGGCGCGAACGTTGTGTGAACGCGTAATGTAGAACCTACACACACCTCGCGCTTCCTTCACGCATTGTTCTCCGATTTTTTTCGTTTTTATGGCGCACATCAAAAGAAGCGCGAGGCACGAACTCGAACTCATACTCGACTCGACACAAACGAAATTGCACGCCTTCCATTACGCACCGTTCAGTTTAGTATCGGCAACATTTGAATAAAGTAGTTTATTAATAAACAAACCCTAGTAATAATCAACTTTAAAACAAAATACTTAGATATATTCGTAGTTATATATCTATAATGAATGTATATATTATATTAAATGAAACTAATTTTGTGCGGACGTGACGTGAAGCACTGACGCTCCGGGAATTCTGTGAACATGTTCATGATTGTCCCCGCCATCACATTAGATTTGAAACACTACAAATCCTCTCAAAAGAACGCCGATTTCTTCCAAGGATGTGATTCGCGGGGTTATTGCAATTAAAAATCATCCTAACTTCAATAGAGAAGATGGATGGGTGCTGCCATCTGCTTGGGTCATAAAATTAAATCCAAACCCAATCATACCACTGCAAGACTTCAAGACACTGTAAGGTCATTCTGCGTAGATCGGACCAAAAATTTATATTCTAAAACTGAAGCGGGCTAACTATGACATCGAAACGTCAACCACCTCGGTCCCCCTCCATGACTACGGGTGCTGTAAAGCATCCGAAACGTCGGGAATTAAAAAGTAAAATTAAACCGCGGTATAATCCGTAAAAGTAGTTTCATTTAATGTTTAGTGTTCGCGTAACTATAGGAAGTCATTATGTATATATTATAATTAATAATTTAGGTACCTTTTTATAGGAGAGGGGGCAAACGAGCATACGGTTCAACTGATGTTAAGTGACTACCGCCGCCCATGAACAACCGCAACACCAGGGGAATTGCAGGTGCGTTGCCGGCCCTTTAGAAAGGAGTAAGCTCTTTTCTTGAAGGTCCCCTGGGTCGTATCGGTCCGGAGAAATCGCTGGTGGTAAACTATTCCACAGAGGTCGTACGCGGACGAAAACTCCTGGTGAAACGAACAGTGGTGGACCGCCAAGCATCTAGATGGTGTGGATGGTATCGAGAGGTTTGCCGCGTAGTGCGTCCATGAAATTTGGCGGCTGCTATGAATCCGAACGATTCCTCAGAGCACTCTCCGTGGTAGATGCGAAAGAAAATGCAACATCTCTTCGCAGCGTCAGTAAATCGAGCTGATGGGAAAGCACTCGGTCGTCGACGATCGAAGTCGCTTTGCGCTGGATGCGGTCAAGTGGGAGGAGCTGGCACAGGGGAGCTCCAGCCCAGAGATGAGAACAGTATTCCAAATGAGGCCGAACCTGTGCCTTGTAAAGTTGCCGGCGGTATGTCGGCTTGAAATACTGTTCCGCTCTGCTGAGCACGCCAAGCTTTTTAGAGGCCAATTCGGCCTTCTCTTACAAGTGACCACGAAACTGCACGTCACTCGATGATTCGACGCCGAGGATTCCGATACTAGCTGAAGCAACAAGGGGAGCGCCTTGAAACGGGGGAGATACGACAAAAGGGTTCTTTTTAGCGGTTAACCTACTCAATACTCAAGTAAATATTGCTGATGAATAAATTTCGATAAATATCTTAGTAATTAAAAAGTATTATTTTAAAGAAATCGACGAGTGAACGCAGGAAACAGAGTAAATGGGCCCTACACTCTATTGTGAAGAGTCAAAACGTGTCAAAAAAGGCACGTATGGCAATTCACAATGCTGTGTTGGTCCCTACTTTAACGTATGGTAGTGAAAGTTGGGTGTGGCAGAAGAAGCACGAGAGTAGAATAAATGCAGTAGAAATGCGGTCGTTAAGGAGTATGTTAGGGCTGAATCTGAATGATAGGGTGAAAAATTGTGTGATAAGAGAAGAGTGTGGTTTGCAAGATGATGTTGTGACCAGGATTAAGAAAGGAATGCTTCGGTGGTTTGGTCATGTGGAAAGAATGGATGAGGAAAGAGTGACAAAGAAAATTTATGTTGCAGAAGTGAATGGCAGAGTCGGAAAGGGACGTCCTAGGCGAAAATTTATCGACCAAATTGGCGATTTATTGAAAACGGGCCAAATTAGGAGTACCCTTAACCGACGAGCATGCATGCGTAGGTGTATGGATGTGAAGGAGGCGAGAGAGGTGTGTCAGGATCGTGCCAAATGGAAGTCTGTAGTCTCTGCCTACCCCTCTGGGTGACAGGCGTGAGTGTTTATGTATGTAAATCGCTTCGGCCGGCAACAGTTTCTAGAACTGTTTTGAGGAAATTGCTACAGAAAATATAGAAAAAATAAGGATGTGGAAAAGAAAAGTGCTATTGCAAAGGCGATTGATCTTTACCTAAAAAGGACTTGCCTAGATCAACAGTACTACGTACTCGTACAACAGTATCCAAAACTGACAGTATTCGCAAAAAGGTTATCGATCATCGCCTGGTAGCAGTGTATACAGTGAGAGGCTATATTTTCAGAAGTGGGCGTAGTTAATGATGAAAAGCGCAATCGGTTGCTATCAACAAGTTGTGAAAAAATGTTTTCATTCATGACAAATTACCTCTGATAAATTTTAAATATTAATTGTATTGCTTCGTTGGAAAAATATATTCATTTTTGAGTAATGTTGTGTAACTGTTCTTTGATGATTTGGTATTCGGAATTCGGCCGAATAGTTCGCAATATTCGGCTGAATAGCGAATATTATACGAAGTGATCTAATAGGCTGTATACCAAATATAAAACCAAATATTCGTGGCGTCTCTAGTAATCAGGTCAATTCGTGTTTTTTATTAACTGCGTTTAATTATTCATCTCTTATTACTATTTATTTAGTATTTAACCTCGAGCGAGGTAATTAGTACTGTTCGTGACTAAAATTATTATCTAGTATATTATAGAGTGGTGCAAGTAGTTACGATGTACCAGTTCTGGCTCACTTGTAGAGAGGTTGTACCAGTTCTGGCGCACTGAGTCAGAAGTTGTACAAGTACGACGTTCGTCGATTCACGATCCTAAAAAAAAAATTTTGGCATGCTCTGATCACGAATCTGCGGTCCATTTTTGCGTAGGATGTACGGTTCCGGAGATGTGCAGATCAATTAACTCTTATCTAATTGATATCCGCTTCGAGCCTCAACCGTCATTAGCGCTCCATTGTCCTTATCTACTTATCTATTGTTGATTGATTATTCGTCGGCGTGTGGGTCGGCTTATGCTATTGTATTATACTCCTTTGTTCCTATCTACACTAATCTGACTCATTAATAAAACACATTACCCAATTTTGTTAAAAGTTTTATTTATAAAATACAAAATCTTATTACTTATTATCTATAAAATAGGAGCAAAACATCTCATCCACTAAAATATCGTTGTACAATGTGTTCCCTGTAAATATACTCGTAAAACTATGCATTGAACATCCCTGAAACTTATATAGCAAATACATTAAGCAATATTCGCCACAAACTGAAGTCCACTCATTCTGAATCCTATCAACATTCCAGTTCCATCTTTTACAATTTCTTTTAAAAAACTCTAGATGATATCGTACAGGTGCCCGTCCGAATGAATCAAAATATTGACCGACGTCATTCGTATCGATATATAAAGCTACCCAATGTGACCCTGGTTTATCATCTGTATCCAAATTGCATATTATATACGTTGGTACGTGGGTGTACATGGGTAGTTTATTGGCAGCATAAACATTATTTTCTAGAGTGGGGTGAATCTTTTTCAGATGTTGTTGTACATCTAGTGTATCCATAATATTACTGCTATTAGTAGATTATTACAGTACCAATCTACTCAATGACTAATATAGGAGTGATCAATTATAGTGATTTCTAAATATTAAATTGCATTCTTTGTGTTATACAAATCGTATTTGAGTCACCAATACACTGAACAAGACACGACAGGAAGGACGTAGGAATGTAGAGATAAGCAACAGAATGTAAGGTAAGCTTGTTGACGCATAAAGATACTATCAATTCTACTGCAGAAATTCTTTAGATTAGAATTATTACTCACTGGTACTATATAAGACCAAGCAACTGCAGTCATGGAGTTAGTGTATGGTCGTTTGACCGCAGTGGATCTATCAATACTACGTTTGTGTTACTTCAACGCATCAAAGGCCATGGATGTAAGTGTTTATTCTATTGACAAACTTACTTTTCTTTCTGTTATTTTCTTACGTGTGTATGATTTAGTGTTAACAAATTATATTTAAATATTATGTGTGTGTATATGGTTAAGCCGTGGTAGCTCAGATGGTTAGCGCAAAATGTAAAATTCACAGTACGCGACCCGGGTTCGATCCCCGCCGGCACCAATTAAATTGTTAATTACAATTTTAAGTGCTGATTTACCACGTGCTCAGCGTAGCCCTAAAACCCTCTCAGAAATGAGAGGAGGCCTATGTTCAGCAGTGGACTTTAATAGGTTGTAACTTTAGCTTTTTTAACTTTTATGATTAAGTGTTAACAAATTGATATTAACATGATAACTGTGTTGTTGCAGAAATCATTGAGCTTCGATGAAAATACCTATAAACAGTATTACTACTCGCCACTCTCCCCTCAAGAAGAGAGTGATGACATCGTCATTAATAATAACACATGCGATGGTGGAAAAAGAAAATCGCAATCGATTGATCATTTTTTTGAAGCTGAATCAAAAATAAAAAAGAGGAAGCTGTTATCATCAACCGTAGCACGAGCCGCTAGAGATGGTGTATCATACATTTCTACTAATTCTGACGACGGAGACCAAGCGACGCATCTCATCAAAATTGAAATGTACGATATGAAGAAGCTATCCAAGATTCCAACTACTGATCATTGGAAACATGCTTCCACGAGGATTAAATATTACGTAAAGACTAATAAGGATAGCATCTACGACAACACAAACGCCCTCGTATACAATATTACAAAGACAATAGCAGAAAGTGAAAAAGTTAAAAAATACTTTTTTAACAATGACAGTCATTAGCCGATCATTAGTGAATGTGATTCTGTTTACTTAAATTACAGGAAGACAAGAGCAGAAGAAAGAGATGAGTGTGGCATACGTGTACAGAACACATCATTGAAGAACAAAACTACAACACTGAGTGGAGATGAAAACGAGAAGAATATGCAGTACTCAAGAGCTGAATATCCATTCTTCAGTTCAAAATCTAGCCGGTTGCTCAGTTTCGAAAACTGGCCTCTCGTTATGCGACAGAAACCTGAAGATCTTGCAGAAGCCGGTTTCTTTTATACTGGCCATGCAGACAGGACCAAGTGTTTCCATTGTGGTGGTGGCTTAAAAGATTGGGAAGATGATGATGATCCTTGGCAGCAGCATGTTCAGTGGTTTAGTCAGTCTGCTTATGTAAAATTTAAACTCGAACAGAGTTTTGTATTACATTAAATAGAATATTTATAAAGAAATAAAAAAATAATATATTGCATACAATTTGTTTTATTTAATTTTATAATGTTTCACATAGTTACATACACACAAAATGCATTACACATAACTCATAAAATCTATCACACAACACATATTATAACCTTAACTACTATAGTCTACAGTAACATTTCTGTTTTTATCTATCTCAATAATATTATCAAACTCAGCATAAACTATACAGTTAATTGTTTGTATTGGTGAGGATTCAAATCGTACTTCTAATCTTACACTACCATGCTTTATGAGATTCCAATGAGCTGATGAGTTGGCTGATAAATCAGGAGTTAAGTCAAATGCTAATAGACAGTAACCTTTGGCATACTGTTCACAAGAGATTCCATTTCCTTCATTAAGAAAGTGAATACCAGTTCCCGAGAATAGAGTATGATATGCTGATGTAAATATGCTATTATTAAAAGATGGTTGCAAAGCTTTTGAAGGTATTTGTTGACCATCAATATATAAGCTGAAAGAATTAATACCATAGTTTTCAAAGTTAAATGGATTTTTAGTAAGGGAACCATTAAATGCAGAATTGTTCACAAATCCAATTATACATCTTTTGGGTACCTGCCCTAAAAATATATTATCAAGAGTTTTTCCTTGAACACCCGATGGAATTGTTAAAACTTTTACTTCAGCTCGAGTAATAGGATATTTAGCAGTGGTAGAAGCTAAAACTTTTTGATGTGCGAGTAATACACTTGGATTATGGATTTTTTTTAGGATCGTGAATCGACGAACGTCGTACTTGTACAACTTCTGACTCAGTGCGCCAGAACTGGTACAACCTCTCTACAAGTGAGCCAGAACTGGTACATCGTAACTACTGGTGCAATTCCAAACAAGTCTATGCGACGGTGATTTTCGGTTTAGGCTTTGGGTGTGACTGCGATACCAAACAGCGACACTCAACTGCTATTTTAGAAATAAGAATGAATCTTAAGATAAACCACATATCTGCAACATATTTATTAATGCAGATGTACTCAAAGAGGTATTTATTCCAAGAAAAGTACTTATAAATGTTAAATGTTTGTTTTCTAGAAAGGAGTGCTAGCAGTGGGTGCGTGTGAATATGGCTGCGCAGACGAAGACATGACTTGGCTAACGGAACCATTCGCCACCACATCCACCACAACTACGCTTGGACCCATGTACAACAGCGTCGCCAACGCCACTGTATTTATTCATTTATATAAAGTTCATTATAGACATAGGTACATATACATACATAAACACTCACGCCTGTCACCCAGAGGGGAAGGCAGAGACTACAGACTTTCAATTGGCACGATCCTGACACACCTCTCGCCTCCTTCACATCATATACCTACGCATACATGCTCGTCGGTTAAGGGTACTCCTAATTTGGCCCGTTTTCAATATATCGCCAATTTGGTCGATAAACTTTCGCCTAGGACGATTTTCTTTGTCACTCTTTCCTCATTCATTCTTTCCACATGACCAAACCACCGAAGCATTCCTTTCTCAATCCTGGTCACAACATCATCTTGCAAACCAAACTCTCTTATCATATTATCATACAATTTCTCACCCTGTCATTCAGATTCAGCCCTGACATACTTCTTAACGACCGCATTTCTACTGCGTTCATTCTACTCTCGTGCTTCTTCTGCCACACTCAACTTTCACTACCATACGTTAAAGTAGGGACCAACACAGCACTGTGAATTGCCATACACCTTTTTTGACCTCTTCACAATAGAGTGTAGGGCCCCATTTACTCTATTTCCTGCGTTCACTCGTCGTTCTATATCCTTATCATAACTCCCATCTCTGCTAAATACACATCATCATATTCATTATAGGCAGCAGCCCGAAATTCCGAACACGGTCAGAAATTATCAAACGCTCACGACATATTATAGTGCCACGCTTAAGCACCGCACTCATCCGTCCTAGCCCTAACTTCGAGTAAGTTAGAACTAGGACTGATGAGTGCGGTCCCATGTATCGCATATATGATAAGATTAATACTAGATAGATATATTGGGATGCAGTATCTAAAACGACGACAATCACAACCCAAGGCACGCCACTTAGCTCGGTCTTTTACCGCATCTAGCTACTACCAGCAATCCTGCGCAGGTTCATCACTTCATCTAGTCCAAGGGCCGTTCCGCATTACGTGTGTTTAGGCGCGTTCTCCATTCTGCGCCACGTCTACTCCTATGTTTGCACTTCTGCGACAGAGACTAATCCGATATGATAGTAGGCCATACTGTCATATCGGCTTACAAACCCGGAATCGTAGTTCTCCTGTGGATATCTCATTTAGAATTTTACCCACCAGAAAACTTCGAGCGTAACTTTTTCCATTGCTTGCGGAGCGACTTTGAAATTGTGGAGTATCTGCAATCTGCATCCATATTTTGACACCGTAAGTGTATTTTCTTTGTGGTATTTACTAGAAAACATCTCGGAGCTTCATAATTGCTGGCTAGTCTAACTCAGTTTTCCTAACGGCTTCCTTCTCGGTGTTATTCTTACCTAAATGTTTTGCCCGAGGTACATATATTCCTGAACAGCTTTGAAAATATAACTATAGACTGTGATTAGAATTAGTATAACGTGACTGTTGAACGTAATTATTGTCTTTTTCTGTTTCATGCAGACTGACAGGCCCAGAGCATTCATTTAGACTTTTCAT
Source organism: Parnassius smintheus behrii (assembly GCA_036936625.1). Lineage (NCBI taxonomy): Eukaryota > Metazoa > Arthropoda > Insecta > Lepidoptera > Papilionidae > Parnassius > Parnassius smintheus. Next base: position 29,672,018 of record JAUPFT010000003.1, on the reverse strand, counting down.
CATGTCCTGAAGTTCTAACAGCGATTCTGCCATAGTAATATCATTAGCAAAGCGTATGTGTGAGATGGTATTACCGTTTATGTTAATGCCACGTCATTTCCAATATAGTGCCATGAAATATCATCCAGCGTATTCGTGAACAGCTTAGGGCATGAAAAATCCCGCACTCCACGATGCAACTGGACAGGTTATGCTTGACTACCCTGTACTTGAACTGACATCGTACTGGTATTGTAAAGACATCTCAGCACTTTAACGTACTTCCAATCAATTTTGCACCGCTACAAAAAATCCACAACAACTAGTGATTCCTTTCAATCTTCCTAAAAAACCATAGGATTCCTTCTAAGCTTCTTAACAAAGGCTTTGGGCCCTTGTTTATATCTATTGCATTTTATATACATATCATTTTCTTCCATTTTTTTTTCAGATAGTATAGACCTTGAAGATCACATTCTTCCACGCCATAAATTAAGCCTTTTCCTGTTAGTGAGTTTGTAATGGTCTCTGTCACTAAAGAAATGAAATCGTATACGCGCGTTCCTTGTTTTAATGCTAGAATTCTGAAGGTGGGAAATTCTACTAAAACAAGTATAACATGCAAAATAAATATTTTATCTATATTTAGATAATATAATAATTTCAGTATGTTAGTATTAAATACTCGTAGATTAGTTGGTTTTTGTTGCCGATGTAAATAAGACGACAACTGATTTGCAAAGAATGCTTTCACTGATAAGCAACTGGAGCGAGGCTATTAATGCGACTATTGCAATGTAAGTGCATACATAAGCGTATTGTGAATTAACTTTGCATAAAAGCGGTGCTTATATTTAGTACAGCATAAATTACCTACACAATACAAACACATATTATCAAAATGGAGCTGAATGTTTCGTGTTTAAATTACAACTTTTTCTCTATTATAAAGTTTCCTTAATATTAAAAAAGTGTTATTTCTTCTTGTTTTATTATTAAAAATTTTTGTTATTAATATATTTCAAGCCTTTTATTTATTTTACGTAGTACGTTAGTATAACAATATTAAAAAAATTATTGGTCAAATATAACATGAGATTTCTTCTTATGCTTTGAATATACGAATAGCTATGTAATAAAAACTGGAACATCTAACAAGAAAGAACACAATAGTCATTTTCAAATTATAATCTCTTCGCTGCGGCTCAAAAAGTATAACAGTATCGATGAGATTTCATTTGAGAACTGCATCGGTTCTGCCGATAACTAAATTTGCTCAATATGGGACATTTGAAATAATGCTATAAGTCCATAAGCAGGCCGCGATAGAGACGGTGACCGACGACGGTGACGAGGGCGCGGATTTCGAGCTGAACCCGCCGCACCTGTGCACGGACGGGCGCTGCCTCGTGTACATGCAGCACGCCGCGCGCCTGCGCTTGCCGCTGTCGCTCACCGCGCCGCCGCCGCGCGCCCGCAACTTCACCGACAACGACGACAACAACGACAACAGCGACGACAACGGCAACAACGCCACCCTCGACAACTGGTGCTCTTACCGTAAGTAACAACACTATTGTTGCGTGCCTAAGTTGACGTCAGGTACCTGACACTAGCGCCATCTAGTGTCGGGGATTAATTATTAGTGTCTTTTAAGTTTTAGTTGGTGTTCGGTTATAAAAGTGTAAATTTTATATAATTCAATCGGCAGTTTTTATTGTCACGAACCTTAAGCTCGTAACACTATTAATTAAATAAAACCACAGTAATGCCTGAATGGGAATTAAAAAGAAGTTCTAGCAAATATGCAGGACTTATCTGTAAACAAGTTTAAAACTTTATCAAATTTGTAAAAGTTCAAAAGTTGTTTTATTTGAATCATACAGTGGTGGTATAATAATATCCACTACCTCTTATCATCCCGTAGGCATCTTAAGAGGCGAGAGAAGTAAACAAATTAAGAGATGGAAGTAGAGTGTTCTTAGTAGCAACAAAAAAATTAAAATTTGCCTTCCCGGTGATGTTTTTTCTCAAAAATCCTGTAAACAACAATGGTTGCCACGTTACCATCGATACGGTGCTTCGCTGCAGGAAAACCTCATTACTCTCGATCAACGGCCAGTCCTAACATACGACCGTCCTCGGGCGTGCTTCTTCATCAATTCCAACAACAGTAACTAACACCATTAATCACCACTTTTACACACACATATGCAAGATTTGATTGCATGCAAAGTAATAATGGCTAAGGCGTTCTTTTGACCCAGCCATCATCTAATATAAACAACGTGGACCGGATAAATGACTCTCTACCCGTCTTATCATATGACGACACCTAACTCAGTGAGCGACAGCGTCCTTTCGACCAGTCATCATATCATATGACAACATGGACCGGACAACAGGCTCTTTCCACTAAGCACAAACAGACACACAGCTATTTGTACAGCTTGCACGGCACTATTAGCATCGATAAAAGATACGCTTAAACAACACATACTCTCTTATAGATATTCGAACGTCCTCAGTCATACAATAATCGAAAGCGTGCGTCCCTTCGACCACGCATGGACCGGACGGATGAATATATACAATATGTAACGTAATTAACGCACACCCTCAGACACCCCAATTAGTATATTATGTTATAGTCGTAATACATACACTGAATTTTTAGTTAAATATTTTTATGCACTGATTATTTATCAAATTAGTTATACTAATTCCGGAAGAATGTTATGGTCACAGTACAAATCCACGAACGCAAAAACTTTAATATGCTTGAAATAAAGTTCATTTTTCTTTATTTTTATTGAATGACAGAATTAGTAATAGTACAAATAAAACTGCACTCTTAAAAGTCTTATTACCTTAAGTTACGGTCCATTTCAGTTTGTTTTGACTGTACAGATTTAGAGCGACTGTAATTTACGTAGTTTTAATTATTTTTGGGATAAAAAATTACCTATATTAAAAATGATAGGAATCGATTCAGTAAACGATTCTGAACAAACTACTTTCTCAAAGTGCGTTAATTATGTTACGTGTTGTATATGTCGCCGCAAGGACATCTTCTGTTGACGAAGCCTAAACTTTGCATTGTCTTTTAATTGTTATTTATAATAATCAACAGTGTAAGTATTATTAATATAACAGTCTAATAACCGCAATTTATCAGAAATATAACACGTAACTAGTTCTTTAAAACTATTTTGGTTTACAAATCTCCTTATTGACAACTAATTCCTATTAAGGCTTCCGTCTAGCTTTGCTGTTTTACATTCCCAGCCATTAGCGGGGGCGCTCTCCCCCGTGCATAAATACGTTCGAGATCGCAGGTGAAGAGTGTTCTACTTCATTAAATATATAACTTATTAATTTTTTCTTTAAAAATATTCATTTTACTTTTGTCGTGGTAGTATAATTCTTTACCATTTTATATTTCATAAATGTCGTTTTTAGTAATGTTTATACGGGGTGGTGGAGCGACGAGCCTAAGGCTACCGAAGTCCAATTCCCCGGTCGAGCCTTAAACCTATTACGCGAGATATTAACCAAAGTGGACTGTATATGCGAAATGCTTCTTACGTTTACATAAAATGGCGACTATAGCACGCGGTTTCCCATACAATGCACTCACTCTTCCCTAAAAACGAACTATTATTTGCCAAATCTATGAAAGGAATCCTGCTTGATTAGGAGAAAATAAATTGGAGTGGACACAATTATATCAAGCAGTAACTAGTAGGAATGTTCACTCACCGGGGTGTTGCTTCCATGCGGCTTGGGCACTATATTGCTGCGACTTCTGGAAGACACTCTGGGTAGACTCTCTGGAGAGAGGCGGTGCGCGACTATATCTCACACGAGGTGAGGCGGGTTTCCTGGAGCTCGACTGCTTCAGGCTAAGTGGTTATACTAGCGGTGCGCGTGGGCAATAACCCTTCTATTACACTATTGTCTTGAGCGGTGTGGTTCCAACGACGAGCGCGGCGGGAAGAGACTGCGCGTCGGCCGCGCGTGCCTTTTATTCCTTCGGTTGCGATGATTACGTGATATTCTAGAATCATTTTCTTTCCCCTCCCACCCCACCACCCCGATGTGTCGATAGGAGGGTATGAATGATATCGTTTGGAAAGGGATAAACGATTTGGCAAGCCTACCGTCAAATAAATAAATACGAATGGTTTTCCGCGCAACCATCTCCCCCGCCCTTGAAGGATTTCCTTCAAAAAATAACTAAAACAGCTAGAGCTAAGATCATCATTATCATCATCATCATTACAGCCCTTCACAAGTCCACTGCTGAACATAGGCCTCCCCCAAGTAATGCCACAAAGCACGGTCCTGAGCCACCTGCATCCATCGACTTCCTGCATGTCTTCCTTCACGGCAAGGCCCCGGGCGAGGATGGAATTACAGCGGAGCTTCTGAAAGCGGGTGGAACACCGGTACTTGAAATCCTTCAGAAGCTCTTCAATTCCGTCCTCCATGGTGGCACTACTCCGGAGGCGTGGAGCAGAAGCGCGGTGGTTTTGTTCTTTAAGAAAGGCGACAACGCTCTCTTGAAGAACTGTACAGTAGGGCTACGATGGCTATCCGAGTACAGAACCAGAGTTCGAAACCTATCCAACTGCAGAGCTAAGATCAAACTAACAAAATAACTAACTAACGCTAAGATTACCTAAATTCAACTACAATTTCTAATCTAGAAAGCTAATTTAAATTATGGAAGAGGCAAGGGGCACAAACGGACAACAGGACGCATGTAAGACCCAACCGTGGTCTTAACGCGAGCTACCCTAATTACTCCGTCGGAACCGGGAAAGACCTCTTCGACAATTCCTAACGGCCAATGGAGAGGCGGCGTATTCTCTTTGGTGAGCACCACCACAGTTCCTACAGCTAAAGGCTCAGTTGCTGTGTTCCATTTTTGCCGAGACTGCAAAGTATGCAAGTATTCCATCCTCCATCGTTTCCAAAACGATTGCACTAACCGGTCTAATAATTTGTGGCGTGCGGAAATGCTAAGTCTGTTCTCATCCATATCTACGGCGGGCAAATACTTTAAAGGCGTTAAATTCAAAAAATGTGAGGGAGTTAGAGCCAGCGGCTCCGAGGGGTCACTAGACAACGTACGACAAAGTGGGCGGCTATTCATTACGCATTCAAATTGAGCGAGCACCGTACTTAGCTCTTCGAAGGACAAAATTTGATCTCCTATTACTCGGTATAAGTGACTCTTTAGACTCTTAATATTAGTATCCCAATTGCCCCCAAAATGACTAGCGGCTGGGACGTTCAGAGACCACTCAATGCGGTTCTCGGCTAGAATGTGAGCGAACTCCGAATTATAATTGTTCGCGCCACTTGCACTATCGCTTAACGCTCAAGGGATTCGTTAATTATTATCCAATAAGATTACTGCAAAGCCCATTTCCGGTTTCCTATCTACCGCCCTCTATGCCCAGCATGTGCATTCGTATGTTAACGGGCTCACACACAAGTTAAGAAGACACGCAATCAACCGCACCGCTAATATCTCGCATCATCGCTCCCGCCCTTGTGTAATTTGGATATTGAATTATACAAGCATATAGTAAAAAGTATAGACATTTGCAATAACGTTATATTTCGTGATTATCTGTGAAGTTGATAAGTGTGAAGACAGCCGGCAGCCATCGAGACACGAGGCAGATCAGCGGAAGTCCAGGTGGGTGCACATGCATTCCTTCACGTCCTTCCTATATCCCGAATTCAGGGGATTTGCAGTATCACGAATAAATTAAATTCCATTCACTGCTCGCACCGCGCTCATATACAGTCCACTATTCTATTTAAATTAATAGCCGCACCGCATAACATTATTTAATACATTTGAACCAGCAGTTTGGTGGTTGAACGCCAAATCCACCATATATTTTTTGGTCCTTCGGCCGGGATTAAATTAATATTTTTTGGTCACTTCGGCCGGGATTAAGATAACCTTTAGGCCCGGAGAAGTAAATTCATTTTTTTATATATTATTAAATCATAATAAATTGTAGTTCTAATTATACTAACTACAATATTTATTTGTCCCGCATCGCTTATTACATGTATTATAATACCTTTGTAACGCATACCACACCGCTTCATTATTCCATTAATGATATTTTTCTTGTTGATTAACCGCCATCTTTCTAGTAACGCGAGATTGCTTCGTTCCCCAGTTAACTAATTCTACCGTCACTTATCGCAATAATTTTAGTCCGCATTTGTTTGTTGAAAATGACGACGAGAAGCAAAGAATCTAAACTGGTTTCGGATGAAGAAGTTAGTCTAAAAATTATTATCGCTAAACGTAATTATATTTATGAACGATTACAAAAAATTTACGAGACCTCAAAGGGCGCATTTAATTCCTTGGACGAGCAGAATTTATTTCTTAGCATCGCTTCGAATATAGAACAATTACGTAGTCAGTTTCAAGAAGTTCTAGATAACTATAATACTAAACATTTAAAATTAAACCCTAATGCAGACGTTGATTACGAGGCTTGGAACTCATTTGAAGATTTATATAGTCGTATTAAGTGCCAAATTACGAAAATATCCACATCGCCTTCCACTGTTACGTTAGAAAATAGATTTCGTACTAAATTAAAAACTTCACTTCCGTCAATTGAATTAATGTCATTTAACGGAGACACCAGTGGTCCATGTTTTATCAACAATTTAAGACATTAATTCACGACAATTTACAATTAACTGATGCCGAACGTGTTTATTATTTGGTTAACAAATTGAGTGACAGGGCGTTATCAGTTTGTGCCGGGTTAGCCCCTACCGCAGAAAATTATTCCATTATTTGGAATGCGCTTATAAGAAGATATAATGACGAACGCACACTCGCATCTATGTATATTAACCAACTATTGAATTTAACACAGGTGAACGCAAACACAACAGGAGGTTATCATAAATTTATGGACAAATTTGATGCTTCAATTAATGCTCTAAAGCAATTAAAAATTGAGGACTTAGCTGATTTTTTGTTTTTAAATATTGCACTTAGAAAATTAGATCATGACACTGTTAAGTCATTTGAAATGTCTTGTCGCACAATTAGCATACCAAACTACGCCGCTTTAGTACAATTTTTATACGAACAGAATAGGGCTATATGCCATACATTTAATAATTCGCATACTTTATCTACATCTAATAATAATCGAAACAAATCACTTTCAAATAAATTTAGTAAAACATTTATTAATACAGATCCTTCGCATTCATGTATCTTTTGTAAATCAAGTGATCATGAACACTTGTATGTTTGCCCACGCTTTTTAAAATTAAATACACAACAACGTTACGATATTATTAAACAAAACAATTGTTGTATTAATTGTTTAAGTAATAAATACTCGACTTCTTTTTGTAAATCGAAGCGTAAGTGTATATACTGCGCGCGGCGCCACCATTCTTTAATTCATTCTGACCCGAATCAGAATGGCTCTAAGACTGCTTTTCGTAGTAGCAATACGTTACACTCAGAGGTTGTGCAGACGCGTAACGCTAATGCATGCAGCGCGCATTCGATTAATTACCGCACAGTTAACGATAATAAGGTAAATTCTTCTGTCGCTCACAATTCGAATACGGAGAAAAATGAAAAAACACTTACCTCTTCATGTAATATTTCTCGCGATTATAGTACTCTCCCGCGCTATACTACTTTATTGGGGACTGCAAAAAATAAAGGTCGTAGATAAGTACGACAATGAACATTTTATTCGGTGTTTAGTTGACCCCGGATCCCAAAGCGACTATATTACGAAGGATTGTTGTAAACGCTTATTTCTTTCCGTTTCGAATAAAAATCGTTTTACCGAAGTACACGGGATCGGTGGTGTGTCCCAGAAGATTTTAGGAGTCACTTCACTGCAGTTCACGTCTCGTTTTAATGATAACAAATTTTATCATATTGAACCATTAGTTGTTCCGACCATCACGGGTCAGTTGCCAGATTCGATAGTAGATGTTTCAAAAATTCGCTATTTAGATAAAATACGCTTAGCAGATGATCAGTTTCATCAACCTGGGTCTATAGATATTTTATTGGGGGTTAATACCTACATAAAACTTTTGTCGCCTGAAAACTTAATTCATTCGCAATGGCCTAGTGCCATAGAAACATCACTCGGATATATTATTATGGGTGATGCTGAAGTCGCTATATCACATCATTCGCCGCGTACATTTGTTTCCTGTTCTTACGATACAAATTTAAATCAAAATTGTCTTAATAATATAATGGAAAAATTTTGGAAAATTGAAGAACTTCCGCAAAAATTATATTTGAGCCGTGATAAGCAGGAATGTGAAGACATTTATACTTCTACTACTTACCGCCAAAACGACGGACGGTATGTGGTCGCCCTGCCATTTAAGAAAAGGTCCGACATATTGGGTGACTCTTTAATGAATGCAAAAAAACGCCTCTTACTTCTGGAAAAACGCTTTAACAAATATCCAGATCTTCGCGATCAATACAATGTTGTTATACGGGAATACATTAATAAGGGTATTTTATCCGCTGTTTCTGATAATGATTGTATACAGCCTTCTTTTTATTTGCCGCATCAGGTACGACAGGGTGTACGGAATGATAAAAGTATAACGAAGTTGCGCATCGTTTTAGACGATAGTGCTAAGTCGGATAACGATATTTCTTTGAATGACATTTTGCACACCGGGCAAAATTTACAAACAGACATTTTTAATATTTTATTAAACGTTAGAGTTTATCGCATCGCTTTCTTTGCAGATGTTAGGCAAATGTACTTGTGTATCGAAATCCAAAAATCCCATCGCGCTTTTCAACGCATTTAATATCGGTTTTCTACAGAAGAAACTATACGAACATATGAATTTAATCGCGTCACATTCGGATTACGCTCTTCCCCTTTCCTCGCACTTCGCACTTTACGCCTGTTAGCCGCTGACGAAAGGGAGTCCTATCCCATTGCTGCTTCTGTAGTGGAAAGGGATATTTATATGGATGACCTCGTTCCCTCCGCGCCTTGCGTCAACAACGCAGTCAACACCGCCACTCAACTTATCCAAATGTTTCGCCGAGGTGGATTCGATTTGGTTAAGTGGACAAGTAACTGAAAGGAGCTTTTACAACATATACCAGCATCACGTCGTTAACAAGACTCGGTATCATTTGATGATAATGACATTTTAAAAATTTTAGGTCTTCGTTGGTATCCCGCTACCGATAAGTTTTCCTTTCTTGTTTCGCCGCCACCGGTCACTTGTACCAAACGCGCTATCCGCTCCGCAACCGCTCGCTTGTACGACGTTTTAGGACTTGTCGGTCCAGTAATACTTTACGCCAAATTATTAATTAAAGCCTCGTGGGTTCTTAACATGGAAGAAAACCCATTTATCTCATTAAGCTTAAAATTTTCTAATTGGAATAAGTATTTACGATCCGTTGTTTACGTTTAAAGGTTTTTAAACAAATTACCGCGCATAAATAAAATTATAACCGCATCCGACATAGAGATTTCTGAAATCACAGTTATTAAAATTGTGCAAGGCATCGCTTTCGCCGAAGATATAAAAAATATTAAAAAAGGACAACTATGTTCATCAACATTACGAAGGTTATCGCCATTTATCACGGACGATGTACTTCGAGTAGGTGGTCGGTTAGATTATTCGTCTTTATCGGATTCCCAAAAGCATTCAATATTGCTACCAAAAAAGGGGCATATTGTTGATCTTATAATTGATTATTATCACTATAAACATTTCCACGCTGGTCCTTAGTACTTACTTGCTGCATTACGGGAGAAATATTGGATATTATCAGCTCGCCGTGTAGTGAGATACCGCATTCATAGGTGTAACATTTGTTTTCGACATAAACCCAAACCTATTTACCCCATGATGTCTGCCTTGCCTGCTTGCCGCCTAGAGCAGTGTAATGCGTTTACACACACAGGTGTGGATTTTTCGGGGCCACTTTATATCACATTGACGCGTAAACGTGGTATACGAAGCCAGAAGGCTTATTTATGTTTATTTATATGCCTCGTTACTAAGGCAGTGCATTTAGAATTAGCGTTTGATCTAAGTTCGGCGGGTTTTTTAGACGCTTTTAAGAGATTTATCTCTCGTAGAGGTCCGTGTCGATTTATATACAGCGATAACGGTACTAATTTTGTCGCCTCGCGTTCATATTTACATGAATTACATGGATTTTTAAAATCAGAAGAATATTATAAGGCATTCAGTCAGGTTGTAGTGTTATGTTACTTACATACCATTTTAACTATTTTAAATTTATTTTTCCATTCTGTTTTCTATTTTCTGCATTCATCTCAAAACTAGATATTTTGCATCACCTTTATTTCCATAGGAACCTGTAACATTTTTAAACCATAAGAACACAATAACAAATCATTTTCACGTCGTATTTTCACGTTATCAGCACTTTTTAAATTGATGTCAATGGAGTCTACCTTTTTCGGTCTTTTATTTAGTTCTCCGTAACTCTGCAATTTCGGGCTTCGTGCGCGCTGTTGCGCTACCTTTTTTCCTATATCAATAATATCTCATTTTTCACTTAAATCTTGCCGTTTCTCTATTACGAGCCTAAAACCAAAATTTGACATGTTTTGACATCGTTGTTTATCTGGTTGTCATGGCAATTTTTATTCAAATATCGTTACCGGCCTGATGTTTTTACTTCAAAAATACTCTTTTCTTCTTGGCCATTTACAAAAATTTGCTTTTAATTTAAATAATTTCAAATAATTTCTCGTTCTTATCCCAGATCCGTCAAAAAGTATAAAAGCCGAACAATCGGCCAATAGAGGTTCTCACTTCAGCTTTGATACAAGAAGCACCGCTTAAAGGCTTTATCCGCACTACCTCGGGATCTTGCAAGCCTCTGCCTTCTCCTGAAGTCGTCGCCTAGCCACGCCTACGCCTCCACCTAATAGTGCCGCGCTATCTTCGGCTGCTGTGCGTGCTTGTCTCAAGCGCTGCGTGTTCCTACTCCAGAGGCTGCGTGTCTACTCCGGGCGTTGTGTGTGCTTACTCCGAGTGGTGTGTGTGCCTACTTTAAGTGCTGCGTGTACCTGCTCAATACGCTGTGTGTACCTACTCCAGACGCTGCGTGGACCTACTCCAGACGCTGCGTGACTACTCCAGGCGCTGTGTGTGTCTACTCCGGGTATTGTGTGTGCTCATTCTGGTCGCTGTGTGTGCCTACTGAAACTCAACCCTCCAAGCGCTCCACATTTCGGGGGTTTGTGGGAGTCCAATATTAAGGTTGTAAAAACCCATTTGTTTCGCGTAATAGGTAAGCAAATCCTCACGTATGAAGAAATGCTTACTACTCTTTGTCAGATCGAGTGTATCTTAAATTCTCGCCCGCTTTATGTATTAAGCAGTGATCCATCGGAACCTACCGCACTTACACCCGCACATTTTCTAAATTTAAAACCACTTGAATGCTTACCAGCTGCAGATTTAAGCAAGGAACGCATTAATCTCTTATCACGCTTTTCTTTAATAGATTCTCTAGTCCTTTTGGAAACGCTTCAGATTCGAATACTTACATACATTACAGAGTAGAGTGAAGTGGAATAAGAACGCTACTGCCATTTCAGTAGGGACGATTATTCTAATAGACGTGGATAATACTCCACCGCTTCAGTGACCTCTAGGCGTTGTCACCGAATTGTTTCCCGGCAAGGATGGTGTGGTACGCGATGCGCAAGTTAAACTTAAGAATTCCACTTTAAAACGCCCTCTTATCAAACTGTGTCCTTCACCAACACAGTGATTAATATAGGTAATTTTGCATTATCGTTTATATATTTAGTTTAATTCTTAGGTCATAACGTCGCTTCATTTCGCTACTATATAAGTATTTATCTATATATACATATATATATATATATATATATATATATATATATATTTTTTTTTTATACTTTACTTGCTAGTTGAGGATACCTCAAGGCCGGGGGGGTGTTCGCGCCACTTGCACTATCGCTTAACGCTCAAGGGATTCGTTAATTATTATCCAATAAGATTACTGCAAAGCCCATTTCCGGTTTCCTATCTACCGCCCTCAAGACAAGTTGAGAAGACACGCAATCAACCGCACCGCTTATATCTCGCATCATCGCTCCCGCCCTTGTGTAATTTGGATATTGAATTATACAAGCATATAGTAAAAAGTATAGACATTTGCAATAACGCTATATTTCGTGATTATCTGTGAAGTTGATAAGTGTAAAGACAGCCGGCAGCCATTGAGACACGAGGCAGATCAGCGGAAGTCCAGGTGGGTGCACATGCATTCCTTCACGTCCTTCCTATATCCCGAATTCAGGGGATTTGCAGTATCACGAATAAATTAAATTCCATTCACTGCTCGCACCGCGCTCATATACAGTCCACTATTCTATTTAAATTAATAGCCGCACCGCATAACATTATTTAATACATTTGAACCAGCAGTTTGGTGGTTGAACGCCAAATCCACCAATAATACTTGCTAGCTAAGAGCTCATGTTGTTCTGATAAAATACGTTTTGCACCGACGTAGTTCGTACCGTTATCCGAATATAATTTACTTACAGGGCCACGGCGGGAAAGAAATCTTTTAAATGCACCCATAAAGCCTGCTGTGCTTAGATCACCAACGAGTTCTATATGCACCGCTCGAGTAGTTAGACATACGAAAATGCAGACGTAAGCCTTTGTGGATCTTATACCACGCCCGCGAGTGAGCGTGACCTTAAACGGACCAGCGAAATCAGACCTGGTGTGCGTAAAGGGCTTTACAGATTGTATTACTCTACAAGATCTAAGTTCCGCCATTTCCGGAAATGACGGCCTGGGGCGTGCCCGAAAGCAAGCTATACATCTGTGCACCCGATTGCGGATTAAACTAAGTGCGGAAAGAATCCAATAATTCTGACGCAAGATCGACATCAGCAAGTCGGGGCTAGCGTGCGAGTTCAATTTATGATGGTAATCGACTAATAAATTCATGATATGGTCTTTACGCGGTAAAACTATAGGGTGCCGTTGGTCGAAACTCAACTGTGAGTTGGACAAGCGTCCACCTACTCTTACAATCCCATCCTGTAAAAATGGCTTAAGGCGTTGAAAGGCGCGACTACAAGCTCTGTTCGATTGTAATCTTGTAATTTCTTAAGAGAAATGCGCACGTTGAAGTTCACGTAATACTAGCGACTCGGCATAGTTGTAATCGGACGCTAAGACATACGAACGTCGCGGTAAAAGCTTCGCGAATCGACAAACGTAAATTACGCTACGCAATAATTTCGACCAAGAGGACAAGCGGTTCGCCAAAGCAATGATTGGAGAAACCTCGCTCGAAACGTTCGCCACTAGAGCGTGTCTCTTCTCTTCCGGCGGTTGTGACACCGACGAAGGTTCGAAATCGGTTATTGGCCATTGCGAGGGATCCAAGTGAACCCAAGAAGGTCCGTGGAACCAAAGCGGGTGGTCCATTATTTGCATCGGGGTGAGTTCACGGGATAGACAATCGGCAGGGTTTTCCGTACCGGACACGTGATAAAAGTTCTGCGTTTCTAACTCGTCTTGGATCTTGGCCACTCGGTTCGCGACAAACGTATTCCAACGGTGGGGTGAAGAATGAACCCAGCATAAGGCGACGGTGGAGTCGGAAAAGGCAAATATCCTTTCTATTTGAACTCTATCCCTACATGCGCTGATAACTGCGGTAATAAGCTTGGTGAGTACTAATATTGCGCAAAGCTCTAAGCGCGCCAGAGAGACAACCTTACGGGGGGAGACTCTCGACTTAGAACTAATGAGGCTAATCGAATTTCTACCATTATTCTGGACGTGGAAATATACAACGCCCCCGTAAGCCTTCTCGCTGGCGTCTGCAAACCCAACGACCGTGATGACGCTATTTCTATCGACGTTTATATGACGCGGTATTTTAATTTCTCTTAGTAAAGGAAGTTCCTCTCTAAAACGCTGCCACAACCGATCAATGCTGTCAGGCGGCGAGTCATCCCAGTCGCATTCAAATAACCAAAGTTGTTTAATCAAAAGCTTAGCGTATAATACCACCGGAGCTACGAAACCCATGACATCCCATAGTCTAGCAACGCATGACAGTATTGTGCGCTTTGTGCACTTCTCTACGGGCGGATTTACCTTAAGGCTAAACACGTCGGACTCTGGTGACCAACACAGACCAAGCACCTTGTGTGTATCAGAATCGTCGAATTCCTTTATCGCCGAAAGACGGTGTGATAGTGGGATTGTGTCTAAAACCGGACGCGAATTACTAGTCCACTTGACAAGATCGAATTGACCCGATTTCATGAGCTCTATAACTCGGCGGTGGTTATGGTGGCCTCCTCCACGCTATCGACCGAGTGTACAAAATCATCCATATATAAACCGCTCTCAATTGCCCTCTTAGCTTTAGGGTAAGAGGGACCTTCATCGTGAGCGAGCTGTCTCACCGTGCGTAACGCATGAAATGGGCTTGACTTTAAACCAAAACAAACGCAGTTAAATTCAAACACCATTAGAGGTTCCTTTGGGTTGAAACGATATAAACGAATCTACGGTCGCATTCACGGACCCCTATGCAAAGAAACATTTGGCGAATATCGGCGGATAATGCTATACTAAACAAACGAAAATTGGCTATTATATTAAATAAACTGCCCTGTAAATTTTGCCCACTATAGAGGATATCGTTAAGCGACAGGTGAGTGCTAGTTTTAGCACTAGCGTCGAGCACTACACGTAACTTAGATGTAAGTTTGTCCTCCCTAATGACCCCGTGGTGTGGTATGAAATACGACGGTGTGTCTTCGTAGTTATCTAATTTCGAAGCCACAAGTGATATGTAACCTTCCCTTATATATTCGTTAATGACGCCGTCATAAGCTTCCTTTAACTGGGGTGAAGCGAGCATCCTACGCTCCAAGCTGTAGAAACGTTTTTCCGCCATTTGACGCGAATCGCCGAGAGATAAAACATCTCCTTTAAAGGATAGCGCTACACTATATCTACCGTCGCGATCACGAACGGTCGTGCGGACGTAAATTTCCTCGCATAATCTGTCATCTGAGCTAGCTATGGGTGGGACGTTCTCCTCCTCCGTCTCCCAAAATTTGCGGACTAACGACTCGAGCGGTTCGACAACCATACCACAATAAGAGGTTGCCGAAATACTATCTATGATGGGGGCGGAGCCAACGATGACATAACCCAAGACGGTTTCCAATGCGTAAGGCGCGGTATGCGAGGAGTTGCCCCTTGTTTAACAAAAGATGAGGGAAAAGCGATGCTCCAATGAGCATGTCTATGTTTCCAGGGACGGCGTAAGTGTCGTCTGCTAGAGTCAAATTTTTAAATTCAATCATTGCCGAGGTGTCAACCGAAACGGTTGGCGGCCGTTCAGTGACCCTATCTACTACTAGTGCATTTATATCAAAGTTAACATTACGATCTATCCGAGAATAAAATTTTAAATTTGTATATCCCTGGGTAACTTTACTAGTACCTCCGATGCCTTTGACTACGGGACATGAAAGTGACCTATTTATTACTAAGCCTAAGCGCTGACAACATTGTCGTGTTATAAAGCTATTTTGGGCTCCGCTGTCCAGCAGTGCACGGACGCTTTGTTCGTTTCCACGCGAATCCCTAACCAAAATACGTGCCGTACCCAGTAACACGGTTGAAGGAGGTTGTGCTCCCATATTTGCCAATGAGCACAGAGCGACATCACCAGGTCGACCGCTAGAATCATTGACTTTAGTAGGGGTGAATTCCTTGTCCGCTTTACTTGACGCCGATATGTTGCTATTTTCAAAATGTAATAGCGTGTGATGTTTCCTGGCACACTTGCTACATACGGAACTCGAATTGCATTTTGCAACTAAATGCTTATCGCTTAAGCAGTTCAAACATAGGTTGTTTGTCTTTACTAATTTATAACGTTCGCCTGGTGAATATTTACGAAAAGTCGCACAATTATATTAATTACCGTGTTTATCTTTACATACGATACAAGTATGCTGAAGCGATGTTGACGTAGCGGTTACGTAAGTTAACGACCCTGCTATTTTAGATGGTTGAGTCTGTCTACGGTCGACGCACCTTTTAATCTCCTGTTTAACGTTCGGAGAGCGCTGCATCACATTTATTTGATCTCGCACGAACGATGCTAATGAATGAAAGGAAGGCATCTCCGAGCTACGATGCTCCATTTCAAACGCACGCACGGTGTCGGGGTCTAATTTCTTTAGTGCAATATGGAGAAACATTACGTCCATAAGGTCATTAAATTTCAAATTCTTAAGGGCAGCCACCGATGCCACAAATTTATCTAAAAACTGCTCTAAGCCGTTGATGTTCGCGGATGATATAGGTTTAAGATCGAATATCTGGTCCAAATATTCGGAAGCTAACATTCTCCTATCTTCATATTTAGTTTTAAGCGTTTCGATTATTAACAAGTAATTGTTTGTTGTAGGTGTAAAATCCGAGCAAATTGACTGTGCCTGGCCACTAAGTTTACTAATTAAATAATATAAATTTTCAGCGTCCGATAACGATGGGTTATTATGTATATTGTTTTGAAAACTACTGAAGAAGAAGGGCCATGTCTTAATATCACCGGAATTACCCAATACCGGAATATCTATTGGCGGCAACCTAATTGAGTTACGTGGGCGTACCTGTGTTTCCGGCTTTGCTTCGTTTTGAGATGGAGACTAAGAGTTTCGCCGTTCTTTTCACGTGACACAACATGTCTTCAAATGCTAGAAGCGGTTGGTAGTTCACTATATATTTCGGGTCGATTTGTAATTCCAAATGATTATTTTGGTCTAATCCTTTCGTAATCCGTCCGCAAAGAATCCACCGTTTCAATTTCATTCAAAAAAGTTTCCCGCACTGCTTCTACATTAATGTTCTTTATGTGATCACTAATACTTTGTATACGTGAAAAAAGTAAAAAAGTCTTGGCATAAAGCATTTTAATTTTGATTTCATTTCCACTAACTGCCATTTTAAATTATTATAATAAAATTATATTAATCACAATTAATCTCACAACGCTGGAGGATGGACATTCGCGCCGTATTACGTCATTAAATTGAACACCTGTTACAGCGAGTCGAAGTGACGCGTGTCGCTCGCTAAACTCAATATATTTTTATCAAAATTGTCGTTGTTTCAATTATTTAAGCGACTAATAAGCTTTAAATTTAAACCAAATATAAACAATATTTAAATGAATAATTCTATTTGCGAGTAACTAACCAAAATTTAAATTTAAACTAAACGAGTACTATTAAAGTGAAGAATTAATTCTATTTGCAAGTAACTAACCAAAGTCCAATTTTAAACGAACACTATTTAAGTCTATTAGAGTGCATTATCTAAATAATTAATCCAATAATTCGACCAGAAAATGGTTGAACGACTACTAAAACACCAGTCCAAATCCTGCCGAAGTGACCATAAAATGGTGGAGCGACGAGCCTAAGGCTACCGAAGTCCAATTCCCCGGTCAAGCCTTAAACCTATTACGCGAGATATTAACCAAAGTGGACTGTATATGCGAAATGCTTCTACGTTTACATAAAATGGCGACTATAGCACGCGGTTTCCCATACAATGCACTCGCTCTTCCCTAAAAACGAACTATTATTTGCCAAATCTATGAAAGGAATCCTGCTTGATTAGGAGAAAATAAATTGGAGCGGACACAATTATATCAAGCAGTAACTAGTAGGAATGTTCACTCACCGGGGTGTTGCTTCCATGCGGCTTGGGCACTATATTGCTGCGACTTCTGGAAGACACTCTGGAGAGAGGCGGTGCGCGACTATATCTCACACGAGGTGAGGCGGGTTTCCTGGAGCTCGACTGCTTCAGGCTAAGCGGTTATACTAGCGGTGCGCGTGGGCAATAGCTCTTCTATCACTATTGCCTTAAGCGGTGTGGTTCCAACGACGAGCGCGGCGGGAAGAGACTGCGCGTCGGCCGCGCGTGCCTTTTATTCCTTCGGTTGCGATGATTACGTGATATTCTAGAATCATCTTCTTTCCCCTCCCACCCCACCACCCCGATGTGTCGATAGGAGGGTATGAATGATATCGTTTGGAAAGGGATAAACGATTTGGCAAGCCTACCGTCAAATAAATAAATACGAATGTTTTCCTCGCAACCACGGGGTGTAGGTTGAAAAAGGGTATATAGAATAAATTTCGCCTCTACCTTGTACATTTTGTACTTTACTACTATTTTTACTGACACAAGGATATTTCTTCTTTTTTCTATCTATTTTTTCCCGTTTATTTTTTTGGTAATAAATTATATATAAAACTTAAAATATATAAAACATACCAAATATAAAAGTCCAAGTCAATTAATCTAATACTAATTAATATAAGCACTAAAAACTAGAACTAATATGACAATTAAATAATATATATTTAAGTAGAGCAATTTTCGCGATATGCTCCGCTCAGTCCAAAAGAGCTGCGCAAGGTAAAGAGATCAGACGTGCGAGCGAGAGGTAAAGTAATGTTGAGCAACACTGCACACGTCTGAACGCCGAGAAATCCCAGCGGAACTGAGAGAATTTTCGGGCGTTTCTGGTTTATAAATGGCATATAGGTAAAAAGTACGAAAATATATACTTTTTTAATTTTATTTATTTCTAAGTCACTTGAAAATAGTTCTATTTTATGTGGTTTTAAGTACGACTTTGGTACATGTATACTTCTAATAGAAAAAAATAGATATTTGCAGTAAAAAAAATCATGAAATTACAACTTTTTAAGCCCTTCAAATAAGAAAATTAAAGCATTTATAAAAAAGTGACCAGATCAGAATATTGTAGACAATATGTAAATAAATGTGATCTGAATACTTTTCTTGATATTTTTATAGTTTGTACATAGCAGAGACTTTAATAAGACCTTTTACGCATGTAACCTAAAGATAGGCATGTTTAACGCCTAATAGAGCTATTAATTTAAACACCAAAATAAAATTAAAAAATAGTTTCGAAAATATCAAATCCAACACTTTAAATAAATGTAAAATATGTTTTACTTTTTCTTTTTTAAATACTTTAAAAAAATATTTGTTTTGCTGTAAATTTTGCGAGAACACTAATTTTTACAAGACTGGGGCCTTAAAACAACTATCTATTCAATTGTCAACTTTTAATTCAAATATTGTTTTAAATCGTAGAAATAAATAATTGTCGATTTGATTATTAATCCTGGTAATTGAAATTACTTAAGTAATCTAATGAACTCAATAAAAAGTTATTGTTTAGTGAACTATTGACCAATCAAATCGTCGACCAATCAGAGCACACCTAAGTCATTATTACGTTTTCCTTATTGTATAAACGCGGGAATAGACTCACTTCAGTTTCCGCACACGTCGGCGTAGTTCTATTTTCCTGGTAAAGCTGTGTGATTATTATTTGTTAGTTTTTATAAAAAGAAGTGTAGAATAAAGTTATTGTGGTATAAAATTAAAAGTGTGTGATCTTAGATCTACTGATGTGTATAATGGACATAATACACGGCAGCATGACTGAACCCGTGTCAAATGGGGACAGTGGTGCTGCCTCACCAGAAATCAACCCCGAGATATATATATGTACATGTATATATATAATTTTGTCACTTTAAAGCTATTTGCTTTCTTAAAAGCTTGCACGACGAGGTTACACAGAAGATTGTCCATGGCAGTTGTACATAGTGTTGCGCGCCTAAGTTGACGTCTGGCACTAGCGCCATCTAGTATCGAATTGAAGAACTAAGCTTTCTAGAAGCCTCACACTCGAACTTTCTGCGTCTGGTCGGTCGGCGCCCGTATCTACGGGAATATTCTGGATGTTGCGGTGAAAATGGGTATTTAAAGGCGCTGTAAGCCGCGATCGGGGCAGTATTGAATTAGCGATACGAGCGAAGCTTTCTGAGTCAAATAAAGTGAACAAAACTGTTAAGTGTGAATAATTATTAGTGTGATTTAAGTTTTAATTGGTGTTCAGTAATTAAAGTGTCAATTTTGGTAATTCAATCGGCAGTTTTTATTGTCAGGAACCTCAAGCTCGTAACAATAGGTTTGGTTCAGTACGTCTCTATAAAGGCTTCCATCATCTGGATCGTATCGGTACTGGTGGTATGGTCCAGATCGTAGGACCAGGCATCATATAATCAAATAATTTCAGCATCTGTATTATATGTTGAATTTGTAGACTGTCGTACCAACATTATTCCAAATGTTTCTAATATAAAAGCTCGATCTTTTGAAAATTTCTTAGACCCATTATACAGACAGATACGGTAATAATTTTAAATTTTGTGTGATTTTATTTGAACCAGGCTCTCCATTTCAATGTTTGGTGCCGGCTGATCGTTTAGCCGGAATCAACACAATGGACAGACCTTGCCGGCCAGCAGTGCGCTGTCAAGTTTTGGATCCTTACGACGAACCCGATGGCGTGCTGGCCGACGCCGAATGTCGTCTGATTATTGGCGACCCGACTTATACGTTCTGGAGCTACTTCGTACTGAGGTAATTTACTTAATACAAACAGACTCTTTTCTTCTTAAAAACATTTAATATGTAGTACATTACGATACAAGGGACTTAAGTAACAGATTAATGAACCCAAGCGAAGCGAGTGCACTAATTTTACACGTTTTAATAATCGGTTACTCAAGTGCCGTGTACCGTACATTATTTTATAGTACAAGTGACTCAAATCCACGATAATTTGACTTTGATTCAAATTAAAGAAAACCATTATTATAAGAAAATCAAACAAAAATATTATTTCTGAGAATTCTTGAACTAAAATATTAACATCATGTCCGTATGAAGAAGTTTTGCTAGTAAATACAGAGAATGGAAAAGAAATAATAATCAAGGTAAAAATGTACAAAAAATTTAAACGACTTTATGTCAATTATTTTTTTATATTTCTTGAGCAATTATTCAATGTTTTGTTTGTAATTTAAAGATTTCTAATAGATGTTACTAATTAAAGTTCTATTGTTTTGTATTTATTGTAACGTTTTAATAGATAAAAAAAAAAATTATAATATTTTAAACTTTATGCATGAGTTAAGTAAAACATACCGTACAATAATCGGCCACTTAAGTCCCACATCTTGACCTTTAAGTCACCGTGTACAATAAATTATTTTTATTAATAATATTTTATATTAATTGATGTTAGTATAACGTAACGAAGCTTGTTTCAATTAATATTTATTATATATTCTTCAAAATAAAAATAGTTTGTCATTTTAGGTGTATAGCAGATATATGGCCAACTGCAGGATTGGCTTTACTCGGAGCTGCATGCGTTATAGCGACCAGGGAGACGTCACTCGGGCGAGGCGACGTTGGTCGCCAACTTGCTGTTGGCACCATTGGACTGGCCATTTTTCCGCCACTGGCTGGCTTTGCGGCCGAGCAAATGCCCGACACGCCATACCTAGTGCCGTTCCTTATGCATGCCCTGTTTATGTTGATCGGTGCACTAATTCTACTTATTGACGGGTTTGTATATTTTGCAGTTCGAATCGGTTTTGGTTAATTAATGAGGAATCGGACTCTAGTGCTCAAAGAATTCTAGTACTGCGATCTGCATCACAAATATGGTGACTATGGTAGATCCAGACTTGTATATGATATTGCTATGTATTTTGACAATGTATCCAAATGATCATCCGATTGTACCATATAAGCGTTACAGCGGCGGCTTAGTTAGTACAAGTAAGTGCTTGTCTATTGCAAATACGCTGTATTACTGTGATCCTTCGCTGTCGATTAACATCCGATACCATTGGGAAGAAAATTGCCGTGGCTTAAATCGCCTGGAAAACATGATTATCAGTTTCCGCTTATAATATGTCAATCAATCAATCAATCAAATCTGTCTGTCTGATCAAATGTGTCAAATGTCACAAGAATCTTGAGCGTTTTTCTTTACTTGTGTAGTAGCCATTTCTAGATTAGTCGATATGAGGCTTCGAGGCTGGGGACACGATAGGATTTACTGTCAGATTGATTCATTATTCACTCGACTGTTAATACTGACGCATGCCTCGTATTCATTTGAGATAAACAGTCATGAAGTGATTTAAAATTGAATACGTACTTTTGTTCCTTTAATATGTAGCAAGTGCTCAAGATGTGTTGATTACTATATTATATGTGTACGTCTGTGCTAGTGAGCATACAATGATGTTTGTTTGTGTGTTTATGTACGGGCGTGCATGCGCGTGAGTGTGTATAGATGTATGCGTGTGTATTTGTGTACGGATGCTTGCGTACGAGTGAGCATGCATAGATACATGCGTGTGTATTTGTGTACGTGTGCGTGCGTGCAAGTGAGTGTATAGATGCAAGCGAATGTTTGTTTACGGGTGCGTGAGTGCGAGTGAGCATTTAATGGTGCATGTGCGTGTGTTTCATGGTGGTGGGTGCATGCATACGACCGCGCGTGCGTAGATGCATGCGTGTGTTTGTGTACGTGTATGATGCGTGCATGCTAACGAGCGTGCAGAGATGCGTGCGTGTTTGTTTATTTACGTAGGTGCGTGTGTGCGAGCGAGCGTACAAAGAAACATGAGTGTGGGGTTGTGCACGTGTGCGTGCCTCCGAGCATAAGACCGGAGGCTCTTTTTATCATCGGAGACCCTTTTTACTGGAAACGAGGCATTCCATCTTAGTCCTTAGGGGTGACAACGCATCTGCATGTTGACACTTAACCGAGGATAAATGTGACTACCCACGGGCCACAGTATCTATTTATTATCAGGTGGATTGTGTGCACGTTTGTCACGTCTATTTCATAAAATAAATAGGAGCGTACGTATGAGTGCGCGGTGTGCGAATGTTACCGCGTGAGCGGTGAGCGGGTGTTGTATTGCGTGCGTGTGCAGGAGCATGCCGCTGTCGCCGCCGGAGTGGTGGTGGCACACGGCGGGCGGTGCGCTGGCCGTGCCACTGAGCGCGGTGCGGCGCTACGGCGCGGAGACGGCCGCGCTGTGCGCCGTGCTCGTGCTGCTCGGCGCGCTCTGGAGCGCCATCGACGCCTACCTGCCCTGGTCAGTACCCCACACACCTATAATTTATCCTAGAACTAATAACTTCTTCAGTATGTTACGGTACAATTCTTATTGTTGCCAAGATAATTAAGTTACCATGATCTACTTTAATCAACCACCGAGATGGCAATGTATTAATATTTAAAATTGCACTGAAGTCCATGCTCTAGTGAAGTATGTTATTGCTTTAAGGAATTTAAATAAGACATGTTTTACGTGAGACAGTCGGAAGTATATTTTTCAGAGAAACGGGAACACATACGATTCACACGCGATGCGTAAGGTGAATTTTACACGCACGTGGAACCGTCTTCTAGTTCACATTATTTTGATGTGATGACAACGCGGGTTTTCTAACTGCCAACTATGAATATTGTGCAGGTTAAGATATCCGTCCCTTTTGCACTGAGACTCTCAGTCCACAAAACTTTATGAAAAAGTCGGGATCTTGCCTATTTAGTTGCAGCATTCGTCGGCAAAACAGCACTGAAGGAGAGTTTGCACTCTTTGAATGTGGTATGGGTGAAATTGATAACGTTTTTTAAAAACACGATGAACCGATGATTTCGGTATTCCAGTGCGGCTTTGTATCATACGAACCGAAGTCGAGAGACCCTCTTCGCGTTCCTGTAGCACGACGTCGTCCTCGATTATTCGCGGTCACCCAGATTGAGGACCTCGAGGTCCAGGTATTCTACCCTCCCTGTAGACAGAAACCAATCGTTCAATCACCTCATACGTCGGATGTCTACGGTCTGAATATGGTACGGTCGGATATCAGTAGTTAGGTTGTACCAGTTCTGGCGCACTTGTAGAAAGGTTGTACCAGTTCTGGCGCACTGAGTCACAAGTGGTACAAGTACGACGTTCGTCGACTCACGATCCTAAAAAAAATAAAAAAATAAATAAAGGTTTTGGCATGCTCTGATCACGAATCTGCGGTCCATTTTTGCGTAGGATGCACGGTTCCGGAGATGTGCAGATCAATTAACTCTTATCTAATTGATATCCGCTGCGAGCCTCCACCGTCATTAGCGCTCCATTGTTCTTATCTACTTATCTATTGTTAGTTCAATACCGTCATTATCTATTCTTCCTCAGCGTGGTGCTATTGTATTATACTCCTTCGTTCCTATCTACACTAATCTGACTCATTAATAAAACACATTACCCAATTTTGTTAAAATTTTTATTTATAAAATACAAAATCTTATTACTTATTATCTATAAAATAGGAGCGAAACATCTCATCCACTAAAATATCGTTGTACAATGTGTTCCCTGTAAATATACTCGTAAAACTATGCATTGAACATCCCTGAAACTTATATAGCAAATACATTAAGCAATATTCGCCACAAACTGAAGTCCACTCATTCTGAATCCTATCAACATTCCAGTTACATCTTTTACAATTTCTTTTAAAAAACTCTAGATGATATCGTACAGGTGCCCGTCCGAATGAATCAAAATATTGACCGACGTCATTCGTATCGATATATAAAGCTACCCAATGTGACCCTGGTTTATCATCTGTATCCAAATTGCATATTATATACGTTGGTACGTGGGTGTACATGGGTAGTTTATTAGCAGCATAAACATTATTTTCTAGAGTGGGGTGAATCTTTTTCAGATGTTGTTGTACATCTAGTGTATCCATAATATTACTGCTATTAGTAGATTATTACAGTACCAATCTACTCAATGACTAATATAGGAATGATCAATTATAGTGATATCTAAATATTAAATTGCTTTCTTTGTGTTATACAAAACGTATTTGAGTCACCAATACACTGAACAAGACACGACAGGAAGGACGTAGGAATGTAGAGATAAGCAACAGAATGTAAGGTAAGCTTGTTGGCGCATAAAGATACTATCAATTCTACTGCAGAAATTCTTTAGATTAGAATTATTACTCACTGGTACTATATAAGACCAAGCAACTGCAGTCATGGAGTTAGTGTATGGTCGTTTGACCGCAGTGGATCTATCAATACTACGTTTGTGTTACTTCAACGCATCAAAGGCCATGGATGTAAGTGTTTATTCTATTGACAAACTTACTTTTCTTTCTGTTATTTTCTTACGTGTGTATGATTTAGTGTTAACAAATTATATTTAAATATTATGTGTGTGTATATGGTTAAGCCGTGGTAGCTCAGATGGTTAGCGCAAAATGTAAAATTCACAGTACGCGACCCGGGTTCGATCCCCGCCGGCACCAATTAAATTGTTAATTACAATTTTAAGTGCTGATTTACCACGTGCTCAGCGGTGAAGGAAAACGTCGTGAGGAATGCATGTCTGAGAAAATTTCGAAGGCATGTGAAGTTTGCCAACACGCATTGAGGTATCGCAGCGAACATTTCCTAGCCCTAAAACCCTCTCAGAAATGAGAGGAAGCCTATGTTCAGCAGTGGACTTTAATAGGTTGTAACTTTAGCTTTTTTAACTTTTATGATTAAGTGTTAACAAATTGATATTAACATGATAACTGTGTTGTTGCAGAAATCATTGAGCTTCGATGAAAATACCTATAAACAGTATTACTACTCGCCACTCTCCCCTCAAGAAGAGAGTGATGACATCGTCATTAATAATAACACATGCGATGGTGGAAAAAGAAAATCGCAATCGATTGATCATTTTTTTGAAGCTGAATCAAAAATAAAAAAGAGGAAGCTGTTATCATCAACCGTAGCACGAGCCGCTAGAGATAGTGTATCATACATTTCTACTAATTCTGACGACGGAGACCAAGCGACGCATCTCATCAAAATTGAAATGTACGATATGAAGAAGCTATCCAAGATTCCAACTACTGATCATTGGAAACATGCTTCCACGAGGATTAAATATTACGTAAAGACTAATAAGGATAGCATCTACGACAACACAAACGCCCTCGTATACAATATTACAAAGACAATAGCAGAAAGTGAAAAAGTTAAAAAATACTTTTTTAACAATGACAGTCATTAGCTGATCATTAGTGAATGTGATTCTGTTTACTTAAATTACAGGAAGACAAGAGCAGAAGAAAGAGATGAGTGTGGCATACGTGTACAGAACACATCATTGAAGAACAAAACTACAACACTGAGTGGAGATGAAAACGAGAAGAATATGCAGTACTCAAGAGCTGAATATCCATTCTTCAGTTCAAAATCTAGCCGGTTGCTCAGTTTCGAAAACTGGCCTCTCGTTATGCGACAGAAACCTGAAGATCTTGCAGAAGCCGGTTTCTTTTATACTGGCCATGCAGACAGGACCAAGTGTTTCCATTGTGGTGGTGGCTTAAAAGATTGGGAAGATGATGATGATCCTTGGCAGCAGCATGTTCAGTGGTTTAGTCAGTGTGCTTATGTAAAATTTAAACTCGAACAGAGTTTTGTATTACATTAAATAGAATATTTATAAAGAAATAAAAAAATAATATATTGCATACAATTTGTTTTATTTAATTTTATAATGTTTCACATAGTTACATACACACAAAATGCATTACACATAACTCATAAAATCTATCACACAACACATATTATAACCTTAACTACTATAGTCTACAGTAACATTTCTGTTTTTATCTATCTCAATAATATTATCAAACTCAGCATAAACTATACAGTTAATTGTTTGTATTAGTGAGGATTCAAATCGTACTTCTAATCTTACACTACCATGCTTTATGAGATTCCAATGAGCTGATGAGTTGGCTGATAAATCAGGAGTTAAGTCAAATGCTAATAGACAGTAACCTCTGGCATACTGTTCACAAGAGATTCCATTTCCTTCATTAAGAAAGTGAATACCAGTTCCCGAGAATAGAGTATGATATGCTGATGTAAATATGCTATTATTAAAAGATGGTTGCAAAGCTTTTGAAGGTATTTGTTGACCATCAATATATAAGCTGAAAGAATTAATACCATAGTTTTCAAAGTTAAATGGATTTTTAGTAAGGGAACCATTAAATGCAGAATTGTTCACAAATCCAATTATACATCTTTTGGGTACCTGCCCTAAAAATATATTATCAAGAGTTTTTCCTTGAACACCCGATGGAATTGTTAAAACTTTTACTTCAGCTCGAGTAATAGGATATTTAGCAGTGGTAGAAGCTAAA
Organism: Parnassius smintheus behrii; assembly: GCA_036936625.1. Lineage (NCBI taxonomy): Eukaryota > Metazoa > Arthropoda > Insecta > Lepidoptera > Papilionidae > Parnassius > Parnassius smintheus. The sequence continues at coordinate 29,644,706 of JAUPFT010000003.1, read as the reverse complement.
ACTTTTTGATGTGCGAGTAATACACTTGGATTAATTCGTGCTCGTCGAACAATAAGAGTTGCGTCCGTAATGCAAACTTTAAACTTAACATCGTTTGACCCAGCAATTAAATTAAAGCTCTCTCTCGATCGAACCAATTTAACACTCATTTCAACACCATTAATTAAAAATTTATCTTGGTTGAAAATGTCACCGTGAAGATGACCAATCATTTCTATTTCCTTACTTTCACTAATCAATTCCTGTCTTTTAACAAATCCTATGTTTTTACCATCCGTAGAATCTATTTTTCCTGCTGTATCATCATACCAAAGACTACAAGTAAGATGAGATTGTTTAGCAGCAGGAGCATAGTTTAAAAGGGTTTCCATGTATGCTCGATATGCATAGGTATTATTAGGTGGTGATACAAGTTTTTGGTTTAAATAAACATCAAGTTGACTAAAAAGTGAATGCAGCCAATTATTTACAGGTGCTACTATTGTAGTAGATATCAAGTTAGTTGAATCTTGATTTAATACTTTTGCCTTTATGTGGAGTAATGTATGAGACAAATCTATGTAGTCATCGCCTGTCCCAGGAACTTGAAACTCGATAGGTCCATCATCACCGAGAGATGAAATTGGTTTATAATGAATCCACAATCCATTTTCAATGCTAGTTTGTGTAGACGGTAGTGCAAACAAATCCAATTCTGACTTAACGCACTCGCAAGAATGATTATGAAGGAAAGACATATTTAATTTGAAAATATATCTTTGTTATTTTTTGGTTTTAGACCAAGTTTTTTCGCAGCTTTCACTTTAGCAGTTAATGGTGGAATGAACGAGGTCAATCGTTTTCTTTTAGTTTTATACCCAGATCCTGTCATGTTAAATTGATCAATTTTCTCATCAGCCTTTCGTTTTAAATTCGTACTAACTTGCTTTAGACGATCTTTTATTGAGGCTTCCATAGGACGCGCTTGAACCATATCCGATAAAAGTCCTACTCCAGCGCTTAATGCCTCCTTACCAATCACTCGAGCACCACTTGAAAGTAAAGGTAAAACTGATCTAAATAACCCCCCTAAGAAGCTCCCAATACCATGACCGCGTGGGTATGGTGCACCCTTATAAATTACTCCAACTCCTGACCCAGCTTGATGTGTATAATAATTTTCATATGGACATTTATGATGATCACGAAGAGAATTCATTATTATAATTTTCGGAAATGTAGTTTAATACACACGGTTCCAAACTGGAATGGTATTTTTGTCCTGTGCTCGATCTTATAACTATTTCCAGCGTATCGAACTCTCTTCGCATAACAGGTAAGTAGTGAGGTTGAGAGAAAACGTGCATTTTATTTGCACCATAAATGTATTTTGTAGGATCTAACGAAATGACTCTTAGTAAAGGAGTCATAACATCACCCACAATCTGAGGATCGATAATGTCACAATATAGAAAGAGTTGAGATGGTAACCCTAAGTGTAAATTAGCAGGACACTTTCCAAAATTTCTCTCTAGGAGATTTTTATTTGGTTCATAACCTAGTTGTAAACTTAATTTGGGTGATAATGTTACGGATGTTATATTTTTATCCAAAACAGAAATAGACACAAATTTTGTCATTTCATCATAGCGAAATTTCAAGTTCTCTCCGATACCATTTAACACTCTTAAAATATGCTCAACGTTATCATAGTTGGTAGCTGGAATATGTTTTTTGTAGTACACTGTGGATGGTTTATCTTCATTAGGCATTAACATAGATTTTGTAATGTATATAACATTTTCATGATCTTGAACAGTAAACATGGTACATGGATATTGAAACTCGACAACTCCAACCGACCATTCACCTTCTAATTTAATAGCTTTCGGTAATTTCGTTGAAAAATTTGTGGTCTTGTTATCAGGAAAGTATTCCATTGAACTATTGCTGAGCAAAGTTAAATAAAAACTTTCTTTATTCATATTTCTTTTAAACTAGAAGCTAAAATCCAACTGTTAAATTTTTCTGGATAACCTTTCCACTTCACTAATACTTCTTTTCTGTTACCTGAGTAACGAGTGTCAATTATTTTATCTATTTTATATTGTGAGGTGGGGTTGTAAGTGATTTTCTGTAATTCTCTTTCATAAAAAGTACCAACTATTGGTTCATTTTGTAAATCTGTTATTGTATAAACAACCCATGGAGATCTATCAATTATTGAAGATATAATAAATATTTCATCACTCCAATTTGATTCATATCCTTTTTGGAAAGCATGTTTATATTTAGTTATTCGAACATAATCACCCACATTGAAATTTGGTTTAGGATTTTCTAAAGAAAGTTTGTTTGACCGTCTATCATAAAGATTAGTCCAAACTGTCATAATATTGTTGGAATTTACATCATATGGGCACATCTTAATACTAGAGTGAAAGCTGTGATTGTAAGAGTATATTAAATCTTGTAAAACATCTATATATCTATAAGTATTATTATGAGTGAAATAACGCCACATTTTCATTTTTAGTGTTCTTTGAAATCGTTCAACAATACTGGCCTTAATGTCGGGATTGTTAGTGGTATAGTAATTAATCTTTTTGGATTTAAAGTATTTTTGTACATCTTTTGAAACAAATTCTGTACCTTTATCAGATTGTATGTGAGTAGGTGTTAAATTACTTTCAGTAAATATACTTTCAAAACATTCTTTAGTTGTTTCTGAGTTTTTCTTTTTCATTGGTCTTGCAAAAGCATATTTACTAAATACATCAATAACACAAAGTATATACTTGAAACCATCATTATATTGAGAATAAGTTCGCATATCACTTAAATCAGCTTGCCACGGTCCATTAATATTTGATAGAATGTACCTATTACGCGGGAATTTTTTTCGAATGGGTTTATGTAATGTGTATGTTTCTTGTGATTTTAACCATTCCTTTACTTGCTTTTTATTCATTTTACCCTTCATGGCTTTTGATAATTTATCAATACTACCAAAACCAGCGGGATTGGATGGGTCATAATAAATCCTGTTAATTTCTTCTAGTACGGGGTCCATTTTTCCCACTCAAGCCTTTTACGTATTTTAGTTGTAGACTTTTTATCTCTACTGCTCGGTGTAGAAAACTCTTGAAATTCGATCTCAGAGGGTTTGTTCAGATCTTTTGCTTGAAGTTGGTTAATAAACTCACATCTCTTTGGATTTCCAATATAAGTAAGTGGTACTTTAATATCTTTTAATGCTTCAGCAAATCTATCCCACCCTACTGGATCACTTCTTTTTAAGGGTCTTAGTGAATCATTTATTAAATCAACAATATTACTTCCAGGAATTTTTTCATTATCAATTATGACTGTACCTTCGTTATCCCAATGTATTTTACCTTTACTTGTTTCAACTAAGTTTAATAATAACTGTCCTTTTTTATTATAAGTTTTTGGTATTAAACTGAGTATTTGAGCTGGTGTGTAAAGTGGATTTTCAACATTTTCTTTACTTTTGATGGATCGATTCTCCTCCAACAAAGATTCAGCATCAACTGAAGTTTTTAGATCTCTATCTTTATTTTTAAAACCAATTTTAGACTCGTTTGAATCTTCATTAGATGTATCAGAATAACTTGGTAATCTGAGTGGTTGACGATCCTCTTCGGTAAAATGAAGGTATCTTTGCAGTGTTTGTAAATATAACATCCATTTCTTTCGGTCTTCCGTCTTACTATTCATAATATTTTGCATTTCAATATCTAATCGAGATAAACTACTATTAACCTTATTTTCTTGTTTTAATTTTTCAATCAATCCAGGTTCGATAAGTATCATTTTCTTTGCATTTTCCATGTTAACTGGCTAGTCCACTCACTAATCCACTCAATATTACACCTAATATTATTGGTAAGAAAGCCCTTCCTTTTTGTATAATTATATTTTTTCTTAGTTTATGTTTACACTTACGCACTAGTTGACGGAGTATATTTTTGTGTTTATTCAATTTTTGTCTATCTTGATCTTTAAGAGGTACTTTTCCTTGTAAAACGTTATGAATACACTCACAAATACAGTTAATTTCTTCTTCATCACACGTTTTAAGTAATGCTCTTTGATATTTTGGTTTAAGCGTATGCAAAGCGTTTAGCAAATGTTTATGCGTTGTGAGTCGACGATGCATCATTTAGCAATGATTTGAAATGTTTGATTCTTGGTGTATTTAAACTCTTTTGTGGGGACGTAGACTGTGCAGAAACCATTAAATGGGAAGACATTTGTCTTGATACGACAAAAATCATTGGTATTCTGTTTTAAATCTACCATTAAATATCCATGCGCCTCTAGAGTTGCATCCCTGTAGGCATCTTCAATAAATTTTGGGTTATCTGGTGACACTTGTCGTGCTAAATATCTTATTTGAGTTTTATCTCGAGGGTTTTTAAAATATATTATATAACTTGAGTTTAAGGATATGTCTCTTTGCCCTTTACCCTGATGAAATAAATTTTGTGTTAAATAAAATACACTAAGATTCCTGTGATGACTACCTTTTGTAAATATATCCACAATTCTTCCATCGGACTCTCTCATTAGATCATCAATAATAACAAGATGTGGGTTTTCACCGTCAAACATATTAACATTTGGAATTCCTTGATGGTAGTTAACATTTGGTAAATTATATAAAGGTTGCATTTCATCAAAGCACCATGTGATCTGATTAAAATCACAATTACATATTTCTGTAACTGATTTTATGAAATTTGTTACAAAATTTGACTTCCCACATCCACTTGGCCCCGCCACAATAGCAGTAAACGGATGGATAAAGTGAAACATTACACACGTCTAAAGTTGTAAGGGGTGAAATAAAAAATGAAAGTGTTGGTGTTAACAATTAATATATATTGCAAACATTATATAAAACAGAATGATCTGTATACTATTTCTAACACAATTGGTACATCATAATTTTACAATCAACTCAACCTCAAATAAATGCACACACACACACACGCAAATATAAACAACAATTAACTTAAATTATTTACAATAAAACAACGATTAAAGGTTATAATATGTGTTGTGTATTAGATTTTATGAGTTATGTGTAATGCATTTTGTGTGTATGTAACTATGTGAAACATTATAAAATTAAATAAAACAAATTGTATGCAATATATTATTTTTTATTTCTTTATAAATATTCTATTTAATCTAATACAAAACTCTGTTCGAGTTTAAATTTTACATAAGCACACTGACTAAACCACTGAACATGCTGCTGCCAAGGATCATCATCATCTTCCCAATCTTTTAAGCCACCACCACAATGGAAACACTTGGTCCTGTCTGCATGGCCAGTGTAAAAGAAACCGGCTTCTGCAAGATCTTCAGGTTTCTGTCGCATAACGAGAGGCCAGTTTTCGAAACTGAGCAACCGGCTAGATTTTGAACTGAAGAATGGATATTCAGCTCTTGAGTACTGCATATTCTTCTCGTTTTCATCTCCACTCAGTGTTGTAGTTTTGTTCTTCAATGATGTGTTCTGTACACGTATGCCACACTCATCTCTTTCTTCTGCTCTTGTCTTCCTGTAATTTAAGTAAACAGAATCACATTCACTAATGATCAGCTAATGACTGTCATTGTTAAAAAAGTATTTTTTAACTTTTTCACTTTCTGCTATTGTCTTTGTAATATTGTATACGAGGGCGTTTGTGTTGTCGTAGATGCTATCCTTATTAGTCTTTACGTAATATTTAATCCTCGTGGAAGCATGTTTCCAATGATCAGTAGTTGGAATCTTGGATAGCTTCTTCATATCGTACATTTCAATTTTGATGAGATGCGTCGCTTGGTCTCCGTCGTCAGAATTAGTAGAAATGTATGATACACTATCTCTAGCGGCTCGTGCTACGGTTGATGATAACAGCTTCCTCTTTTTTATTTTTGATTCAGCTTCAAAAAAATGATCAATCGATTGCGATTTTCTTTTTCCACCATCGCATGTGTTATTATTAATGACGATGTCATCACTCTCTTCTTGAGGGGAGAGTGGCGAGTAGTAATACTGTTTATAGGTATTTTCATCGAAGCTCAATGATTTCTGCAACAACACAGTTATCATGTTAATATCAATTTGTTAACACTTAATCATAAAAGTTAAAAAAGCTAAAGTTACAACCTATTAAAGTCCACTGCTGAACATAGGCCTCCTCTCATTTCTGAGAGGGTTTTAGGGCTAGGAAATGTTCGCTGCGATACCTCAATGCGTGTTGGCAAACTTCACATGCCTTCGAAATTTTCTCAGACATGCATTCCTCACGACGTTTTCCTTCACCGCTGAGCACGTGGTAAATCAGCACTTAAAATTGTAATTAACAATTTAATTGGTGCCGGCGGGGATCGAACCCGGGTCGCGTACTGTGAATTTTACATTTTGCGCTAACCATCTGAGCTACCACGGCTTAACCATATACACACACATATTATTTAAATATAATTTGTTAACACTAAATCATACACACGTAAGAAAATAACAGAAAGAAAAGTAAGTTTGTCAATAGAATAAACACTTACATCTATGGCCTTTGATGCGTTGAAGTAACACAAACGTAGTATTGATAGATCCACTGCGGTCAAACGACCATACACTAACTCCATGACTGCAGTTGCTTGGTCTTATATAGTACCAGTGAGTAATAATTCTAATCTAAAGAATTTCTGCAGTAGAATTGATAGTATCTTTATGCGCCAACAAGCTTACCTTACATTCTGTTGCTTATCTCTACATTCCTACGTCCTTCCTGTCGTGTCTTGTTCAGTGTATTGGTGACTCAAATACGTTTTGTATAACACAAAGAAAGCAATTTAATATTTAGATATCACTATAATTGATCATTCCTATATTAGTCATTGAGTAGATTGGTACTGTAATAATCTACTAATAGCAGTAATATTATGGATACACTAGATGTACAACAACATCTGAAAAAGATTCACCCCACTCTAGAAAATAATGTTTATGCTGCTAATAAACTACCCATGTACACCCACGTACCAACGTATATAATATGCAATTTGGATACAGATGATAAACCAGGGTCACATTGGGTATCTTTATATATCGATACGAATGACGTCGGTCAATATTTTGATTCATTCGGACGGGCACCTGTACGATATCATCTAGAGTTTTTTAAAAGAAATTGTAAAAGATGTAACTGGAATGTTGATAGGATTCAGAATGAGTGGACTTCAGTTTGTGGCGAATATTGCTTAATGTATTTGCTATATAAGTTTCAGGGATGTTCAATGCATAGTTTTACGAGTATATTTACAGGGAACACATTGTACAACGATATTTTAGTGGATGAGATGTTTCGCTCCTATTTTATAGATAATAAGTAATAAGATTTTGTATTTTATAAATAAAAATTTTAACAAAATTGGGTAATGTGTTTTATTAATGAGTCAGATTAGTGTAGATAGGAACAAAGGAGTATAATACAATAGCACCACGCTGAGGAAGAATAGATAATGACGGTATTGAACTAACAATAGATAAGTAGATAAGAACAATGGAGCGCTAATGACGGTGGAGGCTCGCAGCGGATATCAATTAGATAAGAGTTAATTGATCTGCATATCTCCGGAACCGTGCATCCTACGCAAAAATGGACCGCAGATTCGTGATCAGAGAGAGATTTTTTTTTTAGGATCGTGAGTCGACGAACGTCGTACTTGTACCACTTGTGACTCAGTGCGCCAGAACTGGTACAACCTAACTACTGATATCTACGGTACGGATACCGTGCCGCGTACAATCTTGTAGCCATCCTTGCGTTTAATGATACTATGCCTCGGGTAGGAACTTGCTTGGTTTCGCCGTAAAGCAAGTACATGTCAGCGTAATCATGTTGTGTAAATCGACTAACAGCGCCTCGTCGTGGATTTTCCATTATTAATACTTTCACAACAAAATCAATCAGTTCAACAACAGTCCAAGTAGTAAGCAAATCAAAGTACAATTAATAAACGCCGAGTAATTAAAAATATTAAAAATAACGAGAGGAACACAAAACCGCACGAGTATCACAGAAAACTGAAGATGACGTACTAAAAACAAAACCAACTACCAGAGTTGCCACTTCTAAAATTATCTTGTCACTAGATCCAGAGTTAGTTATGTTACCGTATTTTGGAAATTTGAATTTAAAAAAACTACCAGTTCTCGCAATTTTTTTTTTCAAATTAAAATTAAGTTATTTACATGTATAAGAATGTATGAAATTAAAAAGAAGTTATTAAAAGTAGGGTTTTCACCGACACGTTTTTTCATATATTGGAGCAAATCGGGTTGAATATTTTTTTCTATACATTGAAGAAATAAGTCATTAATTTTTATACTTTTTATCATTCCATCGGCACACCTATAAATATGTAATGTTAAAAAAAACTTCCAAATAAGAATCCAAAATAAAATTAGGAAAACAGACGATTTGATTTTTCGAAAAGAAAATAGCTATAAAATGACAGCGTCTGGGATTCCCCAACAATAGACTAAGTCCAGAAAGAGAAGGCTTTCAGTCTCAAATCAGTGCTGCCAAATACCAAATTGAAAAAACGTCAAAAATCGCTAAAAATAAATAGTCGCTAAACGCTTAAAATATCGCTAAGAGCTCTGAAAAAGCACCAGATCTGGTGACAAAATCACCAAGGTGGCAACACTGCCAACTACCGAAGCTACTTGTGCGAGACTGAGATAGCATTGTCCTCCCTCTACTTACAGCTGTCTCGCTCAGTTTATGACCCAGGAATGGGTGGCGTAGATGCTAAACACAAAGACTAAACAACGTTCCTTTTCATTGCTTTTTAAAAAAGAATTCGTTTATTCAATACCAAAGTACTACAGCGCTACCCTTTATGATACAAATGTAATGGTAATGTGTGGCTACAAGTAGCCACTTACAATTAGGTGGACTGTTAATTAGTTTGTTACTTTATTGTTATATAAAAAAGAGAAGTAGCATGTTGTGGTGTTTGCAGGACGGTGATGGAGCTGGACGGCACGCTAGTGCGCGTGGGCACCACGCTGAGTGCGGGCGCGCTGCCGGCGCTGGTCGCGCTCTGGTGGGCTGAGGCGCTGGTGGACTACGTCGGACATTCCAACCTCTTCATCACTGCCTTCATCTTCTACTGCCTCCGCTACACGGGTACGGCTTTACAGCACACTTGGGATAACGATATTTGAAACCTACTAGTTTACCATTCATTTTTACAATATTTACCAACCTTCACTATTCTTTTTGTATCTCTGTTTTCTGTCCCGATATATCGATGTTTTGGAAACATCGTTTTTTATTAAAAATTGTAGTGTTGTGGTGTTTTCAATTACAAATCATCGATGCATCGGTTTTGTTTAATCCTTGCCCTAAAATCCTCTCAGAAATGAGAAGAAAACAGTAGTGGGATGTGTAGGCTATAATTTTCTTTTTGAGTATTTAAATCGTCGTGTTCATTATTTTCGCTAACAGGGAGCAGCAGATGTCATAACGGTTTTATATTAATTTATTTATTATACAGGTTTGGCATTCAGTACGTCGTTCGCGTGGATAATTGTCTGTGAGCTACTGGAGGTGTTCACATTGAGTCTCGTGTGGGTGACTGCCATTCTGTACTTTCGACACCTTGTGCCGAGGAAGTACACGATCACGGGGCAGGCCCTTCCCGTCATAGCACATTTCTGTATTGGTAAGTTGATGAGAATATTTTAATTTTTTTTTTATAAATTTATAATTTGAAATGTGAATGTGACTAGAGTACCGGAAATCATTTTTACTGGTAACGTGGCATTCCATCTCAGTCCTCAGGCGGGACTACGTATCTGTTTTTTCATTTTTATTCTAATATATTCCCAATAGATGTAGATGTTCACAGCATCAATTTACCATCAGGTGGATTCCATGCTCGCGTGTCATCCTTATTCTATAAAAGAAATGTGTGTGCATTTGACAGGTGCACTATCTGTTCCCTCACTTATATACAGAAATTAAATATGACCAAAGAGAGATCAGGCGCAAGACTAACGGCTTAAGTACTTCCCGAGGCAGGTCGTGAAAAGCCGCCAACTTCCTAACTCCGCTACTTTTGCTACTGAGAATTTCTCGACACAAACTACTAGATATTTATTTATTTATTTTATTCTTTATTGCATCCTTAAACAAAAGTATACAAAGGGCGGACTTAATGCCTTAAGGCATTCTCTACCAGTCAACCCATGGAGTGATGAGAATTTGATGTAGGTGTGGCAATATAGAATAAGAGAACACAATACAAATGATAATTAACTACATAATATATACTAACTACTAATAAATAAACTATACATATATGATCTATCCTTACATATATACAAATATATAAATAAATGGATATACATACAAGTATACATATTTAAATACATACATAATTAGTATATACAAATGACTATGAATATTTACGTCTGTTTGGCAATACATATTAAATAGATGAGTCATGTAAAATGCGTTGTCTTTAAGAAATGATCACGGACCAACTTTTTAAAAGCGTACTTATTGGGAGCTTTTCTGATGTCATCGGGCAAGGAGTTCCAAAGGCGTGTAGCCTGAACTAGATACATCATATTTGAATTTGAAGGGCTAGTTTCAGTCAAATAATGTAGATGTGAAGGCTATTATTTTGTCTTCTGATGCGCCTTTCAGAGTGTTATATGAAGTCCCTGTCGTTAAGTAATTTATTGTCTTGTCTAATACTGTTTAGTAGCACACTAAAATTTAGAGAGTAGACTTCGTAGACAACTTAGAACTCGTTCTCACTAGTCGGGTGCCGGGCGCCGTAATTCAATCGGGTGTCGGCGCCTCTATTCACACTAGTCGGTTGTCGGACCCGATTGAAGCTGGAGACATTTTTTAGCAGTCTATGCGAGACAACTATTCACGATGGACGCGAAGCTTTTGTTGTGATGTATTATTATTTTAGAAGACAACAAAGAAAAAAGCCGAAAAATAATAGAACCTTGTTCGTCCAACACGACGCTATAGGCGTAGTAAAAACAGAATAGTAGGCTGTCTTCTAAGAAATGTACTGAACGCCGCTAATATGTGTGCGTGCCTGGCTCGTGACAGCACGCACACAGCGACACATACTAAGTCGGGAAGATCGGGCCGAGTCGTGGACGCCCACCGCCGCGTTCCGAAATCACCTTTGTTTGAGATTTTGTTGTTCTTATAAAACTAAACGAGACGTCGGTCGGGGCCCGTATTTGCTGAAATGTTCTGGATGTTTCGGTGGAAGAGCCTATTTAAAGCCGTTGAAAGCCGCGATCGTGGCAGTATTGAATTGGCGATACAAGCGAAGCTTCGGAGCGAAATAAAGTGAACTAAAGTGTTAAGTGTGAATAATTATTAGTGTTATTTAAGTTTTAATTGGTGTTCGGTAATTAAAGTGTTAATTTTGGTAATTCAATCGGTAGTTTTTATTGTCACGAACCCTAAGCTCGTAACACTACTATTCTGTTTTGTGTTTAAGCTTGGGGGGTTATTTGAATACTCCGTCCGATCGAGCTTTTCTTCGGAACGGCTGAACTGATTGTGGTGAAACTTGACGAACAGATAGCGAGCTGTGTCAGAAGCCATCTTAAACTGTATTTTAATCGTAAAACTTAAATTAAAAAAAATTAAATGTAACATTAATGATTTCTTATATTTACGCGAATACGGAGGAGCCATGTGTGCAGTAAAACACCCGAAATGTGGGGAATTAAACAATAAAAAAATTTAATAGTCTTTGATTATCAAATTATCATTAATTTAAGTAGTTACATTATAATAGGTTACCTATGAAATTGTTGTTCTGCAGTACTGGTCATTTCAATCCAATATAATATTTTTTGCCTAAAAATTCTAATTTTAAATTAGTTTTATTTTAAGGTCACGAAATTCTTTTTTCAAAATTAGTCATTTGTTTATTGATCATCGTTATGTTTTCATCGCATTAGAATCTTTTTCGTCATCACGGATACGTTAAAAACTCTAGTAATTATGGAATATGAGTACCGTCACGGCAGTAACGCGGCACAAGCGGCACACAACTTGAACTACGCTTGACGTTTAAAAAGCGGAAACTACAAACAAACGCACCACCTGTTATTGGTTTGCCCTGGAAATTTCGAACAGGAAAATGAAACCTGTGGTATTCCAAAAACTTTGTTGTAACTGTGTTGTTTGTGTAATGACGAATTAAAGGCGATTGTGGAAGCTGATGATACTCAATCTACAGCTGAAATAGCAGCAGCTTTCGACGTTATCATTAAACTACGAGCATTAAGTGCTCGTAGTCATTAAAACAATATCCGCCCATTTGCGCCAAATTGTCTAGGTAAAAAAGCTTGACAAATGGGTACCCCACGAATTCAATGAGCGCCAGCGCGATGTATGGACTAAACAGGCTCACAAACGAAGAAATTTAAAACCGCAATGTTACCCGCAGCGAAAAAGTAATTCTGTTTGACAATCACAAGCACTCAGCAAGCTGGTTGGATTCTGGTTCTTGTCCTTAGAAAAGTAATGGTCACTGTTTAGTGGTCTAGTGCCGATGTAATTTATTATAGTTTCTTATCAATCTGGATGAGCAGTACTGCACATAAGTATTGTGAAGAATCGAACACAATGATGGAGAAGCTCGCACATCTCCAACCAGCTTTCGTCAATCTCTTGTCCCCGCTGCTCCTGCACGACAACGTGCGACCTTATACTGCACAACAGACGGTTTCCAATTTACAATGGCTTGGGTTGGAAGCTCTCCGCCATCCGCCGCACTCGCCAGACCTTGCGCCTACAGACTTCTACTTTTTCAGAATTTGGATAACTTTTTGGCCGGAAAAAATTCAATACCTGAGAGGCAGTTGAAGAATTTGTTGCCTCCCAGCTCTAGCTGGTTTCTTCAAGAAGAGCAACATTATGAGTTTGTACAAAAACTGTTGTTGCCATCCAAGTTCAAAATGATTTTCCTAAAAAGTCCTTATAAAGTTCTACTTTTCAGATTTTTTTCATATTTTCTAAACTTATGGTTCAAAAGTTAGAGGGGGGGGGACACATTGTTTTTTACTTTTGGAGCGATTATTTCCGAAATTATTGACATTATCAAAAAATGATTTTAGTAAACCCCAGTAAAGCTCAGCTTGATAAACTTGAGCGAATTCAGAATTTCTGTATAAGGTTTATATTTGGATTACGTAAATATGACCATGTCTCTCTTTTTCGTACTAAGCTCAAGTGGTTGTCGATACGTCTTCATCGGAATGCTCACATACTTCATCTTCTCTATAGTATTCTCTTTAATCCTTCTTACCCTTCTTACCTCAAAAATCGTTTTGTGTTTCTTCGTGATTCCCATTCGCGTAACCTGAGATCAGCAGAGAGCTTGAAATTGTATATGCCACTACATACTAGTAAATTTATGAACAAGTCTTTTACAGTACAGGCCGTTCGTTTATGGAATGAACTCCCATATTGGCAGTCAAACGCGCTCCGTCCCTACCGGTTTTTAAAAAACCATTACTGCACTTCGCTCCCACACTAGTCGTTTAATATAATATATATATATATATATATATATATATATATATATATATATATATATATATATATATATATATATATATATATATATATATATATGTAGTATATTGATTGCATTTACGTATAGTTAAATACTTAAATATATATTTTTTGTATATATACATATATATATATATATATATATATATATATATATATATATATATATGAAATGTGTATTCTTTTTTTATCACACCAATGTGCCCTACCCTTGTAATTTTTGTGTAATCCTGTCCATTCACTGGTTGTCTGGAAGAAATTGCTATCAGCAATAAGACCGCTCATTGCATACTTCTTTTGTATATATAATTAGTAATTTTTTTATATGGTGTGCAATAAAGAATATTAAATAAATAAACCCCTATTCATAAGTTTCCAAAAATATATCACACGTTAGGGTTGAAATTAAAAAAAAAATCACTTCCCACTTTACATATAGGGGGGCTACCCTAATAAAACATTTTTTTCCAAGTGAGTTATAGAGAGTTATAGTAGCGGTGGGTAATAGCGGCTTTTTTGAGTAACGAAACGAAACTATCTATCGTAATCGATAGCGGCTTTTGAAACACTCTATTTTAATAGCGGCTTCAATAGAGTGTTTCACGACGTGTTTAATTGAAAAACGTTGCGAATGAATCGATGTCCGTTTCACAAGAAAACTTGTTTGTTACCGTTTCGTATAGAATTAGACATGCTATGTATTAATGGTTAAATTTATTTATTTGTTAAATCATTTCGCACGGTTTGATAAAAATATCACTTGAAAAGATTTAATGGCAAACGATTTATTTAATAATTATGATTATGATAAATTCACCCACAAGTTCAGCATAAAATATTGAATATAAGTTTGATTTTATAGCAAATAATTATTACAATGCTTATTTTTAGCCATCTCAAGCCTACATTTTTATGTTATAAATCAAATGAATACATGTATAGATGTTTTTATAGAATATTGGTCTTCATGGTTGTAGTATCTTTTGTAAAAAAAAGTCCCAAAGTACACTGGCATTACTTCGAGACATTTTTGATAACTATCATATAAAGTTTTAGTATTATTTTTACACTTAGTTACTTACACTAATTACTGTAAAATTATTATTATTAACACTAATATATACAATTGTATTTAGTTCTTATTTTACTAAAATATTGTTATTATTGCACAAAAAGAAAACAAAAATATTAACAAACGCACCTAAAAAGTAAAAACAAACCGTGTCATTAAACTTAAAGACTAATTTAAACCGGGCCAAGGCCACTTAAATTATGAAATTTGAACTATTTTTTGTTAAAAACATGCACACTTACTTTCTCATTTCTAATATCGCATCTATATGAAGGGAATAGAGTCATAGGTCAAATGCAAAAGCACCCGCGCTCACTCGACATTCAAGATTCGACGACCGGTGGTACTTCTACCACAGCGTAAAGAGTCGGTTTCTTTACTCATGTGCTTCTACTTCAACAGCCGAAGCCGTCGCCGATGCGTCGCGAAAATAGCCGAATAAACGTTTTGTTATTGTTACTGATCGCTCGTTCGTGATTCGTGAAACGTGAATCGTAGTATGCTGTAATAGATAGTTTCGTTGCACTGCAATAACCCGCTACCCGCTATTGTGTGAATAGATAGTTACGTTTTGTAACAACCACTCCTAAGTTATAGTAATAAATCTACAGTCAATACCACTAGACGTTTCATTTATTCCCCGAACCTCCCAACATTACAGTGGGTGAAACCGGGGCGGGTCGCTAGTTTTAGTAATAAAAAAAGAGAGAAGAAGATGTTGAATACATGTAAAGCAAACCCAACAGGGCGGTGTATTGGAGCGATAGTAGGCGGGCTGGTGGGGCTGGAGACGCCGCTGGCGGGTGCTCGTGACGTGTACCGCGGGCTAGGCGGCGCGGCGCTGGCGGTGGCCGGCGTCTACCTGGCGCTGTACCACCTGCTGCTGGCGCCACGCTGCGCCGCGCCCGCCGCCGCTCCACCCGCCGCGCTGCTGCGAGGTAACTACACACTCTGTTGTTGCTGTACTCATGTACTGCAGCTGCACCTGGCGCTGTACCACCTGCTTCTGGCGCCACGCTGCGCCGCGCCCGCCGCCGCTCCGCCCGCCGCGCTGCTGCGAGGTAACTACACACTCTGTTGTTGCTGTACTCATGTACTGCAGCTGCACCTGGCGCTGTACCATATGCTTCTGGCGCCACGCTGCGCCGTGCCCGCCGCCGCTCCGCCCGCCCCACTGCTGCGAGGTAACTACACACTCTGTTGTTGCTGTACTCATGTACTGCAGCTGCAACTGGCGCTGTACCACCTGCTTCTGGCGCCACGCTGCGCCGTGCCGGCCGCCGCTCCACCCGCCCCGCTGCTCCTAGGTAACTACACACTCTGTTGTTGCTGTACTCATGTACTGCAGCTGCACCTGGCGCTGTACCACCTGCTTCTGGCGCCACGCTGCGCCGCGCCCGCCGCCGCTCCGCCCGCCGCGCTGCTGCGAGGTAACTACACACTCTGTTGTTGCTGTACTCATGTACTCCAGCTGCACCTAGCGCTGTACCACCTGCTTCTGGCGCCACGCTGCGCCGTGCCCGCCGCCGCTCCGCCCGCCCCACTGCTGCGAGGTAACTACACACTCTGTTGTTGCTGTACTCATGTACTGCAGCTGCAACTGGCGCTGTACCACCTGCTTCTGGCGCCACGCTGCGCCGTGCCGGCCGCCGCTCCACCCGCCCCGCTGCTCCTAGGTAACTACACACTCTGTTGTTGCTGTACTCATGTACTGCAGCTGCACCTGGCGCTGTACCACCTGCTTCTGGCGCCACGCTGCGCCGTGCTGGCCGCCGCTCTGCCCGCCCCACTGCTGCGAGGTAACTACACACTCTGTTGTTGCTGTACTCATGTACTGCAGCTGCACCTGGCGCTGTACCACCTGCTTCTGGCGCCACGCTGCGCCGTGCCCGCCGCCGCTCCGCCCGCCCCTCTGCTGCGAGGTAACTACACACTCTGTTGTTGCTGTACTCATGTACTCCAGCTGCACCTGGCGCTGTACCACCTGCTTCTGGCGCCACGCTGCGCCGTGCCCGCCGCCACTCCGCCCGCCCCACTGCTGCGAGGTAACTACACACTCTGTTGTTGCTGTACTCATGTACTGCAGCTGCACCTGGCGCTGTACCACCTGCTTCTGGCGCCACGCTGCGCCGTGCCGGCCGCCGCTCCACCCGCCCCGCTGCTCCTAGGTAACTACACACTCTGTTGTTGCTGTACTCATGTACTGCAGCTGCACCTGGCGCTGTACCATATGCTTCTGGCGCCACGCTGCGCCGTGCCCGCCGCCGCTCCGCCCGCCCCACTGCTGCGAGGTAACTACACACTCTGTTGTTGCTGTACTCATGTACTGCAGCTGCACCTGGCGCTGTACCACCTGCGTCTGGCGCCACGCTGCGCCGTGCTGGCCGCCGCTCTGCCCGCCCCACTGCTGCGAGGTAACTACACACTCTGTTGTTGCTGTACTCATGTACTCCAGCTGCACCTGGCGCTGTACCACCTGCTTCTGGCGCCACGCTGCGCCGTGCCCGCCGCCGCTCCGCCCGCCCCACTGCTGCGAGGTAACTACACACTCTGTTGTTGCTGTACTCATGTACTGCAGCTGCACCTGGCGCTGTACCACCTGCTTCTGGCGCCACGCTGCGCCGTGCCGGCCGCCGCTCCACCCGCCCCGCTGCTCCTAGGTAACTACACACTCTGTTGTTGCTGTACTCATGTACTGCAGCTGCACCTGGCGCTGTACCACCTGCTTCTGGCGCCACGCTGCGCCGTGCCGGCCGCCGCTCCACCCGCCCCGCTGCTCCTAGGTAACTACACACTCTGTTGTTGCTGTACTCATGTACTGCAGCTGCACCTGGCGCTGTACCACCTGCTTCTGGCGCCACGCTGCGCCGAGCCCGCCGCCGCTCCGCCCGCCCCACTGCTGCGAGGTAACTACACACTCTGTTGTTGCTGTGCTCATGTACTGCAGCGGCACCTGGCGCTGTACCACCTGCCTATACCAGGCTGCATTCGATGCTCTATGGGCATGATTCTCAAAATTAGCGCAAGTAAAAGTTGTAGATGGCGCAGGTGTACGCTCACGCACGAAATTGTTATATGTACCACACTTAAATAATTTGTAATAATATTCAATACTTTTAGTATACATAATATACATCATTAAAAAAAGCGTACAGTTACCTATACTTGTAAGTTACATGAAATAGATCGTGTAATCATTTGACTTGTACATAAAAATGTGGAATAAAAAACTTATTAAACTAATTTTTTATTGTTACGGAGGCGCACCACACCTCCCTCCCACACACGAGGCGGACTTTTAAACAAGGAGATTTTTGTCGCTTAGATAAAACCAAGAATATATACACTTAAATGTATTAGACACTCCTATTTTAATTGCATCACTCTTGCTACATACATACGACATAATCTCTTTCTTTTTGAATTACAATTTCGCTCCTATACATAAATCGAGATTAATATAATGTGTAAAATATACAATTTATTTTAAAGCCAGCACCGTCGATGGACAACTAAATGGTAAAGGTATGTGTTTAGTTTTCTCGAAAAAACAAAACTGTATGTATATCTACACTGTTGATTACATTCCACGTATTAAATGTTAAAAGTTGCATCTCTGTTATACATATTTTTAAAAACTAATGTACTTAATTACGCGTGTAAGGATGATTAAAGGTATAATAAATAGGTAAAGTTTTGAGGGTAAAGAAGCTTGCGACCATAGGACTAAAATTTTATTTCTCTGCACGTGCCCTCTGGAAACGATAAACGAAAAATATCGTCAAGCGGGATTAAATCGTGTCCCAAGATAGTGGTTGGTGTGTGGACGGTTGTCACGCATGAGCGCTCCGGTTGTGATGCATTTCATTGCATGCAAGCAATTCTCGCTCTTAGGCGTTCATGCTGAAGGGCAAACATATTATGTAAAGTATATTTTGTATGGGATTACATTCGTCATTGAATGAAATAAGATTTTTTTAAACGTTAGCGACACCTGCACATTATTAACTCTGCTAATTTACAAACAAGGCTCTGGCGACCGATAGAAGGTTGGTCAAATCGTACCAGATGACGAAACGATGACGTCTCAATATACCATATTTATAATAAATACCCCTATTTTTTAGGGTCTTAAAAACGCAAGAAATACCTTAGTAGCCACAAAAAAAGTTATCCATTTATTTTTGTTATTGTAACTGTTTCGAAATTATTTCAAAAAATATTTTCAGAACGCACCGATGATGTTTACAACATAACAACAAACCAATATAACTATGGTTTGTTCTGGGACTGAATAAGTCAACGTCATACACTAGCGCCATCTAGTGTCAGGAACGAGAGCGAGGGGAGGTTTGCAGAAAATGACATCACAAATCTTTCAACCGACAGTGCCATCCGAAGAACTAAGTTTCTAGAAAATCTACACTCGAACACTCGTCGCTTTGCGCGCATTTACTTGAATATTCCGGATGCTTCATTGCTAATTTGTATATATAGGCGCTGCAAAATGCGATCGGGGCAATATTGGATTTGGCGAGACGAGCGAAGCTTCGGAGCGGAATAAAGTAAATTAGTGTGTTTAATTATTAGTGTTTTAAGTTTTAATTTGTGTAAAGTAAATTAAAGTGTTAATTTAGGTAATTTTATCGGCAATTTTTATTGTCACGAACCTCAAGCTCGTAACAATTGGTGTCCGAAGTGGGATAAAATCATGCCGATTTTACCTAAGGACGAAATGGAGGGTGTCCGTACCCGAAGTCAACGTCAGCAGGAGACGGACCAGAGGAGATTTGGTGGTGCAACGCCGCAGATGTCTGAGGGCCAGCCGCAGGCCACGGAAGCCGGCCCGTCAGCAACTCCTACGTCTGTGGCACCTGACTTAGGTGCTCTGATGGTGATGCTGCAGGAGCAGGCTCGCCGACAGGAGGAGCAGGCTCGCCAGCAGGCAGAACAGGTCCGTCAGTTGAAAGAGCAGCTGCAGAGCGGACAGGAGGAACAGGTACGTCAGTTGAAAGAGCAGCTTCAGAGCGGACAAGAGGAACAGGCCCGCCGACAGGAGGAACAGATGCTCCTCATGAAGGACCTTCACGCTACCTTTGGGAAAGAGATAAGGGAGGTGAGGGATAGGGTTGCTCAACATGACAACCGCCTGTCGGAAGCTGAAACCCGAATCGAAGAACATGAAACCCGAATCAACCATGTGAACAATCGGGTTGACAACGTGATGGCTGACGTGAAGAAAACGCTGAACGACCTCAAACTTGGGGATGGAACTACAGCTCCCGTAGTAGCTACAGCACCTTCGCTACGTGGATTCAAAGTGCCGCCATTCGTCGGCACTTCTACCTGGTCGGCCTACAAAATCCAGTTCGAGGCCGTCATGGAGGCAAACGGCTGGAATAAAAGCCAGGCCATGACTGCACTCACCTTAGGCCTGCGCGACCAAGCCTTAACCGTGTTGGAAGTTCTCGGTAAGAAAGTGACCTACGAGCAGCTCCTTGAGGCATTGGAGGCGAGATATGGCAACGCTCACCTGGAACACGTCTTTCGTGCGCAGCTTAAAGATCGCGTGCAGCGCATCAACGAAAACCTGCAGCAGTGAGCTCTAGAGGTGGAGAAGCTGGTGCGTAAAGCATACCGGTCTGTACCTGCGCTCATTGAGGGGAACCTGGTGCAGACATTCATCGACGGCATCCGCGACCTGGAAGTGAGAGCTGCTGTGAGGCTCGGGCACCACGAGACGCTTAAGGACACCTTGGCCCATGCACTGGAGGTGGAAGCCGTGCGGCAGGATCATCGTTACCATCGCGTCAGGGAGGTTGCAGCAGCTACAGTTCGCGACCGCAACAAAGGATACAGCCCTAGGTGCTATGGCTGTGGGGAAAAGGGCCATCTTCGATCCAGCTGCCTTAAGCGAACCGCAGAAAGGGAAGGTGAACGATATCAGGAGGGTAGTGCGGCCAACAGCTCCGCCCAACAGCAGCAGGGAAACGAGTAAAAGCCAGAACTGCGGGGCGGGTGCTGGCTGATGTTAAAAGAGCCCCAAGGATCTCGATCTCACAAACCCACGATGGGAACAGTCTAGTCATCAAGGGCGAGGTCAACGGAATGCCGCGTAAACTGACCATTGACACTGGAGCCTCTCGTACGGTTGTTAGTTCCCAACTAATAAGTCAGTTCCTTGGGGACTCCGCATACAACCGAGAACGCATCCACCGGTCAGCGTATACCCGTCCGTGGAGAGAAGGAGATGGAGTTGAAGCTAGGCAACGTGATCTACCTGCATAATGTCATCGTGGCTGATATAATGGACGACTGCATCCTAGGCCTAGACTTTATGAGGAATAATTGTTGTGAGATCGACGTTAAGCAAGGTGTTTTGAAATGTGGACAGGAGGAACTTTTTATGGAAGGTGCGTTACCAGGGAATGTGTACAGCATTAAGAAGATTGTTCTTCCGCCGAGATCGGAAACGATTGTTCCGGTTAGTCTTCCCCGAAACGCTGGGCAAGGTCACCGTTGTGTACTTGTGGAAAGGGTAAACAATGACCTTCCATGGAAAGTAGCTTGAACCTTGGTCAGAACCACTGACATCTCAAGAGTACGTGTGCTGAACCTTTGTGACCGGGAACAGAGTATAGAAAAAGGCACACTGGTTGGTACTTGTGAGGAAGTGGATTGGTTACGTCGGTGCCAATATATATCGAATGGGACCCCCAGCGAGGATTCAGAAACGAGAGTGACCACACTTTTGGAAGACTGTCGCAGTGTTCTCTCCCCGAACGAATTGGTCAAGGCGAAGAAGTTGTTACTCAAGTACGCCGATGTGTTCTCGTCAAACGATGCTGACATAGGAAAGGCTGGCTTAGTTCAACACAAAATAAACACAGGAGAGGAGTTGCCTATCCGTCAGCGGCCAAGAAGATTGCCGGTAGCACGTGAAAAGAAAATGGAAACCATGATTGAGGGAATGGTGAAGGATGGTGTTATTGAACTTTCATCTAGTCCATGGTGTTCACCCGTGGTGCTGGTAAAGAAGAAGGATGGCAGCATGCGGTTCTGCGTTGATTACCGCCGTTTGAACGACGTTACAAAGAAGGACAGCTATCCCTTGCCGAGAATTGATGACACGCTGGACATGCTTACAGGAGTAAAATGGTTTAGCACGCTGGATCTAAAAAGTGGCTACTGGCAAGTAGAAATTGACCCTAAGGACAAGGAGAAAACTGCGTTCTCGACGGGAAAGGGTCTGTGGCAATTCAAAGTAATGCCGTTTGGGTTGTGCAATGCTCCAGCAACGTTTGAAAGGCTGATGGAGCTTGTACTTACTGGGCTAATTGGCGATGCCTGTCTGGTCTACTTGGATGACATCATCATCGTGGGTCGTACGTTTGAGAAACACCTTCAGAACCTGGAACGCGTGCTCATGAAGATTCAGAGTGCCAACCTCAAGTTGAGTCCGAAGAAATGTTCACTATTCAAACGGCAAGTCAACTTTTTAGGGTATGTAGTGTCGGAAGAAGGTATCCGTACGGATCCGGAGAAAATCGCCGCTGTCACGGATTGACCGGTTCCAAAAGACAAGACGCAGGTTAGAGCATTTTTGGGTTTGTGCTCCTATTATCGGCGATTTGTGAAGAACTTTGCAGATATAGCCAAACCTCTGCACAAGCTAACCGAGGAGAAGCGACATTTCTGCTGGGATGAAAGTTGCAATATCGCATTCCAGGAGCTCAAGGACCGTCTGTGCAAAACACCTATTTTGGGATACCCTGATGCAAGCAAAGAATTTATAGTTGACACAGACGCAAGTGATATAGGACTTGGCGGTGTGTTGTCTCAACGGAATGGTGACCAAGAGGTCGTGATAGCGTACTTCAGCAAGTCATTGTCAAAACCGGAAAGGAACTATTGTGTCACAAGACGCGAATTGCTAGCTGTGGTAAAGTCATCGCAGCATTTTAGCAAATATCTTCTGGGGCGGAAAATTCGCTTACGAACTGACCATGCTGCACTAAAATGGCTATTGCAGTATAAAAATCCAGAAGGACAAGTTGCGAGGTGGATTGAACTACTGCAGGAATATGACTTTGAGATCGAACATCGCAGCGGGAAATCTCATGGCAACACAGATGCATTGTTAAGAAGACCTTGCCCTGAAGATTGCAAACATTGTACTAGGCAAGAGAGTAAGGAAGTGGTATCCGTGAGGATGCTCAGGGCAGACCACCTCAGCAACGAGTGGAAGGACAGCTTACAACGTGCACAGCAGGAAGATCCGGACATCAAGCCGATTCTGGAATGGATGAAGGCCAGTGCTCCCAAGCCCAAGTGGAGCGACGTCTCAGCGATGAGTTCGACCACTAAGAGCTATTGGGCCCAGTGGGACAGCTTGTTGCTTCAGGATGGAGTTTTGTGCCGTAAATGGGAAAGTGTTCGGGGAGACAGCTGTCATTTGCAAATGGTTGTCCCTAAAGCTAAAGTACCGGATATATTACAGCTGTACCATAATGATTATTCAGGAGGTCATCTGGGAGTTAAACGAAGTCTACTGAAGATCCGAGAACGGTTTTACTGGGTCCACTGTCGAAACGATATCGAGGACTGGTGTCGCAAATGTACAAGTTGTGCGGCTGTAAAGGGACCTCAGACTCGTAGTAGAGGTGCATTGAAGTTGTACAATGTTGGTGCACCATGGGAGAGAATAGCCATTGACGTGGCGGGGCCGTTTCCGGAGAGTGAAAGCGGTAACAAGTATTTCATGGTTGTGATGGATTACTTCACAAAGTGGCCAGAAGTTTTCGCCATTCCAAATCAAGAAGCTTCAACAGTTGCAGATAAACTAGTTCATGAAGTCTTCTGTCGTTTTGGAGTACCTTTAGAGATTCACAGCGACCAAGGAAGGAATTTTGAGTCTCAAATATTCCAGGAAACTTGCCGAGTTATGGGTAATCATAAAACAAGAACGACTTCTTATCACCCGCAATCTGATGGAATGGTGGAACGATTTAATCAGACATTGGAGAGGTACCTAGCAAAAGTTGTAGACAATCGGCAACGAGATTGGGACAAGCACATACAACCGTTTTTGTTGTCATATCGAAGTTCTATTCACGAAAGTACAGCAGTGACACCAGCTTTCGCAAACTTTGGAAGAGAATTATGGCTGCCTGCGGACCTGATCACCGGGATACCACCTGATGCCCCACGCAGAATAACCGATTATGCATGTGACTTGCGGAACAAAATGAATGACATTTATGAGCACGTCAGACAATCGGGCCAGCAAATGTCTGAGAAAATGAAAACCCGGTACGACCGCAAAATGAACTATAAAGGGTTCAACGAAGGTTCATTAGTGTGGTTGCACAATCCAGTCCGCAGCAAAGGGAAATCTCCTAAGCTTCAAGCTAAATAGGACGGCCCGTACCGGATTGTAACCAGGATCAACGATGTGACCTACCGGATACAGAAAGGCGCAAGAGGGACTCCTAAGATCGTCCATGTGGATCGCTTGGCGCGTTATTATGGGACCGATAATGGTCGGGATGAGCATGTCTTAGGAGGGGGCAGTGTTGCGTGAATAAGTCAACGTCATACACTAGCGCCATCTAGTGTCAGGAACGAGAGCGAGGGGAGCTTTGCAGAAAATGACATCACAAATCTTTCAACCGACAGCGCCATCCTAAGAACTAAGTTTCTAGAAAATCTACACTCGAACACTCGTCGCTTTGCGCGCATTTACTTGAATATTCCGGATGCTTCATTGCTAATTTGTATATATAGGCGCTGCAAGATGCGATCCGGGCAGTATTGGATTTGGCGAGACGAGCGAAGCTTCGGAGCGGAATAAAGTGAATTAGTATGTTTAATTATTAGTGTTTTAAGTTTTAATTTGTGTAAAGTAAATTAAAGTGTTAATTTAGGTAATTTTATCGGCAATTTTTATTGTCACGAACCTCAAGCTCGTAACAGTATAATGCAGCTCCTATAGAAATTTGCCCATTGACCTTTGACAGTATAATTAAGCTTTTTGAAAATGCCAAACCCAAATATTCTTCATAATCAGCTTGTAAGTTCACTGCTGGATAAGAGTGTGTCTAGTTGCAGGGAGGGTTATCATAAGCGGAACGCCTGGCAGGCGGATTGACAGTCTTGGACCTACGACGCTCCTTTCCGTTGCCGGGTTGGATACTTTACTTCTGGAGCTATCGAGATGGTTATACCGCCATCTTCTGGATTCTATAACATCTCTCTAGTATTTCCCGTAGTTGCCTCTTACCACAATTTTACATACTGGTGGTTTAAAATAAAAATAGCGTTATTCACCATATCGATCCTACATTCACTAACTTAACAGCGTAATCAGTATTCCAATATACATACTTACATGTATGTATTATATTAACAAATATCAAGAAACCTCTGAGACTGAAGTTCTTCCCTTCCCCTTCATACTTCTGTTTACAAGACAGACATCGAGTTTACATGTTACGAAAACTCGAACAAAAATAAATAAATCGTTTTTAGTGCACGTTGTAAAGGATTGTACTTTGTCGCCGTTGAAATACCCCATGTTCAATTTTAAGCAAATGTGACTTCCATCTTGGATCCCAGACAAAGGAACCATAAATAAATAAAATATTACTGTCCTGACAAAAACACTAACCAGCTTCCTTTTAGTAACTTTGTTGATTAATGTTATAATATCTGTTTCAGGCATGAACGGTAATGGTGCTTCAAACGGAACATACTCTCCCATGCGTGTTTACCACGAAGAACGTTCAAGGAAGGGTCACTTCCGTTATTGAGTCAATTAACTTTAATTCACTTTATACATTAAGATTTATATAAGTACAGAATTATTGTGATAATTCATACTATTTTACTAAAACTTCTGATTAAATCAGTTTTTGTTTTGTATTGAGTTAATTTAAATGCCTTCTTTGCATTTTATGAGCTAATAATTATTGTGTAAGTTTATTTTAAATAAATGAATGGCCTCTAAATCTAAATGGCATTATTGAATCCACCTTTTTTAGGGTTCCGTAGTCAACTAGGAACCCTTATAGTTTCGCCATGTCTGTCTGTCCGTCTGTCCATCCTCGCTTAATCTCTGTAACCGTTAGCACTAGAAAGCTGAAATTTGGTACCAATATGTGTATCAATCACGCCGACCAAGTGGTAAAATAAAAATTGGAAAAAAATGTTTTATTAGGGTAGCCCCCCTATATGTAAAGTGGGAAGTGATTTTTTTTTAATTTCAACCCTAACGTGTGATATATTGTTGGAAAGTTATTTAAAAATGAATAGGGGTTTACTGAAATCATTTTTCGATAATGTCAATAATTTCGGAAATAATCGCTCCAAAAGTAAAAACTAATGTGTCCCCCCCTCTAACTTTTGAACCATAAGTTTAGAAAATATGAAAAAATTTGAAAAGTAGAACTTTATAAGGACTTTCTAGGAAAATCATTTTAAACTTGGATGGAAACAACAGTTTTTGTACAAACTCATAAGTGGGAACACTTATTGTGACGGACGGGAAACTACGGAACCCTACACTGAGCGTGGCCCGACACGCTCTTGGCCGGTTTTTTTAACGAACCATATCGACTGCTTCATTAATTACAGCGTATGATTAAACATTCAGGCACAATAATTTTATGAAACAGAGAAAAAGCTACTGCCATTAAACTATATCTATTTTTATATTCTTTGTTCGCGTGGAAATAGCACTTTTAATATTTTAAGTGATAATAATTTATTTGTACTTTTAATTCTCATAAATACCTAGAAATGCACTATTCTGGATAAAATCGTTCAATTAGTTACTCAGACAAACTAATGAATGAACCAACAGATGGACTCACAAACGAACCAGCAAACAGAAGCGCTTCTATTTCATGTCGTAAATAAGCATCAAAATGATCGCTATGTTTTCTATCTATACATATAAAATGTTTTATCCTGAATGACTGACTGACTGACGGATCAACGCACGGCCTAAACCGCTGATCGTAGATACCTGAAACTTGGAGATTGTGTTCTTTGTATGACGTAGGCATCCGATAAGAAAAGATTTTCCGAAATTCTACACATAAGGGGGTGAAAATCTGAGGCAAAGTTTGTATGGGACAACGTGATTCCTTGGTCCTATCTACTTCAAATTTTGCATAAACATTATCAGAATTGATGGAAGACATGTTTCGTATTTTGTTGAAACTCATCGCCTAACGGTGTTAAAAAGGGTTAGAAAGTTATTTTGTGGGCGATTTGCATCGAAGTTGATATAAACTCTTCAGCGCTTTTGATTTAAATTACATTTTATTTTGACAATTGTTTGAAAACTCATGCAATACTCTTTAAAATTCGAATGTCAAATATAAAAGAATGTTTAAATCGGATTACAATTCGAAATTTTATTTGTTCTTGGATTATTGGAATGAAAAACCTTGTACCTTGATTTTACTCCGAAAATTCGTTGGAAATTCTCATAGATTACCTACCTACGTAGCGAATATTTGCGGTTGCTGTGTAATTTGTTTGGAAGTTCATTTTCACCTTTTCTAATTTTTAATAAAACCTATAATTAATGTAACAGTTAAAAATAAATATAAAAAAGTGGATATTTATGAAACTCTCTTTCTGACTCTAGTAAATGACGGTTCTGAGTGACCAAAAGGATAGAAGCACACGAAAGTGCGGATCCGTGCTGCCAGGTGTAATTCAACTCTATGCCTTAAAATGGTTTAGCTTTAAAGGTTGCCTAAAACCTTAAAAAATAGACCGTTTAAAACCCCTATAATATATAACCTATAGTAATAACTATATATATATATATATATATATATATATATATATATATATATATATATATATATATATATATATATATATATATATATATATATATATTAAAAAATAAGAGTAAAAAATGGTAAAAACATTTTATAGGCTAAGCAAAACACCTATATTATTACTTGTATTGACATTTAGCTTTCGTGTTATTTTACAAAGAAATACACCAGAAAATTATGTGCTTAGTTATTAAAAGTGATGTTCCTATCCTTATCTTTTTTCCAAGAGTAATTTTTACATGATTTTACAGCACAGTCATTTTGCGAAATTAAAAACATCGGTGCATGACGTATGTTTGCAGTGAACGTCGCTGGCACACATTTCAAGCGTTGTCCGTTCTTAGGGTTCCGTACCCAAAGTGTGCCACGTATCGTATCGTTACATCTTATTAAAATCCACTACTGTATAAGGCTCCCCCATAGTTTGACTCATATGGGGGATTTTTTGCCATAGTAGCCAGCCACGCTTCGCAAACGGGTTGGTAACCGTAGTTCTTTTTTTAGTCTTTATGAGGAAGATGGTGCTGGCGATCTCCTGATTTGTCACATCTGGACATGACATCCACGTGGCATGTGGGGTATTAGATATTGGGTATGTTCCAAAATAGAACCCAGTGTACTGTCCAATGCAAATGACGTCATGAATCAACGCCATACTGGTGATTAATTCCAAAACATAGGACGGTGTATGACGTTATACATTTGGGTCATATTGGAAAAGTGTTGGCAATTATTTTGTCATTTGTGCTTCAAAAATCATTATATCCTCCTAATGGAAATACCAGCAATTATTCCATAATTTTTTATATTTGAATAAATAAAAACTAATTCTGGCATGTTTCATTCAGCGTAAGTACACACAATTAAAAATTGTTTTAATATGGCCGGATATCCGACACATTTAGCGGCGGCACGTCAGTACAATTTGGCGTCATTTGATGACTTCATTTGCATTCGGCAGTATAATGGAAACGTTTCGGAACATACCCTATATTACACACCCACTACTCAGCGAAGTGCTCAACGGAACCCTATTACTAAGTCTACCCGTCTCTTTGTCGCAGGGCTGTAACATTTTAATTATGAGTAACTTTAATGACAAAGAATGAAACTTATTCGTTTCATTATTTGCCATTAAAGTGACCCAAGAGGGTTTTAACATTTTATCATTTTATATAAGAATTCTCGAAAAAAAAATGAATTTTCCGACGATTTTTTCTTCTTGTGTTTTAAGAATGTAATACCACCACTGAATGTATCAATTTTATTCTAATTATCACTATAAAAATACTACACACTATACTTAAATAACAAATAATGAAAACAAGATAAACAGTTATAGACTTGGTGGCACCGAACTCAAGGAGATGGATTATTGTGCATGCAGGTTCAGAAAATGGATTTTTGAACGGTGCTGAGTTGATTTTTAAGACAAAAACCAAAAAAGGCGATTAGGTACCATGATAAAACGAATAGGCAAAATTGTACTAAATATTATATTGAGGAAATATATATATATATATATATATATATATATATATATATATATATATATATATATATATATATATATATACTTACAGATATAAATAATATAACTAATACACATATTTATACATATATATACATACACATATACATACACATACACATACACATATATATCTCCATAAATTTATATACAAATAACTATAAACATATAAAGTAAGTGGAATCAAATTTGTTGGTTATGGATATATTCGTATAGTTTTCTTTTAAAAACGTTTTTAGCAGGTATTATTCGCAGGTCAACAGGCAATTTGTTCCAGAGGGAGATGGAAGTTAATGTGGAAGAATTTGACATAAACCCAGTATGGTGGAGAGGTGTAGACAGTCACAAATTGTGTGAAGATCGGAGATTGAGAGAATAAGTGTCACTACGGAATTGGAATCTTTCTTTTAGGTAAAGGGGTGAAGAAGAATCATTAAGAACTGAAAACAGAGAGGACAGCATTCGAAAATCTCTGCGCTGGCGTATAGTCAACCACTTTAACTGGGAGCGAAATTCTGATACGTGATCGTATTTGCGCAGGCCAAAGATGAATCGTATGCAGTTGTTAAGTAACCTGTCCAACCTGCTTAGCAGCTCCTGAGAGATATTAGAAAGACAAACATCGGCATAGTCAAATAATGGAAGAATTAGAGATTGGATGAGTAGACGCTTAGTTGAAGGAGGCAGAAAGAACTTAAGACGATAGGTGGAACGAAGTATGCCTGTGACTACGATAAATCTCGGACACCTGTAACCTCCAACCAAGGGTCGAGTCAATAATTAAACCCAGATCCTTGACACTAGTGCAGAAAGGAATTACACAATTTTCGTAGCAAATGAATGGTAGATCAGGTATGTTAAGTTGTGACACCAATTATTTAGGATTTACCGTTATACCAAATCGCTGTGACCAGTCTGAAATGCGTTGTAAGTCCTGATTAATAGCTGCAATAGCGGTAGCAATTTCAACCGAGGACACTTGTGAGTATAACTGAAGATCGTCAGCATAGAGTGTAGTACTTACTTATATACTTACTTATATACTTTATTATATACTTGTTTATATACTTGCTTATATACTTGTGTATATACATGCTTATATACTTACTTACATACTTGCTTATATACTTTCTTATATACTTACTTATGTAAATGTATTGCTTATATGCTTAGTTATATACTCTCTTATATACTTTCTTGTATACTTACTTATTTACTTACTTACATACTTGCTTATATACTTGCTTATATACTTACTTATATACTTGCTCATATACTTGCTTATACACTTACTTATACAGAATGGGGTCCCGCATATATGCAATAAATGAAACCACAAGTAATACTAGTCCGTAGAAGTTTAGAAAAATTAAATATTAAATTAAAACCCGTAAAATAAAAAAGTGAAATTTTCAAACAAAATAAATATTAAAATAAATTCAGTAAAAGTGAACACTCTGTTTAGACAACGTACCTTGACCCCTTGGAAGAGTGACAACGTTGCACGCGGGTGGCATGGCGATTGTCGGCACGGCCTATGGTTCGTTGGACAATGTGCGACGAAATAAAAACTTACTTACTAAACTGTTTAGATATTTTACCGCCACTTTTTTATTTCGCGAAAATGGAACTGAACGAAATAAATATTATTGCATATTAGTAGCAAAATTTAATGAAACCCTAAATTTTAAAATTTTCAAAATGTCCGCCACGTTCTTGAATGCACAAGTTACATCGCCGCATAATGTTGTCCTGCTCAACAAATTTCGTTCAGGATCCAGAGCCAGGGCTTTTAATTTGTTAAAGGCGGCAACAATACGATTGGGCAGTCTTCGGTTTCGGAGATCTTTGAGTACACTTCATTTTTAATAAAGCCCCATAAAAAGAAGTCTAGAGGAGTGAGGTCGGGCGATCGAGCTGGCCACCTGCGAGGGCCATAGTGCCCTTTCCATTGTTCGCCGAACATGGTGTTAAGCCGCTCTCTCGCGAGGAGTACGGAGTGTGGAGGAGCTCCATCTAACTGGAACCATACCCTTTGGTAAGCTGCCACAGACAATCCTTCTAAATATTCTGTTATTGGGCCGTTAAGAATATTGAGAAATTTCTGTGCATTCAGGTTTCCGTCAATAAAAATAGGGCCGATTATTTGATCTCCGTGAATGCCTGCCCAAACATTAATGGAAAATCGGTATTGATGAACTGATTCCCTAAATAAATGGGGATTCGTATGGCTCCAGTAACGCATGGATTGTCGGTTCCATATGCCGTTTCGAGTATACGTGCTTTCATCTGTCCAAAATACATTTGTTAGGAAACGTTGGTCTTGAGACATTTTTCCAGTACCCAGTGGCAGTAAGATTCTCTAATCGGCTTGTCGCGGGGCAGCAGCGCCTGCACCTTAACATATTTATAAGGACGTAGTTTGTTCCTTTTCAGCACTCGGTGTATTGTTTTATGCCTCACTCTAAACACACGCCCAGCTTGTCTAAGGCTGCAGGTTGGATTCCGATCGAAATGGTTCTAAGACTCGTTGTTCGAACGAGGGTGGAAAGTGACGCGGAGCAACTCCTTCATGAGTGTTGGGCACTATGCGCTGATTTTCCCTGATTCTTTGGACAGCACCTAGGATTGTCCGGACGCTAGTAGGGCAGACGCGAGTTGCGCCGTATCTCTCACTATAAGTACGCAGAGTTAACGCTGAATTTTGGTGGCATTCGCCATACAATAAAACCATGTCTGTATACTCTGCCGCACTGTAAAAATGCTGTTGTCTTGGCATTTTCCGCCGCCAAAACGTATAAACAAAAGTGAAGTAGTATCACAGTGAAAAAATAATAAAAATAAACGTACTTAAAAACACTACACACACAAAGTCAATTAACTAATAAGTGTCTATTTCACCGTAAAAGAATTGTTCGACTAATTGTATTTATCTTACGATAATACGATAATTATCTTACGATAAATAATTGCGATGCGTGTAGGCAGCGAAACACACCTGTATTCTGGGAAAATTGCGCGTGAACTGGAAGCCGAATTTCCAAATTCCAAAATGGCGAAAATAATAAAAGTAATAAATAGGGCGGCCACAAGGTGCAATTATCGTTTATCGATACTTTTCTTTTTATACTTACTTACCTACTACATTTGAATACAAGTAATTTTGGTTTTTGATTTGATAACAATCGACAAGTTATTGATTGTTAAAAAAAAGTTTATTTTTATACAATTGAACTTACGAAACTACCGATTTGTAACTTCCTGGGAAACGGGTAAGTATGTATGACTTTTTAATTGGTTGTTTTTATGGGTTTTTTAGCATGTTAAAATAATTTATTATCTCTAAATCTACAAGAACACACTTAAACAAAAAAGCTTTAAAGTTTTGCTTTAAATACTTGGGTCGTAGTGTTTTTAGAATTATCATAACAACACGTTTATTCTAAAAAAAACCATACCCTAAGTGTTTAAAGCTAAACATTTTTTTTTTGTTTATCGATTATTACGCCCTTTGAAAGAAGCTAATCGTCGATAACTGGTGTCCTACTCTACGACAAAGGCGCGCGCGCACTTGCGCTGTCGCCTTTGAAGTACGCCGCGTGCCTCGTGCCGCTTGTTTATGGACGCCGACAAAAGACACCGCTGTCGATATGTCGCAATAACAATAGTTTGCACTGCGTGGCAACGTCGCTTTTTAATGTTCAAGGATTCAAGTTCATTGAATCATTGACTTAGTGACCCAATTCTATAGAGTTCAAATTTGCTTAAAATTAAAACTCTACTTTTTGACCTAATTACTGTACCGAATACGTTCATTTTTTGTATATCGTCAGCAAAGGCGATAACAAGTTTATAAGTTTATGGTTTCATTTATTGCATATATGTGGGACCCAATTCTGTATACTTACTTATATACTTTCTTATATACTTGCTTATGTACTTACTTATATACTTGCTTATATACTTACTTATGTACTTACTTATATACTTTCTTATTTACTTATATAGTTGCTTATATACTTACTTATATACTTGCTTATATAATTGCTTATATACCTGCCTATATACATGCTTATATACTTGCTTATATACTTACTTATATACTTACTTATATACTTGCTTTTATAATTGCTTATATACCTGCCTATATACATGCTTATATATTTATTTATGTACTAACTTATATACTTACTTATATACTTGCTTGCATGCTTAGTTATATACTTTCTTATATACTCTGTTGTATACTTGTTTATATGCTTGCTTATATACTTGTTTATATACATGCTTATATACTTTCTAACGTACTTGCTTATATACTGGCTTATATACATGCTTATGTACTTGCTTATATACTTGCTTATATACTTACTAATATACTACCTATGTACTTGCTTATATACTTACTTATGTACTTGCTTATATACTTGCTTATATACTTACTAATATACTTACCTATATACTTGCTTATGTACTAGCATATGTACTTGCTTATATACTTGCTTATATACTTACTTATGTACTTACTTATATACTTACTTATATATTTACTTATTTACTTACTTATATACTTGCTTATTTACTTGCTTATATACTTACTTATGTACTAACTTATATACTTACCTATATGTTTGCTTATATGCTTAGTTATATACTTTCTTATATACTTTGTTATATACTTGTTTACATACTTGCTTATATACTAGTTTATATACATGCTTATATACTTTCTTACATACTTGCTTATATACTGGCTTATATACTTATTTATTTACTTAATTATATACTTGTTTATATACTTGCTTATACACTTGTTTATATACACGCTTATATACTTACTTATTTACTTACATACATGCTTATATACTTACTTATATACTTTGTTATATACTTGTTTACATACTTACTAATATACTTACCTATATACTTGCTTATATACTAGCTTATGTACTTGCTTATATACTTACGTATGTACTTACTTATATACTTACTTATATACATAGAAAGTATATAGGTAAGCATATAAGCAAATATATAACTAAGCATATAAGCAAGTATATAGGTAAGTATATTAGTAAGTATATAAGCAAGTATATAAGAGAGTACATAAGTAGTATATAAGCAAGTATATAGGTAAGTATATTAGTAAGTATATAAGCAAGTATATAAGCAAGTACATAAGTATGTTTATAAGCCAGTTGTTGTGGCTTCGGAACAGTCCCGATATAACATCCTTTTCCTAAGTGTTTCCTATCCTCCCGCCTCCCCCGTATACGGACTGCTCAGAATGGTGCGCCACCTATTCGTCGAGAAAAATAAGAAGCAAGATGGCCGCGCACGCATAAAACGTGTTCGTTACCGCTCGTTTAAAAATAACCCATAAACAAGTTGTAAGACTATCGTGCAATTGCTCGTGTCCATATACATTCGAAGTGCAGTGTGGGATCTGTATATACACGAGAACTTCAGCCTAAATATACAGACTTCACCATAACCACGATGAGTGCTCCAGTCTTGTGAGTATCCTTACTTTATCTACCCAGTTCTAAAGCTATTTTCGTTTACTTCCCGGTTGGGATCATCGGGTTAGCCAGCCCTTGGTCTGGTTGTTCTCTGGTTCCCAAAACCACCCACGAAACACATTGCGAAACATAATTTCTGGTCCTTCGAGCCGGATACCTATGGATTTCTATTTTTATACAGTCCGCTCCTCATAAAGATAATATCAAGTTCAATTTCTAAGGAAAACTTTGATATTTAATCTATTTTTCTTATAATTGAAAGTAACAAATTCATTTCAATTATAATCCAGCTAGACTTGAATGCTCGGGAAGTGTTTCGTAATGCTCAGACTTTGCAGACTTATCTTATTTGGTTGCGTTATAATTGCTAAGTTTATTTCGAATGTGCATTGATAGTCTTACGCTTTGAAAATTATTATAATTTGAGGGTATTTTATAATTATTGTTAGAAAAAATTACTAAATCAGTTTATGGAAATGATCAATTTGGTCTTAGAATGATAGCACTTAAGTATGAATGCTTGTATATCTATGAATGTTGGGTCGTTTGTTAATTGTTATCTAATTCAAATGGTTAAAAAACGTTAACATTAAATTCAGTATTTGAATGTTAATTTAGTTTGGAGAAACTTAAATATTGTTTTAAATATCTGTCGTTAATAATTATACTTAGCATTCATATTTAATTTTTCGCTGTTATTTTATAATCATGTCGCAAGAAGAAATGAAACTTAAACTTTATACGTCACAGCGAGAGTATGTTTTTCGTTCTATTCAAACTCTTTTCGATTTATCCACTCAAATACGGGAAGACTCCAGTTCTTCTAAAGTTAGCCAATTTAAATCTAGATTTCTTAAAATTGAGAACATTCGTGATGAATATGTGTTGCTTACGGAAAAAATTAATTCGTTAAAACTGGCACTGTTTCCTAAAGAAAAAATAGATATGCAAGCGTTGTCTGCATTTGATGATATGTACTATGAAGTTGTAAGTTTTGCCGCGGAGATGTCCCTACCGGAGCGCAAACGAGGCAGCAGCCCAACGTCCGCTGACGTTAACTACACCTTTACGCCTGACGCGGAAAAGGTACAAGCTAGACTGCCACAAATTGAGCTTCTGAAGTTCGACGGAAAAATTGAGAATTGGCAAACATTTTACGACACTTTCGTAACGTTAATTCATAATAATAAATCAATCGCGAATATTACTAAATTTCACTATCTCATTTCTTGTTTATCGGGATCCGCTTTAGGGATCGCAAAGAAGGTAAAATTAACTTCCGATAATTATGAGCTTGTATTCAATGAACTTATTAAGCGTTATCAAAATAAGCGCATTT
Source organism: Parnassius smintheus behrii (assembly GCA_036936625.1). NCBI lineage: Eukaryota > Metazoa > Arthropoda > Insecta > Lepidoptera > Papilionidae > Parnassius > Parnassius smintheus. The sequence continues at coordinate 29,608,739 of JAUPFT010000003.1, read as the reverse complement.
TAGCAGTGGCGTATTTAGATCAAATAAATAACTATCCTTATTTAAAAACTCCTAATTTCAATGATTTACAAACATATACTAATATTCTTTGTGAGTCAGTCAATGCCCTTAAGGCCTTAGAGCTAGATGATTTAGGCGATTTTATTTTATTTAACGCAGCGTTTCGCGCACTGGACTCCGATACGCGCCACCGCTTCGAATCTGAAAATAAATCGGAAATTCCTTCTTTTCAAAGTCTTATGCAGTTTCTTCAAAACTATGTAAAAGTTTTAGAAATAAATGCTAGTGTTGACATTAGGGCGCGATCTTCTCAATTTTTAGGCGGTAAACAGATCAAGAATGTTTCACCGCGGGCACCGAACCTGAAACGTTCCGTGCTCACTACTCAGTCTAAGCCTACTAGTTCGAAGCAGCTGGCTTCACTAGAGTGCTATTATTGTGGCTCAACACACAGTATCTATAAGTGCCCCACTTTTCAATCTTTGGACACCAGTGCTAGAATAAATATTGTCAAACAAAATAATTTATGCATTAACTGTTTACGAAAACATTCTCTTGATAAATGCGTCTCAAAAATGAGATGTTTTATCTGTAGTGGTAATCATCACACTCTGGTACACATCGACAACCAAGTTCGATCACCGACCGCGGTGACCACCGGTTCGAGTAGTGCCCACACTAACACGAGTGCATTCGTGGGAGAGGCTCGTGGCCCGTGCGTGGTGTTGCTCGGGACGTGCATGGTGCGTGTGCAGGACTCTAGTGGCACGTTCCATCAAGTTAGAGCGCTCATCGATAGCGGCGCTCAGGACTGCTTCATCACCATGAAATGCGCAAAGAGACTTGGTTTTCAATTACGTCGATGCACCACAACGGTGGCTGGACTTGGACAACAGTCTGTGTGTCAAGTCAAGGGAGTGACTCAATGCTCTATACGCCCGTGTGATTCGAATGACCCACAATTTGATATTAATCCTATAGTCATCGATAGCATTACTTCTAAAATGCCAACCACTGATATTCCTCTAGCGGTTCGAGACTGTTATAAACACTTAGTATTAGCGGACCGTGACTTTGACAAACCGTCTGATGTTGATTTATTGCTAGGTGCTGAAGTATTTCATCACATCTATGACGGCCGTGTCATTCAACCAGAGCCCGGCTATCCTGCTGCTTTACATAGCGTCTTTGGGTGGGTTCTCTCTGGACCCACCAATGTGGAGAGTCCGGTAAAATCGGTTGGCACTTCGTTAATTACTTCAACCAATTCATTGGAGAAGATGATGAAACGATTTTGGGAAGTCGAGGAACCGCCTCATCAACATATACCTGCTCCAGAAGATGAGGAGGTCGAACGCCTGTGTTCCACTCAAACTTATAGGGAATCGGACGGTCGATATGTAGTCCCTATCTTATTGACGCAGTCGTCTGTCAATATGGGAGGCTCATATAATAGTTCTTTGTCGCAGTTTATAAATCTTGAGAAAAAACTTTGCCGACAACCAGATCTTAAATCACTTTATAACGATTTTATGCGTGATTATGAGCAGCTTAATCATATGCAATCAGTGGGAAAGGATATTACCCCTGGTAGATATTTCATTCCTCACCATTGTGTGATTCGTCCAGAAAGCATAACGACCAAACTTCGCGTTGTATTCAATGCGAGTCACAAGACGACTAATGGACTATCTTTAAATGATATTGTTTACACTGGACCAAAGTTACAGGCTGATTTGGTTGACATTATTACTGGATTTCGGGTCCATAATATAGTTTTTACATGTGACATATCTAAGATGTACAGGCAAATCTTGATAAGGCCTGAGGATCGAGTGTGGCAACACGTACTATGGCGTGAATCCCCTTCCTTGCCTGTTCAAGAATTTGAACTTCGTACGGTCACATACGGAGTCAAAAGCTCGCCGTACTTAGCGATACGAACATTACATCAGTTAGCTGCAGATCACGGTGATCAGTTTCCTCATGCAGCTGAAGCCCTTCGGCATCATACTTACACGGACGATATTACTACAGGTGCTTCCTCAGTCGAAGCAGCCTCTCAGCTTAAAGAAGATTTAATCAATTTTCTTAATTGTGCTCAGCTAGATTTGCGTAAGTGGAGCAGTAACAGCCCTTTATTTCTTCGATCGTTACCCATGGAACATTGTCAGTGTCCGAAGACATTTTCTGATGATAGTTCAATAACGCTTAAGGTTTTAGGAGTTCAATGGGATCCTGCGGAAGACTATTTCACTTACTCCGTCTCTCCTGTGAATGTGGAGTTTACGAAACGTTCAATCCTGTCCCACGTAGCTCGTATTTATGATCCGTTGGGTTGGCTTTCACCTTTTATCCTTTTAGCCAAACTACTTCTTCAAAACTTATGGCGTATTGGATTGTCTTGGGATGAAATCATACCCGCCAATCTGTGTGACGATTGGGTTTCATTTGTGTCTGACTTGTCTAATATAAAATCGATAAAAATCCCTCGTAAAACCGTGATTGATTTAACAGCTACACACCAGCTGATTGGGTTTTGCGATGGATCAACCAAAGCATATGGGTGCTGTGTCTATCTCCGATCAAGTATCGATGATCAAAACCAAGTTTCTCTTTTGATTTCTAAATCTAAAGTGGCTCCGATTAAGCCTCTAACAGTTAATCGTTTGGAGTTGTGCGGTGCGCTCTTGTTATCACGTACTCTCAAACACATGCAAACTTTACTTATTTCGAAAATAAATATATCTCATATTGTAGCCTACACTGATAGCTCAACTGTATTAGCTTGGATCAATACAGAGCCATACAAATTGAAACCTTTTGTTGCGCATCGAGTAGTTAAAATAACTGACGCAGTTGAACCTTCTACCTGGAGGCATGTCTCGACTCAGGACAATCCTGCTGACTTTCCTAGCCGAGGTCTCTCGTGTGCAGAATTGGTCAATTGTAAGCGATGGTGGTCAGGACCAGATTGGATGCTTAGTAGTCCAGATCACTGGCCAGCTCAAATTCGGTGTAAGCCCCAGGATGAGTTGCCAGAGTTGAGAACACGCACTCTGATTGCTCAATCTCGGGAATCTGATAAAGAATGATATGAAGGTGTTATTAAATCGGTATTCATCCTTATCGCGACTACAGCGAATATTGGCATGGGTCTTTCGCTTCATTTCTAATTCGCGCAAAGAACCAAGCCAACGCGAGAAAGGTCACTTGACTACGAATGAGGTAAAGTGCTCTCTACTTAGCCTTATTAAATATGTCCAACGGGGCAGCTTCAATCAAGAGATGTCTAAATTAAAATCGCAGAAGCCTCTACCTAAATACTTACAAAAGTTGTCTCCGTTTATTGATAACCTAGGACTCATGCGAGTGGGTAGACGACTTACCAATTTCAACTTACCTGAGCACACAAAACATCCATATTTGTTACCGAAACAATCTATTTTATCTCAATTAATTATTAGCTATTATCATAAACGGTATTTGAACTGTGGACCTCGCACGTTACAATCACTAATTGTTCGCAAGTTCTGGATTTTAGGAATTAGAAATCTTATTCGTTCTGTTTTAACAAAGTGTGTGACTTGCTTTCGGGTTAAACCTATACCCTATCAGCCGTCTATGGGCAACCTGCCACCTTGTAGATCTCAACAAGGTTACTGTTTTCAACAGGTAGGGATTGATTTTGGCGGTCCTTTTCTTATAAAAGAAAACAGACGACGTAACGCCCGGGTCAGTAAGGCTTACATATGCTTGTTCATTTGTTTATCTGTAAAAGCAGTTCATTTAGAACTCGTATCTGAACTGTCTACAGAAGCGTTTCTAGCCGCCCTAGACAGATTCGTGTCTCGACGTGGAATATGTCAACATATTGTGACAGATTGTGGCACTAACTTTGTAGGCGCTAAACGATATCTTGAGGAAATGGTTAAATTATTGATAGATAAAAAACAGGATATTTCTGATCAATTAACGTCTCGTGGAAATTAAATCCACCTTCAGCACCTCACTTTGGAGGCATTTTTGAAAGTGGTATAAAATCTACTAAATATTATCTCAAGAGGGTCATAGGCTCACAAGTCCTGACGTTTGAAGAACTAACTACAGTTTTAACTAAAGTTGAAGCGATGCTGAACTCAAGACCGATTTGTCAGTTATCGTCTGATCCTGGCGAAGTTGATGTTCTCACGGCCGGTCATTTTATTATAGGACGTCCTTTAGTAGCTCTACCAGAACCGTCCGTTGAAGATATGAATCCTAGAACACGCTGGCAGTTACTTCAAAAGCTTTCTCAAAGTTTTTGGCGTATTTGGCAAAGTGATTATTTACATACGCTTCAACAAAAGGTTAAGTGGTTTAAGGATGATCACAAACATCCTAATATTGGTCAACTCGTTTCAATCATTGAACCTAATCTATCACCTAACGAATGGCGCCTAGGTCGAGTAGTCCAAATCCACCCCGGAAAGGACAATATTATCCGGGTTGTGACCTTAAAGACCAAAAGAGGCCTACTTACAAGACCAGTAGTCAAAGTCTGCCCTCTTCCTCTTGATTGAATCTTATTTTTATTGTTTTATTAAGCTAGATTGTAAGTTCTAATTTTAAAATTAAATTAACTAAGTTTGATTTTCTTTTGTAGTTTAGTTAAGGTTATCAATGCACAACTTAGCTCAGATATCTATTTAGTTTATATTAATTTAGATTCTATGAGCAACTGGGGACCTGGAAAGCTGCCGGGTCGATGGTTGTCTTGTGAAATCCCTAGGTGATTTCAGGTGGGAGGGAATGTTGTGGCTTCGGAACAGTCCCGATATAACATCCTTTTCCTAAGTGTTTCCTATCCTCCCGCCTCCCCCGTATACGGACTGCTCAGAATGGTGCGCCACCTATTCGTCGAGAAAAATAAGAAGCAAGATGGCCGCGCACGCATAAAACGTGTTCGTTACCGCTCGTTTAAAAATAACCCATAAACAAGTTGTAAGACTATCGTGCAATTGCTCGTGTCCATATACATTCGAAGTGCAGTGTGGGATCAGTGTATACACGAGAACTTCAGCCTAAATATACAGACTTCACCATAACCACGATGAGTGCTCCAGTCTTGTGAGTATCCTTACCTTATCTACCCAGTTCTAAAGCTATTTTCGTTTACTTCCCGGTTGGGATCATCGGGTTAGCCAGCCCTTGGTCTGGTTGTTCTCTGGTTCCCAAAACCACCCACGAAACACATTGCGAAACATTCAAGCCGTAACACCAGTATATAAGCAAGTACGTAAGAAAGTATAAAAGCATGTATATAAACTAGTATATAAGCAAGTATGTAAACAAGTATATAACAAAGTATATAAGAAAGTATATAACAAAGCATATAAGCAAGTATATAAGTAAGTACATGAGTATATATATAAACAAGTAAATAGGTAAGTATAAAAGCAAGTATATAAGAAAGTATATAAGTCAGTATATAAGAAATTCTGTAAGTAAGTATATAAGCGCGCATATAAACAAGTATATAATAAAGTATATAAGTAAGTATATAAATAAGTATATAAGCAAGTATATAAGCAAGTAAAAAGGTAAGTATATGAAAGTATATAAGCCAGTATATAAGCAAGTATGTAAGTAAGTATATAAGCGTGTATATGAACAAGTATATAAGCAGGTATATAAACAATTATATAATAAATTATATTAGTAAGTATATAAATAGGTAAATAAGCAAGTATGTAAGTAAGTAAATAAGTAAGTATATAAGTAAGTATATAAGCAAGTATATAAGTAAGTATATAAGTAAGTATATAAGCAAGTATGTAAACAAGTATATAACAAAGTATATAAGAAAGTATATAACTAAGCATTTACGGAAGTATATAAGTAAGTATATAAGTAAGTCATAAGTAAATATATAAGCATGTATAAAGGCAGGTATATAAGCAATTATATAAGCAAGTATATAAGTAAGTATATAAGTCAGTATATAAGCAATTATGTAAGTAAGTATATAAGCGTGTATATAAACAAATATATAAGAAAGTATATAAGCCAGTATATAAGCAAGTATGTAAGTAAGTATATAAGCGTGTATATAAACAAGTATATAATAAAGTATATAAGTAAGTATATAAATAAGTGTATAAGCAAATATATAAGCAAGTATATAAGCAAGTATGTTTTTAAGTACATAAGTAAGTATATAAGTAAGTATATAATAAAGTATATAACTAAGCATATAAGCAAGTATATAAGTAAGTATATAAGTTAGTACATAAGTAAGTATATAAGCATGTATGTAAGCAATTATATAAGCAAGTATATAAGTAAGTATATAAGCAAGTATATAAGCATGTATATAGGTAGGTATATAAGCAATTATATAAGCAAGTATATAAGTAAGTATATAAGCACGTATGTAAGTAATAAGTAAGTATATAAGTAAGTACATAAGTAAGTATATAAGCAAGTATATTAGCAAGTATGTAGGTAAGTATATAAGCAAGTATATAAAACGTATATACTTCAGTATATAAGCAAGTATGTAAGTAAGTATATAAGCGTGTATATAAACAAGTATATAAGCAAGTATATAAGTAAGTAAATAAGTAAGTATATAAGTAAGTATATAAGCAAGTATATAAGCAAGTATGTAAGTAAGTAAATAAGTAAGTATATAAGTATGTATATAGGAAAGTATATAAGCAAGTATGTAAGAAAGTATATAAGTAAGTATATAAGTAAGTATATAAGAAAGTATATAACTAAGCATATAAGCAAGTATGTACGTAAGTATATAAGTTAGTACATAAGTAAGTATATAAGCATGTATATAGGCAGTTATATAAGCAATTATATAAGCAAGTATATAAGTTAGTATATAAGTAAGCATATAAGCAAGTATATAAGCAAGTATATAAGAAAGTAAATAAGTAAGTATATAAGTAAGTACATAAGTAAGTATATAAGCAAGTATATAAGCATGTATATAGGCAGGTATATTAGCAATTATATAAGCAGTATTTAAGTAAGTATATAAGCAACTATATAAGTGAATAATAAAGTTAAGTAAATAAGTAAGTACATAATCATAATCATAATCGTAATTTATTTGCAGAAAACATGGTACATTACAGGTTGGTAAATTATTTAAGTCCAGCATGTTTTGTCATAATGTTGACATACATAAGTATATAAGCAAGTAAATAAGTAAGTACATAAGCAAGTATATAAGAAAGTATATAAGGAAGTATATAAGTAAGTGTATAAGCAAGTATATGAGCAAGTATATAAGTAAGTATATAAGCAAGTATGTAACTAAGTAAATAAGTAAGTATATAAGAAAGTATATAAGAGAGTATATAACTAAGCATATAAGCAATACATTTACATAAGTAAGTATATAAGTAAGTGCATAAGTAACTATATAAGTAAGTATATAAGAAAGTATATAAGCAAGTATGAAAGTATATAAGCATGTATATACACAAGTATATAAGCATGTATGTAAACAGGTATATAAGTAAGTATATAAGTAAGTATATATGCAAGTATATAAGCAAGTATACAAGCAAATATGTAAATAAATAAGTAAGTATATAAGTAAGTATGTAAGAAATTACATAACAGCATATAAGCAAGTATATAAGTAAGTATATAAGCAGGTATATGAGCAAGTATGTAATTAAGTAAATAAGTAAGTATATAAGTAAGTAAATAAGCAAGTATATAAGCAAGTATATAAGCAAGTATATAAGCAAGTATATAGCAAGTATGTAAGTATATAAGTTACAGTGATTACGTCACTCGGGCGTACAGGGTATCCATGAAATTACGGACGGTGTCGGACAGAAGCTTTTTGAATTTTATGAACGAAAAAGCGTTTTTTTAATTCATTGAATTCACGTTCTATAAGTGAAACAAAACCACTGATTTCAAGGACAACGGTGTTTACACTAACACCCTTGTATACTTACTTATATTCTTCTTTATATACTTAAATACTTGTTCATTTATTAAGGGTCCGCAATCAGTTAGGATGTGTAGAGGCGTTTCTTCCGTTATGGAACAGAACCGACACATCCTTGAGTTGCTTAGTCCCAGGATAGACATGTGCTTTTTAAGAAAACAGTCCAGTTAGGGCTCTTAAATAAATAAATAAATAAATAAAAAGTATTTATTTGCCACACAAAAATACAGTGTTAAAATTTAAATAGAGAGATAATAATAACTTTTTAGTTGTGACAAAACAGTCTGTGACTCAGTTGTAACGGGAAACCCTGCTATTCTGCCTCAGCCTTTGCGCATAACTCATACAGGGTCTTAGGCAATTGATGAAACACACGTATCAACAATAAAAAGTAAAAATAAAACAATTAATAAATTATACCTTCTAAATACAAAAAAAAGTTGTCTAATTTGTCTAATTTGTGGGGGTATCAAAGCCACATAGAGCCAGGGACTGTCTTTGAATAAGCCACTTGCGGCATCTTTGTCGGAAGGTAGACGGAAATAGGGTAGATCGGACTGGTGGTGGCAATTCGTTTCAAATTTTAGCAGCGGCAAATTTAAAACACCCCCTGGCTCCAGCGAGGCTAATCCCGGGTAGTGAAAGCCGATGACTATTTTCTCTGACTGAAAGCAAACTTTTTTTTTCAACGGCTATTTTATCATACAGATATCTTGGAGACTTTGCGTGATGCAGTGTGTAGAAAGCATGCATATTTTAATTTAGTACTATTGCACATATTTAAAATGCCATTACTGACTGAATAAGGTGAAATCCTATCCCTTTCTAACTTATATACTTACATACTTGCTATATACTTGTTTATATACTTGCTTATATACTTGCTTATATACTTGCTCATATACTTACTAATATACTTACTTATTTACTTACTTACATACTTGCTCATATACCTGCTTATATACTTACTTATATACTTGCTCATATACTTGCTTATACACTTACTTAAATACTTACTTATATACTTGCTTATATGCTTGGTTATATACTTTCTTATATACTTTGTTATATACTTGTACTAAGCATAAAAGCAAACATATAAGTAAGTATATAAGTTAGTAAATAAGTAAGTATATAAGCAAGTATGTAAGTAAGTAAATAAGTAAATATATAAGTAAGTATATAAGTAAGTACATAAGTAAGTATATAAGCTAGTATATAAGCAAGTACATACGCTAATATATAAGCAAGTATATAGGTAAGTATTAGTTTACTTACTTACATACTTGCTTATATACTTGCTTATATTTATTTATTTATTTATTTCTTTTAGGAAGGCTTACAGACTAATATCTTCGTAAAGTTACAAAATGGTGATAAAAATTGCTAATTACAAGCCTCCACATATTACTTTCTTCCAACTTTATACAAGTTTAAAAATACTTTAGGGAATACTTAAACTATTACAAAAACAATAACAAAAAAAATGCAAAAACATTAACCAGAAAAAAATGAGTCAATGAGCAACTTGAGTCATGCTAGTCGCAGCTGCGAGTGAAAAATTCTCTGTTCATCACTTTTTTTACAGATTTAGAACTAGTGGAAAATAGGTCAATATCTACAGCAGATGAAAGCTTATTAAATTCCATTGCGCTACGCCGAAAGAAGGAATTTTTTCTGTAATTCGTTGAAGCAAGAGGTATATATAGCAAGGGTCGTTGTCTAAATCTCATTAAATCGGTCCGAATCATTGGGTGCGTTTGGCAGAAAAAAGCGCTAGCAAGCGCTTATAAGCGCTGAAATAGTTTTCGGCCAGGACACGATTGCTACTTCAGTAGCGCTGACACAATCCGCCATTTTGCTTATTTAATTTGTTTGTTTTGAAGTAGAGTTTATAAGTTGTTTTGTGCAATATTAGTTTTTAGTAATATAATGACATGAATAAACATATACATATTATTAAAAATTCATAATTGGTAAGTTTTTAATATGAATACTTTACAAACATATATTTAAATTAGGTTGGGTTCCCCGGTTAAAACTAACATCGTGTCCTGGAGGAAAATAGCTACTTACGATTTGACAGCGCTTACCGCTTACGATCGCCATTTTGCTTACAAGCGCTTGCTAGCGCTTTTTTCTGCCAAACGCACCCATTATGTGACTAAGTAGCTCAGGAGAATCAATAGATCCATTTACTATATTAACCAGGAAACAAATATCATTGACTTTACGTCTATATTCTAACGGCAAAAAATGATATCTCCTACATCTTTCAAGATAATTGGCTGAGTGTTTTGTGCCATAAAGTCGAGGTATCTCATAAATTTTTTCTGTATACTTTCAATACGAGCTATGTAAACTTTATATTGTGGGTTCCATACTTGGGACGCATATTCTAAATGGCTACGCACATATGAGCAATATTATATTTCATCGCTTCATTTTTCAGATATAATTATTCACCAGGTAGTCCCCTTAACCTACAGGTGACTTTGCACGCTTTAAAAGACACTCAACTGACTAAACTAAAGTTGGCTGTGAACCGACTTACCCCTACCACCACTGACTCGTGGAAGAAGTGAGTCGCCATTCTGAGCTCATTCCTTTTTCGTGCACGGTGACGACAGCACGCGTCTCCCAATAAGTTTACACTTTATTCTTGCCTTTTTTTTGTAAAGTATTTATAATTATAATTAAAATTTATAATGCCAAAACGAAGTGCAGAAGAAAAAATTGAGCGTTACGAACGCAAAATTAGAAATTACGTGAACGCGATGTCGCACGACATCGCCGAATACGAGTCATATCATCACAATCTTCCAATAATGAAGGTAAGCATATTTATTTTTGTATTATAAAGATTCACTATGAGTCAAGATTACGTAACAATTGTTTCGTTAGCACGTGTTGTTTTTTACACGTGTTATCAGCTTTCATCAGAACAGGCCGTGAGCCTTGTTTGTTGAAAAAATTACCATCATCAGGACAGGCCGTAAGCCTCGTTCGTTGAAACAAAATTCTTCATCAGGGCAGGCCGTGAGCCTCGTCCGTTGAAGTAATCCACTTTTCTAATCTTAAAAATATTATTTTTAGGTGTTGAAGACGCCGACCACCCTGAGCTAAACCTTATAGTTAACACGAAGGACCTCGGGATTGCTTCAGGGCAGAGTCCCACAACACCGGAGCCCATGCTGGAGCCCGAACTTATACCGGAACCTGAGCCCACACTGGAGCCAGAGTCTAGACCAGAGACCAGGGCGCAGAAACCATTAGAGCCACTGGCTTTAGAGGCAACTTCGACGGAACAAAACCCGAACGGTGCATCATCTGAACCAGAATTGGACCCTGAACTTTTAGAAGCCCTTGGTGAGTCCACCAGCGATACCCCAGAGTTTGGAGAAAAAATTCACGAGAGTTTAGCCAAATTGTGGCTTCCTCTACTCGTCAAAGGCTTGCCAAAAGATAAAAAGGAAAAAATTTTGAAAGAGTACCTAATCCCGGACAACTGTAGGTTACAGCAAGCACCTAAACTAAACGCAGAAATATCAGCAGCAGTTATAGACTCTGTAAGAAACAGAGATAAGATCCTGGTAGTTCACCAACAGCAACTCGGGTCAGGGATAACAGCCATTAACAGAATGCTCAATATTCTCTTAAGTGGGGACGACAAGAAGAACGCTATCCAACATCTTAGCAATGCCTGCCCTATTCTTTCGGATTTGCATACGATAAATACGAATAGCCGCATAAAGCTAATTACACCAAACCTGGATAAGAACTTTCTCCACGTAGTTCGAGATTCAGTAAGAGACGAAACTTTGTTTGGTAACAAACTTTCAGAAAAGATCAAGGCAGCCAGAGCTATTGAACGACAGGGTCTGCAAATCAAAAAGATTAATCCGAAACCTTCCGGCTCTCATTCCACTAGCAACCGCTCTTCTAGTTCGGGAAACTGGTCCGGCCCATATCGGTACTCAACGAACCGCTGCAACCGAGGTGGGAAGAAAACGTCGACGCAGAGCCGCTGTCCATACCCGAGCTCGACGCAACAGCAGCCAGCGTCGAAGCCTTCAGCAGCGAACAAGTCTCGTGCCCCAGCACTGCAGTAACTCAGGTACATGCAGGTAGAATTAAATACTTTTTTAATTGTTGGACGAGAATTTCATCCAATTCAGTAATTTTAGATTGGATACAAAACGGTCTATACATACCTTTTTGCAAGGAAGTCTGCCAAACAAACGTTCCTAGCAATACCCTTTCGGAGTTAGAGCACCAGGAAATGTCAACTGCGATTCAAAAGCTGATTGACTTAGGTGCCATAACAGAATGTCTTCCAAGTGGAGACCAGTTTGTCTCTAAAATATTCCTTGCCTCCAAGACAAACGGCGGCAAGCGTTTTATATTAAATTTGAAATCGTTAAATAAATATGTTTCAAAGTTTCATTTCAAGATGGAAGATTATCGAACAGCGGCAAAGTTAATACCCCAACACGGATACTTAGCCACAATTGATCTGAAAGAAGCCTACTTACTAATTCCGATTCATGCTGAACATAGAAAGTATCTAAGATTTCAATTTAAGAGAAACAATCAGACCACGACCTATGAGTTTACGTCAATGCCCTATGGGCTGTCAGTGGCTCCCAGGGTATTTACTAAGATTATGAAAGAAATCGTAACTCACTTGAGAAGCGCGGGCTTTAATTCAGTAATTTATCTAGATGATATTCTCGGCATCGGCAACACTTATGAGGATTGCAGATCTAACGTAAATGGAACCTTGAAACTATTGCAATGTCTAGGTTTCGTTATAAATTTTGATAAAAGCTCGCTCCAACCCAAGCAAAGTTGTAAATTCTTAGGTTTTCTCTTTTGCACTAACTAATCTAACCATTTCTCTCCCAGATAATAAACGTAACAGTATTGCGCAATTAGTTAAGAAGTTTATTTGTCTACCCACATGCACTATTCGAGAATTTGCTCAATTAATTGGTGTTCTAACTGCAGCGTGCCCGGCTGTCCAATACGGTTGGTTATATACCAAGTTATTGGAACGTCAAAAATATCTCGCGCTACTTAAAAATCAGAATTATGAGAGTAAATCAATTTACCTAGTATTATCCTTGAAGATCTTACTTGGTGGACCAATAACATCAAAACAACATTACATCCACTGCGAAACGCCGGCTATAAAATTGAAATCTACACAGATGCTTCACGAACCGGCTGGGGCGCAGTGCGCGATGAAGAACGCGCTCGCGGAGGGTGGTCAGTTAGCGAACGCAATTACCATATAAATTATTTGGAACTATTGGCAATTTTTCTTGGACTCAAAAGCTTGGCATCTAAAGAAACTAATTGCGCGATACTATTACGGGTAGATAACACTACAGCCATTAGTTATGTAAATCGCATGGGCGGGGTACAATTACCCCACTTAAACGGGATCGCTCGGCAAATTTGGCAATGGTGTGAGAAGCGAAAAATTTGGATCTACGCGTCATACGTCAATACTAAAGAAAACTGGGCTGACGTTGAATCTAGAATTATAAACCCTGACACCGAATGGGAACTCTCCTCTTCCAGTTTTCAAACCATAGTGTCACATTTTGGTCAGCCAAATATAGACTTATTCGCCTCCCGCACTAATGCCAAATGCACAAACTTTGTTTCTTGGAGACCGGATCCAGATGCAATGACGGTAGATGCTTTTACTATAAACTGGAGCGGATGTTATTTTTACGCATTCCCCCCATTTTCCATAATATTATATTGTTTAAGGAAAATAATGGATGACAGGGCTCACGGAATCCTTGTTTTTCCTTATTGGCCTTCACAGCCCTGGTTCCCCTTACTACAAGGGTTATTAGCATCTGATATTCTGTTCTTGCGCCCTAACAAGAATCTTTTACGATCATATTCCAGGGAACACCACCCTTTACACGCGAGCCTTACCTTGGGTGCCGCGAGGCTCTCCGGCAAGCTTTCACCCGAAGATGCCCACCAGAGGCCCTCAACCTCATTCTAGCATCGCTCTCCGATAGCACGGTAAAACAGTATAATGTTACCTATAAAGCATGGTGGTGGTTTTGTGACAACAGAAATATTAATCCATTTCAACCATCTATATCTCCTTTTTTATCCTTCTTGACTGACCAGTTTAATGCCGGTTGTTCTTACGGCAGTCTCAATTCGCATAGATCAGCGCTATCATTACTTCTCGGAAATGATATTGGTTCCGACGAACATGTAAGTCGATTGCTAAAAGGAGCTTATAAATTAAGGCCGAACATTCCAAAATATACACAGACCTGGGACCCTCAAAGTGTTTTAAATCACGTTGCAGGGTGGCACCCCAATACGACTTTAAATCTGGAAAAAATTACAAAGAAATTAGCAATTTTATTAGCCCTCTGTACAACCCATAGAGTACAAACCCTATCATTAATTAAGTTGGAAAATATATCATTTTCTCACAATAACGCTAAGATCATAATTACTGATCTAATAAAGACTTCCACCCCAGCCCGATTGCAACCTGTACTCCTGATACCATTTTTCTTAGAAAATGTGAATATTTGCCCAGCTACCGTTCTAAAAGATTATATTTCTGTCACAGAAAGTAAAAGAACGGAAAACATAGGCAAACTGTTCCTCACTTACAAGCCACCACATAGACCAGCCACGACGCAATCAATCAGTCGATGGATTAAACAAGTGCTCTCGGAAAGCGGCGTGGATACGTCAACGTTTGGCGCCCACAGCACTCGCCACGCGTTTACCTCAGCTGCGGGCCGCGCGGGCCACAGCGTTGATGTCATCCGTAAAGCTGCCGGATGGACTCCTACATCGAATACTTTTGCGCGATTTTACAATAGAACCCTTGTTGATGAGGGGAACTTTGCAAGATCCGCTTGCTTTACGTCCAATCACTAGTTTAAGTTTTTTTCTGTATTCATAAATACAAAAACTAATTGTTCAAATTATCGTGATTACATAACGTTTCATGTACCGATCGGTAACTAATAAATATATTCTAAGAAATATATATTATTTTATTACAACGAAAAACTTCCTGCTCTAAAATTCTACCTGGTGAATAATTATATCTGAAAAATGAAGCGATGAAATATAATATAAGATCAAACGAACTTCTCAAGTGAAGTTCGATCATTATTATATGAATCGCTTCATTTGAAGATATAAGCCATTACCCACCCTCCCATAGCAGTAGTTTGCTAGCCCTAATACGGAAAGTTTTTCTCTACACTCTAAAAATAATGAGCTCAGAATGGCGACTCACTCCTTCCACGAGTCAGTGGTGGTAGGGGTAAGTCGGTTCACAGCCAACTTTAGTTTAGTCAGTTGAGTGTCTTTTAAAGCGTGCAAAGTCACCTGTAGGTTAAGGGGACTACCTGGTGAATAATTATATCTTCAAATGAAGCGATTCATATAATAATGATCGAACTTCACTTGAGAAGTTCGTTTGATCTTATATAAAATCTTAATAGCTTTAAGAGAGCGGAAGCAGTTTGAAGTTCTTAAAATGAAACCAAGAGCCTTGGATGCTTTGTTGACAGTATATTCAATGTGTTTGTCGAATACCAATTTACTATCAAATATTACGCCGAAATCATGAATATGATTTACCATGCTAATAGTCTGATTATTAAGAGTATAACCAAATCCAATTCTAGATCTCTGTCGTGTGAATGTTATATGAGAACATTTGGAGATATTCAACTGAAGCTTATTCAGTTTACAGTAATCAGAAAACCTGTTTAGGTCTTTTTGAAGTTGTGTAACTTCTGTTAGATTATGAATAGTTTTAAGAATTTTCATGTCATCGGCGTAAAAAAGAATAAGAGAATTTTTAAAACATGACTTAATATCAGCAATAAATATTGCGAATAAGAGGGGGCCAAGTAATGAACCCTGAGGAACACCAGATGGAATTGTACACCAACCTGAGATGTAACCACGCAAAACCACAGCCTGTAACCGATTCTCTACATACGAACAAAACCATCTATACAAGTCACCGTGTATTCCCGCAGCTAATAGCTTTTGTAAAAGGACGCGATGATTAATACGATCAAAACACTTGCTTTCTTATATACTTTGTTATATACTTGTTAACATACTTGCTTACATACTTACTTATATACTTGCTGATATACTTACTTATATACTTACTTATTTACTTACTTACATACTTGCTTATATACTTGCTTATATACTTGTTTATATACACGCTTATATACTTACTTACATACTTGCTTTTATACTGGCTTATATACTTCCTTATATACGTTCCTTATACAGTATGTAAGTAAATAAGTAAGTATATAAGTAAGTACATAAGTAAATATATAAGCAAGTAAATAGGTAAGTATAAAAGCAAGTATATAAGAAAGTATATAAGCCAGTATATAAGAAATTATATAAGTAAGTATATAAGCGTGCATATAAACAAGTATATAATAAAGTATATAAGTAAGTATATAAATAAGTATATAAGCAAGTATATAACCAAGTATTTATGTAAGTAAATATGTAGGTATATAAGTAAGTACATAAGTAAGTATATAAGCAAGAATATAAGCAAGTATACAGGTAAGTATATAAGAAAGTATATAAGCCAGTATATAAGCAAGTATGTAAGTAAGTTTAGGAGCTGACTCCGTAGGGGTGCCTATTGGTGACCATAATGAAAGGTGAATTCTTTTACTAATATATATTTATTATAGCGAAACGTGCCATACAGTTGGCGGGCAACTAGTGACTGCCTGAAAAATCTTATTCACTACATAATATAGTTACAATACAACGTTGCGAAGTTTACATGTGTGTGCGCGGCACACCTACAATACTTCCCCCTTTACAACAATTGAATACAAAAAAACTTAAAACTATACAATGAATATAAACTTAAAACTAACAACAAAAACTTGCTAATGCGCTTGTGCGCAGGGCTGTACGGAGACCCCCGCGAAAGGGGTGGCGGCCGCGGCGGGCGCGGGCACATGCTGCAGACTGGTGCTAGAAGCACCTATCATCTGACCCATATTCTGGCCCGATATCGGAATGCCTGCCATTAACACTTGATGACGAAGCCAGCTTTTGAACTTCTTATTAAACTTTACCCAAATAGTGTACAGGATTATCGCCCCCATAAAACTGGCTATCACATATAACCATGTTTGAAAATTATCCACTTTATTCTCTACAGTATTTTGAGCCTGAGAAACAATAACTGGTTTTTCTTGCAAATTACCCATAGTAAAAATCGTAAAACTTATCGCGCTAATGCTTTCGCAAAGGAAGTATTTCGAATGAAATTATATTAAATACATTATAACTAAACTAGCTACCTGGAACCTATATGAAAGTGCAGTATACGCAAAATACTGAACACGATGCTTCTACAATTACATTCAACTTAAATAATGTAACTTGAATATCCTGAATGAAAATATTATGCACTAGACAATGCAAATAATACTTTCACATCCATAGTAACTAAACCTGATTATCATTTAGACATGTAATTGTATAATATATATTTTATATTAACACTAGCTTATAAATCGTGAAGGTAACTTAACAATCCGACCACTTCGCGTTGTTTTCACGGTTATCGGGTTGCTCGGGCCGGGTAACAACGACGTCAGCGGTGTGGACGGTGGTAACGGGAACCGTACATGCGCAGGTGCAACATCCGCTGCGTTGTCAGCGTTACTTTGGCGTGGCGTTGCTTCGTTACCATCACATTCCTTTAATACATATGCAGGCTTTAATCTGTCGATAGAAATATGTACCTGTCTATCGGGTAATTGAATTAGGTAAACCTTTGAGCCCCTTTTTATCACGCGGTACGGACCGTCGTAGGGTGGTTTCAAAGGTTTACGTATTGAATCGTCCCTAACAAAGACATATTCACAGTTACGTAAGTCCTTGTGCACAAAAAGACTATGACAGTTACGTGAATCGTCGGATGTAGGCTTATAACTACTAATAGTATCTCTAATCTTATCCACTAAACAATAATCATTGACGTTACGGTTGTTCGAAAAGCTGTCATAAAAGTCTCCCGGTAGACGCAAGTTTCGTCCGAACGTTAACTCGGCGGCGCTAACCCCTGAGTCGCTGCGGGCGGCCGCGCGAAGCCCCAGTAATACTGTGGGTAGCTCTTCCACCCAGGACCCATGTGACAGGCGAGCTGAAAGTGCTGTTTTTAAAGAACGATGCCAACGTTCAACTGCGCCATTGCTTTGCGGATGATAAGGAGTAGTTCGAATTCTATTAACCCCCAACATTTTTAACAGCTGGTTAAAAAGACTACTCTCAAACTGGCGACCTTGGTCGCTAGTTAACTTTATCGGGCAACCGTAACGACAAATCCAACCTTCATATAAATGTTTGGCAACAGTCTCTGCCGTAATGTCTCGCAACGGAAAAGCTTCAGGCCACCTGGTCCTCCTATCAATTATCGTAAGTAAGTATCTATAACCATCTGGTGAGATCTCAAGAGGTCCAACGATATCGACGTGCACATGCTCAAAACGCTCTATTTCCGGAAACTTAGTCAGATTCGATACCGTATGTCTGTTAACTTTAGAACGTTGACATTGTATGCACGTTTTTGCCCACAAAGAAACATCACGATTCATACTAGGCCAGAAATACTTTTTGGCTAACATTTTTCGCGTAGAACGAATTCCAGGATGGCTCAAATTATGTAAACTATCAAAAGCTAGGCGTCGAAATTTTTCCGGTAGGTACGGACGAGCTGTATCAGTAGACATCTCACAAAAAATAGACTTATTTAACATAGGTATAACTAGTTCCTTTAACAAAATATTATCGGTATTTAAACCAGACATAACATTCATGATATAACTGTCGCTACGCTGCTCATTTGCAATGTCATCGAAATTCAACGCAGTTGGCATAGTCACGGCTTCGATGCGCGATAAGGTGTCAGCTACGATGTTATTCGCACCGGTTATATGTTTTATATTTGTAGTGAACTCACTTATGAAAGCTAAATGTCTCGTTCTCCGAGGCGTTTCGCTTTCATCGCGTCCTACCTTTTGAAATGCAAAAGTTAAAGGTTTATGGTCCGTATACACGGTTATTTCTTGCCCTTCAAATAATTTCCGAAAATGTTTTATAGCTAAGTATATAGCGAGCAACTCGCGATCGTATGTGCTATATCGCTGTTGGGTGGTGGTCAATTTTTTTGAGAAATAGCCCAATGGTTTCCAGCTATCTCCTTCCTTTTGTTGCAAGACTGCTCCCACGCATATATTGGATGCATCAGTCATTAAAGCGAGTGCGGAACCCACTCTAGGGTACGTCAATGTAGCGGCCTGTGTGAGACCTGCCTTACATTGCGTAAATGCTTCGCTCGCACTATCCGTCCAGACGATGGGAGTCTTATCATTTTTCTTTGAGCTTTTAAGATATTTATTTAATTCTGTTAGATATAAAGTTGCGTTAGGAAGATGAGCTCGATAAAAATTGACCATACCGAGAAAACGTCTTAGCTCTGCAACAGTTTTCGGCTTCGGAAATTCCACAATTGCCTGAACCTTATCTTGCAACGGCCTGACGCCGTCGGTACTAATCTCGTGTCCCAAAAATTCTAGTTTAGTTTGTCCGAAACGACATTTTGCCAAATTAATCGAAATTCCATATTTATTAAGCCTTTTAAAAATAATTTCTAAATGTTGCCTGTGTTGAACTTCGTTGTCACTAGCTATAAGTAAGTCGTCTAAATAACAAAAGACAAAATCAAGACCTTGTAAAATGGAGTTCATAAAGCGCTGGAAGGTTTGTGCTGCTCCGCGCAAACCGAAGGTCATTCGAGGAAACTCGAAAAGTCCGAATGGTGTTATGATAGCGGTTTTCTCCACGTCACCTGGTGCGACAGGTATAAAATGATAACTTCTATTGATGTCTAATTTTGAAAATATCTTTTTATCCGGAAGAATAAAAGTAAAATCGTTCAAGCGAGGAATCGGGTATCTGTCGGGCTTTGTTATCGCATTCAGCTGGCGATAGTCCCCACAAGGTCTTATATCTCCATTCTTTTTAGGAACTACATGGAGCGGACTAGCCCACGCGCTCTTTGAAGGACGACAGATGCCCAGTTCCTGCATGATGCGAAATTCTTCTTTAACTTTTTTATACCTGTCAGGTGGCAACGGGCGCGCTTTCGCGTGCATGGGCGGGCCAGAGGTCTCGATATAGTGGACGACATCGTGTTTCGCAGTTTCTCGGAATGACGCTGGTTTAGTGATGTCCGGATACTTTAACAATAAATCCTGATATGGATGATTTACATCAATAGTTTTAACACTAGGTTGAGATACATTGACAACAGATGCCGAAACATTCAATTCTGTAGTTTTATCTATTAATTTACGCGCGTTTAAATCAACTAATAATTTGTAGTACGCTAAAAAATCGGCGCCCAAAATTGGTTGTTTGACATCTGCTACAACGAATTCCCAACGATAAGGTCGGCGTAAGTTTAAGTTTAACACTATTGTCTTGGTACCGTAAGTTGCGATTTCATTGCCGTTAGCTGCGTATAATTTATATGCACTACACTGATTTAGACGATCTTTTCTCGCGGCTGGTAAAACAGACACATTGGCACCGGTGTCAACTAAAAATCTAAGTCCGGAGTTACTGTCTGACACACACAAACGATTGAATGGAAAAACGGTACAGACCTGAAGACCCTCGGACTGTACCTCGCTGCTCAGTTTTCCGGCTGTGTTGTTTTCCACGCGCAAGGCTTCGTACACCTGTTGGCCTTTTCTCGGAACTTGTAATGGTAAAAGCATAAGTAGTTCTCCTTCCGGGGACGGCAGGAACTGCTACGGCGCCTGGACTGTGAACGACGCCGGTTGCGATCCGGGGCGCGGGACCGCGACCTCTGCTGATCGATCCGGTCCACGGTAGCCTTTATTTTAGCCACCTCAGCTCTCAACAGGGCCAAGTCATAGGCGGTAGTAGATGCTGGCGCTGGCACGGTGTAAGTAGCGGTGGCGGCATATGAAGGCCGCACAGCTTCCATGACGTTATCTGCAACTGCTGCTAGGTTGTCCAGGTCCTTGGAGTCGGACACAGTTAGCACGGCTCGGACTTGTGTCGGAAGACGACCCTGCCACAAGACGCGAAGGGTTTCGTCAGGAACCTTGTCAGTAGCGAGCTCACGCATCCGCCGAAGCAGCTGAGATGGTTTCTGGTCGCCCAGCTCTAGCTCGCTCATAAGCTTCTCGATCTGCCTCGACATTGACTCCTCATAGATGTGGAGTAGCCGAGCTTTGAGTGCGTCGTACTTGTAGGTAGGAGGCGGGTTGAGTAATATGTCCGTCACTTGCGCGATAACCTCCTTACTTAGCTTAGACACGACCAGGTCAAACTTCGCCTCATCACTCAACCTCTGAGGTGCGAGGATAGCTTCCGTGCGTACGAACCATACGCGTGGCTGGTCCGTCCAAAAGTCTGCGAGGCGAGACTGTAGGGACACTGCATCTACCCCTGGCGCCATGATGGGCGGTTGCGCGGGTGGCTGGATGTCTTGAACGGGTGGCACGTTAACAGGCGGCACGTTCTGTGACGTAGGCGGAAACGGCGCACTCATGTTACTATATCTATTGTCCACTGATCACAACCACGCGAATATTGCCCACTACTGCATTAACATCACATAGACCACTTCAGTCATCTTGATCACGTCGGGGTCACCAGTTTAGGAGCTGACTCCGTAGGGGTGCCTATTGGTGACCATAATGAAAGGTGAATTCTTTTACTAATATATATTTATTATAGCGAAACGTGCCATACAGTTGGCGGGCAACTAGTGACTGCCTGAAAAATCTTATTCACTACATAATATAGTTACAATACAACGTTGCGAAGTTTACATGTGTGTGCGCGGCACACCTACATAAGTATATAAGCGTGTATATGAACAAGTATATAAGCAGGTATATAAACAATTATATAATAAAGTATATAAGTAAGTATATAAATAAGTATATAAGCAAGTATATAAGCAAGTATGTAAGTAAGTAAATAAGTAAGTATATAAGTGAGTATATAAGCAAGTATATAAGTAAGTATGTAAGTAAGTATGTATGTTAACAAGTATATAACAAAGTATATAAGAAAGTAAATATGTAAGTATATAAGTAAATACATAAGTAAGTATATAAGCAAGTATATAAGCAAGTATATAGGTAAGTATATAAGTAATTATATAAGAAGGTATATAGGCCAGTATATAAGCAAGTAAGTAAGTAAATATATAAGCGTGAATATGAACAAGTATATAAGCAGGTATATATACAATTATGTAATAAAGTAAGTATATAAGTAAGTATATAAATAAGTATATAAGCAAGTATATAATCAAGTATATAAGCAAGTATATAAGCAAGTATGTAAGCAAGTATGTAAGCAAGTATATAAGTAAGTATATAAGTAAGTATATAAGCAAGTATGTATACATGTATATAACAAAGTATATAAGAAAGTATATAACTAAGCATATAAGCAAGTATATAAGTAAGTATATAAGTAAGTCATAAGTAAATATATAAGCATGTATATAGGCAGGTATATAAGCAATTATATAAGCAAGTATATAAGTAAGTATATAAGCCAGTATATAAGCAATTATGTAGGTAAGTATATAAGCGTGTATATAAACAAGTATATAAGAAAGTATATAGGCCAGTTTATAAGCAAGTATGTAAGTAAGTATATAAGCGTGTATATAAACAAGTATATAATAAAGTATATAAGTAAGTATATAAATAAGTATATAAGCAAGTATATAAGCAAGTATATAAGCAAGCATATAAGCAAGTATATAAGCAAGATTGTTAGTAAGTAAATAAGTTAGTATATAAGCAATTATGTAATTAAGTATATAAGCGTGTATATAAACAAGTATATAAGAAAGTAGATAAGCCAGTATATAAGCAAGTGTGTAAGTAAGTATATAAGCGTGTATATAAACAAGTATATAATAAATTATATAAGTAAGTATATAAGAAAATAAGCAAGTATATAAGTAAGTATATAAGTTAGTATAAAGTAAGTATATAAGCATGTATATAGGCAGGTATATAAGCAATTATATAAGCAAGTATATAAGCAAGTATGTAGGTAAGTATATAAGCAAGTATATAAGAAAGTATACAAGCAAGTATGTAAGTAAATAAGTAAGTGTATAAGTAAGTATGTAAGAAATTATATAACAGCATATAAGCAAGTATATAAGTAAGTATATAAGCAGGTATATGAGCAAATATGTAAGTAAGTAAATAAGTAAGTATATAAGTAAGTATATAAGCAAGTATATAAGCAAGTATATAGCAAGCATGTAAGTATATAAGTTACAGTGATTACGTCACTCGGGCGCATAGGGTATCCATGAAATTACGGACGGTGTCGGACGGAAGCTTTTTGAAATTTATGAAAGAAAATAGCGTTTTTTATTAATTCATTGAATTCACGTTCTATAAGTGAAACAAAACCACTGGTTTAAAGGACAACGGTGTTTACACTAACACCCTTGTATACTTACTTATATCCTTCTTTATATACTTACATACTTAAATACTTGTTCATTTATTAAGGGTCCGCAATCAGTTAGGATTTGTAGAGGCGTTTCTTCCGTTATGGAACAGAACCGACACATCCTTGAGTTCCTTAGTCCCAGGATGGACATGTGCTTTTTAAGAAAACAGTCCAGTTAGGGCTCTTGCCAGAATGCGCAATTTATTTTTACTTAATTCCAGGGTTTCTGAAGCGAATTTACGATCAAAAGCCCGGATTAAGGAATGTTTTAAGCCTGGTGTGTCAGACCAGATCTTAAGTGATTTACTGTGATAAAGAGTTTCAAGGCTCAATCGGGTTAGGCTTCTTGAGATTCCACAAAATGGCTCAGGTCCAAATTGTATGCACTTTGAGCCCTCCTGTGCAAGTTTGTCGGCAAATAAGTTACCTTCAATACCCGCGTGACTCGGAACCCATCTTAAAACGACCCTGTTGTTACATCCCAGGGCGTTTAAACGGTTCATACAGTCTCCAACTAGCTTCGAGTTCACTAAGTTTGACCTCAACGCTAGCAGTGCTGCTTGCATATCAGAGTTTATGTAAATTATATAGTTGACGTAGTGTTTTTGCAGATTAATTTCCGCACACCGAAGTATGGCGAAAATTTCTGCCTGGAAGATAAAGGTGTATCTACCCAAATTCATGCTAAGTTTGAATTTGGGGCGTTCCCCATAAATTCCAAAGCCTACGTCGAGGCCCATTTAAGACCCATCGGTATACTATATGAGGCTACCGATCTCAGAGATAACCTGCCCATTCAGCCAGTCTTCTCTGGAGGGTAATTCCACTATATATTTTTTATCAAAAGTGTGTAGTGGACGCATGATATCTGAGATCATGCATAAGACCGGTGATTCCTTAATTGAGTAGAGCATGGATCCCAATCTGTAGGAGAGCAAGCTGAGACCGCCCTGGGCCTTAATCCTATACAAACTAGCCCTCGCCTCCTTGTCTAGATAGAGATCAAGGTGCGTTAAAGTGCATTAAGAGCCGCCCCAGGCGATGATCGCATAGCTCCAGTTGCCATTAAGCAGGCAGTCCTTTGTAGACTATTTAGTCTGTCCGCAGTCGTCTTTTGGTTGGCCTTGTTACACCAGACAATAGAGGCGTAGGTGAGAATCGGCCTCACTATGCTGCTGTAGTCATAGGACCATACTGGGTCGCAAGCCCCATTTTTATCAGCATTAACTGATAAACTGTTATCCCTACATCAGTTATTTATGGTGTTTAGGGCTCTTTGTATTATTGACGATAAAGTACTTTGGTAAAAGCCTCTCACAATGATCACAAGGTCATCAGCATAACCCAGTGTGTGTCAATGTCACCCACACATTAGGGTCTTCACATAAATACATTACACAAAGACCACCACCCTCCGGAAACATTTGCCATGCTTATTACACGAAGGATTCGAACCCACGGCCCTCAGCGCCACAACTCAGCGCTAAGCCACAGCGCCACGAAACGGAACCGTCAAAAAATAACGTTAATGGCAACAGTCGTGTGAAGGTTTTAACCCCTCAGGCCCCTTAAAATTCTCATGCAGTCGCATGCGGCAAATCCCGAGCGGTCGCATGCGACGGCACCCACCCGCAGCACTTAAAACCATTAAAACTTATATTTGGAGACTACTTTTCTGTGAAGAAGTTCGGCAATTTAAAATCTATACAAAATTCTCTATAAAAAAGTCGGATTTTAGTTCATTACAAAAAGACTATTGTATTTTGATAGCAAAAACAAAACATACCAAGCGAATGTCCGCAGCGTGAAAATCACAATTATTTCAGTATATATTACTCGAAATTATTTACGTAAAAAGATAAATTATATTCACACAAAAACTATCCTTACAATTTTAAAACACTGTACTAAAACACTAATAAAACACTAGAAAAATCAACGCAATAACACTCACGCGAAAATGGCGTACGAAATAAACGTAGATTATAAATAAATATTCATACGATAACAGTTTTTTTATTGCACTAGAGGATAGAGTATTTCATATTGATTATATGATGCCAAACTTCTTCATTGAAAAGTAGTCTCTATTTATAAGTGTTTATGGGTTAAAGTGCTGTGGGTGGGTGCGACCTCATGCGACCGCTAGGGATTTGACGGAATATGGCCGCGGTCTTATGGACCGCTTGTGGGTTCAAGGGTTAAAAGCAAAGATAAGACCTGAAAAGGCAAAAATAAATAAAACTCATTTATTTTCGTATCGTTTAACAAATTATTTATTTACAAAATTTAAACATATCTCACTCAAAATATGCCTCGAAAAAATAATAAAAAATAACCCATAAAAATATTTTAATAATATTACTCTTTACTGGAATTCATAACGTCAATATATGTAAATAAAACTATAATATTAAATGCAATTAAAATATTTTTAAATTCATTGACACAGATCAATAAATAAAAGCACAAGACCGCTCTATTCTAATTCCTATTCGTTAAAAACTCTAAACAAACTCTCAGTCTACTTTCGAACCGTTATATGAGAAAAGCAAAGGTTCCAAGAATATCGGTAAAGAACTGGTATTTAGCAGTTCTGAAACTACGAATTAATGAGAGCCACAAGCATAACAAGTAGACTTGCAACGAATATTCGGCTATCATTCGGTAATATTCGCACTATTCGGCTACTTTTATCCTATATTCAATACCGAAAACCGAACATCTACGAACTATTCACAGCCGAATACCAAATAATTAAGTAAAAGGTTTTATTGGAGTCAGATAATTAGTAAAATGAAAATATACTGAGTGACTTTTTAACCGGTCTGTAAAATTATAAGGTGTGGTGTTATATAGTGTTTTGTGTAAATGGAATAGAAGCTACCCTCAAAGTATCTGAAGACGGAAATTTTGATAATATCTAAAAAAAACATAAAAAGAATACATCCTGTCTTTAGCGTAAAACTAAAAACTGGTGATATTATTTTAAACGGCGGCATAGGCTACGATCGTTAGTGAATAAATCGTTTTGTAGGCGTCAGGCGGCCGAGTGGGGGCGGCCAACAAATAGTTGCAGCCAACAATTTAAATCAGCTGTATTCAAAAAGACTTGGCAGCAATACTTGCCTTCGCAATGCTTGCAGCTAAATGTTTTTTGATACGACGCCATTTACGAATGCTGATTACTGACGTTCAACCGGAATGACGTTATGACACATTGACTAAAATGGCAGACAATGTCTAGCCTGATTACAGAACGATTAGTTCCACTTTCTTTACGACAAAATTTCTTCGCGAAAAGTTCCGCGTTTCTAACTCGTCTTGGATCTTGGCCACTCGGTTCGCGACAAACGTATCCCAACGGTGGGGTGAAGAATGAACCCAGCATAAGGCGACGGTGGAGTCGGAAAAGGCAAATATGCTTTCTATGTGAACTCTATCCCTACATGCGCTGATAACTGCGGTAATAAGCTTGGTGAGTACTAATATTGCGCAAAGCTCTAAGCGCGCCAGAGAGACAACCTTACGGGGGGAGACTCTCGACTTAGAACTAATGAGGCTAATCGAATTTCTACCATTATTCTGGACGTGGAAATATACAACGCCCCCGTAAGCCTCCTCGCTGGCGTCTGCAATCCCAACGATCGTTATGACGCTATTTCTATCAACGTTTAAATGACGCGGTATTTTAATTTCTCTTAGTAAAGGAAGTTCCTCTCTAAAACGCTGCCACAAGCGAACAATGCTGTCAGGCGGCGAGTCATCCCAATCGCATTCAAATAACCAAAGTTGTTTAATCAAAAGCTTAGCGTATAATACCACCGGAGCTACGAAACCCATGACATCCCATAATCTAGCAACGCATGACAGTATTGTGCGCTTTGTGCATTTCTCTACGGGCGGATTTACCTTAAGGCTAAACACGTCGGACTCTGGTGACCAACACAGACCGAGCACCTTGTGTGTATCAGAATCGTCGAAATCCTTTATCGCCGAAAGACGGTGTGATAGTGAGATTGTATCTAAAACCGGACGCGAATTACTAGTCCACTTGACAAGATCGAATTGACCCGATTTCACGAGCCTTATAACATCGGCGGTGGTTAGGGTGGCCTCCTCCACGCTATCGACCGAGTATACAAAATCATCCATATATAAACCGCTCTCAATTGCCCTCTTAGCTTTAGGGTAAGAGGGACCTTCATCGTGAGCGAGCTGTCTCACCGTGCGTAACGCATGAAATGGGCTCGACTTTAAACCAAAACAAACGCGGTTAAATTCAAACACCATTAGAGGTTCCTTTGGGTTGAAACGATAAAAAATGCGTTGGAATCTACGGTCGCATTCACGGACCCCGCCAGACCTATGCAAAGAAACATTTGGCGAATATCGGCGGATAGTGCTACACTAAACAAACGAAAATTGGCTATTATATTAAATAAACTGCCCTGTAAATTTTGCCCACTATAGAGGATATCGTTAAGCGACAGGTGAGTGCTAGTTTTAGCACTAGCGTCGAGCACTACACGTAACTTAGATGTAAGTTTGTCCTCCCTAATGACCCCGTGGTGTGGTATGAAATACGACGGTGTGTCTTCGTAGTTATCTAATTTCGAAGCCACAAGTGATATGTAACCTTCTCTTATATATTCGTTAATGACGCCGTCATAAGCTTCCTTTAACTGGGGTGAAGCGAGCATCCTACGCTCCAAGCTGTAGAAACGTTTTTCCGCCATTTGACGCGAATCGCCGAGAGATAAAACATCTCCTTAAAGGGTAGCGCTACACTATATCTACCGTCGCGATCACGAACGGTCGTGCGGACGTAAATTTCCTCGCATAACCTGTCATCTGAGCTAGCTATGTGTGGGACGTTCACCTCCTCCATCTCCCAAAATTTGCGGACTAACGACTCGAGCGGTTCGACAGCCATACCACAATAAGAGGTTGCCGAAATACTATCTATGATGGGGGCGGAGCCAATGATAACATAGCCCAATACGGTTTCCAGTGCGTAAGGCGCGGTATGCGAGAAGTTGCCCCTGACCTTGTTGTTTAACAAAAGATGAGGGAAAAGCGATGCTCCAATGAGCATGTCTATGTTTCCAGGAACGGCGTAAGTGTCGTCCGCTAGAGTCATATTTTTAAATTCAATCATTGCCGAGGTGTCAACCGAAACGGTTGGCAACCGTTCTACGTTCTAGACCCTATCTACTATTAGTGCATTTATATCAAAGTTAACATTACGATCTATCCGAGAATAAAATTTTAGATTTATATATCCCTGGGTAGCTTACTAGTACCTCCGATGCCTTGAATACAGGACATAAAAGTGACCTATTTATTACTAAGCCTAAGCGCTGACAACATTGTCGCGTTATAAAGCTATTTTGGGCTCCGCTGTCCAGCAGTGCACGGACGCTGTGTTTGTTTCCACGCGAATCCCTAACCAAAATACGTGCCGTACCCAGTAACACGGTTGAAGGAGGTTGTGCTCCCATATTTGCCAATGAGCACAGAGCGACATCACCAGGTCGACCGCTAGAATCGTTGACTTTAGTAGGGGTGAATTCCTTGTCCGCTTTACTTGACGCCGCTATGTTGCTATTTTCAAAATGTAATAGCGTGTGATGTTTCCTGGCGCACTTGCTACATACGGAACTCGAATTGCATTTTGCAACTAAATGCTTATCGCTAAAGCAGTTCAGACATAGGTTGTTTGTCTTTACCAATTTATAACGTTCGCTTGGTAAATATTTACGAAAAGTCACACAATTGTATAAATTACCGTGTTTATCATTACATACGATACAAGCATGCTGAAGTGATGCTGACGTAGCGGTTACGTAAGTTAACGACCCTGCTATTTTAGATGGTTGAGTCTGTCTACGGTCGACGCACCTTTTAATCTCCTGTTTAACGTTCACCTTTATTTGATCTCGCACGAACGATGCTAGTGAATGAAAGGAAGGCATCTCCGAGCTACGATGCTCCATTTCAAACGCACGCACGGTGTCGGGGTCTAATTTCTTTAGTGTAATATGGAGAAACACCACGTCCATAAGGTCATTAAACTTCAAATTCTTAAGTGCAGCCACCGATGCCACAAATTTATCTAAAAACTGCTCTAAGCCGTTGATGTTCGCGGATGATATAGGTTTAAGATCGAATATCTGGTTCAAATATTCGGAAGCTAAGATTCTCCTATCTTCATATTTAGTTTTAAGCGTTTCGAATATTAACAATTAATTGTTTGCTGTAGGTGTAAAACCCGAGCAAATTGACTGTGCCTTGCCACTAAGTTTACTAATTAAGTAATATAATTTTTCAGCGTCCGATAACGATGGGTTATTGTGTATATTGTTTTGAAAACTACTGAAGAAGAAGGACCATGTCTTAATATCACCATTGAATACCGGAATATCTATTGGCGGCAACCTAATTGAGTCACGTGGACGTACCTGTATTTCCGGCTTTGCTTCGTTTTGTGATTGTAGGAGTTTCGCCGTTCTTTTCACGCCACACAACATATCTTCAAATGCTAGAAGCGGTTGGTAGTTCACTATGTATTTCGAGTCGATTTGTAATTCCAAATGATTAATTTGGTCTAATATTCTTTCGTACTCCGTCCGCAAAGAATCCACCGTTTCAATTTCATTCAAAAAAGTTTCCCGCACAGCTTCTACATTAATGTTCTTTATGTGATCACTAATGCTTTGTATACGTGAAAAAAGTATGTCCCTCTTGGCATAAAGCGTTTTAATTTTAATTTCATTTCCACTAACTGCCATTTTAAATTATTATAATAAAGTTATATTAATCACAATTAATCTCACAACGCACAAACAATGGAGGATGGACACTCGTACGCCGTATTACGTAATTAAATCGAACACCTGTTACGCGTGTCGCTCGCTAAACTCAATATTTTTATCAAATTGTCGGGTAAGCGTACCAAACGGTTGCGATTACACTGTTTCAATTATTTAAGCGACTAATAAGTTTTAAATTTAAACCAAATACGAACACTATTAAATGAATAATTCTGTTTGCGAGTACCTAACCAAAATTTAAATTTAAACGAACGCTATTTAAGTCTATTCCGTAAATTAGAGTGCATTATCTAAATTATTAATTTAATAATTCGACCAGAAAATGGTTGAACAACTACTAAACACCAGTCCAAATCCTGCCGAAGTGACCATAAAATGGTGTAGCGACGAGCCTAAGGTTGCCGAAGTCTAATTCCCCGGTCGAACCTTAAACCTATTACGCGAGATATTAATCTAAGTGGACTGTATCTACAAAATGCTTCTACGCTTATATAACGACGACTATAGCGCGCGGTACAATGCACTCGCTCTTCCCTAAAACGAACTATTATTTGCCAAATCGATGAAAGGAATCCTGCTTGATTAGGAGAAAACAAAATTGGAGCGGGTTAAAACACAATTATATCAAGCAGGCAATATTATTGGAATATTGACTCACCGGGATGTTTCTTCTATGCTGTTGGGCACTATAGCTGCGACTTCTGGAACTTCTTCTGGACAGACACTCTGGGTAGAGAGTGCGGTGCGCGACTATTTCTCACACGAGGTGAGGCGGGTTTCCTGGAGCTCGACTGCGTCCAGGCTAAGGCGGTTGTACTAGCGGTGCGCGTGGGCAATAACCCTTCTATTACACTATTGTCTTGAGCGGTGTGGTTCCAACAACGAGCGCAGCGGGAAGAGACTGCGCGTCGGTCGCGCGTGCCTTTTATACCTTCGGTTGCGATGATTACGTGATATTCTAGAATCATCTTCTTTCCCCTTCCACCCCACCACCCCGATGTGTCGATAGGAGGGTATGAATGATATCGTTTTGGAAAGGGATAACGATTTGGCAAGCCCTACCGTCAAGTAAAATAAATACGAATGGTTTTCCGCGCAACCATTAACTTATATTAAAAAAATATTTCTCACGGGAACAAATTTGCTTTAATATAGCTGGTGGTGATATTAAGTAAGAATGAAACTCTTGTGCACCTTTTTTATATTCACCTAAATTATCAACATCGCCTTTAGAACTGAAAGTTGTAATTCGTCAAAAACTTCTGCATCTTTATTACAGTCCATATATTCCTTTTTAATTAATACATCCAGAGATTTTTGAACGTTTTCCCATGCGGAACTTTTTTAAATCTGCCCAATAAAATATCTCCATTTATTTGGTAAGAAAGCAAGTCCACTGCTCCAGATATTTACGGTTTGTTTCAAAAAATTCTGTAGCCGCCCTTTTCACCAATTCCTCATCTGTCTGTAACATTATCTTTCGATTTCACTTTTAATTGACGGACCGTAAATGAAAGAAACTGATTGGTCTGTTCCTGAGTCAAATTGTATTTTAGTTGATTGATTTTTTTTTGCAGCTTCAATAGCCGATACGGTCTGAACTTCAAGTTTCATAACAGCCCGATGAAAACTTGCTGACTTAGCGTGTAAAAAATAAAGCCATGATTCGGATGTGGGATCTTCAAAAACGTATTTTAGTAACAAAAACACAAATTTTCACGCGGTTTCAGAAAACGGGACAATTTTGCGTCCCAGAGTTCATTTCGGGGACACCGGGACTCGTAACTATAAAAAGGGACAGTCCCGTTCAAAACGGGACGTCTGGTCACGTTAGGTATGAGTCACGTGCATAAAATCCACCATGAATATCTGGGTCTGTGGACACCATCTACACAGACTTCAGAAAGGTGTTTGACATTGTAGATCATATCACCTTACTTCACAAACTCTCAGTTTTGGGCATCACTGGCAATCTTCTCGAATGGTTTTCTTCATACCTTAGTTTCTGCCTACGTTTTCAATATTTTCATAAATGACCCTGCGTTTGTTTTTAATCACGCGATCTGCTTTATGTATGCAGATTACATGAAATTGTCCTTGCAAATCAAAGAACACAGTAGCTCATTCCTATTGCAATAGGATTTGGACGTTTGTGGTGATTTAAGAACAGACTATTTTTGAACCTCGATAAATGTAAAATTATAAGATTCTCAAGATGTGTAAATGTTCCGACACCAATGTATAGATAATATTGATGGTTATCCTTTGACAGAAGTGGAGTCTGTTCGAGATCTGGGTGTGGTTCTGGACAAAAAGTTGCGGTTTCATAAACACATTTATTTATTTATTTCAAGGGGTCTTCAAATGTTGGGATTTGTGTTGAGTAATTTCAAAGAATTTAAGAGGACCTTTACAAAAATTTCCTTGTACAAGTCTTTAGTCCATTCCGGCTTCGAATACTGTAGCCAGGTCTGGTCTCCATTTTATGACATTTACGTGGAACGCATAGAGCGTATCCAGAAGCGTTTTTTGTGGCATCTTTCGTACCAAACTTATAAAATAAGGGATTTACCCTCATACTAATACCGACTCTCGACGGCGGAGGCTTTTGCTGGATTTCATGTTGCTACAAAAAATCGTCAACGGAACCGTAGACTGTGTCCATACCTACTAAGTGTAATAAATTTCAATGTACCATTCAAGCTAGTGTCACTCTATCACTCTCACATTGGTTTTGTTTCTCCGGCATATAAAAAAACAGCTCATACAAACACCACACCCATGACACTCCAACTAAAAATTAAAGACTTAGAGAAACAGCTTAAATATACTGAAAACCAGGTAATATATAAAAAAAAATATATAAATACTCTGGAACAGAAATTGACAACAGCCTTAGACAACACACAAATGCCTTTACAGACTAAATCCACGAGCTTAGTATGCGCTAAAAAAGAAGATGACAAGAACCGGTTATACATCATAGGAACCCAACGCTGTACCGGTCTCGCCTCCGCCCTAATTCAGTCTCGAGCGAACACGCCATACGTGAAATACGCTATCACAGCAATAACAAAACCATATGCACCGTCTTCAGATTTTATCATAAATATTGAAAACGTAAATTTAAAACCAAAAGACAAAGTTATAATCTGCATTGGCGAAAACGACTATGATATTAAAATACTATCATCACAGCTACGACGGTCTCTTAAATATTTTCCTGATAATGACATAATTGTATTAAATTTATTGACAAATATGTTCCTAAGTGTGACTGACTTATATAAAACTTTAAAGAGAATTTGTAAAGAAAATCAAAAATGTCATTTCGTGGAATGTAAATACAGGAATCCTTTTCAAATATGTAATTCGATTAATTATGTAATAGATTGCATTGACTACGAAAATGAATATCTCAATCCCAAACAATTGAAAAAAATAATAGCACGTAGTAAGCCAGCGCCTGAAAAAGTTCCCTTTAAAGTGGTACAGTATCCAAAGGGAACAATCCCATACTATTTTTCCAGGACTCGATCGGGGGCTAATACCTCTATTAGTGGATCTAATGCCAATAGGCCAATGCGTTTAACTCAAAGTACCTTACTGCGTTATTTTAAAAAAATAGATAAGCCATTTTTTGTGACTCACAGTAATAAAACTTTTAAAATTTTGCACCAAAACATTGCAAGTGTCATGGCAAAGCAGGAATTACTAGAAATAACATTACAAGAACTGAACAAGATGAAGAATGAACCAGATCTAATATGTTTGTCTGAAACTTTTCTGCAATCTGGTAGCGAGAAGTACCTAAATTGTTCGTGCCACTTGCACTATCGCTTAACGCTCAAGGGATTCGTTAATTATTATCCAATAAGATTACTGCAAAGCTCATTTCCGGTTTCCTATCTACCGCCCTCTATGCCCAGCATGTGCATCCTGTTAACGGGCGCACACAAGTTGAGAAGACACGCAACCAACCGCTTATATCTCGCATCATCGCTCCCGCCCTTGTGTAATTTGGATATTGAATTATACAATCATATAGTAAAAAGTATAGACATTTGCAATAACGCTATATTTCGTGATTATCTGTGAAGTTGATAAGTGTGAAGACAGCCGGCAGCCATCGAGACACGAGGCAGATCAGCGGAAGTCCAGGTGGGTGCACATGCATTCCTTCACGTCCTTCCTATATCCCGAATTCAGGGGATTTGCAGTATCAGGAATAAATTAAATTCCGTTCACCGCTCGCATCGCGCTAATATACAGTCCACTACTCTATTTAATTTCACCACATAACATTATTTAATACATTTGAACCAGCAGTTTCGTGGTAGAAGGCCAACGCCAAATCCATCATATATTGTTTGGTCCTTCGGCCGGATTAAATTAATATTTTTTGGTCACTTCGGCCGGGATTAAAGTAACCTTTAGGCCCGGAGAAGTAAATTCATTTTTTAATATATTACAAAAAATTATATACGTATATATTATTAAATCATAATAAATTGTAGTTCTAATTATACTAACTACAATTATATTTGTCCCGCATCGCTTATTACACGTATATATTATATAATACCTTTGTAACGCATACCACACCGCTTCATTATTCCATTAATGATATTTTTCTTGTTGATTAACCGCCATCTTTCTAGTAACGCGAGATTGCTTCGTTCCCCAGTTAACTAATTCTACCGTCACTTATCGCAATAATTTTAGTCCGCATTTGTTTGTTGAAAATGACGACGAGAAGCAAAGAATCTAAACTGGTTTCGGATGAGTAAGTTAGTTTAAAAAATATTATCGCTAAACGTAATTATATTTACGAACGATTACAAAAAAAATTACGAGACGTCAAAGGGCGAATTTAATTCTTTGGACGAGCAGAATTTATTTCTTAACATCGCTTCGAATATAGAACAATTACGTAGTGAGTTTCAAGAAGTTCTAGATAACTATAATACTAAAAATTTAAAATTAAACCCTAATGCAGACGTTGATTACGAGGCTTGGAACTCATTTGAAGATTTATATAGTCGTATTAAGTGCCAAATTACGAAAATATCCACATCGTCTTCCACTGTTACGTTAGAAAATAGATTTCCTACTAAATTAAAAACTTCACTTCCGCCAATCGAATTAATGTCGAATTGAAGAATGGTTCTAAGACTGCTTTTCGTAGTAGCAATACGTTACACTCAGAGGTTGTGCAGACGCTTGACGCTAATGCAAGCAGCTCGCGTTCGATTAACTACCGCGCAGTTAACGATAATAAGGTTAATTCTTCTGTCGCTCACAATTCGAATACAGCGGAAAATTAAAAAAACATTTACATCTTCATGTCATATTTCTCGCGATTGTAGTACTCTCCCACGCTATACTACTTTATTGGGGACTGCAAAAATAAAGGTCGTAGATAAATACGACAATGAACATTTTATTCGGTGTTTAGTTGACCCCGGATCCCAAAGCGACTATATTACGAAGGATTGTTGTAAACGCTTATTTCTTTCCGTTTCGAATAAAAATCGTTTTACCGAAGTACACGGGATCGGTGGTGTGTCCCAAAAGATTTTAGGAGTCACTTCACTGCAGTTCACGTCTCGTTTTAATGATAACAAATTTTATCATATTGAACCATTGTTCCGATCATCACGGGTCAGTTGCCAGATTCGATAGTAGATGTTTCAAAAATTTGCTATTTAGATAAAATACGCTTAGCAGATGATCAGTTTTATCAACCTGGGTCTATAGATATTTTATTGTGGGTTAATACCTACATAAAACTTTTGTCGCCTGAAAACTTAATTCATTCGCAATGGACTAGTGCCATAGAAACATCACTCGGATATATTATTATGGGTGATGCTGAAGTCGCTATATCACATCATTCCCCGCGTTGATTTGTTTCCTGTTCTTACGATACAAATTTAAATCAAAATTGTCTTAATGATATAATGGAAAAATTTTGGAAAATTGAAGAACTTCCGCAAAAAATATATTTGAGCCGTGATGAGCAGGAATGTGAAGACATTTATACTTCTACTACTTACCGCCAAAACGACGGACGGTATGTGGTCGCCCTGCCATTTGAGAAAAGGTCCGACATATTGGGTGACTCTTTAATGAAAGCAAAAAAACGCTTCTTACTTTTAGAAAAACGCTTTAACAAATATCCCGATCTTCGCGATCAATACAATGTTGTTATACGGGAATACATTAATAAGGGTATTTTTTTATCCGCTGTTTCTGATAATGATTGTATACAGCCTTCTTTTTATTTGCCGCATCACCCTGTCGTACGGAATGATAAAAGTACAACGAAGTTGCGCATCGTTTTAGACGCTAGTGCTAAGTCGGATAACGATATTTCTTTGAATGACATTTTGCACACCGGGCAAAATTTACAAACAGACATTTTTAATGTTTTATTAAACGTTAGAGTTTATCGCATCGCTTTCTTGGCAGATGTTAGGCAAATGTACTTGTGTATCGAAGTCCAAAAATCCCATCGCGCTTTTCAACGCATTTTATATCGGTTTTCTACAGAAGAAACTATACGAACATATGAATTTAATCGCGTCACATTCGGATTACGCTCTTCCCCTTTCCTCGCACTTCGCACTTTACGCCAGTTAGCCGCTGACGAAAGGGAGTCCTATCCCCTTGCTGCTTCTATAGTGGAAAGGGATATTTATATGGATGACCTCGTTTCCTCCGCGCCTTGCGTCAACAACGCAGTCAACACCGCCACTCAACTTATCCAAATGTTTCGCCGAGGTGGATTCGATTTGGTTAAGTGGACAAGTAACTGCAAGGAGCTTTTACAACATATACCAGCATCACATCGTCAACAAGACTCGGTATCATTTGATGATAATGACATTTTAAAAATTTTAGGCCTTCGTTGGTATCCCGCTACCGATAAGTTTTCCTTTCTTTTCGCCGCAACCGGTCACTTGTACCAAACGCGCTATCCTCTCCGCAACCGCTCGCTTGTACGATGTTTTAGGACTTGTCGGTCCAGTAATACTTTACGCCAAATTATTAATTAAAGCCTTGTGGGTTCTTAAACTTAACTGGGATGAGACTCCACCCACTAATATTGTCAATACATGGCAGCGATATATATCAGAGTTACCTTTAATCTCACATTTACAGATTCCACGTCATATCGGCGTAAATGAAAAATCCCATGTGTCGCTACTAGCCTTCGCCGACGCTAGTGAAAAAGCTTACGGGTGTGTCATCTATTCGCATGTTGTTAACGGAAATAATCCTCCAATTATAACGCTCCTATGTTCTAAATCTCGGGTGTCCCCATTAAAGGTTATAACTTTAGCCAGGCTTGAGTTGTGTACCTTGGTTTTGCTCGCTAAGTTAGTTCGCACCGTTTACGATTCGTTGTCATTGAGGCATCCGATCGACAACATTTATGCGTTTTCAGATTCGGAAGTCGCGCTCTGTTGGGCGTGTTCTTCACCGCATAAGTTCAACACCTTTGTTGCTAACCGTATTTCGCAAATACAGTCCTATTTATTACCGGATAACTTTTACCACATCGCCGGCTCGGAAAATCCTGCAGATCATATTTCGCGTGGACTGTTACATAAATTAAAATTAAATTTTAAATTGTGACCTTTGGTTACATGGGCCTTCGTGGGTTTCCTTGCCGTGTAAAGAATGTCTTGTACAAAGGTTCGCATCAACTCATATCAGTTTACCAGAAGAAAAGACTGTGTCGCTTGGAGTCAGTGACATGGAAGAAAACCCATTTATCTCGTTAAGCTTAAAATTTTCTAATTGGAATAAGTATTTACGATCCGTTGTTTACGTTTTAAGGTTTTTAAACAAATTACCGCGCATAAATAAAATTATAACAGCATCCGACATAGAGATTTCTGAAATCACAGTTATTAAAATTGTGCAAGGCATCGCTTTCGCCGAAGATATAAAAAATATTAAAAAAGGACAACTATGCTCATCAACATTACGAAGGTTATCGCCATTTATCACGGACGATGTACTTCGAGTAGGTGGTCGGTTAGATTAATCGTCTTTATCGGATTCCCAAAAGCACCCAATATTGCTACCAAAAAAGGGGCATATTGTTGATCTTATAATTGATTATTATCACTATAAACATTTCCACGCCTCAGGTCCTCAGTATTTACTTGCTGCATTACGGGAGAAATATTGGATATTATCAGCTCGCCGTGTAGTGAGATACCGCATTCATAGGTGTAACATATGTTTTCGACATAAACCCAAACCTATTTACCCCATGATGTCTGCCTTGCCTGCTTGCCGCCTAGAGCAGTGTAATGCGTTTACACACACAGGTGTGGATTTTTCGGGCCCACTTTATATCACATTGACGCGTAAACGTGATATACGAAGCCAGAAGGCTTATTTATGTTTATTTATATGCCTCGTTACTTAGGCAGTGCATTTAGAATTAGCGTCTGATCTAAGTTCGGCAAGTTTTTTAGACGCTTTTAAGAGATTTATCTCTCGTAGAGGTCCGTATCGATTTATGTACAGCGATAACGGTACTAATTTTGTCGCCTCGCGCTCATATTTACATGAATTACATAGATTTTTAAAATCAGAAGAATATTATAAGGCATTCAGTCAGGTGCTCACTGATAATCGCATTGTTTGGAAACTCAACCCTCCAAGCGCTCCACATTTCGGGGGTTTGTGGGAGTCCAATATTAAGGTTGTAAAAACCCATTTGTTTCGCGTAATAGGTAAGCAAATCCTCACGTATGAAGAAATGCTTACTACTCTTAAATTCTCGCCCGCTTTATGTATTAAGCAGTGATCCATCGGAACCTACCGCACTTACACCCGCACATTTTCTAAATTTAGAACCACTTGAATGCTTACCAGCTGCAGATTTAAGCAAGGAACGCATTAATCTGTTATCACGCTTTTCTTTAATAGATTCTTTAGTTCAGTCCTTTTGGAAACGCTTCAGATTCGAATACTTACATACATTACAGAGTAGAGTGAAGTGGAATAAGAACGCTACTGCCATTTCTGTAGGGACGATTGTTCTAATAGACGTGGATAATACTCCACCGCTTCAGTGGCCTCTAGGCGTTGTCACCGAATTGTTTCCCGGTAAGGATGGTGTGGTACGCGTTGCGCAAGTTAATCTTAAGAATTCCACTTTAAAACGCCCTCTTATCAAACTGTGTCCTTTACCAACACAGTGATTAATATAGTTAATTTTGCATTATCGTTTATATATTTAGTTTAATTCTTAGGTCATAACGTCGCTTCATTTCGCTACTATATAAGTGTTTATCTATATATATCTATACTTTTATACTTTACTTGCTAGTTGAGGATACCTCAAGGCCGGCGGGGGGTAAGTAGTAGAAGTATAAATGTCTTCACATTCCTGCTCATCACGGCTCAAATATATTTTTTGCGGAAGTTCTTCAATTTTCCAAAATTTTTCCATTATATCATTAAGACAATTTTGATTTAAATTTGTATCGTAAGAACAGGAAACAAATCAACGCGGGGAATGATGTGATATAGCGACTTCAGCATCACCCATAATAATATATCCGAGTGATGTTTCTATGGCACTAGGCCATTGCGAATGAATTAAGTTTTCAGGCGACAAAAGTTTTATGTAGGTATTAATCCCCAATAAAATATCTATAGACCCAGGTTGATAAAACTGATCATCTGCTAAGCGTATTTTATCTAAATAGCGAATTTTTGAAACATCTACTATCGAATCTGGCAAATGACCCGTGATGATCGGAATAACTAATGGTTCAATATGATAAAATTTGTTATTATTAAAAAGAGACGTGAACTGCAGTGAAGTGACACCTAAAATCTTTTGGGACACACCACCGATCCCGTGTACTTCGGTAAAACGATTTTTATTCGAAACGGAAAGAAATAAGCGTTTACAACAATCCTTCGTAATATAGTCGCTTTGGGATCCGGGGTCAACTAAACACCGAATAAAATGTTCATTGTCGTATTTATCTACGACCTTTATTTTTGCACTCCCCAATAAAGTAGTATAGCGCGGGAGAGTACTATAATCGCGAAAAATATTACATGAAGAGGTAAGTGTTTTTCCATCTTCCGCCGTATTCGAATTGTGAGCGACAGAAGAATTAACCTTATTATCGTTAACTGCGCGGTAGTTAATCGAATGCGAGCTGCATGCATTAGCGTTACGCGTCTGCACAACCTCTGAGTGTAACGTATTGCTACTACGAAAAGCAGTCTTAGAACCCTTCTGATGCGGGTCAGAATGAATTAAAGAATGGTGGCGCCGCGCGCAGTATATACACTTACGCTTCGATTTACAAAAAGAAGTCGAGTGTTAATTACTTAAACAATTAATACAACAATTGTTTTGTTTAATAATATCGTAACGTTGTTGTGTATTTAATTTTAAAAAGCGTGGACAAACATACAAGTGTTCATGATCATTTGATTTACAAAAGATACATGAATGCGAAGGATCTGTATTAATAAATGTTTTACTAAATTTATTTGAAAGTGATTTGTTTCGATTATTATTGGATGTAGATAAAGTATGCGAATTATTAAATGTATGGCATATAGCCCTATTCTGTTCGTATAAAAATTGTACTAAAGAGGCGTAGTTTGGTATGCTAATTGTGCGACAAGACATTTCAAACGACTTAACAGTGTCATGATCTAATTTTCTAAGTGCAATATTTAAAAACAAAAAATCAGCTAAGTCCTCAGTTTTTAATTGCTTTAGAGCATTAATTGAAGCATCAAATTTGTCCATAAATTTATGATAACCTTCTGTTGTGTTTGCGTTCACCTGTGTTAAATCCAATAGTTGGTTAATATACGTAGATGCGAGTGTGCGTTCGTCATTATATCTTCCTAAAAGCGCATTCCAAATAATGGAATAATTTTCTGCGGTAGGGGCTAACCCGGCACAAACTGATAACGCCCTGTCACTCAATTTGTTAATCAAATAATAAACACGTTCAGCATCAGTTAATTGTAAATTGTCGTGAATTAATGTCTTAAATTGTTGATAAAACATAGACCACTGGCGTAGTCTCTGGCTGGCGTAGTAACAGTGGAAGGCGATGTGGATATTTTCGTAATTTGGCACTTAATACGACTATATAAATCTTCAAATGAGTTCCAAGCCTCGTAATCAACGTCTGCATTAGGGTTTAATTTTAAATGTTTAGTATTATAGTTATCTAGAACTTCTTGAAACTCACTACGTAATTGTTCTATATTCGAAGCGATGCTAAGAAATAAATTCTGCTCGTCCAAGGAATTAAATGCGCCCTTTGAGGTCTCGTAAATTTTTTGTAATAGTTCGTAAATATAATTACGTTTAGCGATAATAATTTTTAAACTAACTTCTTCATCCGAAACCAGTTTCGATTCTTTGCTTCTCGTCGTCATTTTCAACAAACAAATGCGGACTATATACTAGAAAGATGGCGGTTAATCAACAAGAAAAATATCATTAATGGAATAATGAAGCGGTGTGGTATGCGTTACAAAGCTATTATAAATACTTGTAATAAGCGATGCGGGACAAATCTAAATTGTAGTTAGTATAATTATTATTAGAACTACAATTTATTATGATTTAATAATATATACGTATATAATTTTTTGTAATATATAAAAAAGTGAATTTACTTCTCCGGACCGAAAGGTTAATTTAATCCGGCTCGAAGGACCAAAAAATATTTGGTGGGTTTGGCGTTTTGGCTTTCAACCACCAAACTACTGGTTCAAATGTATTAAACGTGCGGCTATTAATTTAAATAGAATAGTGGACTGTATATGAGCGCGGTGCGAGCGGTGAATGGAATTTAATTTATTCGTGATACTGCAAATTCCCTAAATTCGGGATATAGGAAGGACGTGAAGGAATGCATGCGCACCCACC
Organism: Parnassius smintheus behrii; assembly: GCA_036936625.1. Taxonomy (NCBI): domain Eukaryota; kingdom Metazoa; phylum Arthropoda; class Insecta; order Lepidoptera; family Papilionidae; genus Parnassius; species Parnassius smintheus. The sequence continues at coordinate 29,566,375 of JAUPFT010000003.1, read as the reverse complement.
TGGACTTCCGCTGATCTGCCTCGTGTCTCGATGGCTGCCGGCTTTCTTCACACTTATCAACTTCACAGATAATCACGAAATATAGCGTTATTGCAAATGTCTATACTTTTTACTATATGCTTGTATAATTCAATATCCAAATTACACAAGGGCGGGAGCGATGATGCGAGATATAAGCGATGCGGTTGGTTGCGTGTCTTCTCAACTTGTGTGAGCCCGTTAACACGAATGCACATGCTGGGCATAAAAGGCGGTAAATAGGAAACCAGAAATGGGCTTTGCAGTAATCTTATTGGATAATAATTAACGAATCCCTTAAGCGTTAAGCGATAGTGCAAAGTGGCGGGAACAGCCTAAAAAGCATAAATTGGTCTGAGGTATACGCAGATATGAGTCTAAACTCTGCCTTCAACAAGTTTCATGAACTACTGTGGATGTTTTATAACCTGTGTTTTCCTTTAATTAAAATTAAAGTTAACGACAATCATAGGAACACACAAAATTGGATTACCAAAGGCCTAAGAACAAGCTGTAAAACTAAACGGTCACTAAGGTATAAATATTATAAAAATAAAACAGCAAAGTAAAAACAAATGCAAAGCGACATGGAATGTAATAAAAAAGGAAATTGGTGGTTTAAAATGTGACAATATTATAAGTGAAATAAGTTTAAACAAAAAACAATTGACACATCCTTTTGACATAGCCTCAGCTTTTAATGAACATTTTATTGAATTGACAAATACAAAAAACCTGACGACAAAAAATATACTAAACAACTGCTAAAAGCAAACTTATACCAAACACGATGTTTCTTCTTCCAACTTGAAAAGAAGAAGTAAAAAAAGAAATTATGGGTTTGAACAACACCAACTCAGAAAACTTTGATGGAATCAGTACCAGAATAATTAAAATGTGTATTGATGAACTAATGCCTATATTGACGTATTTAATTAATCTATCATTTTCATCTGGTACGTTTCCGGAAGCATTAAAACAATCAGTCGTCAAACCATTGTACAAAAAGGGTAAAAAAATGACGTCAACAATTATCGCCCAATTACTCTTATACCTATTAAGGATGTTTGAGAAATGTATGCACCTGAGAATACTTAATTATTGCAACACATACAACATCATTAGTAAGGATCAATTCGGTTTCCAAAAAGATAAGTCGACAACTTTAGCAACATTTACTCTTGTACAAACAATACTCACAAAATTGAATGAAGGTTATCTAACAGGTCTATTTTTTGACTTGTCCAAGGCATTTGATTTTGTAGACCACGACCTCTTATTAAATAAACTTGAAACGATTGGTATAAGAGGACCTACACTACAGTGGCTATCATCCTACTTGAAGAATCGATGTCAGCGCGTAAACAACATCATAAATAGCGAACTGGTGACATGTTCTTCTACCCTAAAAAAATAACTCGTGTGGTATCCCTCAGGGAAGTGTCCTAGGTCCACTTATGTTTATATTGTACATAAATGACATAACCAAAGTTACTGGTCATAAATGTATCTTGTTTGCCGATGACATGTCAATAATTGTGACATCAGAAAAAAATAAATACAATTCAATACATGACCACGAAATTGAGATTAATAATACTATTGACAACATTATTAAATGGCTAGAGGAAAATAGTCTAAAATTAAATTTAGATAAATCAAATTTCATTCAATTTAATAAATCCAAATATGATAAATTCAATTTTAACATTGATATTGAAAAGATTAAAGAAATTACACATACTAAGTTCTTAGGTATAACGATAGACCAAGATCTTAACTGGAAATTACACATTGAGGCCTTATGCAAGCGTATTAACAGCTTTGTTTATGCTCTTTATAAAACGAGGAGCGTAACTAACTTGCAAACTACCATTACCACTTACCACGCGTATGTAGCCTCCATTCTACGTTATGGTGCGATGATATGGGGCAATAGTACTGAGAGACAAAGGGTATTTATAGCGCAAAAAAAAATGCATCAGAGCCATATGTGGGATTCCACCGGGCGAGTCCTGTAGAGCAGCGTTTTGGAGCATGGGCTTACTTCCTTTGCCAGCACTGTACATCTTTGAAATGAGTTGTTTTGTAAAACGCCGTACTGAGATCTTTCAGAAAGCCAGAGATATAAACTCTCGATGGAAAAGAAATCCGGAGCGATTAGTATTAAGCGTCATTCCAAGATCTGCTAAATTCAAAAAAAGTTGTTTAGCAATGTGTGTTAAGGTGTATAATAAGATCCCCAATGACAGCAAAAACCTCAAAATGAATTTATTCAAATCGAGACTCTATAAGTGGCTTATTGAACTTAAAGTGTATGACATTGAAGAATTTATTGACATTAAGCTTTAATAATTATTGATTTGTTGACATTGCTTTAATGAATATATTTGACCCCTTTGAAATAAATGTTACCTGAATATAATCTTAAATTTGCATGCTAATTATAAGCAAAACATGTGAACTTATTTTACTGTACCACCTACAAACACCATGTTTTAAGCAAATAAAGAAATTATTATTATTATTATTATAGTGCGTGTCATCCGATACGTCCCCTTTTCAGTTGAAGGCGGTAAAACTAATTTAGGTCACCACGCCACCATAAACAGGTTACAGAGGCAATATAACCGGCTCTGCAAGACATATGACGTCGATATCTTTGCTGACAAGCCACAAAAATTCATGCGAAAAATTATGGAGTCCTTGACTGTTAACTAACATTTAGGTCCAGTTTTAAGTTCGTAGTTGTGAGTTTTAAAAAAACAAATTTGTCCACATTGCATGCAACCTTTAACGACACTTTCCTGTTATTTCTAGTATTTATATTGTGTTCGTGTACTTACGTCTTCTTAGTTGTCCTAAATACCTAAATTCAAAAAAAAAACATTTAGCGGTCAGGAAGCTTTGTGCCCGGTGGATACCTCATAATTTGACAGGGGGCCCAAAAACTCTGTCGTGTTGATTGGTGTCGTGAAATGGTTCAAAGATTTAACGGAGGTGACTCAAATGCTGTGTTCGACATAAGTACTTACGGGTGACGAAAGCTGGATTTACTGTTATGATTCTGAAACTAAGATACAGTCTGCTGTCTGGGTGTTTCCTTCCGAGGAGCTGCCAACTAAAGCGAAGAGGTCGAAGCGTGGGAAAAAGATGGCGGCGTCGTTCTTCGGATGCACAGCTGATTACGCAGCAATTGTTTTAGAGGATCGAAAAACATTTACTGCAGAGTCTTACACTAACAATTGTTTGCCCCTTGTCTTAGATAAAGTTCGGGAGAAACGACCTCGTAGTGGGATCCTTCTTCCCTACGTCATCGCTCATCGCCCCGTCGCACACGGCCAAGCAAACAATCGACTATTTGGCGACATCAGATGTGGAAGTCACCCGCCCTATAGCGCCGACCCTGCAACTTGCGATTTTTATTTATTTCCGAAAACAAAAGAAAAACTTCGGAGGAAAACGTTTTACGGACGCCGAGGAAGCAGTGGTTGCGTTTTAAAATGCCGTCGATGAGATCCCTAAGGACGAGTTGGCGCAGTGCTTTTCTCAGTGGTTCCATCGGATGCAGCGATGTATTGATGTAAATGGACACTATTTTGAAAAGATATAATAAAACTAATAACTTGCTAGTGTGTTCAGTTTTTGATTCTCTAAGAACTTTCAGCGTCACCCTCGAATGACCTTGCCTTGGCATATGGTCTTACGCAGCTGGTTACTTTCCCCACGCGGATTCCAGATGTGGAGAATCATTCATCTTTACTGTTGGACCTTCTGCTGACCTCTCATCCGGACGGATATCATGTTTCCTTCGACGCCCCTCTAGAATCATTGTCTTATCCGGAGTTTCTGGCCGGTAGCGTGGTCGTGGATGCTCAGCGAGGGATTTTCAAATACCAGGGTGCTGGTAACCTCCTGGGGTAGTATTTCATTTAATTCCACTACCATGTTGATGGGAAAAGGGGGGAATTGGGCCTCCGGCCATCTGCGCTCACCAGATGAATCCAAGCTTCTACTTCACACTTGTATTATGTGAGGTACCTAATACCTCCCCGGTTCGAGCTGACTTATACGCAACAGCAAAAGCTGCCGTGTGACTCTACCACTCTTAAAATGTATGTGTACCAATCAGGTATCTACACCTACTAAATATTGCCAAAGAGATAAACTTACAAGATGTCTAGGTGAAATTATTGTGGTGTAGAAGTCCTAACTCATCAACATCATTTTATAATTTATAATTTTTCTCTCGATTTAGCTAGGTATCAAATATTTAACCCATTCAATGCCATTGACGCCTATAAGCGGCCTGCCAACCTTTATTCACATGCCGAGGACGCCCATCGGCCTCTCTCTCAAAGTGAACTGTCTCGGTCAAACAACAATAAAAGGGCCTATTTTTTATTTTAATGCTACATTTAACAATAATCTAGCTATACTCGAAACGGCCTGTAGATGCGATTTAAAGAAATGCTGATTCTAAGGTTATGTACTTATAACCTATTAATCGTATTTGTAGTTTTCCAATATATGTAATGTTTTTATTACTACGATTACTAGCTTTTTTAATCACTTCTGATGTAAAAATCGGGGAATAATAAATGTGTCTTGCTATCATGTATTTTTTTAAATTAAGGTTCGAAGATCACGAATCATGCTCACACATGAATAAGTGATTTATACATCAGTGATTGTTTGTATAATGTCGGTGGACAGTCACAATCGTAATACACAAAGAGTGGAATATCATAATTTTGTGTTAGCATAATATAAAGTCCGTTGATGATTAGTAAAGCCGGGTTGACACGATAAGAGTTGGCTCGGACCGAGTCACGTCAGAGTACACTCGTACGAGTCAGCGTCATACGAGTGTACTCCTATAGTGGTTTACACGATCATAGTGTACTCTTATCAAAGTTCATTCAATTTTGTGCCAACTCACGGAACACACTGATCTTCTCAACATGGAACAGACTGATCTGCTGTTGCAAGGTGTCGCAGTTGTTGCAGATATACTAATAAAAGAGTTGAACCATATAAGCAAAGAAACAAGCAATGTAAAAAGAAAGAAGGAACGCAAGAAGAGATCGATTTGGACCCGCGAATGGATATTAAGGCGTGAAAAGCTGGGAGCTGGCTTTTTTATACGTGGTAGAGCCATGCTGCATTTATATTAGTAGTATAGTTGTAGCACGAATGGGTCGGCTCGACTTTTATGTACTCCTCCAACCCTTCATATATTGCATCTAGCACTTCTGGCAGAAACTTGGATATGGTGCTCTTTGGAACTCGAAAAGAACTTTCTAAACTTGGAAAACTATCTCCAGTTGCTAAATAGCGCATAGCTATTTGTAGCTTTATTTTGGCAGTTAGAACAGCTCTCATGACTGTATCAGCTCTCTGTATTTTCGTCGTTACTTTTTGTAACAGATAGTCAAATTGTTCACCGTTCAGCCTCAAATGATTCTTGTAAGTGGCCTTTTTTTATAGGATAGGGTGACAAACGAGCACACAGTCCACCTGATGGTAAGTGGTTGCTGTGGCCCATAGACATCCACATCTATCCTCGATTACGAATCAAAATGCAGATGCGTTGTCACCCGTGAGGACTAAGATGGAATGCCTCGTTTCCAGTAAAAAGGGTCTCCGGTTCTCTACACTCACCATACGAAATACAGCAGCATTAAGCTACTATTTCACGCTGGTATTCTGTGAGAGCGTGGTCTTTCCCCGGTCGAGCCGACCCATTCGTGCTACAACTATACTACTAATATAAATGCAGCATGGCTCTACCACGTATAAAAAAGCCAGCTCCCAGCTTTTCACGCCTTAATATCCACTCGCGGGTCCAAATCGATCTCTTCTTGCATTCCTTCTTTCTTTTTACATTGCTTGTTTCTTTGCTTATATGGTTTAACTCTTTTATTAGTATATCTGCAACAACTGCGACACCTTGCAACAGCAGATCAGTCTGTTCCATGTTGAGAAGATCAGTGTGTTCCGTGAGTTGGCACAAAATTGAATGAACTTTGATAAGAGTACACTATGATCGTGTAAACCACTATAGGAGTACACTCGTATGACGCTGACTCGTACGAGTGTACTCTGACGTGACTCTGTCCGAGCCAACTCTTATCGTGTCAACCCGGCTTAAGCTGAAGTGGCAATGGGCCGGCCATAAGTATAGCTCGAAGGACCGATAACCGATGGGGAAGAGACGTTCTCGAGTGGCAGCCTCTTACCGGTAGTCGTAGTGTAGGGCGACCCCCCACTAGATGGAGTGACGACCTGGTAAGATATGCAGGAAGTCGATGGATGCAGGTGGCTCAGGACCGTGCTTTGTGGCATTACTTGGGGGAGGCCTATGTTCAGCAGTGGACTTGTGAAGGGTTGTAATGATGATGATGATGATGATATAAAGTCCACCATGGGACGCTCCATCAAACAGTCATTCTTGCTAACGAATTAAGTATATCGCGCTAACTAAACTTTCTGTTTCATATATACCATTATCCATTACACAAAGTAAGAAGTTACGGCTAGTCGTTGTGCCTTTTGTTCACCAACTAAGCTCACAGTCGTGATAAAAATTAGTAGAAAACGCTAAATGCGCGATCCTCTATTGTGTGATATGCAGGAAGTGACCGGAGTTATGATAGTGACTTAAAACCGGTTGAAAGGTTCTTATGCGGCAGCCTCGCACTGGCAAGCGCAGTTGGGTGATTCGCTACTAGATGGAGTGACGACCTGAAGAAACACGCAGGCAGTCGATGGATGCGGGTGGCTCAGGGCCTTACTTTATGGCAATCTGTTGGTGAGACACATGTTCAGCAGTAGACTTGCGGCTGTAGTAGTAGTAGAATTAAAGCCAAACCTTGGTGGCAGTCCAATGAGTCGTTAGTAGTAGTTCACAACCGATCATGTAGGTTTCCAACGCTAATGGGTTGTAATGATGTCATGTGTGCATGTGCTACACTAAAATCTGTATCGAAATTTTAATCAACGCAATAATTTACGAAAAAGCCATTTATTATACTATTTTGTACTAATTTTTCTAAACAATTTTACCGACTTTATCACAACATGACAAGATGATAATTCTAAAATTTAATATATGTGTAATTCTTACGTTATAATTTTGTCAACCTAGAATTTTGCATTTATAATTGTTTACAAAAAACATTTCAAATACAAACGTTTTTATTCCTTCTTAAATACTATACGGATTACAATTACTTATATAGAAAACTCTTAATGGATCCCAATCCTAAGGAAAACCCCTGCGGAAGCAAAAACCTTTAAATGCCTTTTTATTTTTAAGTATTTTGAATAAGAGAGTTATCGATTGTCATTATTTATTTTAATTTATTCAGTTACCATACCCTTAAGCTGTGTATTAAGGGTGAAATCACATTTATCGTCTTTCTATACGCATTTAGCTGCACAGTTCTGTTAACACAAATACGCATTGTGCGTCAAAAGCTTATAAGGATAATTTTTGCTTTTATTCCTGCATGTTGCTTGCTTTTTACTGTATGGTACGAAATATTATAAAACTAATTGCATGTTATACCTTATTTATTGTCATTGAAGAGAATGTATTTATTTATTTAATTCAATTATACTTTATTGACCATAAAAACCAGCCGCTGTGGGCTGACATCGGAACTGGCTCCGTTGTGGGATTCTATGTACTCGGAGACGACTTTGGACGTAATGACCCATAGAGGCATTACGTCCAAAGATGAGATGACCACCCCGTGGGTGTCTTAAGAAGCGACGGAGGGAAACAAATCAGATGGGCAGCAACATCTTCCTCTCTTACATAGACATCATTGCAACAAAAATGCGTGACATTCAAATGTTAGACTTCAGGAGTGCCGCAAAAAATGTCCTGAAACCGACTGCGAGATGGCCTTTTAAAATAAGTGAATGCAAAAGATTCATTTTGAAGAGATCCAAAACTGTTGGAAATGTGCTTATTCGTGGAGAACTGCATTTTAATTCAGATATAGGTAAAGCAGTAAATCTTTGCAAAACTGGAATGAAAACCAATACGATTCGCCCATCCACCGTGCCACTAGGAGCACCCATGAATCGTGCAAAAATAACTGATGTCGATGCACTATTAAAAAGCATTTTGGCGCTGAATGGGAAACCAATGCAGAAGTTTTATGTAAATATTATAAGATCGCCAGTTATTCAAGAGGGAGATTCAGAAAGAGGGGAAGATGATAATGAAAACTATTGTGAATGTAGGGATGATACGGTGGATTTAAGAATTTTTGTTTTTGTTGAAAAAGAAGAAACAGCTGATTTAGAGAAAAGTTTTAAGTTCATAAGAATAGAATATTGTTTCTGAGAGTAAAGTCTGATTAAAAAGAGAAAAAGTGTAGTTTTTTTGTTACGATGTTGATTATTAGATTTAAGATTTAACTTTTGTTTTTGTTGAAAAAGAAGAAACAGCTGATTAAAAGTAATAAAAAAAAATTTAAGTTCATAAGAATAGAATATTGTTCCTAAAGGAAAAGAAATGTCTGATTAAAAAATTTAAATATCTACATGAAAACGTGTTTTAATTACTTGTCCATGCTATCGACATCTGTTGGGAACATCACTAACATTGTGATGTCAATATGGCGCCAGTCATTATCAAAGACAGCCAGGTTCACTTGAGTAAAAATCAAACACAGTTAAGTGTAGCTGTTGGTATCAAAGATAGCTAAGTCGTTTGATTTTTTTTTCGGCTTATTATTTAGTACTCCCAGATAAAAGTAGCCAAAGCCAATATTAAATCACATACTCTAAAATCAAAACTGAGAGAGTATGAAAACCCCTTACTCATAAATTAGAAAAAAGTTTTTTTCGATTCCTGAAAATGTGACGTAGTGGCACTTAGTTACCTTTGATTCGATATGCCTCAATTCCCACAAACAGCTAATGCAGTTGTGGTTTTAAAGTATCTATATAGTTTATTGATATGTGTTAGGACCGACTGCACATGCCATTTTACTTTTTATTATTTCTACCGCTTAGTTCCAACTAGTTCAAAAGATTACTTCAATCGTAAAACTAATGAGACTTTTTCCAGTAGTTCAACTGACTTTAAATCTTTTTAATAGTTAAACTAGTGAAACTCACCACACCACCTGGTCGAATTATTAATAACTTAGTATATTTTGGGTTACCTTAAAATTAATCATGCTTTTTGGGTAAAATCAGCATAATTTTATACGATAAAAGGGAATTTACATATAGAAGAAGGATAGGAATAAGGTGGACCTGCACCTTATTCCTATCATCAATATCATAAAATAAATTTCTCAAAATAACTTCTAGCAAAAGATAAAAACTATTACAATAAAACTTCAGTTATAATTCAGGTGTCGTTAGCCCTTCTCTTTTCTTCAAGTAATCAGTGGAACTAGTGGTATCTAATCAATTACTCAACAACCGAATATAGAAAGCATTACTTATTCATACATACATCTAATTCTTAATATCTGACTGCATCAAAATGTGTTCGTTGATCTAAGCATCCTTTCCACTCTTTCAATAGTAATTATTAAAAATCTGAGAATTGATGTTTACGTATCTGATCTAATAAACCTTTATAAGAGGTGACAAACTGGCACACAGTCAACCACTACCCTACAACATCACTTCCATCATTGAGGACTAAGATGGAATGTCTCCGTTCTCTAAACAGTCTACATGCAACAAACAACTGTTTTATATTACGTTGGCGTTCTGTGTAAGCGTCTGTCTTCGTAAAAAATATGCCTATTTTTCATAGATAAGTAGCCACTCGATGCTGACAAATGTAATTTCACCCTTAATCTACCACATGAGGTGTGATCTAGTGATAGCATGTCAGTAAACTAAACAAAAACTTAAAGAGACTTCATGCAGACCAGCTACATTCATGTACTTTTTAAATATGAATATCGATATTTTAAAGTTGTATTAATTGAAATTGATGTTTGCGGGAAGAGAAGACAATTCAAAAACGATTTTACAGTATACAAAATATTTTATACCAAGCAGTCAATTATCAATTAACATTAAAAATGATTACATATATTTAGATATAGTCTTAGTGGAGATATCACCAATCATTTAGATACAAAACAAAAATTATGTAACATGAGCTCCGTTAACTAATAACTACTCGCTTGCAACAACGCAAAATTTAGGACATTACCCATAACATTGTAAAAAAAAATCTTACGTTTACAATCACGGCAGCCTGTAATAATAGCGAGGAATAACGCAGGCGAATTTGTCCCTTTATAAATTCGCTCCTCACTTCGTGTAAGCTACATAATTTAATAAGAAAGGCATGTTCTTATGGGCACTATTACATAATTTTAATAATTAATATTACATTAGTAGTAGTAGTAGTAGTAAGTAAAGTGGCGCCCCCCCACTAGATGCGAGTGGCGACCTAAGAAGAAATACAGGAAGTCGATGGATGCAGGTGGCACAGGAGCGTGCTTTGTGGCATTCCTTGGGGCAGGCCTATGTTCAGCAGTGGACTGGTGAAGGTCTGTAATGATGATGTATATTTACTTTACATTTTTTTAATTCATTTTACCAAAGAACTTTGTAGGAATGACTGACTTCCTAGAAAGTCGAAACAATTCAATTCTGTCGATCTAAGCTGGAGTAAAGTAAAGTAAAGTTACAGCCTATATACGTCCCACTGCTGGGTTCAGGCCTCCCCTCATTTCTGAGAGGGTTTAGGGCAAGGAAGTGTCCGCCGCACTGCCCAAATGCGTGTTGACGAACTTCACATGTCTTCGAAATATTTTTTTTTCTTATTCCTCAGACATGCAGGTTTCCTCACGATGTTTTCCTTCACCGCCGAGCACGTGGTAAATCAGCACTTAAAATTGCAATTAACAATTTCATTGGTGCCGGCGGGGATCGAACCCGGGTTACTCGCGTTCTGTTATATTTACAGCGAGCGTTAACCACTGAGCTACCACGGCTCTTCTACGCTGGAGGTTTTGTTTTATTATATTTATTGCCACCACATACGCAAATATATTTTTCTAACTATTCTACAAAAAAAATGACAAAACAAATATGCATATTCTCTCTCACACTTACATACGCCGTGGAAAATCTACTACCAAAATGGACCGGGTCTATTAGAAGCGAAAGGTTTTAGGTGAAGCCAACTTTTAATAATCGCTATATCATATATTTAATGAAACAACACCTGCACCAAACTATAATATAAATTGTCTTATTGTAAGTATAAAGAACAATGACAAGTTCCAAATTCAACAGTTATTGATTTGTAGCTTCCTAACACAAAAAAAATTAAAACGTTTTGTTTCATGATAGAATCAGATTTGTAGAAATGTGCAGATGACAAATCTTAACATTATATTTTGAGTTATGAAAGTATAAAATTATTTTTTAAGGTATGTTAACACTGAAGGAAAATTAAAGTATATAGGTACAATACTCCACAAAGTTGAAATTGTAAGGTTAGAAAAACACCTACAATTTCTCAAGTGTTGCAGATCCATGGGAGAGGTGTGTGGGCGGCAACCATCACTGCCATCAGGTTAGCTGTATGTATTCAAACAAAATAGAATTCTAGTTTAGATCGAGCGCATGCTACCATTACTGTCACTATGTTTTTTTGTGTTACTGTAACTTTTTTAATTACAATAACTGCTTAAATTAATTTAAAATTAATCCCTTTTACAACCTAAAATAGTGAGATATAATTAAGGTACTTCGCTCTATCATACATCAAATATTCGAATCCTTGAATTACAAATTATATATCACATTGAAACAAAAATTACTTCGCACGTAGTGTTTATTTATGTGCCAATCAAGACTGGTGATTTAAAATATTTTGATTCACAAGTTTTAGTCAAATAATAGTTCATCAAATAAACTGTTTACGGCATTACAAAGTATAACTATGAAATTAATACAGTTAGTAATCACGTTAGGAATATGAATAACTGTTCTTACAAAATACTCAGCTGAAGTTCTGTCATTATCCTTTGAACGGCTACATGAGAAAAATAACAAAATAGGTATACATTTCTTAATTAACACAGACTTATTTGTTTATATACAACTAGCGATTCGCCTCCGCCTTCGCACGGGTGGTTGCTAGATCTCGACCACAGCGCCACCTGCGGCGCTACTATCCCTATCCCGGGATCCACTTACACACACACACACAAAAAAAATTGTATCAAAATCGGTCCAGCCGTTTAGCAGGAGTTCAGTGACAAACATATACAGAGGAATTATTCCCCAAATTCGCAAAAAAAATTGTGGGTTACTCATGGGCAAAAAAAACTATACTATCTCTCAAGTTGGGCCAAACTGCACACGTTGTGCAAATTTGATTAAAATCGGTTAAGTTGTTTAGGCGTCCATCGCGGACAAACAACGTGACACGTAATTTTATATATATATATTAAGATATAAAGAACAAAAATTTGGAATAATTTTATGTAAAAAAAAGTTTATATATCAGAAGTATATACTTGTAGAGAAACTAAATAACTATGTATGTGTTTATTAGATGGAATATTTCTAAATAAAAAATTGGTTAAGTCAAATTCATATATAAACTAAATATGAAGAAATTGAAACTCTCACGCTTTTAAAATGTCTAACGCATTTAAATTTACCTCAAAAAAGTAGATAATCATAAAATAATCATTAAATTGTACTAAATAATTTCAGTTTTCATATGGAGATAAAATATATTTAAGTGTACCATTTTAAAGATACTGCATATACTATTTGCATTTCAACCACCCCTCGTTCTTAGACAGTTATATTTTAGCTTAAAAATCAATTTATGCTACATGTTTTATGATAATCTAACAAGTAATATATTAAGATATAAAGAACAAAAATTTGGAATAATTTTATGCAAAAAAGTTTAAATACCAGAAGTATAAACTTGTAGAGTAACTAAATTACTATGTGTTTATTAGATGGAATATTTCCAAATAAAAAAATTGGTTAAGTCAAAATCATATATAAACTGAATATCAAGAAATTGAAAAACTCTCACGCTTTTAAAATGCCTCACGCATTAAAATTTACCTCAAAAAAAGTAGATAATCATAGAGTAATCATTAAAATATACTAAATAATTTCAGTTTTCATATGGAGATAAAATATATTTAAGTGTTCCATTTTGAAAATATTGCATATACTATTTGCATTTCAACCACCCCTCGTTCTTAGACAGTTATATTTTAGCTTAAAAATTATCAATTTATGCTACATGTTTTATGATAATCTAACAAGTAATATATAAACATCTACTTGCTACCCTATATACACAAATATTTATGAATCATCAAGTTTCTCTATAACTGCTGCTGTATTTAAATCTTCTGTGTTTTTTAAGCTATCATCGCTGTTATTTTTTCCTAAAGCTTCAACAATTTCACTTGCTTTAGAATCTTGAACTGTTCCATCACAATGCATTTGATTCACACCCTCATTGATATCTTCATCTTCTTTATCTTTATTATTATCGTCTTCTTGTGTGGAGGGCACTTCTGAATTACCTTTTACTTCTTTTATCTTAGTTGGACATTCGGGTTCATTAACATTGGTATCCAGTTCATTTCTACTTTCTTCATTCTCCTCACCTTTATCGGTATTTTGCCTTTTGAGATCTTCATTAAAAGCACTAAAGTTGCTTATTGTTACACCAGTAGAAACATTATTTATTTCATCAGAAGAAACATTATTTATTTCATCAGTAGAAACATTATTTATTTCATCGGTAGAAACATTATTAACTTCATCCGTTACCATGTTATGACAATCGGTGGCGTTGTTTGAAGCACTATCGTGTTTATCTATTGATTTATCGGAACTAATGTTATGCACACTGGTAACTCCAGTCAAATCAACTTCTTGGCTTTCTTGCACATTTGACTCCACGGAGTTTTCATCAATGAAAATAGGATCATCATTATCTTCCAAGTCAGGCAATATTTCAACGTCATCGTCTTCTTCACTGGTGTTATTAGCTATGCCCATTTTCTTGGCAATATATTGTTTCATTTCTTTATTGATATTCTCCCTTACTTCATTGAATCTACTTACTGATGTGTTTAACAATCGATCTAATGTTTTATGTAAATTTCGCATTTCATTTATTGATCGTGTTCTTAAAAACATAGTTGTAGCTTCCTTCTTTAACTTATGAAGCCTTGATAAAGAGTATTCTAATGCATCTACAGCATCAATTAGATTGTATCTATACCATTCAACTGGCACATTTAAGTCACATTCTCGCTTCTCCGTTCCTCTATTAAATTTGGCCTTATTTTGAGCACTTCGTTTTGAACTTGTATATTTACTCTTGTTAGTATAAGTTTTCAAGGGGGGCGGCGAAGAGGTGCGTGGTAAAGTAACGGCACTAAGTTTTGCGGCATATGTTGCTCCTTTCGGAGCAGTTTTACCCTGTGTATTTTCAGTAACCGCTACAATCGTTGCGGAATAACCACCTGGCATTGTGGGATTTGCGTTAATGGCAAATATCCGGCCATCTGGTAATCGATACATTTTGTTAGATGACAAAGTCTGAGGATCTACACGGAATTTCAATCCACCCGTAGCAGCATTGACAGTCACATCATTCTCTGTCATCTGCACAATATTATCAGGTGTTAAATCTGGCAAGGTGTTACTAATTCGTGCCGCAAGAGGTGGTACAGAATTTACTTTAGGAGCTGCAACAGGTCCTGGGGTGATACACTGAACATCGTCATCCACGTTGTCTTCCATCACCTATTAAACATACATATGTGTTAAAAATATAATTACTGTTAAGACTGCGCCGAGAAAAACAATTCAAAACAGTAGTTAAGTCGATATTATATTTAATATTATTGCGAAAACTTAAATCAAAATAATGTAACAAATACCACATAGAATGTGCTTACATTTATAAAATATGCAAGTAAAGTTGGACAGAAACCCTAAAAATGTCACGCCCGCATTCAAGTAGAATTTGATAATAAACTGTCAATTTCTAAATTCATATTATTCTCAAATGTCCCAAAAACTAGTCCTTTTTAAATGTTTAAGGCGTTGCCAAGAAATAATTTAAATGTATATACATATTTGCTTTTATGTGAACGTACACGAAAAATGGAGGTCAAAAATTTCGCGGCAAATAAGGATTGGCAGGGGTGACAGTCAACCAGATAGTTACAAATTGAGTGACTCATTATCAGTATATACAAATTTAAACCTAATCTAGTCATTAACTTCTGAGACCGCTTTGTATCCTTCATTGTACGGGAAGAGTCAGAGCTGTAACAGGCAAAGCGCTCGCTTCACAGTATTCGAGTTACATGGGTTCGATCCCCAATGGCAAAAATGAAATTGTTAATTGCAATTTTAGGAAGGTAGTTTGTGCGTGGATGGTCAGTGAAGGATTCTCCAAGATTATCGGTGCTGGTATCCTGATCCGATCCTGACTAGATTTTTATTTAACAGCCACACTAACTTTTTCATTAATCTATAATACTTTCAATTTTGTCCAGCTGTGTAGCCGTGTGGGCTGGAATACTGAAGAACAAGAAATGAAAACTATATAATACGATAAAAATCTTGACCATATTGCAGGACTCGAACTTGCACACTCTGGCATGATAGACCCACGCTCCAACGATTGCGCAAGTCAAGTGTGTTGCATTGTGCGTGAAAACAGGAAGAAAAAGAATTTTCCCAAAATGAGACTTAGCTAGATCGATTTTCGACCTTGTAAACCTATGAAGTGTAGAAGTAAGGAGTACAGAGTGTGTATTAAAGTGTCCATAGAAAACCGTTAAATAAGGGTGGCGCCACTAAAGTTACGGCCTAAATTTTAAAGAACGTGCCGAAAAATATTAGTGGTATAGAAGACTTTTTCGAGGTTATATTTGCTATATAAAATTATTTTAGATTTTAGAGCTACTGAGCAGCTTAGCAGCACACTTCAAACCGTCGACAACTGCTAAGTTCATTTCATCTCAGTAGCTACTCCAGCGCTGTTGTGGAGAGTTTTTGAACTGTTATTTACTGCTTACAGATGGCCACTTTTTCAACTATTCTACTATTGGAGTTGGTACTCCTTGCTTCTACACTCCATATGCAAACCCCTATCGAAATCATCAGAGCCGTTTTCGAGAACGCAATTGGAAACAAATATATAAATATTGCTCGTATAATATAATCATATTAAGTTTTTTCAAAAAAAAATTAAAATCCTAAGTTATCTACTTTTGTTGTGCTAACTGTTACTGACAAAACTTGTAGTGTTCGTGACTGCCTACACAACTAGCAAGCCACAGAAAATTTCTATCTGATGGCCACCTTTTTCGTCCGGTACCATTTTACTACAACCGGTCTCAATAATCCATCCCTTACTGGAAGTTAAAATGTCTACCATTGGTATCTTTAATTACATTATTCCGTTTCAATAATCAAATATAGATAGAAATATTTAACCATCACATTGATCTACTGTCTAGTGGGTTCATAGAGAGAAAAGAAAAACAGCTGTGTTTCAACAACGTTTTGGCAGTTAAATGGCGGTAGTTCATATTACCAAATATAAGAATATTATCTATGGCCAATTTTTAGAATAAGCAAATAATTGTCGTGTTTTTAAATAAGTAATACTTTTTTTAATGGATTGTTCAGTGTTGAAAGTGATAATTAAAAGCATGTGATCGGTATTTTTGATTCTGGAGGTATTACAGATACTGAAAATCGCCGTGCGTATCGAATAAATTAATAAATTGTGAATTTTCTGACTCTGAATTTACATAATATGGAATTAGATTAAATAAAATGTCCGTGGATGTGATATTATTGAAAATAACACCAGCCTTAAAAGTAATTTCTTCGAGGTGAGTAAAGAAACATAATTTGGTTACATAATACGTATGGTCAAAATATGCCAACCAACATCATCGATATTGTTGCGCACCTAAGTTGACGTCATGTACCCGGCACTAGCGCCATCTAGTGTCGGGGACGAGAGCGAGGGGGAGCTTTCCATAAAATGAAATCACTAATCTTTCAACCGACAGCGCCATCTAGTATCGAAACGAAGAACTAAGCTTCTAGAAGCCGACACTCGAACTTTTCGTATATTTACTTGAATGTTCTGGATGTTTCGGTGCTAATGTGTTTTATAGGCGCTGCAAGGTGCGATCGGGGAAGTATTGAAGTTGGCGGGACAAGCGAAGCTTCGGAGCGGAATAAAGTGAATCAGTGTGATTAATTATTTGTGTTTTTAACTTTAATTAGTGTAAAGTGAATTAAAGTGTTAATTTAGGTAATTCTATCGGCAATTTTTATTGTCACGAACCTCAATCTCGTAACAATTGGTGTCAGATGTGGGATAAAATCATGCCGATTTTACCTAAGGACGAAATAGAGGGTGTCCGTACCCGAAGTCAACGTCAGCAGGAGACGGACCAGAGACGATTTGGTGGTGTAACGCCGCAGATGTCTGAGGGCCAGCCGCCGGCCTCGGAAGCCGGCCCGTCAGCAGCTCCTACGTCTGTGGCACCTGACTTAGGTGCTCTGATAGTGATGCTGCAGCAGCTGCAGCGCCGACAGGAGGTACAGGCCCGCCGACAGGAGGAACAGATCCGTCAGTTGAAAGAGCAGCTGCAGGGCAGACAAGAGGAACAGACCCGTCGGTTGGAAGAGCAGATGCTTCTCATGAAGGACCTTCACGCTACCTTCGGGACGGATATAAAGGAGGTGAAGAATAGGGTTGCTCAGCATGACAACCGCCTGTCGGAAGCTGAAACCCAAATCGCGAAAGCTGAAACCCGAATCGAGAAAGACGAAACCCGAATCGACCAAGTGAACAATCGGGTTGGCAACGTGATGGCTGACGTGAAGAAAACGCTGGACGACCTCAAACTGGGGGATGGAACAACAGCTCACGTAGTAGCTACAACATCTTCGCTACATGGATTCAAAGTGCCGCCGTTCGACGGGACTTCTTCCTGGTCGGACTACAAAATCCAGTTCGAGGCCGTCATGGAGGCGAACGGCTGGAATAAAAGCCAAGCCATGACTGCACTCACCCTAGGTCTGCGTGACCAAGCCTTAACTGTGTTGGAAGCTCTCGGTAAGAAAGTGACCTATGAGCAACTCCTTGAGGCACTAAGAGGCGAGATATGGTGACGCTCGCCTGGAACACGTCTTTCGTGCGCAGCTTAAAGATCGCGTGCAGAGCATCAACGAAAACCTGCAGCAGTGGGTTCTAGAGGTGGAGAAGCTGGTGCGAAAAGCATACCGGTCTGTACCTGCGCTCATTGAAGGGAACCTGGTGCAGACATTCACCGACGGCATCCGCGACCTGGAAGTCAGAGCTGCTGTGAGGCTCGGGCAACACGAGACGCTTAAGGACGCCTTGGCCCATGCACTGAAGGTAGAAGCCGTGCGGCAGGATCATCGTTCCCATCGCGTCAGGGAGGTTGCAGCAGCTACAGTTCGCGACCGCAACAAAGGATACAGCCCTAGGTGCTATGGCTGTGGGGAAAGGGGCCATCTTCGATCCAGCTGCCCTAAGCGAACCCTAGAAGGGGAAAGTGAACGATCTCAGAAGGTAAGTGCAGCTAACATCACTGCCCGGCAGCAGCAGGAATACGACTTTACTATCAGACATCGCAGCGGGAAATCTCATGGCAACGCAGATGCATTAACAAGAAGACCTTGTCCTGAAGATTGCAAAAATTGTACTAGGCAAGAGAGTAAGGAAGTGGTATCCGTGAGGATGCTCAAGACAGACCACCTCAGCAACGAGTGGAAGGACAGCCTACGACATGCACAGCAGGAAGATCCAGACATCAAGCCGATTCTGGAATGGATGAAGGCCCGTGCTACCAAGCCTAAGTGGAGCGACGTCTCAGCGATGAGTTCAACCACGAAAAGCTATTGGGCCCAATGGCACAGCTTGCTGCTTCAGGATGGAGTCCTGGGCCGTAAATGGGACAATGGTCGAGGAGACAGCTGTCGTTTTCAAATGGTTGTCCCTAAAGCTAAAGTGCCGAATGTTCTACAGCTGTGCCATAATGGTCGTTCAAGAGTCCATCTGGGAGTTAAACGAATTCTACTGAAGGTCCGAGAACAGTTTTACTGGGTCCATTATCGTGACGATGTCGAGGATTGGTGTCGTACATGTAAAAGTTGTGCGGCCGTGAAGGGACCTCAGACACTTAGTAGAGGAGCATCGAAATTGTACAATGTTGTTGCACCATGGGATAGGACAGCCCTTGACATTGCGGAGCCGTTACAGAAAGGCGCAAGAGGGACTCCTAAGATCGCCCATGTGAATCGCCTGGCGCGTTATTATGGGGCCGATAATGCTCGGGACGAGCATGTCTTAGGAGGGGCAGTGTTGCGCACCTAAGTTGACGTCATGTACCCGGCACTAGCGCCATATAGTGCCGGGGACGAGAGCGAGCTTTCCAGAAAATGAAATCACTAATCTTTCAACCGACAGCGCCATCTAGTATCGAAACGAAGAACTAAGCTTCTAGAAGCCGACACTCGAACTTTTCGCATATTTACTTGAATGTTCTGGATGTTTCGGTGCTAATGTGTTTTATAGGCGCTGCAAGGTGCGATCGGGGAAGTATTGAAGCTGGCGAGACAAGCGAAGCTTCGGAGCGGAATAAAGTGAATCAGTGTGATTAATTATTTGTGTTTTTAACTTTAATTAGTGTAAAGTGAATTAAAGTGTTAATTTAACCTCAAGCTCGTAACAATATATTATATGTACTAAGCACTAGATTTCGCTAACTATCAAGGTTAGCTAACTACTTATAACTAATTGTATTAAATTGAGACCAACGGTTAATGAAAATTACAATAGATTACCTCACAAAGTGGTTCCAATGGTAAATCCGGTGTGCAAACGACATCATCGTCTAAAGTGTTATTGTTTGACATCGCTGCCACAGCCGCCATATCTAAGCCCTTATAGAAATTTAAATAAATGTGTATTATTATTAAATATCTTCATGTTGGTCACGATCCCATGTTGGTCTAGGACTTATAGGTCACATGTTAATGTGGGACTTTAAACAAAAAATAATGTAGCAGCTACTTATCACCACTACTTTTATTTAATATATTTTTTACATAGAATATGGACGACAAACGAGCACACAGTCCACCTGATGGTAAGTGGATGCTGTGGGCCATAGACATTTATCCTCCATTAAGAAATAGAATGGAGATGCATTGTCACCCCTGAGGACTGAGATGGAATGCCTAGTGTTCAGTAAAAAGGGGTCTCCAGTTCTTTACACTATCCATACGGAACAAAGCAGCGTTAAGCTGCTATTCTATGCTAGTATTCTGTGAGATCATGGTCCTACCCCGGTTTGAGTCGCTTATTCATGCTACAACCATAATATAGCTGCAGCATGACTCTACCACGTTTAAATTTTCTGTCTATATCCATATTTTTTGGCTAAGAATGGTCCAAGTGGCTCGCTGGTCTTTGGACTCTGCCTCCCACACGGGGATTACAAGCGTGATGGGATTATAAGCGTGATATATTATGTATGTATATATATAAACTACCGTGTGGTGGCGGCTGAAAAGAATCCATCACACCATTTCGTCTTTTGGGTGTAAGAGGTGACTATGGAAAGTCCTATGACATTGGATAGTAGACATTATACCATCTCACGACATTCTTTAAGGCTGACATAAAAAAGCAAACAGAGGCAGCAGCATCGAAGGCTAAGATGCAAGAAAGAAATCTGGCACTGTGATCGTCGATCGCCCACCAAGCATCGCAATGAAGCAGAAATGTCCAGCAGTGGATTTCTGTGGGGCGATGAAGAAGAAGATATATTTTATTTACACGGTGGATTTGTACTGTGATTAGAAAAATAAGGGTTTAAAAATATGTATTTATTATTATAATTTGCAATTGCATTTTGTCTCGTGATGTCTTTATCACTTTAAGTCATAGTGACTGGGACACCATGAAGATTTAACAACACCTTAAAATTGAGTAGCGTTTGAGTATTTGGCCACTAGACAAGACATGTGTGATTACAAGTTTTAGGTACTATAGAAATACTGGCCAAAACTAACCTTTTTACCAATATATATATTATATATACTTAGTCAGGTCATAAGTTTTGTCAAAAACTTTTTATAAAATTAATGACACTCTCATCACTTTTTGATAATTATATAGAAATTATATATGAAATGCTAACTTAATTTAGAATACAATTTTGTTTACATTACACAAAATGCCCTCCCATATTTTGAATAGATGCCCTTAATCGACGCGGCCAATCATCAATTGCAGCACGCACCACACTCATATCTATTTCTGCCGCTGCTTTAGCCAAAAATGCTCAGATTCCAAATTCTGATGAGGTTTAGCACAAACTTTCTCCTCCAAATGTTGCCATATCTTATAATCCAGTGGGCTTAAATCTGGACTAGAAGAGGGCCTTTAAGAAGAGTAGAAGACTAGGAGTCTTGATGTCCGATAAAGTCAATTCCATGGGCGGTCAACCAGTTTTGCGTGCTTCGTGCCCTATGAGCTGGTGCAGTACTATTGGAGTATCCAATGTCTGTTTTTGAACATTGTTTGAGAAAGAGGTTCCACTGTTTGTTGGGACGGCATTTTGGTACACCTCGACACTGGTTTTTACACCTTTTTCACAGAAAAACACCTCAGTTAAGCCTGAATATGAGATTCCAAGCCAAACTATGAGTGACGATAGGATAATGTGCTCGTTGAACTCTCGGAATACGCGTGCTGGCTTCTTCACTGCTGAGAGCATACACCTTATCATTTTGTTTATTATAACTTTCTGCGATGTTAAAAATATTTTCATCCGAAAACAAAATTTCGCGGTATTTTTTTTATTATTGCGGTATTATTTTACGCGTATTGCCGTAACAAAGTGAGAGATCTATCCAGTCTAATTTTTATCAAACGCTCGTTTAAAAAATGTCCGGGCTTCTTACGATAACCTCGAAGTAGGAATGAGTCGGATATATCAAAACGAATCTAAAATCCGATTTCAAACACAAATCGATTTGTATAGATTGCTCAAACTAGAAAATCCGATTTCAAAAATCGACCAACTAGCTAAACTCTTACGATCTTTACAACCAAACCAATCCAAATCGAAAACAAAATCGACAATATCCAAACTTTAAACGCAAACTGTTGCGTAGAAATCCAAATCCGTTTTTTCAGTGGCTCTCTCAATGACGTGAAGTTTGCGATTCAGATTTCGGTTTGTCGGCTTTGGAATATCGAAATCTATTACACATTGAGATATGGGATCAATATTATCCTTACTGCTTAGTACGTAAAGTCTATATTGGCTTTGCGAGATTATGCGTTGATGAATTTTTGGTTCAGTGTGCGATCAATATCTGTCTTATTGTTAAGTCGTTTAAGACTATATTTGCGAGATTGTGTGATGATATATTTTTGTTTTTAGTTAAGTGTTTGCTTACTTAAAATAATTTTTTGTTTTCATGTTGTTATGTTTTAGACTTTAGATGTAAATTTAATCCTGGTGACAACTGACAACTGCTCCCATGCCGGTCAGTCGTAACAGTGTATTGTATTATATTATTTACTGATATTTATTGCCTTAATACCTTTTTGTTTAGTAAATATATGAAAAAAGTTTATATAAATATTTAAAAATTAGGAGTGAATTGTGTGTGAGTGTATGTTTTAAGTGAGTAAGTTATATAACATTTAAATATTTTTAATGTTGACTATTAAGTTTTTTTTTAATTGATAAGACGAGAACTGTATTGATTTTCAAGATTTCGCGTAAACCCAGTGAGGTATGGACTCATTTTGACAAAAAAGAAAACGCTCTTGGAGTTGCAGTGTGTAAATATTGCAGTCAAAACATATCGTATATATCAACAACGGGTAAATTAGGAGCTCATTTAAAACGATCTCACGCTTCAATTTATTTAGCGTAGTTAGATTTGCGTTTGTCGTTTTGTTAACTTATAAAAAGAAATCTAAGTACGCAAACGAATTGGCGTGGCTAAGCGATACTGAAATCGGATTTTTAAAAACGGATTTTGAAATCTGAAATCGGATAAATATCGGTTTGCGTTCAAATCCAAAAACGCCCATGCCTACCTCGAAGTCCTAGGTCTTCATTGATCACTCTTTTGACTGTGGTTCTGCTTAGGCGCATCTGAAGAGCTAAGATTTTTGTTTACGAACAGGATTTCGTTGGATTTGCGCCTTCACCGCTTTGATGATGGCGGGTGTCCTAACTGTATGAGGTCGGCGGGACCTCTTACGATCTTCGAAGCTTGAATCTTCAGTGATTCATTTGATAGTGCGATAAACAAATAGTAGGGATATTTTCAATTTTTGTAGAATATTGAAAATCTCTTTTGGCGCGTAACCACAGAGGTGCAACGCGATAACCGCTACTCATCTTCTTTCTTTGACCACTCCATATTTAAAAATTAATGTCTTTTTTATTTTCGGTATGCGCAAACATTATATTTTTAAAATTGGTTAAGTTCATCTAGCCAGTATTCAAAATTTTTTATGATTTTAGACCTGGTTACAAATACTATAAGAAGTTATTTATAAAGACATAATAAATATATATTACCTGGGTCAGGTTATCCAGTGATAAATTGATGTTGTCATTTGCAACCATATTACTGAAGGGGTTTGAATTGTTAAAGGCAATGTTTGAATTGCTAAAGCCAGGGTTTGAATTGTTAAAGCCAGGGCTTGAATTGTTAAAGCCAGGGCTTGAATTGTTAAAGCCATTGTACTGTTGATGTGGAAGAATTGGAATTCCTTGAGGTTTTGGTCTGAATCTAGGAATCGGAAGTGAATTTGGTTTTCTTTCATTTCCAAATCTAATAGCATTCATGATTGGTGGAGGTGTCATCTAAAATAACGAAAAATAAATTTATATTGTATTATTAATTATATCTCAAAAGAAGATG
This sequence comes from Parnassius smintheus behrii, assembly GCA_036936625.1. Classification (NCBI taxonomy): domain Eukaryota; kingdom Metazoa; phylum Arthropoda; class Insecta; order Lepidoptera; family Papilionidae; genus Parnassius; species Parnassius smintheus. The sequence goes on along the minus strand of JAUPFT010000003.1, from coordinate 29,542,327 downwards.
TTCTTAAGATTTACCCGTATTTTTTTAGGCTGTGCATTGGACAGGCTGACAGGGTTTAAAACATTTGGGCCAGACAATGCAATTGGGTTCTTTAAAAATATTGGTTTTGACTTTAGACTTGGACTTGCAGGTCTTTTTTGTGCTTTTTTTTCCGGCTTGTCATCTGGATTAATAGAGGCAAATTTTTTGACCTGAAATTATGTTAATACATAAAATTTAGCATAATATCTAATAAAGAAATAAGGGCAGAAATTAGATACAACCTGAATAGCTGGCGATATTTTTGAAATTATCGATGCAGTAGACTTCTTTGTTAAAACTTCAGAATCTTTCTTTTTATTGGAATCTAAGCGTTCTTTTTTCTTTATTTTATTTTTACAACATTCGGAATAATCTAGTGCACAATCCTTTTGATATACATCTTTTAATTCAGGATCTTGAGTGTTGTATGCCATTCTAAAATACAAAGAAATATATAATAATCATAAATTTAATATAAAAAAAACATAAGGAGATAGATAAATGGGTACACAGGTTGGATTGACAATTTAAAATATCCTGGGGTATTCCCAGTAGTCATGCCAGTGAGACTACTGGAAATTATCTTCCCAGTGATGTTAGTCGTAACCTTCACAGCGTGGTGCATTCCCAATAGTTTTACCAAATAAATTGATAAGTGAGATTACAGGGAATGGTCTTACCAAGTAAGCCTTAAGTAGAAAACTCCCAGTAGTCTTTCTTACGAAGTGTTTAAATTTAATAAAATGATTTAATTAAAGAGCAATATATTCGGAGCGCGCGGCTTTCGGATTACTATACCACTCACATATTTAAAGATAGATACTTTCACAAATAACCAATGACTATAAAATCCAATTGACTGCGCGTACATGGCACTAACGTTCCTACACATAGACGCTTTGCAGCCTATGTAAGACTGTGGTAAGAGTTCATTATTTTAGTACCGACCAATAGTTAGATCTTTGCGCAAGTAATAAAACTACCACTGCTTAAAATATTTCTAAAATCTGCTACATCTTTCCTCAATTACGAATCAAAATGCAGATGCGTTGTCACCCGTGAGGACTAAGATGGAATGCCTCGTTTCCAGTAAAAAGGGTCTCGGGTTCTCTACACTCACCATACGAAACACAGCAGCATTAAGCTACTATTTGAAGCTGGTATTCTGTCAGAGCGTGGTCCTTCCTCGGTCGAGCCGACCCGTTCGTGCTACAACTATACTACTAATATAACTGCTGCATGGCTCTACCACATAAAAAATGGGAAGAGAAGCAAGAAGAAAGCCTTACAGAAATGTTGGATCCAACCAACTACTAATGCGAAAATAAACCAGATATGGTGTTAAATTGTATCAATACGTGTATAACATGGGCTGAAGAAAATGGCAAGACAAGGATATTAAGGTGCTTCGAAACTTCCGACAAGTTTTTTAACAAAAACTACCAGTTGTAAGATAAACATTGTCACAAATAAAAATGTACATACATACATACATATGTAGGTATGTAATATGTTAATACATATCACCTAAAAACTATATACGTAATGGTCTTGATCTTTAATAAACCTCCTGGTCTTTAACAGTGCCGGTTCAGTGAGACTACTGTAATCTTCATTTCATGTTTCTACAAATAAAGTCCCTGATGACGAATAACAAATACAATGTCATCAAATTATAATAAACATTGTAAGCAACTTGTATGACTTGAGCCAATTGCAACCAAAAACTATTGGGAAAAAGTCAACTTTCAATTGTGCATCCAGAGTTGTAAAACAGTGTTATAAACTGTGAGCTAATAAGCAAATCTGTTTCAATGTGTGTTAGTTTAATATAGTGCGCCGTGTTGCACGCTTTATGCCCTTAAATTTTTATTTGCATTCACTGTGCAACTCTGATGGGACCTATTGTCCCACCAGATTTACACAATCACACTGCAAGTGTTTTAATTAATATTTCTAAATTAACTTGTGACTGCTTGGTTGATACAGATTTTATTATTATTTAATCAAGGGAGAATTTTTTGTCTCATCTGGCTTAAGGTTTCATGGTGAAGTAATGATTTGTAAATTATTTTTCAAGCATATTATGAATAGTTAAAAGTTTCAAATAAAGATATGATACACATAATTAGGCTATTATGAGCCAACATTCTAACTGTCCTGTACAGTCTGTAGTTGAGAAAATGGACCAGTTTAATATAAATATGGTATACTGTTATTTAGGACACCTATGTAGATGACATAGGTGTCCTAAATTATAAAGACCCTAAAGCGACATGTCGCTTCAGCGAACTTTGGTGCCAAAAGTTACAGTCCATATTGCAACAGTTGACAGAATTAACCTGTGTCGACAGTCAAAAAACAAAGATACAAAGATGCAAAGGTGTAATTCAGGACAAAATTTGATAAAATCATTACTTGTTTTTTTGATCACAGTAGCGTAAAACAGCCCAGCAGATGGCACGGAGATCCCACAAACACTTAGGATTGCATTTGAAACATTTCCAATCATCGGCTTGTTCAATTTCTTTTATTTTTGGTGTCCCTAAGTTTCTTCTGATACATCTCTAAAATGATAACATAATGTTAAATTACAATAAACCATTAATCCTTAATGTATATAATTAATCTAAATTTAATTTATATCAAATGAAAATTTACCGCACAAAATACGTGGGGGCAATCAGAACAGCAATAAACTTGACCACCTTGACCACACCATCGACAATAGAGCTCGGAACCATCATCACCTTTTTCGAATTCTCCACTATTATAAAAAGTATGGCATGAATGGCAAACAAGAGTTCGAAGCATGGGGTGTGATCGCATACGGTTTTCATTACGTGCAGCACATCCCAAATGTCGGTCACAAGCAGAACAATGCAACCTCTGAGTTTTAATGGTGTTCAAATCTGAAATTAAAGTGTTATATAGATATAAAAAAAGAAATTGATTTAACAGATTTTTCTCCTCTCTACAATTAGTCTTCATCAATATCAGACCTATATAATAGAGTGGACACCTGACACTGGCAATGCTGATTTGATGAGGCAAAATGCTAGGGAATGCTCATTTTTAAAATATTTTTTTAAATTTTTGATCATATTCTCAGTTGAACCAGACTAGCGAAAAAATATGAGGATCCCTTAGGTAAAGTAGTATTGAACTGAAAAATAAGGGATAAAATGTTTCGAAAGACTACTGCATTTTGGCAAACAATTTTTTTAGATCTGTTTTTAAAAATGTCCATAATTGCAGGTGGCAGCACTGTGTGTTGCCGCAAATAGGTTGAAAAGGTTTACACACAACAGTGGTGAATGACAATTCAATAGCTTTTATTCAATATCTTGTTAGCTTAGCATTAACTGGTAATTTTTCTAAGGATACATTTATCTGGTTCAATAAATTTATTTCTCACAAGAATAAAACATATATTTGTATGAGAAACACAAGATTGACTTAAAATAGATAAGTATATTTACATCAGAACAGGTGCTGAAGCGAGTTGTAACCACATTGACAATTACATTTCAAATTCAAACTAACATAAAATAAACAGGTATTTTTACACTAGGTCTGTGTAATTATTTTTTATGTAATATACCTAAATATATCACATATTTTTTATGTAAATGTGAACATGATAATGAGCATGTTATATTTACAAAATTAGTATTCCATTTCAACGGGACTTACAGTCCATTGCCATGAACATACAATAATAAAAACATTTACTTTAAATACAGAACCTTCTTGTTATTGGAACAGCACATCAGTTATTAAAAATAATCAAAATCGGTTAAAGTTTAATGCATTCCATAGATTTCCAAATCTTTGAATGAATTAAGATTGTCTTTCCTTTTCTTTGAAGTACACAAATGGGAGTCCATTTGTAAGGATTCAATGAGATGATAAGGATGAAATGAGATCAATATAAATATTTTTAACAGTAATAATTTCCACTTAAAACTTACTTGCATATTTCTAGTTTTTATATATCACAATTACAGATATTACTATTGCTTTTATACAGTGTGAGTCTTTATAAAGTGCACATATCAAAACCAGTGAAACTACACATAATTTCATCGACAGAAAAATTATAAAAAAATTATAAAAAATTATTTATTTTTTATGAATATTTTAAAATTTGAAATTGCAGCTGCTATTCCTATACCCTATTTTAATAAATTATTATACCTTTTTTTTGATAGGACATTCAGTTTAAAAGTTATAACAATTTATTTAAATAGGGTTAGCAGCTGCAATTTCAAATTTTGAAATATTCATAAAAAAAATATTATTTTTTATAATTTTTCCTTCCATAAAATTATATGTAGTTTTCCTGGTTTTGATATGTGCACTTTATAAAGACTCACCCTTTATATTACAATTTTTCTTTTTACTATTTAAACTAATAATTCTAATACAAAGGACTGACAATATTTTTTTAATGATAGTATGAGAATTACTCATTAATACACAGTACATAATAACTACATACTATAGAGAGGTAGCTCAGATGGTTAGCATTCGCTGTAAATTTCACAGTACACAAGCAACCCAGGTTTGATCGCCATTGGCAACAATGAAGTTTTTAATTGTAATTTTAAGTACCGATTTACCACATGCTCGGCAGAAACTTGCATGTCTGAGAAGTAAGCAAAAAAATATTTCTAAGATATGTAGGTGCACCACAAGCATTGGGGCGGCGCGGCGGACATTTCCTTGTACTAAAACCCTCTCAGAAATGAGGGGAGGTCGGTGCCCTGCTATGGGACATATATAGCTGTAACTAAATACATAATAAAATTTTATGGCATATAAATTTTTCTAAACAAATATTTTTCTACTTAATTACTTACCTTTAAATTTATCCTTGTAATGATTCCTTTCTTCTTCGGTAATGTCATCATCAAAATCATTATCATTAGGGTCTGAAAACAAGAGTTTGTTTATTCTTTATATTATTCTTTATAAAAAAATATGTGCAATATATATTGACCTACTAACAAATGGCATTGAGTCCATGAATTATCAATAATGACAAACTTAACCTAAAAAATACTAAAAATTTTTTAAGCATGTTTGTATTCAAAAATATATAAGCATCTAAAGGTGGAAGTAGAAGGGGAGTTCAACAAATTATTTGGTAATTTTATAGGTAGTAGGAAGATCTTACTTCTGAGTGGTTTATAAAAAAATAACACGAAGGAGATGGCGGGGTCTATTCGCTTGCTTTGCTCCCTCACTCGACTCCGCCATCTCCTTCTAACCTAACCTGTCCGAGTCGGGATGCCCTAAGACCCAAGCTCACTTTGTTCGATCTTAAACTCAATAAAACACCAAAATTTTAAATTTTATAATTATTTCGGTTTTCTAGTGTTTACGACAACATTTAGAGTCAGAAAACCATATATAAACTTTAACACTTCCCGAAGTACTTCCAGACTACATCCTGCTGTTCATTAAAATGACTATTTTCAAGACATTTCGTATTAAAGGATGTATTAAAATCATATATCAAAGGAAACTTTATTAAATAAGCTATCAGATTATGTATAACTTGAATACAGGTTTACTTCGAAAGTGATACTAATTTGAAAATGAAAGTAAGAAAAGTGTTTTTCCCCAATTTTCTGCTAAGGTGTAATAATTATAAATTAAAGCCTTTATTCCAAGTACTATTTGTTTTACTTGTACGTCCAAAGCATATTTAATTATAAAATTTTTTTTTCAAGTTTTTTGTTTATGTCAAAGTTGAGTAAGACCTCACTTAGCTCTACTCGACATTGGGACAAAAAATAAGGAGTTTCAATAAAAAACACATTATTAAATCAAATTTAGACAAAATCAATCATTCATATATATATATATATATATATATATATGTTACAAATAGTTTGCTATCACTCGACGCCATATTATGGCGTTTGACAGATGCGCATATTATTTGAGACGCCAGAATATGGCGCGTGGACAGACGAAGGGTTAATCACCTACTATTAAAAACTTTCAATTTATGTTGATTGCATTTTTCTCCGAAAATACAGTTACATTGAAATAGAAAGCAGTACAAATACTCTTTCAGGTGAGTTAATGCACATCTTTAATGCTGTTTCTGTTAGATGTTACTTCTAATCATCTGTTTTGATGTCAAATTTCAAGTAACTAGTAGTCACCTAGAAAAGGTATAGGTTTTTGATTAATAAGTCAGTAAATCAATGACCGATAGTGTGTCACCTTTCAGACCTGAATAACTCAAGAATGAATCAAGGTTTATTCATGAAATTTAAGACTTTATTAGACATGGAAAATTTTATGTGTAACAGATTTAAGGAGTTCAAAAATGGCTAATATACACACTGCTAGTGGGTACCATTTTTCTTTTAAAAACTTTGTTGAAATATAGTCTTGTCTAGATTTTTCGATTCAAATTCACGGGCTTCTTTAACACTCCATATTTCCAAAACTAATCTTAACACTATTCAAAGAATTTTATACTACAACCCCATAATTATTTTTTAAAGATAAGATAATCTCCTACTCCACATCATCCCATGGTCGAAAAGGTGTCATACAAGAGATGAGAAGCAGTAATTACTTGCTGAATCTTTCTAATAACAAATAAAAATGATAGATGATTTTTTTAGATTACTTAAAGCTTAAATTAAATTAACATTGTTGTGATGACATAAGATAATCCACTATACCATATCACTGAATAGGTGACATACGATGCTAGAGGAAATTGAACCAAGAATTGGCAACTATGGCTTATATATGAGCCAATTTATAGGGGAGGCCTATGTTATGCAGTGGACTTGAATAGGCAGTAATGGTAACTTTTTCCTAATTTAAATGATAAAATAACTGCGGCTGCCAACCCACCTGCTAAGCTTGGCAGTTATGTCACAATTCCCCCGAGACAATTTATGGGGGAGGCTTATGTTCAACAATACACTTTAATAAGCTGTAATGAAAGAAAGAATGAAAGAGTGAAATTTAAGCTTCGAAGTATTCAAAGAAAAATAAGGGTAAAAAAAAGGTTCTTATCAGAATCCAAAATCACAAATGTGTAGGTATAATAGTTTTAAATTATGTGGTTGTGGTGGCAAAAGTAGTTTGAAATGAATCATGTTTTCCAATCTTAACTGACAAACTGCTGTGTATCTGAATGATGTAAGGTTCTATCATTTATAAGTTCATTTTACTTCAAAAGTAATAATATGTGACGCTGTAAATACTTTGCACTACATTTTGAGGTTTCAATTTCTGTTTTATACTGTCTTTTTATGTTGTTTCTATCAATTTTCATTTTTAAATTATATAGTGGATTTCGGGTATAACGACAATGAAGGGACCACTCAATTTTCATCTTTATATTCAGAAGTTGTTACAGGTAAAGGTAAAGAGATACAGACACGTACACATGTATAGCTTATATTCATTTACTATTGAAAATATTTGCACAAATGGTTATTCACTGGTCTATTTGAAAATGCTACTCAGAATATCACTTTGTAATGGAACCATAAATTTAACTCCAGTAAAGGTACATGCTGCCCTACCTATTTAGCTGATATCTATAAACAAAAGGTAAAGGTCCCCACAATTGCTAACCATCTATGTGGATGTAAACAAAAGATAATAAGTGTTTGTGACAGAAAGAAATCTATGTGTAGCTGGCGGCAGACTCCAGTTGCAATATCTGCGTAACAGATGCTACACCCGAACTCGGCCTTACATCCAAAGTCGCTATAGCCACATGAATTTTGTACTAAAGTGTGTATTAAATTCAAGGGACTTAGATTAACGTCACTATAGGTAAATGGTTGCTACAACCAAGGTCGTAATAAATGAAATCCACCATAGTTTTTTTTATAAGAATTCTTTTAGGCGTTTATTTTATTTATCAAATTTTGTTTGAATTATGAAATTACAAAATAATATATAGGTAGAACACAAATTTCATAGAATTTAATTAACCCATTACCATTGCAGCCTATCAAAAGTTGACTGCTGAATATGGGCCTCACCACAGATTATCTCACAGGTGGGATTTTCAAAATACTAGATTTCAAAAAGGTATAGAAAAAGTAAAAGTAAAAGTAAAGTTTTGAATATGTAAATAATATTAGTCATCAATCCTTTATAATGGGTTTCATTTAAAATGTGCTTATGTGTTATAGGTCAGAATGTGGATAGAAACTGCTGTTGGTGTTTTATTTACATAATTCTGACATAGTGTATTATAAAAAGTTGTGCATTGCTGTCATTTCATGACTTATTATCTAAACAGAAAATATTGTCTGTAACAAATTTTACTCGCAAAATATTGAAGTTAACAAAATACCTCTAAATTAGGTATACATAATGTGTGGGAAATGTTATGAACTTGTATCTTGTCCAATTAACTTTTAAGGACTTAATGTATTTCGATCCAAAATTGATCCCAAAATAAAATGTCGACAAAGAGGCAACATACCTGGGAAGGGCGGGAATTTAACTTCGACATTATCTTGAACCGGCTTTTCAGACTCTGCAGAAATCTCACTTGCAGATTCGTTCATCATGGAATTGGCTGTTCAAACAATAACAATACACTTCACTGGCTGTACACACTGGTCTATAAGAGTAAATGCGTTATATAGAGAATTTAAATTATATTACAAAACTATAATCACAAAATACTAAATGTGGTTACAAATAAGAAGTTCGGCCATTTTGGCAAGTACAATACACTACTAGGCATGTCGATCTAAAATCGATTAATCGGAAAAATTTCTGAAAAAAGAAAATCGATTCTTTTGAGTAAAATAATCGATTATTTGGATCGATTCGGAGCACCGCATCGATTCACTGAATCGATCCAAAAACCTCTCAAATCGGGCTGATTCATCTGATTCAAAAACTAGCGATAAAATTTCCAAACTGGCTGGGGTAAGATTTAATTTTTTTTCTGTTGGGGGACGCAAAAACAACCGGTCGTACTTGGTTGATTTTTTTTTAAATATTAGTAATCTTATTAACATTACTGACATTCCTTTTAACCACTCCTGGTAAGCTTGAAAATGCTTGTGTTAGGAGTGGTTCACGACAGTAGTCAAATGGCGGATTCGAACCCACGACCTTTTGAGTTCGCGATCCGCGCCCTGCCATTAGGCTACTGTCGTTTCAAACACAACCACTACTTGAACGCAATATGTATATATTTGAATAAATGAATATATTACATGTATATATTTGATTATGAACGCATCCAACAATTGAAAAGATGTCTTCTCTTATCTGTTCTCTTATCTCTTATCTTACCTGTGGAATGTTTTCTAACTTAATCTGTGCTGCGAAGCAAGACTACATATACATACTACAATATAATATTATAGCTGTAAACCTGTTTGAACTGTGAACTTGTGAATTTACTTTATTATTAAAAACATACATATTGTGAGCTGCAAGTACAGACAGAGTACTTTTTAAATACCTAGTACTACCTAATAATATAAATGTTGAAATTTATAAAGGTTATAGTAAGGAAATAACCAGTATTGTGTTCGTGTAGCATTCATTTCAATTTGATAAATAGTGAGTTATTAGATTGAAACAGATTTATCGTGAAATGTACGGTGCAGTTTGCATTTTTGTTAAAGTACGAGGTGTGTTCAAAAAGTAAGGTGACTTTTTGAATTTCGCGGGCAACGCACATTCGATTTTCGATTTTTGTATTTTGTTGCGTTGGTACACATGTCCTGAGCATATGTTTCAAGTTTGAAGTGTATAGCATGTTTAGTTTATTTTTGACAGTTACTAAGGTGAGACGTACTTTGGTGTGCTCGGCGATTTTCTTCTATCAAAAAAAAATGGATCAAAGAATTTGCATTAAATTTTGTGTAAAAAATGGAATTACGTGCTCCAAAACACTTGAAATGTTGACAGTGGCATACGGTGAGTCTACTCTTAGTAAAAAAAACGTTTATAAGTGGTACAAGCTCTTTCAAGATGGCCAAGAAGATGCCAATGACGAACCTCGCTCTGGACGCCCCTGCACGTCAACAACCGATGAAAACGTTGAAATAGTGAAGAAAATTGTTTTGGTAAATCGTCGAATCACTATCAGAGAAGTTGCGGAGGTTGTTGGCATATCGGTTGGCTCTTGCCATGAAATTTTTTCGGATATTTTGGGCATGAAACGTGTGTCAGCGAAATTTGTTCCAAAATTGCTCAATTTCGACCATAAGAACCGTCGCATGAGAATCGCTCAAGAGCTATTGGATGATTTCAACAACGACCCAGATTTGCTCAAAAGGGTCATAACAGGTGACGAAACATGGGTATACGGTTATGACGTCGAAACTAAGACTCAATCGTCCCAGTGGAAGCACACTGAATCACCAAGACCAAAAAAAGCACGCCAAGTTCGATCAAATGTGAAGGTTTTGCTTACAGTTTTCTTCGACTGTAGGGGTGTGGTGCATCATGAGTTCTTGCCACAAGGTCTTACGGTCAATAAGGAGTATTACCTTGAAGTTATGCGCCATTTGCGAGAAGCAATACGTAAGAAACGTCCCGAATTGTGGGTAAACAATTCATGGTTTTTGCATCACGATAATGCACCTGCTCACTCATCGTTGCTTGTGAGAGGTTTTTTGACCAAAAACAACACTACAATCATGCCTCAGCCACCATATTCACCGGATTTGACCCCATGTGACTTTTTCCTGTTCCCAAAACTGAAGAGACCTATGAAAGGACGAAGATTTGCAACGATTGAAGAGATAAAAACTGCATCGCTGAAAGAGCTGAAGGCTATACCAGAAAGTGATTATCAGAAATGCTTTGACGATTGAAAAAAGCGTTGGCACAAGTGTATTATATCTGACGAGGATTACTTTGAAGGGGACAACATAAATATTGATGAATAAATAAATAGTTTTTCATAAAAATATAAAGTCACCTTACTTTTTGAACACACCTCGTATTGTTGTTTTTAGCCTAAAATGTCAAATAGAAGTGATATTACATGGAATCACTTTGTAAAAAAAAGGATCGAGTGGCGTATGTGTGAACCACTCCTAACTCAAGCGTTGCAAGCTTACCAGTAGTGGTTAAAAGGAATATTAGTAACGTTGATTAAAAGGATTACTAATATTTTATTTAAAAAATATATAAAAGTACAATTAAAGAAAAAATCGCCAATTCTTGAAATTTCATGTTTAAGAATGTCGCAATTAATCGAAAATCGATCTTTTAAACCTCGATTTAATCGATAATCGATTCTAGTATCTTCGATTCAAATCGATTCAGAGATCGATTCTTTTAAGAGTGAATCGACATGCCAATACACTACATTCGTCATTCGCTACAATAAGTGTTGCCAACAGTTAAACTAGCTCTCCCTCTCCACCAGATTCAACGTTTAAAACCACCAAATCAAATCAAATCAAATAATTTATTTGTAAAACATAGAGTATAGGTAGTTACAACCTTGGTGAAAAAGGTATGATAAGAAACACTATGTTTCGCCTAAAAAGGCATAGGTACAAATATTTGTTTATCATTATCACCTGGCAATATGAAAATTAATTTTTAATACAAACAATTAAGAGCCGTGGTTCGATCCCCGCCGGCACCAATGAAATTGTTAATTGCAATTTTAAGTGCTGATTTACCACGTGCTCGGCGGTGAAGGAAAACATCGTGAGGAAACCTGCATGTCTGAGGAATAAGAAAAAAAAATATTTCGAAGACATGTTCTCATATATTATATACATTTATATACTCAATTGTAACTAGGAAGCTAGAAGAAAATAACATGCCTCAAGAATATGCAATACTACTTGAACATTGCCTCACATATGGCTATCTATTGTGGAAGGAGGAGTTCTACAAGCAAGTAGATGGTGGCGCGATGGGCTCACCCGTGTCTCCCATAGTCGCCGACATATTCATGGAGGACTTTGAGGAGAAAGCCCTTCTTACTGCTCCTGTAAATCCAAGGTTCTACAAGCGGTACGTAGACGACACTTTCACAATTTTACCATCTGACAAAGTAACTGCATTTTTAGACCACCTTAACTCCATAAACTCTAAAATACAATTCACAATGGAGTTAGAGGCAAATAATTCTTTAGCCTTCCTAGATGTTTTAGTCATCCGAAATCCTGATAACACTATTGGTCACACTGTGTATAGGAAAAAGACCCATACCAACCGATATCTAAATGGTGAATCTCACCACCATCCTTCACAGTTAGCTACCGTGGGTAAATCTTTGTTTCAGAGAGCACGAGAGATCTGTGACAGAAAACATCTGGCCGCGGAGCTTCAGCACGTCAAGCAAGTATTGCAAGACAACAAGCTTCGGGTCCCGCGCCTATGTCACAGTGAACGAGTGAAGCCGGCCACAGTTGAGCGCGCGCCTGCTCTACTACCATATGTCAGAGGAGTCACGGACAAGATTGGCTACATCTTGAAGCGAGCGTCCATTAAGACATACTACAAGCCGCTGAAGAAGATTAGTCAATTTGTACCATCCATCAAATGTAATATTCCTCTACAAGATGCAGGTGTGTACAAGCTAGATTGTGAATGTGGTCTCTCTTACATAGGTCAAACAAAGAGATCTATAAAAACCCGCGTGAAGGAACATATAGCTGATGTGAAGCACCGACGCTCCGGGAAGTCTGCAGTCTGCGAACATGTTCAAGATCGTCCCCACCATTACATTAGATTTGATAAACCACAAATTCTCGCAAAAGAACACCGATTCCTACCAAGGATGATACGCGAGGCTATTGAAATTAAAAAACATCCAAATTTCAATAGAGAAGATGGTTGGGTGCTACCATCTGCTTGGGATCCTATAATTAACAAAATTAAACCCAAACTCAAGCATACCACTGCAAGACTTCATGATACTATAAGCTCGTTTTGCGTAAATCGGACCAAAAATTAATATTAAAAAAACTGAAGGTAGCCGGACTAACTATGACATTGGGACGTCAAACAACTCAATCCCCGCCCCCCCCCCGTGACCATGGGTACTGTAAAACACCCGAAACGTTGGGATAATAATAAAAATAAATTAAAGTAATTAAACGCGATAAAATCCGCAAATAGTAGTTTTATTCAATGTGTAGTGTTCGCGTAAATTTAAGAAATCATTAAGTATTTGTATATTATGTATATGTAAGTTGCTCCTCCGATACAGAAAAAATTCTAATGTGGAGGTATTCTTTATTAAAAAAAAAAGAAATATATTAGCTAGCGTCACCCACCGTAAGTTAATTTTACTATGCATATAAGTCAGTGTTTCATATATGAATGTGTTTGAATATGTTTTTGGTCAACAATAAATACAATTATTATAAATCGGTAAACCACCAAAGTAGTCACAAAATTAAACTTGCAAACATTTGCTAAATATGGTTTTGCCGGGTTACATTAAACACTCTTAACGCATTTTGCAAACAGTTTCAGACAGACACACATTATTAGTTTGTTATATTTTGTAGAGCTCAAGTTCACTCGTCACTACGTAACACCTTATGATGCGTTCAGAAACAAATACAATTCAGTTACATAAAATCCTTTTTTCTGTTCAGTGCTTTATTGTTTATAAATAAATAGCTTATTCTAATCTGAGTTATATTTTTCTTATTCGTCGGCAATTCTACCAGGAATATAAAGATAACATTGAAATAAAAAGATAAGTAAATTTTTGTATATTTTAGTGTTCTAGATCTTGTGTTCCGAACGCAACCCTATTCATATAGAATTGAAGGAAGATTTGTAGGTATATATTACATTGTATTTCAGAGAGCATTTCTCGGTGTTTTTTTTTTTTTTTGGAAATCGTGTGTTTTGGAAGTTATATTTAGATTAAAAATACATACTGATAAAATATGAAGAATATTTTTTGATCTTACTGACATAATAGAAAAAAACTGAACTGGTTATTAAAATGAAAAATCATAAGTGCAATAAAATTTTCGTATTTCAAAAAAAATACTACAAAAAGGGCTCGAAATAATAGATTTTCTCACAAAAGGGAACTTGAAAAAAAAAGGGAAAAAAGTCAATCCTAAGACAAGACGCGAACCATGGAACTACGATTTCGCGACAGTGCGTTATCCACTTGAGCTATTACGACCATTATTATAGTGTTAAAATTTACCTTCTTATATTGTAGCAGTTTTTCATTGCCTGAAAACGGGGATAAAACGACATTTTATGAAAATCGTTGCAGCCGTTTCCGAGATTCCGATTATATATATACAAGAATTGCTCGTAGGTATAGGATTTATATTTTTGTTTTACTAAAAGCTATTGTTGAGTGCTTCGAAATTAGGAAATATTATTTTCAAACTTCCTGGTTATTATCACAAAATAACTCGTGTTATGTGATTTGTTGTTATCTCTTGTTTGTGAATTATAGTTTCTTACGTGTTGGATATGAAATGTCTAATTATTGTAATAATTGGTACTGTTACAAATCATCAGTGTTATTAGTTTTGAGTGAATAGGCATGTATCAGTATAATTATGTTGCTTCAAATAGATACTTCTGTTTTGATAAAAAATTCAATAGTGTAATGTAATAAAATAAAACTGCGTTATAATGTAATCAATGTTGCCATAATTTATTTCCCAAAGTTATAAATCAATTAAATAGTTTACGCCAACAAATATAAATTTTATTTTTATAACAATCGTACATAGCGTTTTGTAGTTCTGCCTATCCAATCTACACATACAGAAAAATTAAAACTTGTTTTTTACATACACGCCATCTAGTGTTCTAGCTTCGTAAACGTAGGGATACGTTTATGTGTGTGTAAACGACCCTATATTCAATGACGGATGTTATAATCAAAATTAATGTCGAATTGGGTTGATTTTGAGGCAATGATATGACCCATTCCAATAAAATGTAATATCCGATAACCGCTAAGTCTACTCCTACGACTTAATAATTTTCCAATTACACAAAACTCCAAATAAACTAAAAATGTTGACTTCAGCGCCATCTTGCGGGAGAATGGCTGGGAACAGTCCGTAGGTTTCACCTTAAGTATGGAGTGTACAGGTAAGGAGTACAGACTCTATATAACTTCATGCTATTAAGGTTTATACCCCCATTACACTACCCTGAATCAGGGTGCCTACGCCTTGATTCAGGGTGGTGTAATAAGAGAAAGGGAGTAAGGGTCCCTAATTAGGGCGTCAAAGCGGATCCGATCTGCAGTGCCCTTCCACCGTGCAGTGTAAAAACACTAAGGGCGTTAGGGCACTTATTCGATGCGTGACTAGAGATGTAAACGATACATCAATTCTTTCAAACATCGATATATCGTTCATAAACATGGTTCTTCATAAGATATATTTTATGAACGACGTTTTGCCGTCAAAGGTTACGAAATAAGCAACTATTCTAAGCTATAAAATTTTGTACGTTAAAAGTAAGTTCTATTTTCGATGTAAAATTGTAATTATTTTTATTGTGATAATTAATTAAGATAAGTTTACAAATATTGAAAATGGATTGAAACTGTTTTATTCATTTTCTTATTAATAATTATATTGTTTGAGCTTTAACTTGATGAATAGCTTAAGTACAGCCTTATATATAAGTTAATAGTTATTTTGTAATGGAAATTATTTTATCGGCTTACGGTACTTCGTACTTCGTTACAATCATTTCTGTGAAATATTGATCTTTATGGATGAACGATTATTCACCTGTTTGTATTTTGGTATAGTTTCGTAGATGTATGTATTCAGAAAATTTATGCGATAATACTGAAGGTAACATACGGAACTACCATAAAAAATTAACGCATCACATCATAATAAATAAAACTAAAGCAGAAGACTAGTTTCATATATTACATATGGGATATTATGAAAAGGCTATTTGCCTATCGTGGTAACTTCGGTATACCGTGAACGGTTATTTTCAGAGGCTGGATCTAATATCACCCAGGAGAGAAACCACTTACTAAACACCAGGTTGTCAAAATTGTTATTTTAAAATTCAATTCGAAAGAAACAAACGTAAAAGTAAATAAATATTTAATTAATTCTGGTTTTCTGATAATTATTCGATAAAATTAAATGTTTAAAAATAAATAGCCTAAAACTTCCTAAAATATCATAATTATAATGTTGGATTATTATACTTCTTTCCTTCATTTCTGTTCAAAATGATTATTTATTCCATATGTATGTTATATAAAGAACATCGAAAAAAATCGATATATCGTACATAAGCTCGATTTTTTAATGAGCGATGTTGCTCCCTATAGATGTGCTTACTTGGAAACATTACGACTCGAGTTAACTCAAGTTCAAATTCACACAACTCGAACTAAACTCGAGTTGTGCAACTAGAGTTAGTAGGACGAAACACAGTAAATGATTTGTTACAATTACTTTTAAAATATCGATTCAATAAATATATATACTTTTCATATGTCCATCCCTATGACTGAGTAAGGGTGTAAAATCAGGGTAGTGTAATAACTGACGACCCTAACTAGGGGCCACGCCCACCTTTTATTCAGGGCCCTGATTCAGGGTGGTGTAATAGGGGCATTAGCTCATCGGTTCAGTCATGGATTATAGAGGTAAGGATGACAATCTCTTATAGAATAGTTGAAAATGTGTCCATCAGTAAGCAGTAAATAACAGTTCAAAAACTCCCCACAACAGCGCACGAGTAGCTACGGGGTATGATAAATCGTCGTAAAATACGTTGAGATTGATTTTGAAAATAAAAATTTTGTAAGCAATAAAATAGTTATTGCAAAAAGAGTTATGGTGAGTCTGTGCAATAAACAAATTATAAAAAGTTATTTAAAATTTAGACTGTAGCTACAGTGACGCCATTCTTATTTAGCGCTTTCCTACGGACACTTTTTTATAGAGAGTCTATACTCCTTACCTCTACACTCCATAGTATGAAGTGTAGAAGGAAGGAATACAGACTCCCATAGGAGAATTATAGTTGAAAGAGTGTCCATCTGTAAGCAGTTCAAAAACTCACCACTACAGCGCTCGAGTAGCTACGGGGTATGTTAAATCGCCGAAAATACGTTGTGTGATTTTGAAAACAAAAAATTTGAAAACAGTAAAATAATTATTGTAAAAAGAATTACGGTGAGTCTGTGCAATAAAAAAATTATAAAAAGTTGTTTAAAATTTAGACTGTAGCTACAGTGGCGCCACCCTTATTTAACGCTTTCCTACGGACATTTTTTATACAGAGTCTGTACTCCTTACCTTTACACTCCATAGGTTACTTCCATAATTTTTTGTATCTGTAGTGCAACTACCGAACCTTTGGAGTATGGAGTTTTTGAACTGTTATTTACTGCTTACGGATGGACACATTTTCAACATTTCTCCTATGAGAGATTGTCCTCCTTACCTCTATACTCCATGGAAGTAACCAATGGATTTTGGAGTGTGCAATGGATGACCATAATAATCGATGTTATGAAAAAATATCGATGCAGTGCACAGTGTGACAATGGTTTGTTTTATTTTCCTTGAACTAAAAAAATACTTCAAAATAATTATTTCATACCCAAATACAGTATGTATTTGCTCAATTTTAAGATCTCGATATATCTAGTGCTGCAACGATCACTTTAAAGTCATTATTAAAATTATTAAATTCGTAATTATTAAAATTCATAATCTTTATTCTTAATCGAGGTTAAATGTAAATGTATATGAGCTACAGCGTGCACTTACCATCAGGTGGACTGTGTGCTCGTTTGTCACCCTTATCCCGTAAAAAAGGTCTATAACACAGCTTGGTAGACTAGTAGTGAACGCCTTAGGCATTAGGTCCGCCTATATACTACATCATCATCATCATTCATCATCATTACAGCCCTTCACAAGTCCACTGCTGAACATGGGCCTCCCCTATGACACAAATCACGGTCCTGAGCCACCTGCATGTCTTACCAGATCGTCACTCCATTTAGTGGGGATCGCCCTACACTTCGAAAGGTCGAAGTGGGACTTACCTAGTCGGACTATTTGTCCCAGGTAAACGTACTCGTCAACAACTTCGAGCTTAGTGCTCCCAACAACTACCGGCATAGATGTGACATGGACATTAAACACGATCTTTGTTTTGTCCATGTTCATCTTAAGACCTATCCGTTGGAGGCACTATTGAGGTCATTGAGCAAAGTGCTTAAGTCTTGCAGCGATTCTGCCATAAGGACTATATCGTCGGCAAATCGAAGGTGAGTGATGTACTCGCCATTGAAGTTAATACCGTATCCTTTCCAGTCCAGTAGCTTAAAAACGTCTTCCACTGCAGCGGTGAAGAGATTCGGGGAAATAACGTCACCTGTCTTACACCTCTCTGCAATTGGATAGGTTTCGTACTCTGGTTCTGTACTCGGATAGCCATCGTAGCCATACTGTACAAACACTTCAGCACTTCGATATACCGACAGTCAACTTGGCACCGCTGACCGCTCGGGACCTCCTCGCCGGAAGGTACGCCAACGTACGACGAATCGGGGATGAACACGTTAAGCAGTTGCTAAACCTCCCGCTGCTTAAGGACCGGGCCAGACTGCGTCCGGACATGGTAAATCCAGTCTTGGTGGCCTGCAATTCTTTAAGGCGGCTGGATTTACCGGTGGACGAATGGTCCTTTTTGTTGCTCCACATTGTGCTGTCCCGCCTGCCTCTCGATCTTCGGTTCCATTTTGAGGAGAGGTACGGCGTGGACGGCGCCTCCTATATTCTACCCTTCAGGGATCTGCTGCGGTTCTTGGAGCAGTGCAAGCAGATTGAAAACGCAGCGCGCCCCGTCGACGACCTACAGACTGCCAGCCGCGCCGTGCCTAGGGAGAGGTGGAATCCCCCAGGCAAGTAGTCGTCAACCCCCCTCAGACCGAGCGGAGCTCCCGCGGGAGGGCGCCGCCCTCTACCTTCTTATAATGGCCTGGTGGCCGGGGAGGCACCCCGTGTTCCTATTGTCGAGCATCCGATCACCGGGTGCCGTCGTGCCCTAAATTATTGGGTAAGCCGTTCCCAGCGAGACGAACCATCGCCAAGAAGCGCCGCTGGTGCTACTTGTGTTTGGAAAGGCATCTCCAACGAGACTGCCCGCACTGCCAGGGCAATCACCATGCCGTTTTAAGCCTGGGTGCGAACGGCGCTTCCTCTCGGGGCTCTGCCGGGCCATCAACCCCCACGGGAAGGGGCGCTCAGCCACGCCCTCTGTCGGGCGACGCTAGTCGCTCCCCTGCCGGCCACCGTGCCCCTGGTTTTGGAGGGTCCCTCCCCCGACCGGTCGGGGGTCGTTCCCCCAGGGGCGGGGGGGTCGTCACTCCACCTCAGCGTGTGGAGAGAAACTTCACAGCCACTCAGCGGTCAGTGAGACCCTTCTCACCCCCGTTGGCTGAGAGGCCGCGACTGGAGTACCACCATCCCCCCTTTGGTCGGTACCGGAACTCGAATTTGTCCCGGGCCTCAAAGCCGAGGTTCCCCGAAGCTCCCCAGGTCGGTCCGTTCTGTGAATTCCAACCCGGGTCGAGTGCCGGTCCGATGGAGGCAGCTCCAGCTAGGTAGCTGCCGCCCTTGCTTCCACCACGGCCGCCTTCACTGATCCACTGAGCCGTCAACAGTCCACTTGTCAAACTGTTCTATTGCCGACGGCCTCAGTGAAGGCGTACAACCCGAGTGGCGATTGTGTAACGGTTCGTGCTTTATTGGATTTGGGTTCAAACGTGGTGTGGCCTTCACTTGGTTGGTGGGGAGACTAGGGCTCACCGGGAGCTTTGAATGCTAAAAAAAAATTGCTTTGGTTTTTCCGCGAAATGTTTCGTAGTTGTAGCGGTTGTGAGTAAAAAGGGTGAATTTGATATACTCTTTGAATACGTGTGTTTTTGTAATTATATTTGATCATCATGCTCGCTTTCTTGAAAATAAAATTGAAATTGAGTAACTATTTGTGCCGAAGGAAATAAAAAAATAATCCTCCTTTTGTTTTCAAATTTTGTTTGCATTGTCGAGATATTTATTTTGGAAAAAGGGGAATATGGTTATCTTTTATGTTTATCCTTTTGCTTAATTTATGTTTTGATCAATGCGCATCGAGCGCTACATTCAACGTTACATGTTGAAAGATTGTTAGTTGAGCTTACTGTCAGAGTTTGTGACATTTTACATTTTTACGATGTAGCTCTTAAAATGTGTCCCTTTTGTTTTTTGTTTTTGTTCTTGTGTTTTTTTGTACCTTAATTCTGTGCTTCGGTTGCTGGTAACTCACCATCATGTTTAGAATGCCCACGCTGGGTGTAACGCTCGTTCGGCTATTTTGCAGCGGGAGTTCTGGATTTTGGCTGGCCCACGCACCATTCGGAGCGTCATTTTTAAGTGCTACCTTGTTATAATTTGAAGGCCACCATATCGCAGCTGATGATGGGTGACTTACCACCCAACCGCGTCAGGGCCATCCGACCATTCGCTGGAATCGGAACCGACTTTGCTGGCCCCTTCCTCGTCAAGTCCTCCAACCTACGTAACGCGCGTTCACATAAGGCCTATCTGTGCGTTTTCGTGTGCCTCGCCACTAGGGTCGTTCACTTAGAACTTGTAAGTGTCCTCAGCACTGAAGCCTTTGTTTTTTGCAAGCAAGCGTCAGGCAAGGTGACCCACTTTCACCAAAGCTTTTCACAGCAGTGTTTGAGAAAATGTTTAGGAAATTGGAACACGAACATAAACGGAACACATCTAAAAATTCGCAGACGACCTGGTTAGTATATATAGAAATTAACAGATATACTGTCACATATTGATCAACTTAAATGGAGATGGACTGGACATATGCTTCGCTGCAAGAAGGAAAAGTGGAGCAAACAGGTGACAGTTTAGTACTCAAGGGCTACAGCACTAGGAGCTGAGGTCGTAAATCTAGAAGATGGGAGGATAATTTGAAAATCGACCTTAGGACCTCTATGGATAAGAGTAGCGGCAGACAGAAAACAGTGGAAAGAGTTGGAGGAGGCCTTTGTCGAAGATACACCGAAATAAGAGATATTTTGTAATATAGTTGTAGTTTTAGTTTATATAATGTTGTACTTTCTTTTTAAATTCTCCTTTTACTTTGGCTAAACATAAACTTAATGTAAAATGTAAAAAATTTCGGAAAATAAAGGCTTTATAATTATTATTATTATTATTTGGGGTATCTATATAGTTTTCTCTTTGAGTATTTAACCAAAGGAGACGGCATCGCAAGGCATACCCCTCTGTAAAAGGTACGAGAGTCCGACTAATACTCGTTATATAAAACTACTTGTTCCGCGTCGTGCGTCATTTCAAAGTGATCGTGCCAGTAAATCGAGCTCTCGAAACTAGTACTTTGTGAATATTATCGTCCAATACCGAGTGTGGCCATCATAGTTCATAAAGTGAAAAATAATCTATTTTTAAATAAATATAATTTACTACACAAGTTATATATATATATATATATATATATATATATATATATATATATATATATATATATATATAATCATTACATACAGATGTGTAGTGGACTTTGTTAAATGATTTATATATTCAGCTCAATTTTAACACGATACTGAATATTATATAATTAAATATAAACGATAACTAGTATTTATTAAAATATTATACAAAATACAGGCGAAATAAGTCAAATAGAAACTTGCTACCTCGCAGCAAAAGTGTGCAATTTTATAAAAATAAACTGGTATCACTGCAACCGAAAGTATCGCACTATAGTGATGTAGGCCGCAACTTTAGCTATCGATAAGTTAATTAACCATGAGGGTTTGTCTGCCGAACCGGTTTGTAGTTTTTATTTAGATTTAATAATAAAGTATTATTAATGTAAACTTAATGTAAGTAGTATAATTTTTGTACGCCATATCTTTATCATATATATATATATATATATATATATATATATATATATATATATATATATATATATATATATATATATATATATGCTTGAATCTTCTGATTAAAATAAAATTATTTATTTTAGGGTGACCGTGGTGATTGCACAATATCGTCTACATCGAAAAAAGAAAGCTGGATGTTCCGGCAAAATTCCATAAGTTATCTCGAAAGTCACAATTCAAAAAAAATCCTTATATAGCCCGAACTAGTCCTACTCCCACTGCGAGTACGAGCCAACACTTAGGCCAAGGAAAATTAAAATTAAAAAATGCCTTGACATAAAAAAACAATAGCATAAACAGTCTTCACAAGTTTGCAAGAAATACTATGCCCTAACACTTAACTATTACTCACCAAAAGCCTATAGCTATGTACGTTAAACTTTTGGAACATGTTTGCCTGTACCTGTACATTGACTAAGTGGTACACTACCATCGATCGCCGACCAGGGTTTACTCAAGAAGCGCTGACGGCATTAATATTGAGAGCGGAGACAAACCCTGATAATTTTTTTTATTGTAGCTTGGTAATGGATGAAATTAAAATTAAGCAATTGACAGAATACCATGCTAGTAGCCAAAGGCATTATGTAAATAACCAAAATGTCTTTTAGAACTAGCATGGTACTCCGTCAATTGTTTTATTTTCATTTCATCTATCACTATTATACAATATAATTTCTTGTCAGGGTTACTCTCTAGTCTAAGTTTTAAAACAGTTAACGCTTTTTTTTGTGTAGGCAAGTCGGCCATAAATCATAAATTGTACTGTACCACTTTGTTATAGTATGTGATGAAGGCAGACCAATTTGGTCAATAGTAATGTAAAGTTAAAGCAAAACATTTTCTGGGGAATACTTAGCCCTAGGTAGATGTCACGTTTTATTTTTAAGCAGCTGTCTGCTTAAAGTTCACTTTGTTAAACTATTATATAGTGTAAAACTTTTTTGTTTTCCTAATTTATTAAATATTTTCCAGACAGTTCATTTAATAACTCTTGAAAATCAACAACTATTTTTAATTAGCGGTTTTGTGATTGAAGCTTTATAATAAAAACAAAAACTTGGTTAACACCATCTAAGACGATAAACTGATAGGACTTTTCTTTTCAAAAAATCTGATTTTTAAAATAAGTTAACTAAACCTATTTCGATTTGTTGAATGTTTTAAATTTTATCCTGCATGATGTAAAATAAACCTGTAGCAAAATAATAAACTTATTTTCAATAATTTCTACGTTTTTTTCCGAAGAACATTTCTAAATACTTTAAAAAAAGAATTTCAAATAACACCTTATTATTTATCTATGTATTACTCATAATCAAATAAAAACTTATGCGGACTATGGTGATTTGTTTATCGATAAAAAACATCGACATAGTCCACGCCTTACGTTGCTTACGCATTTAGACAGCGCCGAACACAAACACAAATGCTGTAGTGTGCGTTTACAGTGACGCGATTTAATTTTGCATTTGTAGTTAGGTAGGTATACAGTTGTGTGGTTTTCTTGCGCCCCCTTGATGTTGACAGAATTTTTGTTTAGGAATTAATGCGCATGGCCTCTCCAGTTGGTTGAATACTCAAAGAGTTTTCTCATCTGGTTGTGTTCTATAAATATATAATTATAAATTAAAATGATACGATAAATATACATAAATATCAATAAAATAAAATAAAAACAAAAATACATAAATAAATAAAGATCCAACCAGATGGAAGCCCTCGGCAGGGGAGACCAAACGGCAGAGGGTTAAGAGGAAAGGGAAAGAAACCGGCGAACGATGCGGGCAGTATCGAGGAGCACTGCCTTCTGTATTTGAGCTCCGGGCTCAAATACAGAAGGCAGTGCTCGGCAGTGCGGTCCGTCACGGAGTCCCAGTCGCCTCAAATGACCCGAGAGGCTGACTGGGATTAGCCCATTCGCAGAGACGACTACAGGAATAATTTCGGTCGGCAGGCCACCCCACATGTCGGTCACCTCGTGAGCCAGGTTCAGATATTTTGTTCGCTTACCTTATCTTTATTATTATTATTATTATTATTATATACAGTAAACCCTCGTTAATGCGAACACGGTTAACACGAATTTTGGTTTAAGGCGAACAAAAATTTGCTCTAGACAATAGTTCCATAAGCTTCAATGTAATTATGTTCGGTTAAGACGAACCCTCGTTAACTTCGAACAACTTTTTCGTCCCTTCACGGTTAATTATCGGATAATACGAACTATAAAAATTCCCAAATCATGTATTTTGTATATTTTTGTCCTTTTTCGGTCAATAAAAATACCGGTAAACAATGGCTGAAGAGATTGGAAAAGTCATTAACTCGAGTTTCTAAAAATAGAAAAAGGATTAGGATATCAAACATTCACTCGAGTACCTAAAAATAGAAACAACACCTCAAAATTTCTTTCAGTCACAAAAGCTATTGAAAAGGTTGTAATCTTTTGAAAACTAATTAACAAAAGCAAAGGCTTCCTAACAATTTGGCTTTGTTAAGAAGTGTACATATAAACTAATGTCTGATGAACACTCTTACCCCTCACACGTCCAGGCAGTGGAGGATGAGGTCCGCCGCCGGAACTTACCCCCTACGGCCTCCGAACCTATCTCTGTGTCCAATGATGAGATTTCATCCCTCATCAAAGGACTTAAGCCTAAAAAGGCTCTCCATCCAAGCCCTAAAACACTTTCCTGAGCAGGTGTTAACCTTTTTATCTATTATCTTCAACGCCTGCTTCAACCTTAGTTACTTTCCCACTACGTGGAAAGAGGCAACTGTGATTGGAATTCCCAAGCCAGGCAAGCCTATCAACCTCCCCTCCAGTCATGTCTCCTCAAGGCAATGGGCAAGCTCTTCGAAAGAGTCATCCAAACACGTATGAGGCGCTATCTGTTTCCCACAGACGGTGACCCTCTTATCATTCCCCATCAATTCGGCTTCCGAGCCCAACACTCATGTCCCCAACAAGTTCACCGCATTGTCGAATATATCCTCAGCGGTTTCTATCCTCGTCGTCATAAGACCATCGCGGTCTTTTTCGACATAGCTAAAGCTTTCGATAGAGTCTGGCATACAGGCCTTATTTACAAGCTCTACAAAATAGGTCTCCCCGATCGTCTAGTACGTCTCGTGGCCTCCTACTTAAAGCATCGTACCTTTCGTTTTAGACACGAAGGCACGCTATCTTTACAGCGAACTATCAAGGCTGGTGTCCCTCAGGCCTCAGTACTTGCTCCTCTGCTGTACATTCTGTTCACCAACGACATTCCCATCCCGTCGAAAGGTGTTCAGCTCTCCCTCTTCGCAGATGACACTACTATCTACTGCAAAGGCACCTCACTACCCTTCATACGGAACAAGATCCAAAAGTCAGTCGATGACCTAGGAGCTTGGTTCAAAAAATGGCGCATCGATGTGAACCCGGAGAAGAGCTCCGCCGTTCACTTCGATTATAAACGACGCCGTCTTAAAAACACTCCACCAATACGTATGCTAGGGACCCCTGTCCCCTGGCATACGACCGCCAAATATTTAGGTGTCACTCTAGACACAGGGCTCACTTTCAGGCCCCACGTCAAAAGAGTAACCCGTCACGCACGGTTCTATCTGAGTAGGCTCAACAGTATGTTGGGCCGACACAGTAAAATGTCCCTTAGAAACAAGCGTACCGTTTATAAGGTCTGCATACGACCAGTCATGTCATCGCGGGCCCCGTTTTTGCCCACGCCAACCCTAAAATCATTAATGAACTCCAAATAGTTCAAAACCTCTTCTGTCGTCGAGCTGCGAACGCACCTTGGTACGTCCATAATGCTGACCTTCATCGGGACCTAGAGCTCCCCACAATCCAACAATTTCTCCAGAAACTCTCTGAGAACTTCTTCAAAGCCTCAGAGTCGCACTCAAATCATTTAATTCGTGAGGCAGCTACTTATGCAGCCCCACCCCCCTCTCGCTATCGAGTCCGCAGGCCGAGAAACTCTCTCTCGGACCCGCCTAATAAACTAACAAACGACCTGAACTGCCTCCTGGCGGCTCAGGCCAACTCTAATTAAATTAAATTATTATATTAACTAATATTAATTTGCCTTCGTAGGCACTCCCTCAGCGGCTCGTAGCCGCCTGCGCCCTCTTTTCCCAAAAGAGGGTCGCTCACGATAAGGCACAATACAGCTTAATCAGCCAGTTGCCTGTCCCCAAAGGGGGTTTTTAGAGGGTATCACTTAGGGTCCCCGGTAGGACAGTGAGTCCCTCATAACCACGATAGACCGGCTATTGTGGTATGCGTAATGCATTTTCCGCCTCCCTACGTATAGGGTAGCCCTTTAATTGCTTCGGGCGCAAAAAAAAATGAACACTCTTCAGTTCTTCAAGATGTCTGAGCGATAGCAGACCTCTCTTGACGTGCAAACTAAGCACGAAATTTTGACTGAAGTTGATCGCGGTGTCTTGTCGAAAACTGCCGTAGTCTCGGCTACGGCAGTTCCAAATTCCAAAATCTACTTTGTCTACCATTCTGAAAAATAGAGAAAAGATAGAGGAAGCTATCGCTTCTGGAAGTACCAACAGTCGTTCGAAACGTTTACTTACAGCTACCCACCACGAAGACTCGCGATCATTTGCATGGTTCAATCATATGCGGTCAGAAAACATACCATTGAGCGGACTTCTTGTGAAAGAAAAGGCACTCAAATTTGCTGAAGATTTGGGAATCAGTGACTTTAAATGTTCGAATGGATGGTTATGGAGATTTCAATAGCGGCACCGAATTTCTTCATGGGCCACGGGTTTGAATGAAGATTTGACTATGGGCCTGAATGACAAGACCCAGGATCCAGAAGGATCCAGAAGAAGCCCTGATCCCAGATCAACACGAGTCCAGTGATGAGAGCGATATCGAAGAAGTCATCCCACCAACGTCGAAGGAGGTCAGAGATGCACTCGATATTTTTCTTCGCTATGCAGCGACGAACAACGTTTCAGACGCATTTTCAGATGGGCTGGAAACAATCAACTTCGAATGTGCACGCAAACTCCGACCAACTTATCCCCAAAACAATATCGAAATGTATTTTATGAACAAATAAAAACAGTCAAAATCGGATAATATGTAATAATAATAATGTTAATTTAAAAAAATTATAATAAAAAATATTATAAATATTAAATAATAATATCAAAGTTATTAATAAAAATGTTTCTATGATAAATCATAATATTGAGCTTAAAAACACGAATTAATTTTTTGCATTGTTCGGATTATACGAACTCCCCTGTAACACGAACTATTTGTCTGATTTTTTCGTGTTCGTGGTAACGAGGATATTTGTATATATATATATATATATATATATATATATATATATATATATATATATATATATATACAATGTGTTAATTTTACACTTGATCAAATCAAACTAGATAAAAAATTATCGGTTAAAAATCGATTTTTTTTATGTAAACTATTTAAAAAATAAAAGCATTTTTTTTTGGTAAAATTCTCATCCTTCGGGAGAAATACACCGTTCACTTAAAGAGAAAATAATTTAAAAATTATTTTCTCTTTAAGTAAACGGTGTATTTCTTTCAAAGTAGTTTTATTTGAAAGTTAGAAAGATTAACTAGCAATAAAAATTAAAAAAAACCTACGATCTTCGACCAGGGGTGTTCAATTTAGAGGTAGGTGCGGTGCATAAGCGCAAATCAGCATACGATACGATGGTATTCTTTGATGATTATTATTTTAAAAACGAAAAGAGATAGAACGCATGTTATTTTGGAAAACTTGTACAGTAAGCTATGTAGTTTAATAAAACATGCTAAAAAGGTTATCTCAACGTACTAGTTTTGAAGTTACAGACCAAAAATTAAAAAGAAAAGTATTTTTTTAACAAAAAAATTATCTTTCTATTTTTTTGACAAATTTCCTGCTTGATATCGTAGGTTTTTTTAAATTTTTATTGCTAGTTAATCTTTCTAACTTTCAAATAAAACTACTTTGAAAGAAATACACCCTTTACTTAAAGAGAAAATAATTTAAAACCGAAGGATGGGAATTTGACCAAAAAAAAAATTTAAATGCTTTTATTTTTTAAATAGTCTACATAATTTTTTTTTCGATATTTTACCGATAATTTTTATCTAGTATCCGCACATTTCGTTTGATCAAGTGTAAAATTAACACATTGTATATATATATATATATATATATATATATATATATATATATATATATATATATATATATATATATATATATATATATATATATATATATATTCACTGGCGCTGCATACCTTCGTAGGGATGTTACATCCCTTTGCATTTTCTATCGCATCTCCCACGGGGAGTGCTCTGAGAAATTGTTTAGATTAATTCTATCCGCCAAATTGCACGAACGCACATTGCATAAAAATTCACAATAACATCCTCACAACCTGGATGCTTGGCGGGCTACCACTGTGCGTTTTACTATGAGTTTTCTTCCTCGTACAAATTCTTTGTGGAATTGTTTACCACTGGCAATTTTTTCGGACCGATACGATTTAGGGACCTTAAAAAAGGAGCTTACTCTTTTCTGAAAGACCGGCAAAGCACCTGCAATTCTCCTGGTGTTACGGTTGTACATGGGCAGCGGTAGTCACTTACAATCAGGTGAGCCGCATGCTCGTTCGCCCCCTCTTTTATAAAAAAAATTGGTTGACCCTGCAGGCCATCCCTGGAACTTCCCGCTAATTACAAATGCAAAGCGCTCCAAATTTCACCAAATTATGTTGGGAAATCTCGAAGTTATGTTAAAAAGAAAAACGTTTTTTTATTTCAAATTCTTTCCCCTTTGATATCTCAAGAACGAATGAACCGATACTTATTGTCCAAACGGCATTTAACGTCATTTTTTGAGGTTGAGAACTGATTAGTTTTTGAAACCGAGCAGTAAAGCCGTTTAAAAGTTATTGCAAAAAACAGTTTTTCAATATTTTTATTTTTGAGATTTCTCAAAATCTACTCGTCCGAATCAGTTCATATTATCACCAAATCTATTCCACATTGAGATCTTTAGAACGCCGCAAACCGCATTTCAATCGATCGAGATGTTCAAAAGTTATGAAAGGTATATACTTACACACACACACACACACACACACACACACACACACACACGCACGCACGCACGCACGCACGCACACGCACGCGCGCCCGCACGCGCGCACGCACGCACACGCACACGCACACACACACACACATACACACATACACACATACACACATACACATAATGTGTATGTGTGTATGTGTCATACAGGTTTACGCACCAACCTCGGCACATCCCGATGAGGAGGTGGAGGAAATGTATGAGGATATCTCTAGAGCCATGCATTCCTCCAAAACCCACTATATGGTGTTGATGGGAGACTTTAACGCAAGACTAGGCACAAGAGAAAGCGGTGAGCTGAAGGTAGGGAAATTTGGAATAGGGCAATAGAACCCTATTGGGGAAGCAGCTGGCCAACTTTATGGAGAAGGAGGGACTCTTTATGATGAACTTTTTCTTTGAGATGCGACCACACAGGAAACGGACCTGGTCGAGCCCCGACGGTTCAACAAAAAATGAGATTGACTTAATTACGACAACCAGATGCTGAACTTAAACGTTAAATTGGAAAGGTCTCGTCTAATGAAGTCAACACTCCGTCCCCCTTGTGCGCTTATCCAGCGTCCCGAAAACTTTCAGCTTGAATTACAAAACCGTTTTCAGTGCCTAGAAGACTGCAATACAGAGGATGATATGAATGACAAGCTCGTGGAAACTGTCCATGCGGTCGGAGCTAAGTTCTGCCAGACCGCAGAAGAACACAAAAACTCTCCGAACACACTCTTAATCAAATGAATGTTAGATGGGAGATGAAGCTGCAGTAGTTAGTAGATTTGACAGCATACATTTCTCTAATGCAATTTTACAAGATGCCATTGAAATTGTTGCACATCTAAAATTATGTACGTAGGTTTAGATAATTTATCTTATATAATAATTAATATATGTAGTATAATTTTTGAATGCCATAAACGGAAAAACATGTAGCTTGTTTTAAGTTTTTTAACACCTGTAATTTTTACTTATGTTTTACAAAATAAATATCTTTATCTTATCTTTATACAGGCAACTGAACAGACAGATCTCCAAATGCATGCGGCAGGACTTACATAACTTCAATACAGCTCGTATTAAAGAAGCGACTGAGCGAAACCAGGGCTCTAAAGTCTTTGCCAGGGATCTGTCTGCCAGAAAGAGCCAAATGTCAAAGCTAAAGACTGAATGTGGCAGCATTGTTTCCAGGACACCTGAGATTTAAGTGAGATTGAGAGGTTCTATGGGCAGCTGTACACATTCGTTGGAGCCACACGCAAGTGTGAGTAACGATCCAAGAGCAAATCTCTGACCGTCTGAGCGAGATTAGAATGGCTCTCCAGCAACTTAAAACGGCAAGTCCTTGGGCGAGGATGGAATTACAGCGGAGCTTCTGAAAGCGGGTGGAAAACCGGTACTTGAAGTCCTTCAGAAGCTCTTTAATGCCATCCTCCATGGAGGCACTACTCCCGAGGCATGGATCAGAATCAGATCAGAAATGCGGCGGTCTTGCTATTCAAGAAAGGCAACAACACTCTCTTGAAGAACTACAGACCGGTATACCTTCTGAACCACATCTACGTGCTTTTCTCAAGAATCATTACGAATTGTCTTGCGTGCAGACTCGACGACTTCCAGCCTCCCGAACAAGCTGGTTTCTGAAAAGGCTTTACCAACATAGACCACATACACACCCTTCGGCAAACTGTACAGAAGTCCGAACAGTACAAATCTGCCACTTTGCCTGGCATATGTGGACTTGAGAAAGCCTTTGATTCCATTGAACAACCAGTGCAAGTTGCCAGTGATAACTGTATGAAGATGCTCAAAGTCACTCAATGAGCTATGGAAAGGGCTATGCTCTGGGTTTCTCTGTGTGATAAACGTAGAAATGAGGATGTCTGCAGCAGAACCAGAGTGAACGACATAGCCCAATGGGTTAGTAAGCTGAAGTGGCAATGAGCCAGCCATATAGCTTGAAGAACCGACAACCACTGGGAAAATAAGGTTCTCGAGTGGCAGTCTCGTACTGGTAGGCGAAGTGTAGGACGACCCCCACTAGATGGAGTGACAACCTGGTACGACATGCAGGAAGTCGATGGATGTAGGTGGCTCAGGACTGTGCTTTGTGGCATACCCTGGGGGAGGCCTATGGTTCCTGTGAATGGCTGTGATGATGATGATGAATATATGACCAACCCTGATGTATACTATTTGTTAAAAAAAGAATTATTATAACACAAATACAAAAAAATGCACCTTTGTCTACAATATAGCAAAACAAAATTGTTCAATAAACTGATAGTAGATTATCATCATTAAAGGCCATCACAGAAGTCCACTGCTGAACTTAGGCCTCCTCCAAGAAATGCCAAAAAATAATAAGTAAATATTTTACTTTTGTATGACTATATAACTTATTTGATCAACTGTTGATATTTTATTATTTAGTACCTGGTTGACCGAGCTTTGCTCGGTATTTTTCACTCAATTTTTTTTATTCGTGTGTTTTGGAAATAATATTTAGATACAAATTACATACTGATGAAATATAAATAATATTTTTTGATCTTAGCGACATAACAGAAAGAACGGAACTGGTTATATGAATAAAAAATCATGAGTGCAATTATTTTAATTTAAATTTTCGTGTTTTTAAAAAATACTAAAAAAAGGGCTCGAAAAAATAGATTTTCTCAAAAAAGAAAGGAACATGAAAAAAAAATTAAAATAGTCGGTCGGTCGGTCTGGGCTTGAACCGGGGTTTTAAGATTCTGTGACCAACCATTATACCAATTAAGCTATTTATAATCACTAACAATTTGTCAAAATTTACCTTCTTATTATAACGATATTGTAGCAGTTTTTCATTGCCTAAAAACAGGGACAAAAAGACATTTTCTAAAAATAAATCCTAGCTAGATCGATTTATTATCCCCGAAACTCCCTGGACACTAAATTTTATGAAAATCGTTGGAGCCGTTTCCGAGATCCCGATTATATATATTTACAAGAATTGCTCGTTTAATAGTATAGGATTTTGGTTTTGATTTATTGACTGTCAAACCTATGTCAAAACTCTGCCTCTTTGCCATTTTTGAGCTTCAAAAAATTAACATGCCATAAACATCAACATACAAACAAATAACATCACAATTTTTTAACAAAGTTAATGCCATTAAAATTTAACTGCATACCTGAGTCATATTCTGAATTATCACTAAAATTGCTTAACAAGTTATAACCATTAGTGGAGAAAGGCACAGCATTAACTTTTAGCCTTTTTCGTTCACCAGGTTCATCATTAAATGCTGTGAAATGAAAATGATCACTGCAAATACATGCTGTTTTGGCTATTGACTTCAAACCGCAACATTTCATCCATTCTTCTCTTAAATCTATACATGCTGGAAATCTGGAAGTTTTAATTCACACACAATAAAAACAAATACCAAGAAAGATATCCCTTCATGATGATATGTACTTAGGTGAGGTTTTAATTTTAATTGATTTATCAAGAGAATAAGAAAACATATTATTATGTACACATAAATTATCTATGATTTTAATGTTTAAAAATCGTGTCAAGTCTATATCTTGTTTAATACAATAGTTATCTATGGTGATTTAATACGTATTATAAAAAATATAATATTGATACTAACCTGTGAAAGCTTCGTGATGTATCACCAGTAATTGATTTCTTTTTACATAAGATACAAAATTTGGTCATTTCAAAGTACCTGTAATCTAGGTGTATATTCAAACATATTAAACTATATATCATAAATTACTGGATCACTGTTTATATATTAGAGTGATAATGTCCTATGTAGCTTGTGTAAACATCCTTTCTTTATTTTGCACAACATTAATTGTAATTGCTATTTTTTTATTTTCTAGTAACCAAAGAGCAAAGAGTATCCACTAGACGTGGGCGTTATTTCACGTCACTAGATACAGTAACTGGCTACGCGGCGTGTAACCGAATCACTAGTTTCAAGTCATGTTACAAGTAGTGATTTTTGTAAATGCGTGATTATGATTACTGTTACCCGTGATTATTGCGGGAGTCGACTGTCGGTCGCTCGAGCGCAAAGCGCACATGTGGCATACAACAATAAACAAACCATCGTAAGTAACAGTTTTATTGTACGTTTAATTTTCATACGTAAGACTATAGACATAAACAATAAAATAGAGTAATCTCTGTTTGTAGATATTTAACGGTTTGTGATTCCGGGAAGCGAGTCACATTGAATTTAACTAAAATAATTTTTAAAACATTTTCGACGGAGTCATGAACTCGTTTATTCATAAAATTAAAATATAACTAAAAAATGAGTATAAAAAATTTAAAAACTTAAATGTTTATAATATTATAAAACTTAAAAACTGTGTGTAAATAGCCAAACAAACAAACAAATTAATTGTACAGTGTAAATAAAAGTGCAAAAACAAATGACAGTGAAAACGTTGAAAAAGTGTAAATAAACTGTAAATATCAATAATCATTGTATATACAATCAAATTGACTTGTAAATATGCGTGCATTAATAATTTTATGAAAATATTAGTATCGTAGTAAACGCAAATCAATCATAAATACATTTAATGCAGTCTGTCCTAAACCTGAACAAAGTATGAAGGGAAGTTAATTTATTGATTTAACAGAAAACAGTAACTGTATAGCTACAAACACGGATTGTGATTTTCGTTTCGTGTGTAACTGTATAGTTGGTGGTGATATTTATGCAAACAATCACAGTAGCCGAATAAAAGTAGCCAGTTACAAAAATCAATAGTTTCGAAACATGTGACGCCGATGAAGTCACTGGTTTCGTTACGTTTCTTGAAAATGACGTAACGACCCACGTCTAGTATCCACTATCCAGTATAGCAGTATAGTAACCACAGACTAGGGATGTTCGATGATCATCGATGTTCGATGATCATCGATGTTAGAAATTGAAACATCGATGTTTTAACATTGATGTTACCACACAATAAACATCGAAACATCGATGTTGCCACATGTCAAACATCGATGTCAATGAACCAATAATCGATTAATAAGAACTTGTGAACAAAACGAACTGTGAACCCACGAAATAAATATTAACTAAATATTTCATCTCCTATTAAAGGTTTAAAATTTTGAATAATTAAGGATTCCTAAATGCATCGATCACCTAAAAAACTATCATTATGATGTGTCAAACTCCCCGTCGAGTGTGATGTCACTGTTGTAACTGCTTTCGCTTTGTTATTGTGGTGTCGTTATCGGCTGTCGCCTAATAACTATTCAACATAAATAGACATTCAAATTAATTATTTTTCCCTTGCTGTGTATACACACATAATTTCGAAACAATATGTATCTACACAATTTAATCATATTTAGCTGTTTTTTTTTGAGCTTGGGATAATAAGTTTATGGTTTGCTTGAAGTTTATGAGAATAAATCACTGGGCAATCGTGAGCATAGACAATTTCACTGCAAAGTGAATTTTATAAACGGCTGTGGACACTTACTGCCTGGGCTGCCTGATTAAAAATTGTGTGAACAAAGGTGACGGAAAAGTCCATTATTTTGTTTTTGTGAAGTTTGTTAATTTTCCTCTATAATCATTTTATATTGCGAGCTATGAGTAGTTAATATAAAACCTACGTCTAAATCGTAAATTAGGATAGTAGATCGTAGATTTATAATTGTACGAATATAGGAACATTTAAATATCTAAATAATAATATTCATCATTATAGGCAAAAAATATAACAAATTAACTAAATATTTGTTAAGTTTTTCCCATTTTTGAATTACTGTGTCTTACCCGACACTATTCCGATGATATCCCGGACGTCAGTCTAAGCGAGATTAGAATGGCTCTCCAGCACCTTAAAAACGGCGGGGCCCCAGGCGAGGATGGAATTACAGCGGAGCTTCTGAAAGCGGGTGGAACACCGGTACTTGAAGTCCTTCAGAAGCTCTTCAGTTCCGTCCTCCATGGTGGCACTACTCCAGAGGCGTGGAGCAGAAGTGCGGTGGTCTTGTTCTTTAAGAAAGGCGACAACGCTCTCTTAAAGAACTACAGACCGATTTCCCTTCTGAGCCGCATCTACGTGCTGTTTTCGAGAGTCATTACGAATCGTCTCGCATGCAGACTCGACGACTTCCAGCCTCCCGTACAAGCCGGTTTCCGAAAAGGCTTCAGTACCATAGACCACATACATACCCTGTGGCAGATTGTACAGAAGACTGAAGAGTACAATCTGCCACTTTGCCTGGCGTATGTGGACTATGAGAAAGCCTTTGATTCCGTCGAAATTTGGGTGGTGCTACAGTCCCTTCAGCGGTGCCAAGTTGACTGTCGGTATATCGAAGTGCTGAAGTGTTTGTACAGTAGGGCTACGATGGCTATCCGAGTACAGAACCAGAGCTCGAAACCTATCCAACTGCAGAGAGGTGTAAGACAGGGTGACGTTATATCCCCGAAACTCTTCACCGCTGCATTGGAAGACGTTTTCAAGCTACTGGACTGGAAAGGATACGGTATTGACATCAATGGCGAGTACATCACTCAACTTCGATTTGCCGACGATATAGTCGGCAAATCGAAGTTAGGAGGACTTAAGCACTTTGCTCAATGACCTCAATAGTACCTCCCAACGGATAGGTCTTAAGATGAACATGGACAAAACAAAGATCATGTTCAATGTCCATGTCACACCTATGCCGGTAGTTGTTGGGAGCACTATGCTCGAAGTTGTTGACGAGTACGTTTACCTGGGACAAATAGTCCGACTAGAGAAGTCCAACTTCGACCGAGAGGTCAATCGACGGATTCAACTCGGCTGGGCAGCGTTCGGGAAATTACGACATATATTCTCGTCAGGTATACCTCAATCTCTAAAAACTAGATTGTACAACCAGTGCGTGTTGCCAGTGATGACTTACGGATCTGAGACGTGGTCCTTCACTGCTGGCCGTATGAGGACGCTCAAGGTCGCTCAGCGAGCTATGGAGAGGGCTATGCTCGGAGTTTCTCTGCGTGATATACTCAGAAATGAGGATATCCGCAGTAAAACCAGAGTGACCGACATAGCCCAACGGATTAGTAAGCTGAAGTGGCAATGGGCCGGCCATATAGTCGAAGAACCGATAACCGATGGGGAAGAAGGGTTCTTGAGTGGCAGCCTCGTACCGGTAGGCGTAGTGTAGGGCGACCCCTCACTAGATGGAGTGACGACCTGGTAAGTTATGCAGGAGGTCGATGGATGCAGGTGGCTCAGGACCGTGCTTTGTGGGATTACTTGGGGGAGGCCTATGTTCAGCAGTGGACTTGTGAAGGGCTGTAATGATGATGATGATGATGATGACTGAATGCGTTATTAATTTATTTAGTTTCATAAACACTACAAATTTTTTGTACATTTAATTTTAACCTACTATAAAGGACATGTGCTATAACATCGATAACGGTCAACATCGATGTTTTGAGTAGGATAAACATCGAACATCGATGTTAAGCTATCGATATCAACATCGATGCTATCATCGATGTTTCTATAACATCGATCATCCCTACCACAGACCACAAACTAATAAGTAATAAGAGTACTAAAGTACTAACATACCACAGAACACTATTATTCCTAATAATAACTGTCCGTACGACCTTTAATAACTATAAACAAAACAATAAACTACTAGTACTTTTTTTTAGGATCTTTGTTTTTCTTTGACTAGAGAAAAAGTAAAGGACATGACATACCTACGAAAAAACCTGTATACCTAAACTGAGTCTGGCACAAAGATGGCGGTTTGACGTAGTGCTGCGCACTATACTTAATATCGATAATGTGGCGCTTATTTAGAAAAAGAATCTTTCGTGTGATTCGTCTCAAACACCCGTGAGTTTTCAGATAGGTTTTTTTAAATCAATATGACGGATTTTTGGCGCCAAATTGTAGGTCCTTAATTTTTTTTACTCAACCTATCGATAGGGGTATCAAAATATAGGAAATTTAAAGGAGATTACTGAAATATGTTACAAGTTATACTTACGTTTTCAGTTTATTACTTTTAAGCAGTCGTTTTTTTTTTTATAATATAACTAACTATTATCATTATTATTATATATTATTATTAATGTTACAATCATTTCCCGGGAATTACTAAACAAGATATAATTAGGCTCAGTCATCATACTCACACTAATCAAACTATAATAAATGCAAAAGTTTGAATGTTTCTTTGTTCCTCAATCACGCTAAAAGTATCAGATCAGTTTGAATGTAATAATTTGGTATACAAATAGTTTATTTACTGAATTAACATACAGGATACTTTTCGTCCCGATTTAGAGGTCACGAGGAATAGAATAAGAAATTTCGTAATAATCGAATTCCACGAGAGAAACGTATGAAAATAACCATTGAGTTATACAACACTAGAGGAGAAAACCACATTAGCGCGCGTCGAAACAAGTGTAACTACTATCCAAACGCGACGACGTAGTTTTGAAACTAATAACAATTTTAAGTAAACATATATCTATCTCACTTACACAAGTTGCGAAAACAATATCGTTGTCGTAAGATTAGATAAAGATAGACCACACAAACATGCAACGGCGGGTTGGTGTGGCTTACTATATGAAATTTTACCTAAAATACGCAATAAAAAAAGTCTTATTTTAAAATCTTTATTACGTCCCCTTAGAAAAAAAGTGATACAAAGCTTATCAGATGAATAGAAGTAAACATAATGATGAAATAAAACGTATTTTTATGGTTCTAATAAATCAAACAATTTAAAATAGGTATCTAATAAAATATAATTGATATAAAATTTATATGAAATTATAAATAATATAAAATTATTAATATAAAATAGGTAATAAAATATATTTAATAGATAATTCATGAATAAACTAAAATAAGAATAATTAATTATTTTGTATGAAAGTTGAAACGTAGTTTTTATTATAATTTCCAAAATATTTAAAATCAGAGGTAACAAATTAACTTACTCCATTAATTATATAGTTTCCCATTAATGTATGATAATCACAAATGCGGAAAAGTGGCAACATTGAATCTAAATGGCAATATTCGATAATTTTATTTAATTATTTGAGGTTTTTTACGTTTATATGAAAACAAGAACTAAAAATTATATGTTGAAAGTGATGTTGCTTGATTTATTACGTTTTTGTGACCTTCACTACACATTTACCCATTTTTGTCGCGGCTCAACTCTATCGGCGTCACATTGAACAATGAACTCACTTTAGCTAGGCATATGGCTGTGGCCATATGTGCAGTGGCAACGCTTTGGCGCGGTTATTACTGATCTAGGGTTATATAAATCAATGAAAATAACACACTCACCTCACTAAAGTCGCAATGACAAACTGATATAGTTATCATTGACTGTGACAAAACATGCCGCTCGGCCGCAGCGAAAAAATTGTTGCTATATTCGGTAATGATAAAACTACTGTTGTCCTTTTTTACATACGTATATACTCGTAGGCTAAAAAGAAACGCCGATATTTCGTTACATCGCTACAACTAACGATCTTTATGCCATGTCCTTTCTTTTTTCTCTAGTCAAAGTTGTTTTTATAGATTTTTCTTCACAATATGCTGACAACATGACATGACATTACGAAGATTTTGACGATACTTGGTCTCTACGGACAGTTAATGCCGACAGTCACTTAAGTTCATAAGGCACCTAAGCGATCAAAATAACTTAGGTCTATATCGACATCGAAGAACTTGTTTCATTGTTTCACGTGTGCAGAAACTTCTTACGCAAAGTGGCATCACTTTTACGTATCAAAACCTACTTTAAACCATTATTTAAACGATAAAAGCAGTATATATACAGTAATATATGTATAAAACATAATAAACACAAAATGTAACCTCTGGTATATACTCTTTTCCTGTATATACTTATTTATACTTAGTACTCTTATAAATTTATGCTCTGAGATATTAGTCGTAGAGTATCTTTTTTGGATTCTCTGCCATGTCTTTCTCTGGTCCATTATCTATATAAGTAGTTTTAGTCTACAACGTGTCGCAAAATTCAACGATAAATGGGCACCAGAGGGTGGACCTGCTCATGACTACTCGAGTAAAAAAAAGAAAAAATCTAAATCAAATAAAAAATTAAATTCTTCGAAAGTCGATACCCGATATGGTATTTTTAACTACCATGACCACATTTTAATTTTTTTTTTTGTATCGGCAACCTTAGTAGTACTGCTATCTACCCCAAACCTTATAAATCCCGGAATACATGTAGTTTTTACACAAAAATCAATCAAAATTATTTTTTTCCCTAAAACGTTGAGAGATTTTTACTTTCAGTCCACTTTCACTCATCGTGGTGTAAAAAAAGTACTGACACTACTATGGCAAGTTTTTTTAAAACGCAAGACGCAACTAACCAAGATTCTAAAATGGTATAATACTCTTGGAAAACTAGCCACAAAAAAGCCTACTATTTCTAAACAAGAACCGGAATTTTGAACATAAATTGTTGCTAGTTAATCACTTTCACTACATTTCACTATGTGCCGAAAAAAGGTTTTTGTTGCAAGTTCTTAGAACTTGAATTGGAGATGTGAGTATTCAGTAAAATGTAGAAGTTAGAGATAGATAGAT
Organism: Parnassius smintheus behrii; assembly: GCA_036936625.1. NCBI lineage: Eukaryota > Metazoa > Arthropoda > Insecta > Lepidoptera > Papilionidae > Parnassius > Parnassius smintheus. Next base: position 29,502,506 of record JAUPFT010000003.1, on the reverse strand, counting down.
AGAGGGAGACTATACGTTAGAGAGAGATAGATGATGTTCATTGTTTAATAACAATAGGGCAGGTAGACAAGTTGCTTTGGTGTTCTCAACAAATCAGTAAGTACACTCTGCTCCTTTGTTTACTGTGCACCGTTCCGTATTCAATTGATGTGGCTCTCGTACTAACGACTTTTGGCTTCGCTTTTTTGACTGGTGATCTACAAACTGAACTGACCTGGCATTATTTTGGACTGTGATTGTGTGTTTTGTGAATTGGACTATTGGCGTATTTTGGACTGTTTAGCGTTTATCATGCCGCTACCGTACACACCGTTGGAATACGCTAATATGCATCTCATTTATAGAGAATGCCGATGCAGTGCTAACGCTGCTAGCAGATTGTATCGAGAAAGGTACCCAAATGCTCAAAGATACCCTGATTAACGGGTATTTATTAATGTGCATCAAGCGTTTGCAGAGGGTCGTTTACCATCTGCCAGGAGAAACGCTGGAAGACCTAGATTGGGACGCGATGAAGAAGTTCGCAATGAAATAGAAAAAAATTCGACCACCTCGGTACGTGCCATAGAACTAGCTACGGGAATCCCAAAAAGTTCTGCGAATCGAATTCTTAAACGTTACAGGCTTCACCCATACCACTACAGGCGTGTGCAGACGTTATTACCGCGGGACTATCCACTACGGGTCGCATTTTGTCGTGTGATGCTGTTTCTTAGATAAAGTTCTATGGTCGGATGAAACAACCTGCAAGAAAAATGGCTATTTAAATCTTCACAACTTACATAATTGGAGCAATGAAAATCCACACCTGATGAGACAAAACAAATCTTAATATCAATTCAAGATTAACTTATGGACGGGCATATTAAATCGAAAAGTAATTGGGCCCTTTGAGTTACAAGGAAACTAAGATGGAAATAGTTATTTGAACTTTTTACCAAACGACTTGCCAGAATTATTAAAAGACTTACAAAGCATGTGGTTTCAAAATGATGGTTGCCCAGCTCACTATGCCCGTCTTGTGCGAGAATATTTACACCAAGAGTACCCAGGACGTTGGATCGGGCGATTTGGTCCTATCTTATGGCCACCCCGTTCACCTGACCTAAGCCCCCTGAACTTCTTCTACTGGGGTTATCTCAGAGACAGGGTTTACTCAAAACCCATTTCAACATTGGATGAGCTTCGCCAAAACATCACTCAGGCTGCGGATCATATCAATGGTAGAAGATATGCACGACGATTAAAAAGATATTTTTTAAGGCGATGCCGTGCCTGTATTAATGCCGGTGGCCAACGATTCGAACATTTACTGTAATAATAATGCAAAAAAATAAAATAAATGTAAATATTTGTTTCCCTTATTTTGATTCATTCAACATTTTTCAGCAAAAATCCTGTGCCACACAGAATTTTTTCTAGAGTATTATGCCATTTTATAATCTTGGTTAGTTGCGTCAATTCTAAAAAAATTGCAGTTGTAGTGTCAGTACCTTTTTTACACCACGATGATTTAAAGTGGACTGAAAGTAAATATATTTCAAAATTTTAGGGGAAAATAATTTTGATTGATTTTTGTGTAAAAACTACATGTATTCTGGGATTTATAAGGGTTGTGGTAGATAGCAGTACCACTAAGGTTGCCCATACAAAAAAACATACAAAAAAATTAAAAATGTGGTCATGGTAGCTAAAAATACCATATCGGGATATTGATTTTCGAAGAATTTAATTTTTTTTTAATTTCAAAAACGATTTAGATTTTTTTCTTTTTATTTTTTCTCGAGTAGTCATGAGCAGGTGCACCCTCTGGTGCCCGTTTATCGTTGAATTTTGGGACACGTTGTGTATATTTATAATAAATAGCATTGCCAAAGTCCAGTCGCAGAGCAAGAAGAATTTCGTACAATGACTAATTTGCTTATTTACAGTGGTCACAAACATTTTTGTGTTAGGAGTGGCTTATATGAAATATTTGAAAAAGAAAAAATAAATTTACACTCATATTAAGTAAATTATTAGTATTATGTAATGATTTATTTTGATTTTAGTATAAAACAGTTATAAAATCAAGTTACAATTGCTAATTTGGCAGAAATAAAATGAAAATTCAAAAATCGGAATCCGATTTCTCTGTTCGGAGTTACTGCTTTCCGAATACATCAGTTTTGTCTACAATAAACTTAACAAATTAACAAAAACACTTAAATATTAAAACAAGATAGTAAAACTAGCGGTTCACACAGCGCTCGGTTAGCAAAGCACTCCTCACCCTGGACATCCACAAGTCGAGTGGGTCTGACGGAATCCCCCCAGTTGTGCTGAGGACGTGTGCTCCACAGTCGGCACCGGTTTTAACGCGTCTTTTCCGGTACTCCTACTCCCTAGGCGTAGTCCCAAAATCATGGAAGACGGCGTTCGTCCACCCGATCCCTAAAAAAGGCGACCGCTCAGACCCGTCCAACTACCGGCCTATCGCCATCACCTCCTTGTTCTCCAAAACAATGGAGTCCATTGTAAACTGCCAGCTCATGAGGTACCTTGAGGATCACCAGCTGATTAATGACCGCCAATACGGTTTTCGCCGTGGTCGGTCAGCTGGTGATCTTCTGGTCTACCTAACTCATAGATGGGCGGAGACAGTAGAGTCCAAGGGGGAGGCATTGGCCGTTAGTTTGGACATTGCGAAGGCCTTCGATCGCGTTTGGCACAAAGTGCTTCTTTCGAAGCTCCCTTCCTATGGGCTTCCCAAGAAATTGTGCGATTGGATCACCAGCTTTCTTGCAGATCGGGGAATCAAGGTCGTTGTAGACGGTGCAAGCTCCGTTGTAAGCCTATTAACGCTGGTGTTCCACAAGGCTGCGTGCTATCGCCAACGCTGTTTCTTCTGCATATTGTGACGGCCCAATACTATTATTAATAATTAAATTCAATATAAAGGGGCGTCAAAAATAGTCTTAAAAGATATATATTAAGCAATTAAGTCAAATTAATAAACATAAAGTTAATATATTTCAGACATTATCCCAATAACATAGTAAATTAAAGGCAAAATTATTGTTTTTTTTTTCGTAATGAATAAATTTATTTAAAAACTTGAAAAAAATATTTAAAATAAGATAAATAATAGAAATACAAGTCAAAAAAATATTATAAAATTAAGTTAAATAACGTTTATAAGATAATTAGAAAATTTGTTAAAAATTGTTTAAGTCATGGGAGGTGTTCATGTACAAAAGAAAATTTTCCTAAGTTATTGAAGGAGTTCACGTATAAAAGAAAATTTTCCTAAGTTATTGAAGGTGTTCATGTATAGATGTCTTGTATGGATGAGCTGCCGGAGATACATTCCTGCAGTTCTACATATATATGGGGTGGTCAGGAGCCCGACTGCCTGAAGTACTGTAGCACAATGACTAGTCCTATATTAGGGACTTATGATATTAAACTCAATGATACAAAAGCAATACTATAGAAGGTCTCCATGATGAATTTGCAATACAATAGTAGGGTCGTGGGTTCGAACCCTATATATGATTGACTTATGAAAGTAAGGTCTATGATTCAAAAGCAATACTATAGAAGGTCTCTGTGATTAATATGCATTACAATAGTAGGGTCGTGGGTTCGAACCCTATATATGAATGACTTATGAAAGTAAGGTCTATGATTCAAAAGCAATACTATAGAAGGTCTCTGTGATTAATATGCATTACAATAGTAGGGTCGTGGGTTCGAATCCTATATATGAATGATTTATGAAAGTAAGGTCTGTGATTCAAAAGCAATACTATAGAAGGTCTCTATGATTAATATGCATTACAATAGTAGGGTCATGGGTTCGAATCCTATATATACATGACTTATGAAAGTAAGGTCTATGATATAAAAGTAATTTTATAGGAGGTCTCCTTGATGCATAAGCATTGTATGGGGTGGTCGGGTGACTAACTGCTCCTAGTACTGTAGCAAAATGACTAGTCCTTATTAGGGACTTGAAAAGGAATTTTATGGTAGCGTGTGTGCTGCTTCACGAGCAATTGGTCCGAGGTAAACTTGGACTCGCTAGCCGATGTGTCCTAGACATATCATCTTAGTGTCGGTGGTAAGCGGGTTTGTTGTAGCAATACGGCTTTCCCGTGGACATCGCACGCCCATACCGTTTGTGGGCGACGTCGTTGCGCATAGCGATGTGTCGTCTGTCTTTCGGATGGGGATGATGAGTGTGTTTGGTAGCACTTTTAAGTGTAACAGGCATACTCAGCTTCATGTATTAGTGCATTAGCGCTATGATACGTGGAGTTTTGTTCATTGGCGTCTTAGTAGCGTGCTACTATGATACGTTGGTGACATTTTTTATATAACAACAATACTAACTTTGTTGCCAAAGTCGATAGGAGTCATGTGGGTGTGTTGTGAGGGTGCGCCGCCCGTATGATAGTTGCATTGATGCTTACTGCTACTTGCGGTATTGCGTCTTGTGATGGATCTGCGGGTGTGCTGCGCCTGATTCGACGCATTCCTGATGTTCTGGTCGATGGAGGTATACAATTAACATCTTAGTGTCGGTGGTAAGCGGGTTTGTTGTAGCAATACGGCTTTCCCGTGGACATCGCACACCCATACCGTTTGTGGGCGGCGTCGTAGCGCATAGCGATGCGTCGTCTATCTTTCGGATGGGGATGATGAGTGTGTTTGGTAGCACTTTTAAATGTAACAGGCATACTCAGCTTCATGTCTTAGTGCATTAGCGCTATGATACGTGGAGTTTTGTTCATTGGCGTCTTAGTAGCGTGCTACTATGATACGTTGGTGATATTTTTTTATATAACAACAATACCAACTTTGTTACCAAAGTCGATAGGGATCATGTGGATGTGTTGTGAGGGGGCGCCATCCATATGATAGTTGCATTGATGCTCACTGCTACTTGCGGTATTGCGTCTTGTGATGGATCTGCGGGTGTGCTGCGCCTGATTCGACGCTCTCTTGTGGTTCTGGTCGATGGAGGTATACGGGTGGTGATGTCTGCTGGAATGTATAGGGAACCTTGTAATGGTGTAAGCCCGACGATAGTCGTATTGATGCTTGTTGCGTTCTGCAGCATTGCGTCTCTGCGATGGTTGTTTGGTGGGACGCTATTCTCAATGGCGCTCTCTGCGTCTTGGTTTGACTCACACCTAAGTAGCTTTGCCCAAGTCGGGTCCCTTCATTGCGGGGCTGCAGACTGTCTGCCCTCCACGATGTTTTATATAACAACATAATATTATATCTCTGTAACTTTCCCACCTTTGAATGATTGAAGGCAACTTGTTGGTGGGTGAGACAAACATGATCGAAAATGCATTTACTAAACGTCAGTGACACAAACCCTTTCTGATGGCGAATTATTACTCTTATCTTATAACTGCCTTTTGGCTATATCTGGCGTTGTATTGGTTGGTGGAGCATATGTGTCGACCTCATGCGGGTGGTAGCTGGCGGGAGGATCTGAGGAGACTCTCAAGGCTGCGGCCGAAAGCCGCACAACGTGGGACCCCATTCCCTTGAGGTGAGCGGTAGACTCATGACACGCTCTGCGGCTAGTAGCCGTGCTGATCATGCAATTGGTGGTGATGCCATACACTTACATCACGTCTGCAGGAGCGGCGGTCTGGCAGGTGGTGGCGCCCACGGAGGGTTTAAGGCCAGTGTGCCTATTTGCCTAAACCGTGTGACGTACATGCACTGTGGCTGGATTCGTTCGTATTCTGTATGGCGCTTACACGCATTGACATGCGCGACTTCGGTCGATGTTTGTGCTTACGCACTAACAAGGGGCCAAGCCTCTTTTACTGGTTCGCCAGTTATTTTGCTGTGGACTACGGTCCAGTTCCCGAATTAGCGTTTCCTTCGGGGGGAGTGCATCAAAATGGTTGGCACTCACCGTGCACGGCGTGTGTGGGGCCGTGTACCTCCCCTACATTTTTTTTAATAAATGTAGGAGAGCGAAGCCCTTGTATCGGGTATTTTGTATAAATATATTGTGAGCCTTTACCAAGCGGGAAGGGATAAATAATAATTAATAATAAATTAATAAAGTAAACCTGATACAAGTGGAATAGGGACGTTTTATGTTCTTAACCTTTTTCGAGCCCTGTCTTCGCGAACGGGGTTCACTTAGCTTATAAGGCACTACCAACAGCTTTCAATTGCTCTAGTGAATATTCATTCTTCCAAACGACACCTAAAAGAACTAAGTTACTAAACAAACACAACGTAAATAAGGGTCCTAACTAAGTCGATCACGCCAAAATATTAAAAACGGCCTATTAATAAACCTTTTGAAAGATCATTTAGGAAGATCAAAACATATTTTATTAATCCTGGTCTCATATATATAATGTTATTTAAAAGGGGATATTTTTAATATTATAAAATTTTTATATAGAGGGGGGTTTCGTTACAATATCAATGATATGTTGCAAACCCGTAACATTCACTGCTATGCAGATGACAGCACTGGTGATGCTCTTTACAACGGCCGAGCCAATATTTCTCGGGAAAACGTCTCCGAGTGCCGGGACAAACTTGTGTCTGAAGTCGAGTCTTTGCTGAACAGAGTCTAGGATTGGGGGCGACTAAATCTAGTCTAGTTTAACCCCCAGAAGTTTGTCGTATATCCTCAGTTTCAAGGCACTCCCTTTGTTTCCTCAGCCAGTATCGGAATCCTCGGCGTCGACATATCGAGTGACGTGCAGTTTCGTGGTCACTTGGAAGAGAAGGCCAAATTGGCCTCTAAAAAGCTTGGCGTGCTCAGCAGAGCGGGACAGTATTTAATGCCGGCACACCGGCTGCAACTTTACAAGACGCAGGTTCGGCCGCACATGGAATACTGTTCCCATCTCTGGGCTGGGGCTCCCAAGTACCAGCTCCTTCCACTTGACGGCATCCAGCGCAGAGCGGCTCGAATCGTCAACGACCGAGTGCTTTCCGATAGGCTCGATTCGCTGGCACTGCGAAGAGCTGTTGCATCTGAGAGAGTGCTCTGAGGAATTTTTCGGATTAATCCCAGCCGGCAAATTTCGTGAACGCACTACGCGGCAAACGTCCCGATACCATCCACACCATCTGGATGCTTGGCGGTCCACCACTATAAGTTTCAAGAGGAGTTTTCTTCCGCGTACAACCTCTCTCTGTGGAATAGTTTACCACCAGCGATTTTTCCGGACTGATACGACCTGGGGACCTTCAAGAAAAGAGCTTACTCCTTTCTAAAGGGCCGGCAACGCACCTGCAATTCCCCTGGTGTTGCGGTTGATCATGGGCGGCGGTAGTCACTTAACATCAGGTGAGCCGCATGTTCGTTGGCCCCCTCTTCTATATAAAAAATATCTATCTTATTTATCTTATCTTATTATCTTATCTTTTTAATATCCTAGAAATATTGTGACATTTTCATTTTCATCATTTTCTTTTATAAAGTTTGCATTACTTGGCTTGCACTACATTGTGCTTGCAGTGTTGTAAGAATCAAGGCAGAAATTTCACCCAAAAGTTACTTGTTACTTAAAATCGGCTTATTGGCTGAACATCTGATAGTGTGAGCTAAAAGATTGCGCGTTAATATTCTGCCTGTAGCGATATTTCACTTCGTATATTATCTATGTCTTCATCCCATTCCAAGCTGTAGGTGTTTTAAAAAAGTACGAGGAGTAAAGGGCTCAGCTAGTCGAACAGAATTATTACAAAAGCCCGAAAACTCAACGAAACCCTATGCCTCACCAACCCGTCTGGCTTATAGTAAGATAGGCGTATAAGCGTACCAGAAGTGGAATATGAATAGGCCGTGATGATATTTAACAAAAAATATGTACCTGTAAAACAAACCCGGTTTAATACATTTTCTAAAAATCCTGTACGTTTCCAATTTGAAAACTCATACATAATATTCATATTATATGACATAGTGTACAGTTTATTTCATATTGTCACATTTTATTTAACCTTAATTTGTATTGATATCGATAAATCATTACGGTACAACATGCATAGATTACTGACTATGGTACAACAATATTAACGGACACATTTTTTTTTTTTTGATTGACAATCTAAACACCAAAAGACAATCAGTTTTTAGTCTCAATCATGAAGGTTAGAAAAACCTCCATGGCGTAGATAGAGAATGCTAGGATTCTATGTCTACGCTAAATGGTCTCATGGTTGGTTGTAGTTGCCAATCTATCGTGAAGGGTATAAAGAACCTGACCTCCATGCTGTCTATGGAGCTTATACTAAATCTATGGTTTAGTCATTACCCGTAGACAAGAAACCAATAGAATCGTAGACAGAGAAACCTATAGACAAATTGACACCTTCTTTCGTATTCGCACACGAAAAAGATAGATTTATGCATACGTCTTGCATAGAAATGAAATAGAGCGGTGTGATTGTTTGTCCCTTTCTCCGTGCCGGTTTTTTGATTAGCAAACTCTACAGTTTGCTAAACAACTTTGATAGCGTAGCGATTTAAGGAGTTTACAAGTTGGTTTAAGTGAGAAAAAAGTGTTTTGTGAGCTTAAGATTGGTGAATCTTGTTCAGTTCAGTTCTTAGAACAATTAAAATTTTTATTTAAGTGTGTTTAAAAGACATAAAGATTATCGTATAACCTAAAAATTCGTAATCGTCCTTTCTCACTCGAGGCCACGCCGATCATTAGTCTATAGGTTTCTCTGTCTACGAATAGAATAGACTAATGATTAGCGTAGCCTCGAGTGAGAAAGGATGATAACGTAGTTTTAGGTTATAGAATAATCTTTGATAAAAAATTTTATTTTTCTAAGAACTGAACTGAACAAGATTCACCAACCTTAAGCTCACAAAACACTTTTTTCTCACTTAAACCAACTTGTAAACTCCTTAGATCGCTACATACTGTCAAAGTCGTTTAGCAAAGTATAGTTTGCTAAAAAAAATAACCGGCACGGAGAAAGGGACAAACAATCACACCGCTCTGTCTCATTTCAATGCAAGACGTATAACGTATAACATAAATCTATCTTTATCGTGTGCGAACGCGAAAGATGGCGTCAATTTGTCTATAGGTTTCTCTGTCTACGTCATTAACGTTATGGAGTGTAGAAGTAAGGAGTACAGACTGTGTATTAAAAAGTGTCCATAGAAAACCGTTAAATAAGGGTGGCACCACTATAACTACGGCGTAAATTTTAAAGAACGCACCGAAAAATATTGGTGGGATAGACGAATTTGTCGAGGTTATATTTAGTAAATAAAATTATTTAAGGTTTTAGAGCTACTGAGCAGTTTAGCAGCACACTTAAACCGTCGACAACTGCTAAGTTCATTTCATCACAGTAGCTTATCCAGCGCTGTTGTGGAGAGTTTTTGAACTGTTATTTACTGCTTACAGGTGGCTACTTTTCAACCATTCTACTATGGGAGTTGGTACTCCTTATTTCTAAACTCATAGCTATATCTACTCATAGCATTACTCATCTGTCAAAATTGGCGACTGCAGCGCCAAAACGCGTACATTGGGAAACTTGACTAAAAGTCACAGTCGTGTAGCTTGCTATTATTATCTATTTATGTATGGTTTAGGGATGCTCGATGTTGCAGAAACATCGATAGCTCAATATCGATGTTGATGACGTTGTTCAATGTTTATCCTACTTAAAACATCGATGTTTTTTGCACATGCCTTCTTTTATTTTATTTTATAGAAGGGGCACACGAGCGTACGTTTCACCTGATGTTAAGTGACTACCGCCGCCCATGAACATCCGCAACACCAGAGAAATTGCAGGTGCGTTGCCTGACCTTTAGAAAGGAGTAAGCTCTTGAAGGTCCCGAGGTCGGATCCGGTAAACTATTCCACAGAGAGGTCGTACGTGGAAGAAAACTTCTAGTGAAACGTACAGTGGTGGACCGCCAAGCTTCCAGATGCTATGGATTGTATCGGGAGGTTTGTCGCGTAGTGCGTTCATGAAATTTGGCGGCTGGGATTAATCCGAAGAATTTCTCAGAGCACTCCCTGTGATAAATGCGGTAAAATACGCAAAGAGATGCGACATCTCTTCGCAGTGCCAGTGAATCGAGCCGATCGGAAAGCACTCGTTCGTCAACGATTCTGCGCTAGATGCGGTCAAGTGTAATGAGCTGGTACTGGGGAGCCCCAGCCCTGAGATGGGAACAGTGATCCATGTGCGGCTGAACCTGCGCCTTGTAAAGTTGCAGGCGGTGTGCCTGCATTGAATACTGTCCCGCTCTGCTGAGCACGCCATGCTTTTTAGAGGCCAATTTGGCCTTCTCTTCCAAGTGACCACGAAACTGCACGTCACTCGATATGTCGACGCCGAGGATTCCGATACTGGCTGAGGCAACAAGGGGAGTGCCTTGAAACTGAGGAGATACGACAAAGGGGTTATTTTTAGCAGTTAACGCGCATACTTGTGTCTTCTGAGGGTTGAACTGGACTAAATTTAGTCACTCCCAATCCGAGACTTTGTTCAGCAAAGACTCGAGTTCAGACACAAGTTTGTCCCGGTACTCGAAGACGTTTTACCGAGAAATATTGGAACGGCCGGTGTACAGAGCATCACCAGTGCTATCATCTCCATAGCAATGAATGTTTCCGGTTTGCAACACATCATTGACATGCAGAAGAAACAGCTTTGGTGATAGTACGCAGCCTTGTAGAACACCAGCATTAATAGGCTTGTCATCGGAATTAACACCGTCTAAAGCGACCTTGATGTTCCGATCTGCAAGAAAGCTGGTGATCCAATTGCACAATTTCTCGGAAAACCCATGCGAAGGAAGCTTTGAAAGAAGCGCTTTTTTGCCAAACCCGATCGAAGGCCTTCGCAATATCCAAACTAACGGCCAACGCCTCCCCCTTGAATTTTACTCTACTGCCTCCGCCCATCTATGAGTTAGGTAGACCAGAAGATCACTAGCTGATCGACCACGATGAAAAGCGTATTGACGATCACTAATCAGCTGGTGATCCTCAAGGTACCTCATGAGCTGGCAGTTTACAATGGACTCCATTGTTTTGGAGAACAAGGAGGTGATGGCGATAGGCCTATAGTTGGACAGCTCTGAGCGGTGGCCTTTTTTAGGGAGCGGATGGACGAAAGCCGTCTTCCATGATTTTGGGACTACGCCTAGGTAGTAGGAGTACCTGAAAAGATGCGTTAAGACTGGTGCCAATTCTGGAGCACACGTCTTTAGCACAATTGAGGGGATACCGTCAGGCCCACTCGACTTGTGGATGTCCAGGGAGAGGAGTGCTTTGCGAACCGAGCGCTGTGTGAGCACTCACACCGCGGGATGGTCGGCGGCGTACTCACTATCGTACTCGTCGAGAGTCGAGTTGAACGCAAAGAAAGAGCCTAGCAGATCGGCTTTCTGCTTTGCGGCATGGGCCAGTGGGTCATCCTCCCTGTGCAGAGATGGAAGATATGGCTGACAGAAATTCCCCTAGACAGCCTTGGCGAGAGACCAGAATGCACGAGTTCCAGAAGGAAGGCGAACTAGTTTCTCGCCAATTCTGCCAAAGTGCTCTGACTTTGCCTTGGCAATGACTCTTTTGAAGGACCTGGAAATGGAATTATACTTCTTTTTTAGATCGCTGCTGTTTACATCCCGGGACGTTGATGCGTCAGCCCAGGCTTGGTAGCACTCCTGCTTATGGCATGATGCTATTTTACAGGAGCGCCCAAACGATGGCTGAGATTTGCCTCCGATAGGTACCACAGAGGAAGGAATAAAAAGTTCCATACCCTGAAGTACCATATCAGCGACAGAATCAGCAGCAACGTAGGGATCGTCCGGCGAGAAGCAAACCCGCCCCCAAGGGTAGGAAGCCTAGACCGCATCCCATCCTAATCACCTGACCTATACTGGCAAACACGGCGGTAGCCTGGAGAATGCAATCACGTTTTAATTTTGAGTGGCACCTCATTCCGGACAAGACAATGGTCCAATGAGCCTAAAGGGGCGTCGACGAAAATCTGATATCCGTCAGGATGAGAGGTCAGCAGAAGGTCCAACAGGGAAGGTGCATGATCCTCCACATCTGGAATCCGCGTAGGTGAAGTAAACAGTTGTGTCAGACCATATGCCAAGGCAAAATCATGAACAGTTCTCCCCGCATGATCGGTTAAACATGAATCAAGCCATCCGGCGAGGTAGGCGTTAAAATTGCAGAGGATCAGAATCTTTGTGGAACAGAACAGATAGCGTGGCAGGGGTTGCCTTGGTATTTTTGCTCAGCTTGCCCCGAGCAGTTGTTGTTTTGAGCGGAATTTTGCCCCCCCCCCCCCCCCCCCGAATACGCGGGGTAGCCTGAGCACCCACACTCATTAGGGGATTAAATTGGTCGTGGATGCTCAGCGAGGGATTCTCTAGGGGTGCTGGTACCCTCCTGGGATAGATCTTCACTTCACTTCATAATCTTTGAATAATTGATTATTGGTTCATTGACATCGTTGTTTCGATGTTTGACATGTGGCAACATCGATGTTTTAATTTTTAACATTGATGATCATTGAAAATTTAAAAGAAAATGTAGACTTACTGTTAACTGCCTTGCCAGACTAATGACTCAAAATTATTATTTATTGTAATTATTACTAGATGTGGTGCTTTTACTTTGATTGATTAGTTTAATTCCTTTTTGTTTTAGAGTTTTATGTTGTTTAGGTTTTTTTCTCTTATATTGATGTATACGCCTGTTAAGGCATATCCTTTATCTAAAAATGTAGTATTTTGATTGTAACAATGTTTACTGATATTGTCGATGGTGTATCTATTTAAATACATAAATAAAATCCCTACTACGGTTTTAGTCACAGAAATCTAAACAATAAGTAAATAGAAGTCGTAAAAGCGCGTGACCTTGTCGCCACACATGTGACTCGTAGGCCACAAGCGCGCGAAGAGCGTTTGTTACGGTCACTGGTTTTGTTTCGGACTCAGAGACGTAAAAATGATGTTTTGAAACATATCCAACTGCGGAAATTCTTCCACAACTCGCAAACTTTCTAATAAAAGGATAACATTTCATAAATAAGTACTTAGTGTTTTAAATAATGTGGTGTTTAATGAAATATACTTAAACAAAATTATCCACCTCCAGTACTACGATTGTCTCCGAAAATGTAATTGTGTTTACATTTCAAAAACCCTTGATTCTTAAGCTCGTTCAAATCTAAGAATACGACAGCTAAAAGCAGCGGTGGATGTATAGTATGGACTATAAACAAAATTGTTGCATACGTAAAACATGGCCGCAGGAGTCGAACGCGAGTCAGTTACGTGACACTACTATTTTATATCGACAACTTATTACGTTTGGCTTACCTAATTTTACCAAAATGGGAATGAAATGTGATTTTTCGTTAAATATTTCGTTACACCTTCCCTAATTATTTTTTCCTTCTAAATATTTCATACAGTTAGCCGTTTATCAGCGATTAACTGTTTGTTCGTACTTGTAAATTACTTGATAAACTTTTATGCAATGTTTAATTTCTTGTAAGGATAAGTAATTATATTGTGAGGATAGTAGACTAAATTCGATCAGTAAGAAGCCGGGTAACAGAAAAATAACAAACAACAGAAAGTCATTTACAGATCTTTAAAAATAATAAAAATGATAAATATGTCATCCGTACATATATAATGTTGCGCGGCTAAGTTGACATCTGGTATTAGCGCCATCTAGTGTCGGGTAACAGAGTGAGGAGAGAGCTTTCCAGAAAATGACTTCACTAATCTTTCAACCGATAGTGCCATCTGTTATCGAAACGAAGAACTAAGCTTCTAGAAGCTGAGAGTCGAACTTTCGGCGCTTTGTCGATTGGTGCGCGTATTTACTTGAATGTTCTGGATGTTTCAGTACTAATGTGTATTTATAGGCGCTGCAAGGTGCGATCGGTGAAGTATTGAATTTGGCGAGACAAGCGAAGCTTCGGAGCGGAATAAAGTGAATCAGTGTGCTTAATTATTAGTGTTTTAAGTTTTAATTTCTGTAAAGAAAATTAAAGTGTTAATTTAGGTAATTCTATCGGCAATTTTTATTGTCACGAAACTCAAGCTCGTAACAATAATTTATTTATTTGTTGTTTGTATAATGTTGTATTCATTTTATTTATACATCTGTTTATTTAATAAAATGCTATTATTACTGGTTTTCAAAAGATCCCTATATTAAAGGTAAATGGATATACTTATCCTTAATGAAATCAGAAATCAGAAATATTTATTGACCATAATAAAACAATCGTTATATAACAATAATAACCAAATATACAACAATAATAATTAACGTTTTATTATATCCCCTTTTCTCTAATTATAAAGCGTCTAAACGCTAAAGCTAAGACTAAAAGCGTCTATTACTGAGACATTTTCAGTTAATTAGTTATATCTTGGTGTGAGACTCCTGGATGATCAACGACGCTTAATAGAAAGTTATCGAAACGTGCGTTGCGCTGCACTATGCCCAAGGGAGTGTGAGCAGTTCTTAGGACACGTTAATTATTGGACCGAGTGGCTACGCCTCCTGAGATTTAGCGTTTTTATAAAATGTTTCTTAACGAAACAGTTTATAGTTTAGTCTTTGTCGCATGAATGCTAGAGACATGTGTAGGCGTAATTGTGTATTTATTGTTTGTATATGTGTGAGAGCTGCGATCCGACAACACGCGTCCTGATATTAAAAGACAGTAGAAGGCATTTCTATTGCCTTATTATTTAGATTTCTGTGGTTTTAGTTAGGATTCCGCAAAATGTTAAAAGTATCGATACCTGCTCGATACCAGTATCGAATCAAAAGTATCGATACCGATAAAAGTATTGACTCCAAAATTATCGATAATACTTGGTATCGAGTATTACTTTTAAAATATTAGAAAAATTTAAAAACTTTTGGTAAATCTAAATGCGCAAGTGTTTAGCTCTCATATTATACGTCAATTTTTTAAAGTATTTTAAATACAAACAAGTTTTCACAAATAATCTTATTACTATTACTACTAATTTTCCCATATTTTTATGTCAAACGTCAATTAAAAAATGTTTGTAATGTGACTCGCCACCACCAACACCCGCAGAGGTCGTTGGTGGTTGAGTCACCAGCTTTTACATTTTTTTTATGAAAGAAATTGCTCATGCACATGCATTTGCGTCTGTAAAGTGTAAGACTTTAAAACGTGGGCCTAAAGTTATTGAAATGTCTAAAATGTGATTATTTTATATCAGTCCGAATCTGTTGTTCAAAACATGTTTAATTTACTGATACAACCCTATTCATTCTATCAGTAAGTTCTAGTACCGCAATTTTGGATCATAATTAATTGGGAATACTGATACAACCCGTTTTGTCGTACTTGCACCAGATAAAATCAAATTAATTCATTTTTTTCAATCTGTAAGTATCCGGAATGGCTGTTTCAAAAACGCTCTTTATCATAACTTTCAGTCAAATATCGTATTTTATTTCAATCTATGGGGTTTTTTCTACAGGGTAAATTTTGGTAAGAACACACCCAATCGATAATAATCTTATCAGTTATTTAATATTACTTACCTCTTAGTATGTATTATTAAATTTTTTTAAGTTTTTTTTGAAGTATTACCGCTAGACTTTATAATTTTAAAAGAAATTTTACATTTCGCTAAATTTTGAACAACTTTCCCAAAAAATTTCCAAAAAAGCAAATCAAGCAGAGCAACTTTGTCAGCAATTAAAGACAATAAAATTCACTTTTATTGTCTTTCGACGACGACGAACTTAACACGAATCAATCAATATTGCCATTATATATTGATAAATTTCTTTCTTATTTAAAAATAGTCTTCTACTCTAATTATTTATAACTGATAGCTGGACTTCACTTACACAACATAAATAGACAAATGAAATACATGTAAATCCAAATATTTTTAGTTATGATTTCATTATATATCTTAATATATATAAATCACGTGACACGTTATCTGTCCGCGATGGACTCCTTAACTACTTAACCGATTTCAATGAAATTTGCACACCATGCAGTTTGGTCCAACTTGAGAGGTAGAATAATTTTATTGCCCATGAGTGAACCACAATTTTTTTTTGAGAATTTGAGAATTTTTAATAGGACATGATGAAGGGTCGTCGAAAATAGGCAGAACAACGTCAGCCTGGCAAGCTAGTATACACATATATATATATATATATATATATATATATATATATATATATATATATATATATATATATATATATATATATATATATACATAATACATAAACACTCACGCCTGTCACCCAGAGGGGTAGGCAGAGACTACAGACTTCCATTTGGCACGATCCTGACACACCTCTCTCGCCTCCTTCACATCCATACACCTACGCATGCATGCTCGTCGGTTAAGGGTACTCCTAATTTGGCCCGTTTTCAATAGATCGCCAATTTGGTCGATAAATTTTCGCCTAGGACGTCCCTTTCCGACTCTGCCATTCACTTCTGCAACATAAATTTTCTTTGTCACTCTTTCCTCATCCATTCTTTCCACATGACCAAACCACCGAAGCATTCCTTTCTTAATCCTGGTCACAACATCATCTTGCAAACCACACTCTTCTCTTATCACACAATTTTTCACCCTGTCATTCAGATTCAGCCCTAACATATTCCTTAACGACCGCATTTCTACTGCATTTATTCTACTCTCGTGCTTCTTCTGCCATACCCAACTTTCACTACCATACGTTAAAGTAGGGACCAACACAGCATTGTGAATTGCCATACGTGCCTTTTTTGACACATTTTGACTCTTCACAATAGAGTGCAGGGCCCCATTTACTCTGTTTCCTGCGTTCACTCGTCGTTCTATATCCTTATCATATCTCCCATCCCTGCTAAATACGCACCCCAAATATACAAACTCATCTACTTGCTCGATCAACTCCCCTTCTATTCTTATTTCACATATCGTTTTACTTTCATCTCTTTCAAAAACCATAATTTTCGTCTTACTTGCGTTCACTTTCATACCCCTTTCTTTTAATGATCTGTTCATTAATGTAACCATCATTTGCAACTCAGCCGCCGACGACGCAAGAATAACTTGATCATCGGCGTACAAAAGGCATTTGATGGTTAACTCACCCATTCTTAATCCGCATTCTTCAACTTTCAAATTTTGCAAACAACTGTCCATAAATAGGTTGAACAACCACGGGGAAGCCACACAGCCCTGTCTGACACCTTTATGGATGCCAAACCAGTCCGAGTAGACCCCGTTGATCCTAACACAAGCACTAGAGTCCCTATAAAGAGACTCCAATGCCTGTATCAAGCCAGCGCTCAACCCAAATGAGTTCAGTGTTTGCCATAGCACATTCCTATCCACTCTGTCATAGGCCTTCTCCAAGTCCATGAACGCACAAAAAACCCTTTGGTTTTTGGCCAAAAACTTCTCCGCGATCATGCGCATGGAGAAGACTTGATCTGTACATCCCATTCCCTTTCTAAATCCCGCTTGCACATCCCAAATTTTTCCATCGGTTTCTTTCATGACCCTTTCAATTAGTACCTTGGCATACAGTTTTCCCACGATGCTAAGAAGGCTGATACCGCGGTAGTTTTTACAGTCCTGCTGCGACCCTTTTCCCTTATATACTGGGACTATCACGGCTTTGCACCAGTCTCCCGGTACCCGTTTCAGTTCTCAGCATAAATTAAACAAGGTATGCAGCAGGCCTGCCACCACTTCCTCTCCAGCCCTCAGCATTTCGAGTGAAACTCTATCATATCCGGCAGCCTTACCTGCTTTCATGCTTTTCATTGCTTTCATTATTTCATCTATACTTATCTCGCTACCTCCTTCCTCTTCTTTCGGAGTTCCTATTTCATTCAGTTCATACGTTGTCTCCTCACTCATAAACATGCTTTCAAAATATTCCTTCCATCTCTTTAAACTCAAAACTTCATCATTCAGAATATAGCCATTCTCATCTCTTATAGCATTCATTATAGGCTGTTTTGAACATCCCCTGGCAGTTCTTACGAGTTTCCAGAACATTTTAATATTTGCCTGGAAGTTATCCGATATTCTTCTATCATTTTTATCCGTTCTTTCTTGCTTTTTCCTTTCAACTACTTCTTTTACTCTTTTATTTAGATGTCTAAAGACTGCCTTTTTTCTTTCAAAATCATCATTCGTACCGCTAGAATTACCAGCCTTAGTTGCTAGTAAATCTAGCCATGCTCTCTTCTTTGCTTCAACTTCCGTACGTATCTCATCATCCCACCATAACGTATTATTTTTCCTTTCATTCTTTCTTTTACTAACACCACATACTTCGGTAGCTGCATCTACTAAACCTTTCTTAACATTTTGCCATACATTCTCCAAGTCTAACTCATTCATACATAATTCATCCAAACCACTTACGTTTTCTTTCAGTCTACATTTAAACTTGTTTTTCTCACCTTCATCTTGTAATCTTTCTGTTCTAATACGCTGTAACGCAGTGGTAGACACAGATGACCGATGGCGCCACCGCCTGAATAGACCATTAATTCGGCATAAAACCAAAAAATGATCCGTTCCTACGTTTGACCCTCGGTAAACCCTTGTATCCTCCACTGCGCCCCTCAATCTTTCATCCACAATTATGAAATCTATCATGCTTCTATCATCACCTCTTTCCCAAGTGTACATGTGAATCCTCTTGTGGCGAAAGAAAGTGTTCGTCACAAAAAGATTCTTTTCCATACATACAGTGAGGAGGCTTTCACCATTCTCATTTATACTTTCATCACCAAACGTTCCCAATATCCTTTCATAACCAAGCCTCCTCACCCCAACCCTTCCATTAAAATCTCCTAGCATAACAACATTTTCATTTCCCTTACATTTCATTAATACCATCCTTACCATTTCCCAAAACTGCTCTCGGATATGAGTGGGCTTAGACATGTCTGGGGCGTAGACCCCTAGTACAAACAACTTCTTTAAGCCCACTTTCAATCGTATCCATAGCAGTCTTGGGCTTACACATTCATACTCTTTCACACATTGCGCCATTCTTTCTGATAGGATGATACCTACTCCCTGGCATGCCCGCTCGAGCTCGTCTACACCAGACCAGTATGCGGTATACATGCCATGTGTAGTGACATCCTTCCCCTTCCGTTTCGTCTCATTTACACATAACAAATCTATTCCTCTATCATACATCACCTCGCATACTTCATCGATTTTATCATTCATTGCTCCACATACATTCAACGTAGCCAGACGGGCCTCTGCAATCCACTTTTCGCCCCTCCGGGAGACAGAACGTGACGGGTGGCGAGCCTCGTCGCCGGTTTTCCTCCCGGAGATTCTTCGCACCCCTGCCCCATTAAAGGGGCGCCGGGAACTCGGGGCCATTTCTTTAATTTCATTCCTCATGGTGCGAATAGGGTGGTATATTTAACGCCGCTACCACGGCGAGGAGCCGAGTCTGTGCTATCGGCTTGTCGCTCATTTAGCACCACCCGGGGGACACGTGTAGGGTGGGCCTAGGATTAGGTGGTCAAAGCCTACGGACGCGAGCGACTTATCCCCCTACGACTTATATATATATATATATATATATATATATATATATATATATATATATATATATATATATATATATATATACGTATCAAAATTACGAGATGCATTATTTAAACTATAATAGGGTTTTCCCCCAAAATCCTCACTCCATCGAGAGGGACTACACTACACATCGGAAAAGCACAGAATAAATAATAGTACTACGTAGGAACAGGAAGTACTATCTACTGACTTTTATCTGTCAGTTTAGTGAAGGACAAATATAAATAATATCAAGTAACTAAGAAAGTATCGATACTTATTAAAATACTCCAATAAAAGTATCGAGTACTAAAATACTAGGTATCGAAGTAAAAGTATCGGTACTACTCAGGTATCGATACTTTTTTCGGATCCCTAGTTTTAGTTTGTGAATATACTCCGTCCCGTAGGTACTCCCGGAAGCTAAAAGTCGAGGTTATTACCACAAACACAAAATTACAAGAAGTGCTAGCGCAGTTATTACTTGTGTCATAGATTAGATAAGTTACTTCGTAACTTTTGTTATTTATTGTAATGCGGATTGCAGACGTCGTAATCCTAAGTTCCTAAGTCTCTGCTTTCAGTTTATACAAAGGTACTCTGTGGTCTGCACTCTGCCGTTATTGTGATAATAAGTGCGATTGTGCTGTAATTTGATTTTATCAATTTTAGCATATTGAAATAAAAAATTGTTTTGTTTTTTATTTTACAAATTCATGTTCTAATATGGTGCTAGAAAGTGATGACAAACTTGTATAATGAACAAAATATTTTATTTATTAATTCTTATTTCATACATTCCTGTGATATTTAATTCTCAATTACAAAATGACTGTTACATATACCGCTGAAGTAGCGACTTGTCGCGGTTTTGGCACATTTTTGAAGGTTTTATATAGGTGAGTTTCCTATAACTTTAAATGCTTTATCATAATTCTACTTTTTATCTCATGGCTTAAAAATTAAAAAATATGAAAGACCACTATACTTATACGTACAGATATTGAACTTTGATACATTAGAATATTTTGTTGTTTGAACGAGAGAAAATTAAATTAAATATTTTGATTCTTTGAAAAAAAAATACAACATACACATTGTGAACTGTGGCTGATATTATAAAAATATAATTGCACTGAATTTATATTATCAATTATTATTATCATATTACATTGGGTATATTATCAATTATTATTATCATATTATTATCTCAGTAAGTAAACTTATTTCTCTATTATATATTTTATTCTACTTATATTTAATATCCAAACATATACCTACCTACCCATACCGCAAAATTTCGGAAAGTTCCTCGTTCGTTACATATATACCTACTTACTAAAGCCATCTAAATTAATATTTAAAATTTAAATATATTATAAAATATAAAAAATGCAATTTAGTTTTTCCATCAGTGTTTAATTTTCGGAGTTTTATTTTAATAATTTTTCAATTCAAAAAAGTAGGTATTCCTTTTCACTCCGTCTTTTAATGACCTGCCGTTGTTCATTCGAATAAAATTAGTTTTTACGGAATGTTATCGCGTTTTATTATTAACTTCTTTTATATTTCCGACGTTTCGAGCTTTCGAGTACTTTGCAGCACCCATGGTCACGGGGAACATAAGAAATCATTACACTTGGCATTACTCACTACATTGGTGGTCGGGCAAGTTATCATCGGTAGTACTAAGGTTGTCGGGGGTGGGTACCCAGGCTCTTGGACCATACGGGGGGGTGGGGGTGGGGGGGGGGCTTTCTGGCACCTAAAGATTGAGAATGTTTTAGAAAGTCTAAGAAATGAAAATTATAATTTATATAAATTACGTGTAGTTATTTGTCCGCGATAGACTCCTAGAAACTACTTAATGGATTTTAATCAAATTTACACACCGTGTGCAGTTTGGTCCAACTTGAGAGATAGGATAGTTTTTTGCCCATAAGTGATCCACAATTTATTTTTGCGAATTAAAGGATTTTTAATAGGACATGACAAAGGGTTGTCGAAAAGGGAAAAGAACAACGTCTGCTTAGAAAGCTAGTAATATATACCTACGTTTTCATCAGCCCCTAAAAGTAATCCGTTGAACATAGGCCTTTACATCGAAGAAGAATTTGCCTTAGAGCTGGTCCCCACTCGTTGGGTGTTGGACGCCATATTTTAAAATCGGGTGTCGGCGCCTCTGTCTAGGTGTCTAGTCGGTTGTCGGACTCGATTGCAGCTGGAGACATTTTTTGACAGTCTGTGCGAGACATCTATACACGATGGACAAAGCTTTTGTTGTGATGTATTATTTTAGAAGAAAACAAAAAAAAAGCCAAGAAAAGAAAAATTTTTGTCCCAAAGAACACCTCTCTCTTGAACTAGTGTGATCAATCTTCAGGATTTATATTAGCTTTGTCAAGTATTACGAAACATCAAACGTGTGTACAATCACTGGGTACAATAAAACAACTCTGCGTGCTGCCGCGATGTAGACGATTGCCGGGCCAGCCATTCACATAATGTGAACAGCGCCATACTTACTCTTATGCAAACGAGATTCGACACGACTTTTCTGCGGACGTACAGGGCTGGGAAAACACCCGACATTTCTTGTTGGCGCCGACAAAAATACGGTGTCGGATAAGTGTGAACAGCTTCATATAAAATAATCTGCCACTATAGCAGCCGATTTTCTTGCCGACACCCGACATGTGAGGGCAGGATCTTAGTCGTCACGCTTGGCAAGATGTGAAGCGAAATTACGATCGCAGACCACGTACCTCTGTACCAGATATCTCACTATTGGTGCACGTCGCCTATATGAATTTACGTCCGGCGTAAACCATAAACAACAGACATGTTATAATTTTACAATATATCTAGAAAAAGTAAATAACAAGTTGGCAGGCAAACAATAGTTATTCACAAAACGAATAAAAAACTAGGATCAGAGTAGCTACGCATTGCATATCTAGATTGTACCTACCGCCATCTTTCGGAATTCATAACATTTTTCTGTCGAAATGGCCACCCGATTTTGTCCAATTCTCTTATGCTACGGACACACTACCTTGATATGGAAATAATTATGGCTATAATTGAAACACCACCTAATGGATGCCATACATGATCCAGTTCACCGACAAGTTTGCAGCGCGCTTGTAGAGGCGTCCGATAAACTTGACGGCGTATGGCTATCAGTGTGCATGACAAGTTTACTTAAAGCTAAAATTTAATTTCGATTCTGCCGACTTGATCAAGCTTGCAGCGACATGTAAACTTGAACGTGGTGTATGATCGATCAGGTATGCAAGACGTTCGTCAGAGCAATAGGCGGGAGACGCCATGGCTTC
This sequence comes from Parnassius smintheus behrii, assembly GCA_036936625.1. Classification (NCBI taxonomy): domain Eukaryota; kingdom Metazoa; phylum Arthropoda; class Insecta; order Lepidoptera; family Papilionidae; genus Parnassius; species Parnassius smintheus. The sequence continues at coordinate 29,479,532 of JAUPFT010000003.1, read as the reverse complement.
AGCTGGTGCGGCATCTTGCAAACTTGACGGCGAACTTGAACGTGAGTTGTCTATATGGATGTACTGCAAACTGGTCGCCGCTTCAAACGCGCTGCAAACTTGACAGTAAACTGCATCGTGTATGACAACCATATAACCAACCACGATTTATGGTCTTAATTTTATAATGTCAATAATCTAGGATAATAGTAGTAGGTAATTCCTCAGATGGCGGACTTTTTTGCATATCAAAGACGTTTACCGCGGTAATTTTTGCGTGAAGTGGCCACACCACAGTTTGTTTAGTGTGCGACATGAGCTCAACGAATTACGCTTTCTGTGCGTTGTTATCATCCATCATCTTTTTTAAGTCTTAACTTTGGTATTAAATTTTAGTCTTAACTAAGGTTTAACTTTGTTAAAATGTAAAAGATTCATATAATTAACTGACACTCATAAATTACAACACAACACACTCTTTTTATTAATTACAATACCCTCACAAATTACAACCGCAGATTCAAACCTCTATGTTGAAATATTAAAAATTTTCCGCCTAGTTCATTTTCATATCTAGGTAAAGTGGGGTAACACTACTTCACGCGGTAATTTAGGCAGTAATTTAATGCTATAATCATTGCGTTAAACGGGCGGTAGACGGTAAGGTAGTGTGGCCGTAGCTTTACGCCGCTATCCAAAGGCCAACATATTAGAAATGATGAATACTTACAATGCCAATCCAACTAAATCCAACTACCATACCTATACACGTCCAAAATATCCAACTAAATTGTAGCATAAAAAGGACAACTAAATAATAACATTTTAAGCTTGTATTAAATGTTACGCTTAACGTAATTTAGTGATTATTTAACTTGCCAAGATATAAATTCAATATCAGAGAAAATAACAAAGCATAGTAAGAAATTTTAAGCCAATTGAAGAACGTACCCATATTCCTATAGCTTATGAATTTTTCAAAAACTGATAGGAAAGGAAACTCTGCACCAGTTCAGACCGTAATTCTTATCGCCGAAGTCGACGTTATTTGTATCGAACTGAGATTCCTTTTTAGTTATGTTTTTGTTGGGATATTATTGTTTTTTAAAAGTTTTTTTCTTGCATGTATGCTTTATTGTTTTTTTTCTTTCATTTAAATTTGTATGACTAGTTTGAAGTACCTACACCAATAATTTTATTTACACCAAATATCGCTAATTTGTTGTTTTCAGATTTTTCTTTTGTATACGCCTAATAATCCAACTTGATGTAAAATTTGAGGATTCTGAGTCATAAAAGGTTTCGTTTTTTTGTTTATGAGGTTGATAAAAGAGTCAGTCAGCCAGTGAGTGAAAAAATAGTTCTTTTCAGACCCTTTTAACTTATAAACTATAATAGGGTTTAAGTACTTAAGGATTATCCCGCCGACCACTCACCGCTCATAAACCAAATAAAAATAAAACATTATACCAATGGCAAGTGACCCTTGGACCACCCCAAAGCATAGCCGCGTACATTATATTGATATAATCGTTAACTATAAATAAATTAATAAAGCGTTGAGAGGTCGACGGGATAATCTCAATGTACCTAGGTTTATTCATGAAATTTGGGTATCTAAGTATTCAAGGGCTTATTAGACATGTAAAATTATAAGTTAATTGATAGAATGAGGCGTTACTTTACGGAAATCCATTACAATAATTGATATTAATAGTTACTTTGCAACCATCCGCTAAATTAAATAAAATTATGTGTCTTCCCTAGTTTGACGAGCACCTCCTGCCCTCCCTCAACTGCGTGCACTAATCCCGTCACCACCAATCCCAGCACCACTGAGAGAGGAGGGATGGAGGTGTTCTTCAAACTAGGTAAGACATATAATTTTATTGAATTTAGCGGATGGTTGCAAAGTAACTATTAATATCATTTATTAAAATTATGTATGCTATACATACATACATACACACGTGCCGGTGCGTCGGCCTTAAATCTTTTTACGAGACCCACACAATGTAAGATTCCGTAGTTGTCCGTTACAATATGTGCACTTAGAAGGGGTCTCTAATCTAGGGGATAATAGTTGTCCTGAGGGAGTTCGCGGTTTGACCGCTATAACGACTAAAAATACCCCCAAATAGAACGACGGTAACTGAAGGACTTATTTTTCAAGCAGGCTCCCTATCGGGAGTGGTATTCAAGAGATTAAAAAAACTTTTCGTATTTTAAAATAATACAATCTATTTAAAATCATTCACTTGCCAAGTCTCCTCTCAGTATCCTCTCCTTAATTCGTGCCTTGTATCCTGCATGAAAGGTTAACTCTTCATTATGATAACTCGTCAGTTAACCTGATTGTTCCGTTAATACGAGTATATTGAAGATGTGAAAAAGTTCTTAAAATTATTGCCTTAATACGTTTAGGTTGTAACTTTATGACTATCCAGAATCTAGTTTTATCATAATCCTATTTTATGGAGCTGAAGAACCACAATGTTGAACATCGGAAGGTACACCTGTCGTCTTGGGATGTATGTGTTATTATACAAAATATGGTTCCTGGGGCAAGCATAAAAGTTGTTGTAAACATTTGAACAAAATGGAAGTGGCTGCGAATAGGTCTGCCAACATTGTCTACTTCACATTTGGCTGCATTGATTTATATGTTACACTAGATAAGTAATTTCCGCGCCAAAGCGTTGTCACTTCACATAAGGCCACAGCCTTATACTCAGCGAACGTCGGTTCAGTGTTCAAGGTGACGCCGTCCGAGTTAAGCCGAACGATTCACAACAAAAAATGGGTAAATGCGTAGTGAAAGAATGCGTTTCAAGGTCACAAAAACATAATAAATCAAGCGGAATCACTTTCCATACGTAAGTTTTAATTTATATATTCATATTAACGTTTAAAACACTAAAAAATTAAATAAAATATCGAATATTGCCATTTAGGTTCAATGTTGCCACTTTTCCGCATTTGTGATTATCCTACATTAATGGGAGACTATATAATTAATGGAGTAAGTTAATTTGTTACCTCCGATTTTAAATATTTTGGAAATTATAATAAAAACTACGTTTTAACTTTCATACAATATAATTAATTATTCTTATTTTAGTTTATTCTTGAATTATCTTTTAAATATATTTTATTACCTATTTTATATTAATAATTTTATATTATTTATAATTTCGTATACATTTTATATTAATTATATTTTATTAGATACCTATTTTTATTGTTTGATTTATTAGAACCATAAAAATACGTTTTATTTCATCATTATGTTTACTTCTATTTATCTGATAAGCTTTGTATCCCTTTTTTTCTAAGGGGACGTAATAAAGATTTTAAAATAAAATATACTTTTTTAATATAAAAACAATTAACTGCAGCTTAAAAAAAACTCATTTTTATTGCGTATTTTAGGTAAAATTTCATATAGTAAGCCACACCAACCCGCCATTGCATGTTTGTGTGTCTATCTTTTTCTAATCTTACGACGACGATATTGTTTTCGCAACTTGTGTAAGTGAGATAGATATATGTTTACTTAAAATTGTTATTAGTTTCAAAGCTACGTCGTCGCGTTTGGATAGTGGTTACACTTTTTTCGACGCGCGGTAATGTGGTTTGCTCCTCTAGTCTTGTATAACTCAATGTTTGGCTGCGTTTGCAAGTTTATTTTGCCCTATTGTAATATTAATTTTTTATCGAAAAACAACAGTAAACTTTTGTGAAAATCTAAAGGTACTAAATAGAATTCAATACTAAAATGCAAGTTTTTTTTGCAAATACTTCACAAAGACTTATTTGATATGATATACCTCTGCAATAAATGTTTTCATAAATCTCAAGAAAGTAATAAAAGGCTAACACAAGTCTATCATATTAGAGTCACAAACATGATAGGGTTATATGGATTATTTTATTTTATAAAAGCAGCGATCACCTTAATCATTGATGTATGCATTATAATAACCCTTTATATAATACACTTTTTGTATTATGAGTTATGACAACCGGTCGTTCCTGTGAGCACGGAACTCTCGTGTTTTTGGGGTCGGAATAAAAGTCTTAAGATTTCATCATCATCATCATAATTACAGCCCTTTACAAGTCCACTGCTAAACGTAGGCATCCCCCAAGGTATGCCACAAAACCCCGTCCTGAGCCACCTGCATCCATCGACTTCCTGCATGTCTTACCAGGTCGTCACTCCATCTAGTGGGGGGTCGCCCTACACTTCATCTACCGGTACGAGGCTGCCACTCGAAAACCTTTTTTCCCCAACGGTTGTCGGTTCTTCGAGCTATATGGCCGGCCCATTGCCACTTCAGCTTACTAATCCGTTGGGCTAAGTCGGTCACTCTGGTTCTACTGCGGATATCCTCATTTCTAAGTTTATCACGCAGAGAAACTCCGAGCATAGCCCTCTCCATAGCTCGCTGAGCGACTTTGAGCGTCCTCATACGGCCAGCAGTGAAGGACCACGTCTCAGTTCCATATGTCATCGCTGGCAATACGCACTGGTTGTACAACTTAGTTTTCAGGTTTTGAGGTATACCTGACGAGAAGATGTGTCGTAATTTCCCGAACGCTGCCCAGCCGAGTTGAATCCGTCGATTGATCTGTAGGTATTTATCCTGCGCAAATAAACGCATCACTTTTAGTATGTGAAGGTATTGGAGTGTTTAGGAAAATGTGAATATACACATTATATTTTACGTACTTACTCGAATAATCTAAAACTTTCGATCATTTAAATTAATAGGTAAGTGACGAACACGTGACAACAGTTCAATTTCTTCGAACAATTGAAAAATGAGTTTGTTTATTTATTTTTTGTCTAAATTGCAAGACAAAGAACAGTTATGAATACTTACAAGTATTACAGAATCTTATTATGGTTTATCCGCAGCTGTTGAGTTCTGTTGCTGTTGTGGTCTTAGGTAATTTTGTATAACATAAGGTGGGTGACCCAAATATGATCCTTAATTTTTGTATTATATATACTAGCGGTTATATAGCGGGGTAATAACAATGCACTGTTAATTTGAAATACTTAATATTTATTTATTGAACTTTGTAATAAATGAAACAAAATTGCTTTAGAAACAAAATCACACTTGTGAACACAAGTAACTAAAATGTCACTTTGGCCTTATTGGGCTGTGTCTTAATAAAGCCTTAATAAAAACTAGTAAACATTCAACTTTTTAATGAATACAAAACGTTGTCAATACTTATATTAAATCTAATAAGATCCTATTAATTACTTTTGATTATTTTAGATCAGATTTAACGAGTTTCTCAGCATGTAAAAGTACTACCACAGGACACTTAAAATAGCTAGTATTAGGTGTTCTGTGAGTAATACATTAATCAGCCTTTTCATCTTTTTTTTAAACTATCCTGAACAGTAAAATATTTTATCAGTGGGTGTGAGTCCAACACACACCTCATGATGCCAAACGCCACAAGTAAGACATTGTCGCATATCATCAACTCGATCTTTTTTACAAGCTGGATTACTAAGAAGGTTTATTATAGTTACGTTTGGCTTTAGATCCCGTAAGCTCATCTGCTGTCAAAGAAGCAGTCTTCACTGAGGTTCGCTTTCGCGTTGAAGCAACTGCAGGTTGTGCAGATGTACAGCCAGTAACTGACACTGATTTTGGTGTCTTTATGTTAATTTTTATCATAGATGAAGTACCAGGAACATCTTCTACTCTTGACGATGGTACTACAGTAATCCGTGATGTGGAATTCGTAGCACTGTCACCAAACAAATCATGTTACCTCTTGAGCCCTGTAATTCCGAGACTTCTTGCGTGGAGCAGTCGCTACAGCTTTAAAACTTAGGAGTTGGTGGTTGAATTGTGGTTGATTGATTGTCTACCTTCTGTGGAGTTTCCGCATTCGAATTGTTTTTTGAAAGCAAGGACAGTGGCTAATTTTCAGTATCTGTGCCTGACCCATCTGAATCTTTCTCATTTGCAGTTGAAATCTCTTGTTACCTCTTATAGCTCCTCTACACGATGGGCCAACGTTGGCCCAGTGCGATGGCCATGCGATGGCTGGAACGCAACTACACGTTGGCGACATTCATTTGTGATCGAAACGTTTATCGAGATGGACGTGGAAGCATTAGCCGCTGCGGCAATTTATCTATACAACACGTACCGTTATTTTCTAAATGTGCACAAGAATAGAGTTATTAAAAAGAAATGACGTAGAAGAAGACGTAAAATAGTACCCCCAGTACCTAAAATAATTATTTTTAAAGAATAAGAGTGACAAACGAGGCCACAGTCCACCTGATGGTAAGTGGATGCTGTAGCCCATAGATGTCTACATTTATCCTCAATAAAGAACCAAAACGCAGATGCGTTGTCACTCTTGATACTTGGACTAAGATGGAATGCCTTGTTTCCAGTAAAAAAGGGTCTCCAGATCTCTACACTCGCCATACGAAACACAGCAGTATTAAGCTGCTATTTGCTGGTATTCTGTGAGAGCGTGGTACTTCCCCGGTCGAGCCGACCCATTCGTGGTACAACCGTAATATAGCTGCAGCGTGGCTTTACCAAGTATAAATAGTCTTTAAAATTGTACTTGTCATCTGTGTTGGGTTTATAATTACTTAAAAATTGTGATTTTATTCATAACCCTATTAAATATATATAAACCCTATTATATATATGTATATAAAACTAAATCTTTCCTTATTTTTATCTTTGTGTTTTTTATGTGTTGGATTCCATATCACGCTTTCTCCCCGATATAATTAAAAAAAATTTATAACTTTTATGAGGCCACGTATTCGTCATTTTAATTAATTTTCGTTAATATATAAACAAAGCGCGAACGTCCACACTCAACAGTCGAGCACGCACAACTGTGGAATGGGCCACGTGTAGATGCGTACCGCCATCGTTGGCCCACTACCCTTTGATGTGCGGCGGAAAAACCGACACCGTCGCCAATCCCGAGACCATCGCATGCGCCATAAGCCATCCGACACAACTACGCCCTCCACACGTTGGCCCATCATAGTGGGCCATCGCGTTGGCCCAACGTGTAGAGGGGCTATTATATTCACAATTTTGTAAAATAATTAGCAAGGAATAGTTTTCGTCAGTTTTATCATAACATTTTCTGACAATGTTAAAGTTCAAAGCGCTAGAAGTGTACCAGTTACACAGTCTGGAAGTAGCCGTAATATCATGATCACCTGTTTATTCCAAATTGTCTTGACTATTGATATTAGATAACTCGTAAACGTGATATTTGCAAGTAGCCCTAATTTTACAACAACATATTGATCACGAATTGTGCCGATTAAGCTTTGATATTACATTACTGAAAACATGTTACGAAATATAACGTTACAGAAGATGCTGAATCCACTGTAAAATTGTTATCCCTGGTCAAACCAAGGCTGCACTAAAAGTATCGGGAATGGAATATTTCCACTGTTCCTGTCATATTAAAATCTTTTTAATTGAAAACTCCTTGGTTTTAAAAATCGAATACCATTTATTTATTTAAAAAAAAATTCTCTGTCTTGTCACAAGGTTTTGTCAAACTTGTTTAGTCGTTGAGAAAATGGAATTGACTCCAGAAAATTCAAGTGCGATGATTTATTATGACTTTCGAAGTGGTTTAACACAAAAACAGTGTGTTGACCGGATGATTTCTGCATTTAGTGATGAAGCCCCATCCAAAACCACAATTTATCGCTGCTGAATTTCAACGTGGACGTGTCAAGCTCAGTGATGATCCCCGTCAAGGTCGTCCAAAAAACTGTAGTCACCCAAGAAAACGTTGTGCGTAAGCTGATTGAGGAAGATCGACATGTGACATACCACGAAATTCAGGCAACTTTAGATTTAGATATTGGCATGAGTCAAATACAGATAATCTTGCATGAACAATTAGGTGTATAAAAGTTGTTTTCCCGATGGATACCGCATTCGCTCTGTGAAGAGCAAAATGCGGCTCGCGTTACTTGGTGCGTCAGAACTCTCGAAAGATTCCACGCAGTATCCTCAAATGCTGTATACAACATCGTATCAGGTGACGAATCCTGGATATACGCGTACGAACCCGAAACAAAAAACCAGTCACGAGTTTGGGTGTTCGAAAATGAGTTAAAGCCAACAAAAATTGTTCGTTCACGGAGTGTTGCAAAAAAAATGGTGGCCATGTTTGTCTCCAAAACCGGCCATGTTACGACTATTCCTCTTGAGGGACAAAGAACGGTTAATGCAGAATGCTATGCTAGCATTTGTTTGCCACAGGTCGTTTCTGAACTCCCGTAAAGAGAACTGCAACCGCCGTATCATCCTCCATCACGACAATGCGAGTTCTCACACCGCACACAGAACAAAAGAGTTTTTAGAGCAAGAAAACATAGAACTATGAGACCATCCGCCGTACAGCCCCGACCTAAGCCCTAATGATTACTATACTTTCCCTAAAATAAAGAATAAATTGCGTGGACAGAGATTTTTATCACCTGAAGAAGCTGTGGACGCCTACAAAACGGCCATTTTGGAGACCCCAACTTCCGAATGGAATGGTTGCTTCAATAATTGGTTCCATCGTTTGGAAAAATGTGTCAAATTTCGCGGAGAATACTTCGAAAAGCAATAAATACATTTTTAAATAGTAATGCTGTGTCACTTCCTTGATTCCCGAAATTTTCAGTGCCGCCCTCGTATCCTCTTTCAGTCAACAGACTTGTTTTGCCAGCAATAATAACAATGCTAATATGTCAAACAAATGAGATAATTCAATATATTACTAAAAGTTTAACATTCGGGAGTTCGCGACACAAAATGTATTAAAAAGTTGTATTCTTTAAAAACCAGCCTCAGAAAAAAATGTTTATCTTTATAACATGTTCAATTAATGAAAAGCTTTTTCGTATTGTTGTTTTTTCAGGATGGAAAAAAATTAAAACCGCCCGTTTTTTTGCAGATGAGTGTATAATGTAGGTACGTCATTACACCATAACACCAAAACAAATTAAGTATGCATACCAACAGCGACACTGCTTATCACGATGTGACACTGATCAGCTTCATAAGAACAGAATAACGAGGAAAAAGAAAACAAAAAGATAACGGATTGAATGACTACTGAATCACCCAATATGTTATCGTCTATGACGAATTTTATGCTGTTCAAAAGAGTAGGGGACTAGACTTCGAGTTGCAACCTCACTTCAAATCTCATAGTTTCCCATTATTTGTTCAATTTTGTTAAACTGGCATTTGTCATCGAAATACAGTATGTTGAAAAGGAAAAATTGTTACAAAATAGAAATGCGATGATATTATGTATTTTCGATTTAAAATAAACGAAGTAGAATAAACAATAAATCCTATTTTATCCCCGTTATGGTCATTAAATTTTTAATGAGCAAGCCATTGCAAATAAAATTAACTTCACTTATAAAGTAGCCTTGATAAAATGAATATTGCGAATCAGAGCAAGTATTCAAAACTGAAAGTTTTATGGTCATAGTAAAATTTTATAATGTTACTTCCTGATGAGATCGGATGATTCATTTCATACGGATACGTGTCATAAAGGGTTTATCCCTCTATCCTTGGCCAAGGAGCAATGGTAGGCATGTTTAGACCCGGCATTTTAGATCATTTTCGACCGGGAGACCGTATGGAAGGAAAAGGAGCTTCACAGGAGATTTTACAAAGCTTTACTCGTGTAATTCTATTTCTATTTAATCTATTTATTTCTCTGTCTGGTCTGGGTGGCCTCTGTGTGGTTCCCGTTACACACACTACACTCGCTTTGCGAATATAAACCTACACGACTTATCTATATATCTTAATATATATAAATTACGTGTCACGTTGTTTGTCCGCGATGGACTCTTAAACTACTAAACCGATTTTAATCAAGTTTGCACACCGTGTTCAGTTTGGCCCAACTTGAGAGATAGGATAGTTTTTAGCCCATGAGTGGACCCACAATTACTTTTTGCGAATTTAAGGTTTTTTAATAAGGCATGACAAATGGTCATGGAAAAGGGCAGAACAACGTCTGCCTGGCAAGCTAGTTATATTTATATTATAATCCATATCATTTAATACGCTGCTTTTACTTATTAATAATAACAATTATAATAAATAATAATTGTTTCTTTTCTTTGAAAATGATTTTGATAGTCCAAACTTCGAAAACCATTACTTATGTGAAAATTATCAATCTTTTTAGGTTTTGCTGTCGGATTTTATTTTTTATTTTACTTTTTTGATTTATTTATTTTTTTGTTTCAAAGATTACTTTTTTACCCTAATGAATGGTTTAAGGATCACTAGGTCAAGAAAAAAATATACTTTAGTCCATTCGTGTTAAGAAAAAAATACTTTAAAAAAAGTAAAAATTTATTTCATGGAACTAAAAATAATAAAATAACTTTACATTCTGAAGTTAATGCTAAAATAATCATCGTGCATAAAACATTGAATGTAATTACAATTTCAGAATGTGACGTTATTTCATTGTTATTGTTGTTTGAATCCGCCTTATTTTTCCATTTATTTTATAGGAAAAGGGTGACAAGCGGGCACACAGTCCACCTGATGGTAAGTGGTTGCTGTGGCTCAGACATCTTACACTGCGAATCGAAATGCAGATGCGTTGTTAGTCGTGAAGACTAAGATGGAATACCTCGTTTCCAGTAAAAAAGGATCTCTAGTTCGCTACATTCATCATACGAAACACAGCAGCATTTAACTACTATTTTACGCTGGTATTCTGTGAGAACGTGGTCCTTCCCCGGTCGAGCCGACCCATTCGTGCTACAACCATACAATTAATATAGTTGCAGCATGGCTCTTCCACGTTAGATTACCATTAAAGCCTTTATAAGATAACTGCTGAACATAATATGTCTCCCCTTAAATTACTTTTGGCGGATATTTGTCATAGCTACGATTGGCACGCGATTTGTCAATCGCAGTTTTTTTTATTTTCTAGTTATTAGGAAAACGCTGCTGTCCATATCCTACTTTATTTCCCTATATCGAAAACCATGGTATAATGTGTACGCATGAATGTAGGGGATATTTAAACACGCAAAGGATACTGCCATTTCGTGCTAAGGTCTGCCTTCAATTTCAATCAGTTCTAGGCTTGGGTAAAAAATATCGATATATTGAAATATCGATAGTTTCTCATAGAAATATCGATATGTATCAACGATATTTCTAAGCGCGTTATACCGATATTCGATATTTATTTTGGAGGATTGAATTCGTATCGATTTCGTTATATTTTAAAACGTAAGCATTAAACGACAAAACATTAAGCTCCAAAAGCATTCCTTTGCCGTTGTCGTTTTTTTCGCCGTCCAATAGTCCAGTAATAAAATTTTGGACCTTATTATCCTACTTCATCATACAAAACACGACTATATATCGATATTAATCACGCGATATATATCGATACTGTTTAATGATGTCGATTTTTTTCACTTGTCCATCTCTAACTAGTTCACTGTAAACTTGACTTTTAACTTGAATTTTTTGCGAACCTGGTTGGTCGGGGGCGTGTTAAGACCGGCGGACGGACAATGCTGACTCACAATATAATGTCTATTAATTATTAAATTTAGACTACATAATAGACTATATAGTGATGTTATTTATTTCATTTTAATAGTTAATAATATAAATAGATAATAGTAACATCTAAGAAAATTCAGAAGATTTTTGTTTTAATTAGTGATCTATAAATAAACTGATTAAAATTGTTCTGTCTGCGCGTATTACAAAACTCATTTCCTCTCTCTTGATCCTCTATTTACCCTTAGGGATGGAATTCAAATTTATATTAAACCGGCACTGAATTATAAAAGGCATAATTTACACCAGTTCAGCCTTATTCGAAAAAAAACGATGAACATACATATAAACGCGTTGATTATACGACCTGCTCGTTTTTTTTATAGAATAAGGGTGATAACCGATCTCACATCTACATCTATCCTCGATTAAAGATCAAAGTGCAGATTCCTTCCCGCCCCCTGAGGACTATAACGGAATGCCTCGTTTGAGACTAGGTTATAGACTTATAGATCAAACCTAACATAATCACTGCAAGTTTATTGAATAGTAGATCGGACCGATATAAACCGAACTTCGGCCGGTTTAATTATGACATCAGGATGCAAGAACCCAATAACTCTAATACTTTTTGATTGCTACGAGACTAGTGAATACTGTAATGGCCTGTCCGAATAAATTACTCAAAACTACATCTTATAACGGACACGAGGGACTTAAAATACGTCGTACATAATGTCCCCCAAAGAACTGCGGATATTATTTACAGGCTGGACCGCACTAAAGTACCACTCAACTTCCGGCGAACAATTGATCCTACATCGTGTTAAGTCCGTGGCACGTTTCGACAGACATTTTTCCATACTTCGCGCACAATAGATCTTCGTCTGCGCACACGATAATAGTTAAATAATCGCGATCAAATTTGTAAAAATTATTTGTTTCTAGTGTTTTTGTCGTACTTTCTTCTGACATTAGCACCGAGATATTCACGCTATTATGATGAGTACTGTGTACCTCCGTGATCACTGTTGGCTGTTGCATCGCGTCAGGTAACCGCTTAAACAAATCATTGTTTTTTTTTCTTCTGTATTGTGATTGCTATTTTGTCTCTGATATTGCATCCCTACTTGCCTTCGATATTATCGCATATAAACGTTACGGGTACATCGAGTAGCGCGGACACTTCTGGTACTATTATCTTCTACGCAGTTAATAAATAACATATGACAGTAAATTTACAAGGCTTAGCATAAAGATGTAAAAAGTTCTTTCTGAAAGATTCTATGAGTTTAATAAGAAATAAACCCTACGTTATAGGTGTAGGAAAACAATATAATGTTACATAGCTTGATGAGAAAAAACGTGATTTGTAGAATGACGGACGTCCACGTGAAATTAGTCAGAATAGCTTCCTGGGATCTCAAAATGTCAAGATCTGATGAAAACACGAATTTCAAAAATCGGGGTGAAAGCAAACTTTCCTATTTTTTAAATTTTTAATTTTCTTAGCGGGGAGTTAAAAATGTAACTGTAATATGTTGTTGATGATACCCCATTCTCTTCGTGCCATTAACCTTGAACGACTTAGGAACACTGATAGTTGGAACGTAGTTTAAACAGTAGTTGACAAGGTTAGAGTAGAGACAAAAAAGCGCAGAAGTGTTAGTGTGCCCTATGTAATGTTAAAACGGTTTGTTGAGCAGTTTTAAAATATTGAATTGTCGATATATTGATAATTATAAATACTTATATCAATATCGGAGTTTTATATATAAGATAATTTATCGATATATCGAAAATCTAATATTTTAAAAAATATCAACATTGGTTTGAACTGATCAGTTGAACTGACCGTGTATGGCGACCATTGGAGTTTCGCCATCATTGTTTGATTTTTTTACAATTGATATCTGCTATTATTAATACAACGGATTTCAAAAAAACTATGGTGACTTACATGAAATCACCCCCAAACAGTTATTATATTTATTCTACGGGTGGGCTGTGCTTTAGGTCTTTGTTCCGGTATTACATTATTGGTATCAGCCATTGCGTTTTCCGCTTGCACATTATCGTAGAGAAATCCACTTTTCATCACACGTCAAAATTCTGTCCAAAATTTCTTTACCTACTTGTCAAAGAAAGGCAAGCTTCAATGCGTGCTACTTTACACATCAGTAAGTTCATATGCGCTTTAAGTTCCGGCGTTTTCTTAACCCATTTAATGGAATTGCTAAAACCTTAGTCGTGTAATATTTTACCTAAAAATAATTTACCTTATGTTTGGTCTTCTTCATGGTTACTCTTTAAATCGAAGTTTCTACAACGAAAGCGACTAAATCATAACGCACTGTGCGTTCGTTCAAGTTCTCTATAAATACAGAATTGATCTTGCGAGCTATATCTGCTGCGTTAGGATTAGGACCGCGTCGTAGTCCTTATTTAAAAATTACTTAATTTTTGTTGTTTATTGACCATACCGTTACAGTCTACAGTCCAATGCTCAATGTAAGCCTCTATGTAAAATATTTAATAGGGGAGATATTTGCTATAGCTGCCACGCTTGACCGGCGGGTTGGCAAGTGGCAATCGCTGTTTCTATTATGTTATTAGGAAGATGTTGATGCCTATCTTCAGATTTATTTCCCTCTATCGCATGTTACGGCACCCACGGGACGATATGGGGTTGTGTGTATATTCTTACACAAGCAGTGCTTTTGACCATGTTTAACTCAAATACATGAAAACAATTGAAAGTCAAACAATAGAATATCACAAACATATATTTTAGATTTTTTATAGCGTAATAAAATTTTAGTCACTTTAAATTAAAATTAATGTTTAATTTTAAGTTAAAGTGGCCAACTCCATTACAAAGCCCACTTTTTGCTCTGTTAAAAATTTTACCGAAACGAAGACATGATGTTCTATTTTTACTATATGTTTTAAAATTTATTCTACACATACAGATTCTATGATGGACTATAAAATTAAGCTATTCACACACTCCACGCCTTGACATGGTAGAATGACGTGATGCGTCAGCGCATGACGTAATATCCTTTCTGTGATTCCCATATTTACACCAAGTAATTCACTAAAATAAGAGATGAATTCATCATACATTAATTTCTTTTCATAGAATATTTAGTTTCAATGTTAGTAGTTTAGATTAGTGATTACTGATTAAAACGGTTATCGAATGAGTAATGATACTGTATCATTACTGCTTCATATCATCATAGCTGCTTATCTTTCTTGAATATCTCGAATATCTCGTCTCCAAATATCATCATCAGATGTGGTTGAAATTTATTAATCCTTGAAAATATTGTGCTACATACTGTCGAACTGATAACCACCTCTTTGAAGTCGGTTAAAACGGAATTTGTTATGTGGGTATTTGTTTAAAATGCTGATACGGTTAAAATCGCTAATATGTACTGTTTTGTATTAAAACGTTGTACTAACCAGAAATTAGGTGAAAAGACCTTAAAGTTTTACCTTAAACATTAATTCTATTCTAGATACGTTCTAGTTGTACACGTAGTACTTGACACAGTTTATTGAAAAAAATACTAACGTATTCCTCACGCATATTTATTATCTAGCCTTACGGATAGATTTTCTTGCAGTAGAAGTAATGGTGATTATAATCTGCGAACGTTCATAAACAAAGCGTTCAGTTCGCCTGAGCGACAAAATGTCGAATATATTTGCATCTCAGTGTGGTCCAAGGTCGTAAAATGAGTTTTATCTTCCTTTTTGCTAGTCGATGTAGGTGTGTCACGTTAATTGAATTTGATGATTGAAATTTTATCTTAGTAAAAGGTTTAGTAGTATTACTTAGAAACTTGCAGATTGTCCACGAATAATTTATTGTTTGAAAGAATTGCCTATACTCGCTACATTGGCTGATGAGGGCGGAGCTGATCTCTTTGCATTAGTAATGGTACTGAGTGAGCACCCACCCACTACAATAGCATTTATTAAAAAGTAGTCCTAACATACTGCAATATCAGTTTGATTCATTCGCAAGATAAATTTACAATTAAAAAAATAGGATTGTTAAGTTACACTTCTTATTATAGTTAAAACTAGTGATCCGCTCCGGCTTCACACGGCTGATTTATGGATCTCAACAACAGCACCACCTTCTAGATCCAAATATCAATGAATCAACCATGTTGGGATCCATTCAAACACACAAGAAATTTTACCAAAATCGGTTGGATGGTTTCAATCTATAACGGACATAATATGTATGTAGAAACATTTGTGTTTTATATAGATAGATTATTTCTACATATATTCTCAACTGCAATTTTTATTTTACATAATATATTTTCAAGGGCAATGGATAAAAGTCAATTTTAACTTATTAATAGGTACATAAAGTGAATTTTCGTAATTTGACTATATAGGTGGTCCGAATAAAATACGATATTGTGTATCGCTTTAGGATTGCGTTTTACATTTTTCATAAAATTAATCCATTATATACCTATATTTGTATGTAATCACGTTACTCAAATTCAATATTCAGTCTTACAATTTAATTTAATTTACAATACTAATAAATGACGTTTAATTTTAAATTCAATAAAATAATATTTACGGAGACGAGAAAACGATCTAGCTAAGTTTCATTTTTGAGAAAATTCGTGTTCTCTGTGTTTTCACGCAAAAAAGCAATGAGCATGAATTTTCCGCGAAGCAATGATTGGTAATTTCGCCACAGTAATAATCTCGACAGTTTAATGGTTAGAGCGTAGAGCTACCACGCCCATAGATATAATATTTCTATGACCACGCCGGAGTGCGTGCTTGTCTTTCAATAACAGCAGATGTCTATTGTGAAGTAAATCGGACAATCGTAGTGAAAATCTCAAAGAAACAACCCCGACTCGTCAACCGATCTTCGCCTTTATGCTCCATGATGCGAGACCATACATTACTCGACAAACCGTTTTAACATTACAAGACTTGCACTTATAAACCATACGTTATACTCTGTACTAGCCAAACCTACTCCTATCTATTACCATTTTTTATGCAATTTGGACAATTTTTTAGAAAAGTTTTGTTGTTAGGAACATTAAAGTATAATGTACTTAAATATTCACAATGCTCAGTAAGTGGCACAAAATATCTTCTAAGACGTTTTAGAGTCGAGAACCCCAGTGGCTTAGCAATGAGTTGCAGCGTTTAGGGTCGCGGGTTCGAATCCCGCACGGAACAGTGTTGTGTGGCCTACAAATAGTTGTTCCGGGTCTGGATGTTTGTCCTTGTGAGATTTTTGTTTGTAAACTACAGGAGAAAATATTAGTGTGGAACTGGAAGTAAGGTTTTAAAAAAAAATGTGAATTTTCCTTTATAGGGCAGAAATATATAAATAACTAGCTTGCCAGGCAGACGTTGTTCTGCCCTTTTCGACGACCCTTTGTCATGTCCTATTAAAAATCCTTAAATTCGCAAAAAAATAATTGTGAGTCAATCAAGGGCAAAAAAACTATCCTATCTCTCAAGTTGGACCAATCTGCACACAGTGTGCAAATTTGAATAAAATCGGTTAAGTTGTTTAGGAGTCCATCGCGGACAAACAACGTGACACGTAATTTATATATATTAAGATGAGAGTACATACTTTTATTAAATAAATATATTTTTTCTCATGAAAAAAGGTGTTTGAATTATTTGATATTGAAAACTACAATTTCATGTCGTAATCTTTAATATTAAATAAGTTTTGTCAAAACATAATTATAACGAACATGAGCTATTAATATTTTAATTCAAATAGTTTTAGATAAGTGCAATTTATTGTAGAGCGAAAGTTTACAATCACATGTTTATTTATTTATAGTACAACCACATCCTAAAAAACATTCACAAATTATACGAGATATTATACTACAAAAACAGCAACTGATATACATGCTTATTATATTATAAAAAAAAACTGGGGTACATTTTCGTTAACAACCTAACACAGTAGGTGTGACATTTTTGTTTAGTTCGTAATTTGGGGGATATTTTTAAATAAGTTAATGTTTTAATATTTTAAAAATTATATTTTTTTAAATGAGGATAACCTCATCCGATATCTCAAAAAATAAAAAATAAACTGCAGATGCCAATTCGTTTGCCAAGCGCGGTAACTATAGCAAAAATCCCCCTATGAGACCAGCTATGGGGGAAGCCAATGTTCAACAGTGGACTAAAGTCCATTAGGCGCAGGGTGCCTTAACGTGCTTTCTGACTCCGGAATGCTTCTGAGAATTTCTTGACAGAAAACTCATCAACTGATAATTTTTTATCTCGATCCGGTATTCGAACCCGGGATCTCATGACTGGCAGTCCCTGTTACGACGACTAGATCGAAGGGACAGTCACAAGCTCAAAAGCGTGGGTTCGTGATTCACAAAGACATTGGTTTAATTGGCAGTCGTCGTGGTTTACAGGCTTTTTAAAACAAGGCAAGTTTACAGTTTTATAATGTATAGTTACGTACATTGTATTTAGTAAATGTTAAAGTGCATTGTAATATGAGTTGTTAGTAGGTTTAACAGAGTTGGTAAAATTTGCTAAGAAATATTTGTTAGTGTTGGTCATTTAATTTTATTATAATATTTGTATATCACATTTGCACACTCTTTGACCTTTTTACTTCAGTTGAAGTACCTATTTATTGGTTTTAAAGATAGTGGGTACTTACGTTCTTGCTCCGAGCATAGAATAAATAATAGCTCTACAGAAGTCCAAATTTAGATTTCTGTGAACAGCTCAGATTAACATTTTTTGCTACTGATTCATATAAAATATTTGTTTAAAACAGAAATTTCCATCTTTTTTTCTTTCTTTTTTTTAACACTAAGATTGTTTATTTGCAGATGGCGGGGGAGTATATACAAATTAGTATGGCTGGATCTACTCGTGTTTTTATTCATATATTATAAACTCAACATTATTTATCGATTGCTGTTGGATGAAGACTCAAAAAGGTATTGCGGAGATTTTATTTATTTATTTAAATTTATGCACTCTTCGCATTATTATCATACTTTATCTCGTACATACACACATACTTTGGATAGCTAGGTAATTGTTTGTTATACCGCTATGCAGGAAAGTGTAATATTTAAAAAATGTGAATCTGAGTGACAGGATGAGAAATTGTGTGATAAAAGAAGAGTGTGGTTTGCAAGATGATGTTGTGACCAGGATTAAGAAAGGAATGCTTCGGTGGTTTGGTCATGTGGAAAGAGTGACAAAGAAAATTTATGTTGCAGAAGTGAACGGCAGAGTCGGAAAAGGACGTCCTAGGCAAAAGTATATCGAACAAATTGGCGATATATATATATATATATATATATATATATATATATATATATATATATACATATGAATGTGGAGGAGGCGAGAGAGGTGTGTCAGGATCTTGCCAAATGGATCTCTGGGTGACAGGCGTGAGTGTTTATGATATGATTATTCATCCAACTATAATTTTCATTTAACATTCTTGGTTGTTTATTCTATAACAGTTGTGGTACAGCTGTTGCAGTCAGAGATTCCACCGCGTGATTACTGCGCCCGGGCGCGCCCATCTGCTTTAATTCAAATATAATATTTATGAACAATTATTGTTAATAGAGGAATACGTTTTTTCCGGGTCGCCTATCAAAATTTGGTGCGACAATTTTAGGTTTAGGTATTTTTAATTAAAATTTATTAAATGTTTTTTGTTAACAATTTTTCCACTTGTTATTTGAAGGAAAACAAATAGGAAGGTTTTCAGCAGCGTCTTCGTAATAATAACTGAAAAATAAATAACTGCGGCTGCCAAACTGCCTGCTAAGCATGGCACCTATGGCAAATATGGCGGATATTAGCTTACAAGGCAATCTATGAGGGAGGCCTATGTTCACTTTGTGGACTTTTACTAGGCTGTAATGGTAAAGAGTGGCTACTTTTAATTCAGCCACACGGCCTAGATAACCTGGTGTTAACAGGTGTCTCTGTTGAAATTATAAATGTGTAACATAATAATGAATCAAACATCAAATTTAAACAATTTTTTGATAGAGTAAGTTTGCCTATTAAAAAGTGGCCGCAAATATGGATTGCCTCCTATTAAAGGTACGCAAGACGCAAACGCGAGGCAGAGTTAGCGTAACACATCATCTATCAGACATGGACGCAGGTGATATGAAGCTACGGCATGCGGCAGTACATATTGTTGTTAGTTAGCAACAACAACGTCATTTTTGGAGAATTTAATGGGTTTAAAAGTAGTAATCATTCGGTGGAATCTCACACTACATGATACATAAGAAATTAAATGTCATTTCGTCAATGTTTCCCGTGGTAAATATATAAATAAACGTTCGCCTAAAATTTCATGGTGCACCAGCAAATCGAGTGCTGAGTATCGTGAAATTGTCAATTGGAACGTCACGGCGATAAAGGAAATTATTCTAAGTCTGAGGAAACCTGCATTATATAAAAAATATACACAGGACATGTGAATTCCGAGCGTACGCAAAGAGAAGGGCTGTCTCTTTCTATTCTAAAACCTTCTAAGAATTGAGAGGAGGCCTACGCCCAGCAGTACGACATAATATAGGCTGGTTTTATACTTTCGTCATTGTTATGGAAAATATCGGCAAAATTTTTTTTCAGAAACATTTGGCACGACGTGATATATATGTTTATATTTTTTATCAATAATGGGCTCACTCTTGACCTCCATCTGGCCCGGCGCCAAAGATGAGGTCTACAATAAAGCTAGCTTACCCAGGAAAAACCCGTTAAGACGCATCTTGAAGAGGTTAAGGTTATATGCACTCGGAAAAACAGACGCCGGCAGGGAATTCATTTCCATGTCTGTGAGCATTATAAAAGATGATATATAGCGCTTAGTGCGCATATTCGGAGTGTCAACCAAGTGTGGATGGTAACCTGCAGGGCGACTGGTACTCCGGAAGGCAAATGGAGATGACGGTATGAGCTTATGAAGCTCGTAGGCACACTCTCCGAAGTACAATCTGTAGAAGACTGACAAATGAGCAACTTGGCAGCAGTGAGTTAAGCTGGGAAGCTTAGTTTCCACCAGCTTTTTGTCGCCGATAAGCCTCTTGGCTCTGAGTTCCATTGAGTCGAGTCCGTCAAGTTGATAATTTGTGGAGCCATCCCAAGGGTGACTACTACAATACTCCATGCATGTTCGGACTTGAGCTTTGTATAAAGTTAGAAGCTGAACAGGCATGAAGTATCGCTTCACCTTACTTAGAATACCCAGTTTTTTGGCTGCAGTTTGTGTTTCGACTCATTGTTAGCGCCAAAGTTGAGGTTAACACTCAACTGCATGCCGAGAGGCTCAAGATGATCAGTAACCTCTACAGATGCACCTCGGAAAGTAGAAGTCAGATCGTTTTGGCGTCGTTGAAAATAACCAAATTGTTACCCCATTTGGCGACTAGACTTCGATCGGCATTTTAAAAATACAGATGGTTATTTCACGTTGGTCTATTCGATTCTCATATGTGGCAAACAACTTTTCACATTATCTTTGAATGCAGTATTTAACTTTTAAAAATAAATTAAGATGTAGATAGGAAACTCTGCTTCGTAAGTCACCATAATTACCTATCTACAATATTCAAAGTATTTTCCCTCCGCAAGGTCTTCGTGATAGTAAATCAATAATAATAAAAATGCAATACCAACCCGCTCGCCAGACGTTGCAACTATGGCAAAGCTGCCGCCTATGAGGCAATGTACAATGTGAAATTGTTTTAAATGCCTATGTTCAGCCGTCGACTTTGATAGTTGTAATAATAGATAGTATCAAAAAGTTTATTCCCTATA
The DNA here is from genome assembly GCA_036936625.1 of Parnassius smintheus behrii. Taxonomy (NCBI): domain Eukaryota; kingdom Metazoa; phylum Arthropoda; class Insecta; order Lepidoptera; family Papilionidae; genus Parnassius; species Parnassius smintheus. The sequence continues at coordinate 29,458,074 of JAUPFT010000003.1, read as the reverse complement.
GCCGAAATAAAACGGTAACTGCAGTGAACGGAAAAAGGCACGAATATAATGAAATGTTAAAAAAATATTATTTCATATTTCAAAATGTTGTTACCGACGTAGTTCTTTCGGGACGATACAGTTACAAAAATAGGCGTTACTCAGGGCTCAATTCTCGACCCACTTTCATTTTCTTATATACTCGTATTTGCTGATAATACTACATAAAATGATATTTTTCCAACCTGTCATTGCACGTCGGTAGCAGCATTTATTAACCGACTCTATTAATTCCATTTCTGTTTATAGAAAATGGGTCATAAACGAGCACACAGTCCGCCTGGTGGTAACTAGATGCAGTGGCCCATAGACATCTACATTTATCATCATCGATAAAGAATCGAAATGAGATGCGTTGTCACCACCCCTCAGGTCTAGGATACCTCGATTCCAGTAAAAAGGGGTGTCCGGTTTTCTACACTCAACACACAAAACACAGCAGCGTTAAGCTGCTATTTTACGCTGGTATTCTGTCAGAGCGTGGTCTTACCCTGGTCGAGCCGGCCTATTCGTGCTATAACTATAATATAACTGCCACATGGCTCTACCACGTAACAATTATTGTCAACCTTGTGGTACTTTCTTCATGCAGGATGTTTGAAGGCGTGGTGAACTACTGCAGTTTCCACGGCAACGTTATACCGCTGTCTTTCGTGCTCGGTTTCTACGTGACGGTGGTGATGAACCGCTGGTGGAGTCAGTACACAACTATACCCTGGCCCGATTCTATCGCGGTCTTCGTCTCTGCAACTATTCACGGACAGGTTTGATTAAATCATTGATTTTCAACCGACTTCAAAAAAGTAGGAGATTCTCAATTCGACTGTATTTTTTTATATGTGGTGAACCGATTTTGATGATTCGTTTTTTATTTGTAAGCTGGTGCTTTTCATATGGTCCCATATAAATTTGATCAATATCTGACCAGTAGTTTTTGAGTTTTATTTATATTGAAGTCGGTTGTACAAGATTTTTAATTTAACCACTTGTATTAATCCAAAACTTTAAAATGTTTGCTTGAAAACTTACTGATCTGATCTAAGAGAAGACTTTTGGTAACTTACGAGTATAAACCACAATCAACATGATTGCCTACTGTTGGTCATAGTACTGGTGGTTGAACAGGAAAATAGTAGTGTTAATGCATTGCTGTAAGCTATATTAAAGAAAACATACCGCTTAACAGCAAAGATGCAATAAAATTTCTAATCTTAATGAAACAGTTCGCTTTACTCGTAAGTAATTAGTTGCGCCTGTTGCGTCTTGGTATTTAACAACCACATTTAATTTCTTTTTATAAGTAAGTTTATTGTAACAATTTTACCATTTTGTATCTCAGAATATTGTTATTGACTACTAGCTCTAAGTGTCATGCAACGTTGTGTCAAAATTTCATAGCAATTGATGAAGAACTTTCAGAGATGAAGTGTCCGTTTACGAATACGTATAATAATGTTACGAGCTTGAGGTTCGTGACAATAAAAATGGTTCGAGACTAGATGGCGCTAGTGCCGTCGACTTGAGAGCGTAACACTAATAAGGAAGGTATAATTTATTTTATTAAATAAAAGTGTTCGTAAATGATCGTTTGTTTATTATAACTCTTTTTCTAACGGTTCTGTTAGGTAAACATAAGAAAAATAATTCAGTCTTGTTACGCTTTTTGATAAAAAAAATTGGTCAACTAGATATCTAAAGATGTATTATTAGTTAGGTAACTAACGAACTATTAGTTAGGTCACTATGTGGTATTGTCGTGTCCTGCAATAGCTGTTTTATAGGATAAGAATCACAAACGAAGACACAGTCCACCTGATAGTAAGTGGAAGCTGAGGCCCATAGACATCTATATTTATCCTTGAAAATAATCAAATGCAGATGCGTTGCCACCCCAAGAAATAGGATGTAATGCCTCATTTTCAGAAAAAAAGGATCTCCATTTCCCTACACTCATAATACTGTTGCGCGCCTAAGTTAACGTATGGTACCGGCACTAGCGCCATCTAGTGTTGGGGAACAGAGCGATGAGGGCTTTCTAGAAAATGCCATTCCTGAACTTTTTACCAACAGCGACATCTAGTAGAACAGAACTAGAATCTAGAACAGAAGAACTAAGCTTTCTAGAAGCCCCACACTCGAGCTTTCTGCGCCTGGTCGGTTGGCGCCCGTATTTGCTAGAATATTCTGGATGTTTCGGTGGAAGAGCCCTTTATAAAGCCGTTGATAGCCTCGATCGGGGCAGTATTGAATTTGGCGAGACAAGCGAAGCTTCGGAGCGAAATAAAGTGAATCAGTGTGATTAATTATTAGTGTCTTTTAAGTTTTAATTAGTGTAAAGTGAATTAAAGTGTTAATTTTGGTAATTCAATCGGCAGTTTTTACTGTCACGAACCCTAAGCTCGTAACAATACGAAACATAGCTTAATGCAGCATTACGCTGTTATTTTACGCTGGTAATCTGTGAGATCGTGGTCCTTCCGCGGTCGATCCGACGCATTCGTGCTACGACATAATATAGCTGCAGCGTGTCTCTAGCACTACTTAGCTAGCTGACTGTACAGAAATGGTAGTGTGAACTGTAAGCTAACCGTCTTGTTAGGTCATTTGCCATAGTTGCCACACTTGGCAGGGGTTGGCACCCACGGGACTATATGGGGTAGTGGTTTTACAACGCCACAGCACAGTAAATAGATCTTATTATATTTATATGTAATAATTTTATTAAAACCTCTTATCTAGACCTACATAGAAGATAAGTTCCCAAGTGATATCAGTGTTACGTAAGACTTATATTATGTCGTTTCTTGGAAGTGGAATAGTGTCGTTTATTCAGATGATTAACGCAAACATTGTCATGGACAGATAGCAGATGTTCGTTAACAGTAAATCAATCGTAAACACCGTGCACACCGCGAACAAACAATGTATGTATGTCTACGGACAGGTGATGAGGGATGGCTTAATCAGAGGTCCGAATGGCAAACCAAGAACTCAAAACACAGCCTTGGGATGGATTGTTTCAGATCCTATACACCAGCAGCTTGGTGTAAATCAAATCTCATCCATACAGTGTTATCATAATATATCATAAACATGTACTCTCACATAGAATATATTGTTGCTTAAAAGATTCTGATAACTGGAATCTGATTCCTTTAACGAAAAATACTGTCACAATAAGAGTTACGTTGTGAGGAATTTTATGAACAAACAACACAAAAAGATCCAACCGGGAGGTATGTCGTAAAACTTCCTTTCCGAGATGAGGATCCACATAGATATTATATTTATCAAAAAAGCGAGATCTTACGATATGTGATGGTGGGTTTTGACTAACCTTTTTTATAGAATAAGGGTGACAAACGAGCACACAGTTCACCTGATGGTAAGTGGATGCTGTGGCCCATAGACATCTACATTTTATCATTGGTTAAAATTCAAAATGCAGATGCGTTGTCACCCGTGAGGACTAAGATGGAATACCTCCTTTCCAGTAACCTCCTTCCAGTTCGCTTTTTTTATTGTTAATCAAAAACAAAAAAGAAAGAAAAGGAATAGGCGTATGCGATCGTTTTTGGCAAAGAGGCCGCAATTTTCATTGTGTAAAGAATTAGATGATATATTATTCAAAAACTTTACTAGAATGTCACGAACAGACTTTGAATTACTTTCGAATAAATAAAATTTGAAATAATTTTGCGGCCTGCCGTCTTGCTACACGCGGCAGCAAGACGGCAAGCCGCAAAACAAACAAGTGCGAATGAGATATATACAAAAATTGCTAGGAATTTCCAAGCCCATTGGATATTCGTCAATTCGTATCTGCGACATTGAGCGATATGAAATATCTGGAGCAATTAGAAGCAATATCGCCGAAATAATTGCCGCAATTTGCGCCATTGCTTTGAAATTGCTCCATTAATTGCTCCAGATCGGTCCATTCGTGTCGCCGAGCAATTATTGCCCTCGTGTAAGCGCACCTTAAGAGCGTGGATGGTAAGACCATTCTCACCGTTCGCGCCGACCCATTTGTGCTACAACTATAATATAGCAGCAGCGTGGCTCTACCACCTAAATAGTAATCTTAGTATGTCATGCAAAATGATTAATGCGGTAGAACGTATCATGCAATAACTATGTATATTTGCTTCGTATTTTGCGCTAATTAATATTGTCTATTGTCTATTGTGTGACTGTTAATTAGGAGCGCGAACGCGATGTGTCAACAACTAATGGAACCCAATTGCTGAAATAATCTGACCATACCACTTTAATTTACGCAGATGTAATTAGGAAACTTCGAAAAGCGGTGTCAATGTTTGAGCCCTAGCAGCAGTAACGGGAGTGACTAGAGTTAATTTGATTCCTAGCAAACTTATCGAATCGAATTTAAATTTAGTACAATTTACCATAAGCCGAAAAGAAGGGGTCATAGAATGTCTATTTTATTTTTCTTTGACGAGGATAAATCTACGGGGATCCTAGAGTCAAAATACCATATCCAGTGTGCACATTTGCATAACTTTTACCATTGTTATTTTGTTAACGCTCGCTTTGTTCTTTCTCAATCTGGTTAAATGGAAAAAAAAGAAAAGATAATATAATATGTGTATATTATTTTAGTTTTACGTATAACAGACGGCGTCGTTTTTGTGAACGCAACGTTGTGGCAAAATTTGAAATTACGGTGCAGAACTGGCCTGTGTTTGATAAACTGCGACAAATATTATTGTAGAAAAATACTTCGAATTTTAAAACGAAATTGTAAAACCAGTGTGCGTTGCTAATGATAACTTACGGAACTGAAACATTGAACTGCCGAAGTTCAAAGTCACTCAGTGTGCGATGGAAAATCTTATGCTCTGAATGTCGTTGTGGAAAAATCTGTAATAAGAACATCCACAGAATAACAAGAGTAATTGACGTAGCCCAGCAGATCGAGCAACCTGCAATCAATTGGGAAAAATGTTCTCAAATGGCAGCCTTGCGCTGGAAAGTGCACTATTGGGCAAACCCTCACTAGATAGAGCGACTACCTGATGAAACGCCGGTAGTCAATGGATGCAGGTGGCTCAGGACCGTACTAGGTAGCATCTATGAGGGATGCGTATGTTCATAAGTGAACTTGTGGTGGACTGTAGTGACAGGCATAGTGAAGAACTTTCGAATATTAAAGATTTCGAACAAACAAACACACACTTGTATTAATATAGATTAGACTATTGTTTGACCTATTATGTATTCTGTGGTTTAACTTAAGTTCGTCTTCGTAATCGGTTCGTAAACGGGAAAAAGTAACATTGGCTGTGTCGGTATTGGTTGCGGATTTGTTTTATGCCACAAACAAATGTAACAAGTACCGATTACTATGTCTGGTAAATAATATAGTTCCGGTCTGGATTAGGGTTGACACCCGTTGGTACTTTATAATAAAAATAAATATTGTACGTTATTTGGGGCAAACGTATACTTTATGACACCAAAAAGTACATGAAAATACTTTATTTTACCTATTTAACAAATTTCAAGGTTTTATTTTAATACTTAGATAATAAAAGAACGAATTATATACAGGCGAAATATTTTTCTATGCAGTAATTATTTGGTTAATTTATATACAAAATAGCGTGCATGTCTGCGATTCATTACCGTCACTTTAGCGTCAAAATAGGAACAGAGTATAATCTTAATTTCATATTGTGTGTATAAAATAGCATGCCAAATAAATAATACTTTATTTACTCAAAAAAAAGGTGGCAACCCTATTCTGGATATTTATTAACCTAGGCAAATTCCATTTTTTGTATTGATTTCTGGCTTTGTAGTCCACTGCACTGCTACGCCTTAAATTCTATGTTTCTTTATGAAACAACAACGGTTAGTGTGAACCCTTGCAATTCGTAGGTGGAGAAAGAGGTGACGCAGAGGGTGACGAACTTAACCCCAAAACTTAACCCTTAACCTTCCCCCTGAAATGTACTGCGTTCTAAATATAATGTGATTAAAATCTACGTAATGTTTATTTTTAACGTTTTTACAGGATGAACGTGGGCGACTAATGCGGCGCACAATTGTACGATATGTCTGTCTTTGCCTTACTATGGTGCTAACTATGATCTCACCTCGTGTTAAGAAACGTTTTCCAACCTTAGATAATTTAGTTGAAGCTGGACTTCTATTAGACAATGAAAAAACAATACTCGACAATCTTAATAGTAAATTTCCTAAGCCCTCAAAACATTGGTAAGTCGTCGTTTTAACTAACAATAAATATAAGCCCTTGTCAAAGCAAATGTAGGCCAAGATAAAATTTCAGTCGGAGTCTCAGTGTCGATCTCAAACAAATGATATTAAATAAAATAACAATATTTCTCTCTAATGTAATCAGCTTAACATGGCACCTGCAAAATACTATTTTATACATTTTTACATATTTTGTTTGTCTATAACTTTACTCGACGACGACGACATATTCTGTGTACAAAATAAAAAAAAGATCTATACCGAAGACCTGAGGACACTGATTTGAGACACGTAATGATCATCATTATTATTATATCGATATCGAGCGGGTATCATATATCAGTGAAACCTTGGTACATAGCCCAGAACCCGCTTCTGGGTAACATAACTGAATAACGACGAATGTTAGAATGATTGTAATGCCACAATCGCGCAAACACGGAGACACACGCTTATCCTAACTTACGCATTGCTATTGAGGCTTTGTCAAGAACACGACATAAGTACAATACATAGATAAATGTAAGGTTCTTGTAGGAGTTATAACCTAGGAAAGCGACTTTGATATTCACGTACTCAGGCAACTAGCATTAGTCTGAACACTAATAATAGTTGCAATGGGTGTGTAATACGCATGTTAAAAAAATGAAATGTTACCGTAAACCTACTACGACATTGCATTAATAAATTAATTTAAAAGTTTCTACTATAGTGTAGAAGCTGCGAAAAGAGATCAATGAGAGTTCTTGGCCTATTTCTGCATTGCGTAAAAAGTCATAATCGGACAGGGTAATATACATTACTTTGATGATTATCCTTATTTACTCTTTTGAACATTTTAGGTTACCCATTGTGTGGGCGACAAGTATAGTGACGAGAGCTCGAAAGGAAGGAAGGATAAGGGATGACTTCGCGGTGAAAACGATCATCGACGAATTAAACAAATTTAGAGGTCAAGCTGGATTACTGCTCAGTTATGATACTATAAGTGTGCCTTTAGTGTATACACAGGTAAGGTAGATATTAGATATTTTTTTAATTATGGTAATATTGTTACTTTGGATGTGATAGCCGTGTGTCGTAGCAGTCAGAGTGCCTGGCTTATTACTCTGCAGGTCTCGTGTACGAATCCCACTTAATTAACTTTTTATGCAATTGTAACGTGCCGGAGAGGAGGCATTGTATCGTATATGCCTGCTTGATTTTTGATCTTTAATGACTTATTAAAACATATGAGATAAACGTAAATTGCCTTTAAAGAGTTGTAGTTTAAGAGATTCGTTAAGAGATAACCTTGGCGGCGTATTTAGGTTCAATTTTGTCTGAAAAGTCCCGCTACAGAAAAGGGTATCGACCCAGACAGACCGGCGCGGCGCGGCGTCGGAAAAAATATATGTATATACATACCTATGTATATTCTGCGTTTATACGGTTAGCCATTTCGATTTTACAATTTCATCGGACTCAGGGACATCCAGGACGTAATCTATTTAAAGGAGGACAGGTGATCATTTTCATTATGCCTGATGATGATGATGATGGTGTTGATTATTGATTACTGATAATTACTTGTCGTCCCTGAACGTCGGGTGTTGGGTATGTTGTTCCTACACACGAATCTTTGTTAGTAGCGCGACCAGGGTCTAGGAATATGACTAGCATTTTTTGACGTGTGGTAGCGACGTAAAGAAATCCACCATTTTATTTCGGTCCGTGGGTTTCGTATGAGGCGACTATAGTAAAAGCCGGAAAGATTACATATATTACCTATTAATTATTAATCACCAATTAGTGTAAGCCAACTGTAAAATACCCAGGCCAGAAACTGAGAGCAGTGACAAAGGTGCGAGACATCTACTACTGCGATCGACAAACCTCCTGTTAAGTGTCGATCATGGCAATCCTTCTTTCAATGGGGGAGGCACATGTCCAGCTGTGGACAAGCTGATGAAGAAACTTTTTTTTATAATAATGAAATTTTTATTTGGCTCACGTAAAGAAATATAGTAGGGCGAGATTTGTTACTGAACAATATTCGGTAAGGTCGCGGGTTCGAATCCATCATTCGACTACTGTCGTGAACCACTCCTAACACAAGCATTTTCAGCTTACCAGGAGTGGTTAAAGGAAATATTAGTAATGTTAATTAATAGGATTACTAATATTTATTTTTTAATTTAAAAAAATATTGTTTGTCTCGCTGCTCCGTGTGCTATTTATTAACCTACTTCAAAAAGGAAGAGGTACTCGATTTGATTGAATTTCTTTTTATGTGCGTCACCTCAGAACTTTTTTCTAGGTGGACCGATTTTGATGATTCGTTTTTTATTTGAAAGCTGATGCTTTTCATGTGGTCCCATACATAATATGTATAAATTTGATCGAGATCTGACTGGCAGTTTTTGAGTTATCCTTAATGATGCATATTTAATTGACTTTGACTACGTTGATGATGTTCTCATTTTATTTATATTGAAGTCGGTTGTACAAAATTTTTTAATTTTACTACTTGTTATTTGAGTTATCGAACTTAACATGACTCCGAAATTTTTTCTTTATTTATTAGACGTGCAAGTCCAGTAATGTTCCTCCACGGTTGATTACGTGGTAAATAAGCAACGAAAATTATAGTTTAGGATTTCGGTGACGCCGCGTAGGCCGGCACCGATAAAATGGCAAATCTATCTCTAAAAAAACATCATTCTGCTGGTAATGTAGGTTATGTTTTAAAATAACTCACGAGAGATACCCACTTTTCCATCAAAATTACAAAAGAAATGATTGCGTGCATATTGTATTTTAAAGATTTATTTAAAATTGAACTAACCTAAACGCCGGCACCATTGAAATTGTTAATTGCAATATTAAGTACTGATTTACCTCGTCTTCGGCGGTAAAGGAAAACATCGTGGGGAAATTTGCATGTCTGAGAAATAAGAAAAAAAAAATATATTTCGAAGACATGTGAAGTTTGCCAACACGCGTTGGCGCAGCGCGGCGGACACTTCCTTGCTCTAAAACCCTCTCAGAAATGAGGGGAGGCCTGTGCCCAGTTGTGGGACATATATGATGTAACTTTAATTAATGTTATCAAAATAGCTAAATATACAATTTTCTTTTAATTTTTTTTTCAAATTACTCATATACCTAATAAACACACAAATAAACTTACATCTTTTTGTAAAAATTACATCTGCGTACGCGGTAATTTCGAGACGAATATTCATTGCATTGAGTGTTATATGTACTTATTTGAATACTTTTCTTAATTTATAAAAATCGGTAAACATTTTAAAGTTTAAATTCCAGGCTCTCTGATCGTTTAAATACTGAACCGAAATAGGACTATTGTTTTTTTATATCATTGGGTGACGGACGAGCACACAGCCCACCTGATGGTAAGTGGACGTTGTGCCCCATAGACATCCACATTTATCCTCAACTAAGAATCAAAATGCAAATGCGTTGTCACCCCTGAGGGCTAAGATGGAATGCCTCGATTCCAGTAAAAAGTCCCCAATTAGTATATTATGTTATAATCATATTTATTACATACACTGAACTTTTAGTTAAACATTTTTACGCACTGATTATTTATCAAATTAGTTATACTAATTCCGGAAGAATGTTGTGGTCACAGTACAAATCCATGAACGCAAAGACTAACGTGCTTGAAATAAAGTTCATTTTTCTTTATCTTTATTGAATGACAACTAAAATGGTAATAATACTAATAAAACTGCACTCTTAAAAGTCTTATTGCCTAAAGTTACGGTTCATTTAAGTTTGATTTTAATTATTTTTGGGATAAAAAATTACCTATATTAAAAATGATAGGAATCGATTCAGTAAACGATTCTGAACAGACTACTTTCTCAAAATGCGTTAATTATGTTACGTGTTGTATATGCTTCTCTACATATTTTTAGAAAATAATTTCATGTAATGAAAGGGGTGCCGCGCCGCGTCCTTGTATCGTCCGCGTTCAGTGACCCTTCGTGTGACTCGCTCCTTCGGTAGAATTTGATTGAGTTCTTTCTTCTTCAAATCATTAATTTTCCATTAATAAGTTAATGATAAGAAATGAGTAAACGATTCTAAATTGTTTCCCGATTTTTATAAACCGTAATTACGTATACATTAAGATACATTAAGAAACATTAACTACATACAATTACATTGTATTACATAATATATGTACGTCAGCTACCTACTTGGTGCATTTTATGGCACTTTCTCACTCTTATCGATCCCTCGTAATGTCGCGAGCTTTTTAATAAGCATCCATTACTAGAATTCGATTTCATGTTTTCGTTTGTTTTTAGCGTTAGCGACGTGGGGGGGGGGGGTGTATCTATCTATTACCAGCCTTTTAGTGTCAATTTTCAATTAACAAATTCGTGCTATTGTAATAAGAGCACAATAGTCGGTACATTTGTTTTAATAGATATGCCAAATGCACTTTTTAATTTATTATTTTTAAATACGAACAAAAAGGCCGTTGTGGCTGAAATTCCAGCCGCCTTGTACGTAGGTCACTCAAGTCTTGAGAAGCTCGAAATTTAAAAATGGAACGCACGCGTGTTATATAAAAGCAAATTTGTTTAAAAATAGAACTCCATAAGCCAATAGCTTAATGTTAAAAAAAAAAATAAAGTTCTATTAATTTTCCTGCATCGCTTTCCGCGTTTTTCTTTTAAAACGATGGATCTTAACCGTGAACATTTGCGCGCTATGATCTATTATGATTTTAAATTTGGTTTAACCGAACAATTACAGCTCCATCACGCACAACAATTTTTAGGGGGTTTGCTGAGTTCAAAAGTGTCTGTGACTAGACATAGGAAACACAGATATCGAGGTGACTTTACAAGTGATCCAATTTTGATAATTCTGGCAATTCCTAAATTGAACCCACGCGGGGAAGCCGCGGGTAAAAAGCTGATTTTTATTATAATTTTCGTTTTCACAACTTCGAACATAAACTTCTTTTCAGTTATCTGAATAACTCTTACCTTCCGGTTGTAACACAAATTAGCATTGCGTATGATGATATCGGTGCTAACACAAAAGAACAATATACTTCACAAATACTGTTCGTGTTTGTTAATTTTCCGAGAACACAAAGAAAAATATTTTTTTATAAGACCAAACAGGTTAAAGAGGCCAACTGTGCTATAGGACTTTTTAATAAATTATCAATAATTGTTTTCTATAAAAACAATATGTTAACCCTGTCATATAATGCAGGGTAAACAAATATCTTTCTTGTGGCAGTATTGAGTCTTACAATTGTATAAAAAAGACATATCTCCACCACCAAACAATAGTAGCCGTGTCTCCATTGTTGTGTGAGTATTCTCGGCGCCCATCCATGTTAGGACCATCGTGCAAAATATTCAGAAAGGTTGTACCCGTTCATCTGATCTATCTGATCTGATTTGGTAACCGTCTCTTTGATAAACGGAAATCTTCCAAATCTCTAACCTACGTTTTTTGTTTCAAATTTTCCGCAGTGGTTGCCTAGACAGGCGCCGCCGACCGGCCGCCTAGGGCTTCTGCTTTGCTTAAAGTGATTGTACCTACTAGTGGTATCATGGTAATCATTGTTTTATCAGGGAAAATGTCTCTTAAACTAAAGCCATCTCTTCCGAAATGGTTTGAGGAGGTTTTTCCCGCTTAGAAATGATTAATGACATATATATAAATATAAATCCAATCTTTTAAAGTCACGATAAAATAGCATAGATAAATATATTTACTACTCAAATATACTCAATGCTCGCAAAAAAAAAAATAGATAAGAATTTTATAAGTCCTTAATGGCAACGTGGATAACAATACTAAACTACAGACGTAGTACAGATAGATAAGTTAGGTAGTACTTTTCTCTTTATAAAGGTCACAAGCCAAGCGTCGAAAGTGATGATGATGATGTATTTAAGCCAGAAAGATATTATGGCCTCCAATAGATGGCGGTATAGGCATCTCGTTTATGCTAGACGTAAAATATCCGGATTATATATTAGTAGTAGTATGTTGTTATCCAGATAGGCGATGAACAGCAGCGTCAAAGATGCGAGATGATATTGCAATCGTCATTCGCTTGCCAAGCGGCGTGACGGATAAGGCAAATCCCTCCTATAACGGGTAAGGTCCATATCCAGCAGTGGACTCTCTTTGTCAGTGATCAGTGTGGACAGATTAAAAATGAAAAAGTTTTTGTAAGAAAAAAAATGTTGTATTTATACATGGTTAAACTGAAGCCATTGGCATCCATTGTAACTACTCCACTGATATTGAGGAATATTTTAAAGTAAATTAAATAGGTTACGAAGTTACGATGTAAAAAAAGTTACAACAAAAATAGTAAAACATAAACTAAGTATGCCGTTTATCTACCTTAAGAAATCTACCCTAGGGTCGATACTCGGAAACGCGTGTCCTTTATCCACCCCCGAGCCCCAGACGGGGTGGATAATCGGAATTCACTTTTTCATTGTAGTTCCGCCTTTTTACCCCAAGTATAGTTCAATAGAAAATAATATATTATTGATTAATTTTTAATAACCCACAAACTTAAACGAAAATCATATTACATATTGCATTTAAACCAAATTTAACTTCTTCCTTTTCAATAATAATAAGTAATTTATAAAAATTGCAATATGTCCATCCCTAATTATTTCATTATTGAGTAGACCTAATTGTATAACCTTGATAAATTCACCTCTTTTGATATACACTTGTAATAGTTTTTTAATTTTTTTTTGTCACAACATATGTGTTGCAACAAAGAAATTTAGATGCGATAAAATGGGCTTTTTTTGCAAGCAATACAAAAACATTACTAAATTTGGAGGTTTGTCTTTAACCTAATTTGAAATAGTTTTATGCCAAGATTCTAATGTAGTTCTGTGAGGCACTCCGAATGAATTCCAAACAACCACATAATTTTCGTCGTTGCACCATGGCTTTTCAGAATAGTTATTTCAGAAACGCTATCGTATTTATCATCATTATTCAAAAAAGATTTTATAAACAGCTATCATGTTTCTAATAACGACTATACACAGGCGAGGGATAGAATCGGAAGAATAATAATATACTAATTCCAATTATCCACTCCATCTGGGGTGGATAAATAAACACGCTTTTCCGAATATCCACTCTAGGGTAAATAAACAGAATAACTCGCCAAGTACCATGACGTCGTGATCACTGAAGAGTGTTGCTCGTAAACATTCACGGATTTGTTCAATTTATTCCTTCCGGATTTGTTTAATTGTTACCCTGAACTTGTCTGCTCCGACAATTGCCCTTGACCGATAAACATTTTGAGAGGTCACGTTTTATTGTTGTTTAATATTTTTTTACATTGTTAGTTTAAAAGGATGCCTTTGATTTCAAATTCACCCTGTGTAACGTAAAGCCTGATTGTATCGAATATTTTGTAGGTGATGTAGTACAGGCTCTTAAGTATTGCACGAGAGTTTTATCTGTCCCAAGGAAATAAGGTCTTCGTAGTGGTTGTTGTGTCTATTAATGATAATTAGAAATGTTTTGTATTCATTACTGACTACAAAACAAACCAACTAACTTAAATTACTAGCTTTAATAATTTTTATCGTTTTAATATTACTATGTTTTATCGTTTCTTACTTATTTACTACTTTACTTTTTATCGGGCATTGTAAATGCCACAAAATTTGCTATTTTGTATAGTAGTTAAGAACTATTGGGTATTAACGCAAATAGTTAGTTCGTTTTGAAATTAATAAAGTAGTGCATTAATATTTTGTGTTTTTGTTTCGATTTTCAGTGAATGTCAAACAATGAAAAAAGTAGTACTTTTTTGTTTTAGGTTGTCACTATAGCCGTGTACTCATACTTCATAACCTCCGCATTGGGCAGCCAATGGGTGGATAATAAATTGCAGTCGGCAGGCAGCGATGTCTACATAAGTAATATAGACCTTTATTTCCCCATATTTACTACTCTAGAGTTCTTCTTCTACATGGGCTGGTTAAAGGTGGCGGAAACTTTGATTAATCCATTCGGAGAAGATGACGACGACTTCGAAGTAAACTGGCTGATTGATAGAGATTTACAGGTTTGTATGAATTCAAGTGTAAAAAAATGACATTCGTAAAAAAAGTAAAATAATATTGTGTCAACATATAAATAACTAAGTTATGAATGAAATTAATAAGGTAATAAAAAAACAACTGCAATTTCGTCTAAATCATTATAAAGTACGCTCTGCCCACTTATATCCACAATTATGAATAATTTTAATCGACATTTTGATCTATCTTTTTTTTCTAATTATGATATAGATAGTTGAAATTTAGTTTTAGAGGTTAATTTAAAAAAATATTGAAACAATAGACGAATGCAAAAACAAGGTTTAGCGCAATTTTGTTTCAATTGAACTAATTAATATGATCCTTGGTTGATTGCATTTATTTGCGTAAGTAGGATTATACATTTTGTATTATTGTGCTAAAGTGCTAAACTAAATTTATTGGAGACATTTAATAAAGATATAAAATGGCTAAAGCGTATGAATATTTAATATAACTATTGAGGTAGCTTTGCACACGATCAAGTGTACCTAATATACAAAGATGTTAAGCACTTTGTGATATGATATCCTGCAACGATGACGATGCTATTTTTACTGACTTAAATAGACAATAAAAAAACAACCGACTTTCTCATTTTATGATTTACTGGTTACTGCAATATATTATCTCTAGTCGTATTATCTACCTACTAGAAAATGACAGTTTCGTTTGTTTTAAATTATATTTCAATTTTCCTGTAATCTATACAATGAAGTAAATAAAATTAAAGTGTCTGTATGTAATGTCAAAATAACAGCTTTCAACTAAATGCATATTATGAAAGTATATTCGGTACAATTTCTAAAACGTTTGTCTGCCTGTCTGTCCATTGCTTGGGAATGTCTGGACCATAGAATACTATAATACATACATAATAGAACGGCGGAGTGGGCGGAGCCCGTGTAGCTAATAAAATGTCACTAACACGTCAATTCACACGTATAAATGTCAACACGAGATGTGTTTTGACGTTACAATCGTTTCCAAATTTCGCATGCAAATTATTTAGAAAACACCAAATTGCACCCTATTAACAAATAAATATGTATTAAAATTTAATGATGATCTTGAACATTAATCAAAAGTCTAAAATGTGTAAATTTACTCAGTCTGTCAACAGCGCGAATTGGGTTTGGCGACGCCAATCCTCGTATAAAATAAAGTTGACAGCCATTCTATTGTGTATTATAGTATTCTATGGGCTGGACCGATTTTGACGCGACTTCCACTGACAGATAGCTGATTTTATAAGGAGTAACGTAGACTACTTTTGTTTTAGAAAAAGAATGCGATTTCCACGCAAAAAATGAAAACCCATGAAATCCAATCGTAATAAATTCCACGCGGGCGAAGTCGCAGGGAATAGCCAGTTTGTAATTAATTAGTTAGTTAGTAATTATGTATCACAAGTTAGTAATTTATTATCACTGGCCTTGGCGTGACTGTACGTGCAATAAATGAGTTCGCATCATGCTATACAACAACTATGCCTTTGATTAATTCCGTATTCTTAGTGTGTACTTCCACAGTGTAACAAGAGTTAACTACTTAAGTTTTAGCCGTAATCATTTTAAATAGATAAGTAAAGTAGTTCTCGTTTAAGTGATGCTTCGGATACTAAGATACTACGACTTGTTTAGGAACTACACGATAACGAAAACGAAACTTAGTATCGAATAGAAGGTTTTCCAGAAAATCGTACTTAGTTACTTCATACGCTTTTTAAATTTGTATTAAAATATACTCAAGGACAAATTTAGAGGAAAACAAAATAGAAGGTTTAACTTACTTTAAAAAAAAAAAAGAAAATAATGGTACTTTTTCGATTTACATTTGTTATTATTTCTTATTATTTATTACATTTGTTATTATTGCGTTCTTTCATACTTTGAAAATTTCGCCAACTTTTCAATTTGAGTTTAAATTTAGGTTTTGTTTAAAGTTTTGCCTTGACTGCCTTGTTTATCGTATTGAGTGTGAATTGTTACTGCAAATAAACTAAGAATGCCAGATTTAAACGTCACTCAAGTTGCTAGTTCTGTTACTTTAATGGGCTGGGCACAACTGGGCACACTTACCAACATGTAGCAAAATATTACCAGTATCAAAATCTGTGGTACGAATACATCGAATTGTCAAGGGGACAGAGCGGCAGAGCGGACAGTATACGCGACTCGCATGACGCGGACATAAACGGAAAACTGTGGTCAGAGATGACGGGTTATCGACCTTAACTTCTTTGAGGTAAGAACGAGGTTCCAAGAAGTTCGAGGGGTTACAGTAAGCATAAAAACTGTGATAAAAGGACTAAAATCGGCCGGAATAAATTCAAGACCATTGTGCCTGCCAGAGGCCTCCGTCTTGCCACATGCCATCGAGTAGTCGATTTAATTTTACTCGCAATTAATCGTTTAATTTTTCGACGTTTGCAATTTCAAATTAACGGATGAAAAACAAAACCTAAATTTTCCTGGGATGGTTCCACCATGCCGGTTTGCCTGGTGGCGATTTCCAGGGGGGTTAGGGCGTCTCCGCGATCTCCGTGCTAGGTACCATCGATGCTGTGACTATTTACGTCCATAGGTTATATGTGTGACGCCTCGTCCAACTGCCATTCTCTCAACCTATTACTTTGACTTTTTTAATGCGTAAAACAGCAAATGAGTGGAATAATTAGCCGGCGTCTTTCATCCGAATACAATCTGGGCGTCTTCAAGGCAAGATTGAGGCTTTTGTTGCGCTAAGACAGTGCGATTTACCATCTAAGGCTGCATCACCACTTACCACCAGATTAAGTTGTGGTCAAGCACTGACTTATAAAAAGTATAAAAAAAACACTTAATGTCGCAAATATCCAATATATTATATTGTTTTATGCACACTTTTTTGCATTCCTCTAAATTTGTCCAATAAGTGTATAATGAAATGAGCGTTACGTATGCAAATTAACTTGTTTACAAGAAGTTGAAGTACTAAAAGTCATTTTATTTATCTTTTGTAGGTTTCGTACATGATCGTCGATGAAATGCATCATGAGCACCCTGAGCTGATCAAGGATCAGTACTGGGATGAGGTGTTCCCATCGGAATTACCTTACACAATCGCGACAGAGAATCACAGGGAGGAACATCCAGAACCTTCTACGTCACGAGTAACGGTCCCCGTGAGGCAACGCAGTATGACCACTGTCGTCCCATCTAATGTCAAGATCGACGAAATGGTCCCCTCGAACACCGTGAGTTACAAGTTCGCCCCGCCAGAGGTTAGATTCGGCCATTTTTTAAAGCATGCTGCACGCTCAGGACTGTATGGAGCTTCGCAGTGTGACGGTGTGAAGGGTCTCCAGTCTCATCATCAGCATCAGCTACTCTTACGACTATACGTGAACGGAATGTTGATTACGGTTGAGGCCTTAATTTATGTTCTATTATTTATTTATCCTTTTATATTAAATCTATCCCTTTCCTATAAACAATATCATACAAGAAATATGAAATAAGCTGGTAGAAATAAGTTATCATAAACAGTTTATATTACTGTCATAACTAGTCTTCTTTTGGAATTGAGTACTTATATAGTGAAGATGCAACTGTGATAGATTTAGTACGTTACGTGTTATATATAATATGTATCTAAAGTTATTGATTTATAATTATAATCAAAAGTTAATTCTTTTGAATTCTGCCGACTTGTACATAATATCTAGTAATAAATACGTACAGAATTTAAAATATTAGATATGACATACCTTATCTAATACTGACTAGATTAACTAGTAATCATGTTATAACATTAAATTCATCAGGCCATACTAGGAAGTTGTGTTATCTTCTTATCAATCTTGATCGCGCATTCCAACTTTGCTAAATTTTTAAATTAGGTACAATTATTTCGAATAATTTGGATTTAGCTAACTAAACTGGGAAAATTTTCTTTCGATATACACAGAACTTGCTTCAGGTCTCTTCGCAAAGCTTGCACATAAAAATATAAAATAAAACTGGAATGATTTTTATTATAATAATGCTTTATCGATGAATGATGTTTTTGCTGGTAATCATTATATCATACATAGATATATCGATTGCGAATGGTAATTGTTTTTCTACGAAAATAAACTACTTGTGTACTACTATCCTATGTTGTATTACTAATACTTCACTAACACTTTAAGAGAGAATGTTTTCGAGAAATAAATTTATTGAATATCGTGTACTAACATATCATTACATAATAATAAAATACGTAATAATGATCTTATAATAATATCATGCTTTCCTACTTAGTTTGTGTGAGTTTATAATATTATATTCTTGCTAATTCTTTTTAGCAATTTGTTTCTTGCTAATTCTTTCTAGCGATTTGTTGTTTACTTTTACTAAAAGTAGTATGTGTCTTAAAGTTCAACTAACCGTATGTGTCATTAAAGTTGTTTGTGAAGTTTGATCTCTCACTTAAATATACATAATATTAGTATATGTTACTTTCTTGCTGTAAATAATGCTCTCCGCTCTCGTGCTTGTAAAGTTTTTGATGTCTTTATTGAACATTATATAAAAAAGTTCTATTTTAATAATTACTTCAAACGTCCCTGTCCATCAATCAGTAAAATTGATTTAAATAAAATTGACTTCCATTAGAAAATAATATCCTTTAACTTAACGGTCGTATTAAGATTTCGTATTTTTCTAACATAGCAACTACAGATGAACGACGATGCAGCATCGGGAATCCACTTTATTGTTTCTCGCGGCAGTAAACGCGGTAAAAAAGAAGACAGAAATTCGATGGGATCAAACAATTCCATGGCGTCTCTCCAACAAACTCCAATGACGCGAACGAATTCCGTCACATCTATGCTTAAAAGATTGTTTTCAAAGGAAGATCAGAAACAAGCTGCTGTACCGGTGTCAACGCAAACTGATGGAGGTAAGAATAACGTTAGCAAATGTTATGTTTTATTTTTACTTTATATCAAAAAGGGTACACACGCAAATAGTTTATATATTATTAATTGACTAATATTTTTATATCAAATGCAAAATTAATTTCCAAGTTTACGGGCCATACCGACCATATAAATTACTGTAAATTTTGTATTTGTAATAAAAATTAAAGTAAAGTAAAGTAAAAATAACTCTAATAAAACTAGGAGTACGAGTCCCGCAGGACAGGGGGAAGTAAAATGGATATGATTAAATATTTCGCGTGGCGAAGCTTAAATCGAAATGGGACCAATAAAATTTAGATTAACCTTTATCCCACTTCTCAGTCGGTCATTAGTGGGACCACGGGGAATCTAAAAACCTTACAGTCTCACTAATGTAAATAAGCGATGCAATTGATCGATTATGTCTGTTCATTTATGGTATACAGGGACTTGCCCTTATAAGCGTTCGTGGTGTACAATATTATTTTGAACTTCGTGATAATTTTCATTGCATTAAGGCTTTTATCTTTAAGCGTATAAATATTAAATACCATAACACTGATAACATAATATTGCAAGGTTTACATGCTAAGATAGATCTACTCGCAATTAAAAACAAATTATAACATTGTCTACCTATTTCCACGAGTTTTTAAATTATTGTTTTATTATCCAATATTTTTAAACCATATTATTGTAGTATTGTTTGGTTTAAGTAATAATGCTACAATTTAAAACAATATTTTTTCTGAATTAAAATTTTGAATGTATTATTTAAATATTAACTTCGATCAATTTGCACGTTATTTTTTATTTCATTGTGATTGTGAAATCATACTCCATAAATCTTAAAAATATGCATTCAAAATAGATATTTCTTTCATAGTCTTTCTTAACAATTTTCTTTGTTTTCTACATCACTTTGGCCCAGTCGTCCCATGTGTAGTTGATGTATTTTCTACAAATCCTCTTCCGGCGGATCCCACATGGCAAATTATGAGGTGCCCACCTTTTCCCACGGGCACGTGTCATCTGTCCATGTTTGCAGCAGTGTTTTGTTGGCGTTCAGCCATTTTTCTTCGATTAATATAAAGTTGTCCCAATTGGTTATAATTTTAATTTCTCATAAAAATTTATTCTGTGTTCTCTGTATTCATATCTCTAAATAATTATCTTGCGTGTGTCAAATAGTTTTCAATTACTCTATATATCTACTAGCATTGTACAAGTCGCATCTTCCACCTTACTCACAACTTCGCTGCAGTGGGATTCAAAAAAATTATAAAAAAAGGTAAAGGTTCGATTATTTAAATATTAGTAATTTTAGCGATTATTGGCGTTAACATGAATTTGAATCATTCAAACACTATGTTAAGGTATATAACGAAATATCATCGAAATAACGTCAAGCAAAAAAAAAAGTTGATTCTAGTCAACTTTTTTATATTTTACTTTAAAATATTCGAATTTAAATTAGTGTTAAAACCTATGCATGTAATGAAATATAGATATTTTTGGATTTACTTAAAAGGTTATTTTAATTCCTGTTCGCTTGTACAAAGTTATTGCTTAATGATTATGTGACATCGATGATATGACACGTCAAAAGGTATCTGTTTTCAAAAGGTATTTATTGTATCTTTCTATCTTTGGTGGAGTATAAGATCTTACTTACTAGACACTTCATAATTTAGACTTATGTTATCCATAGCTTGCTTATATATACTCTACTAACTACTAATATACGGACAAAACGTTCGTCACGCGCTAATGTGTCCATAATTAACACCAAACCTCAATACGTAAACTACGGACTCAGATAACTAAACAAGGCCGTAAGAGAAATTATATAACCAATAAAGTAATGAAGTAAATAGTAGTTTGGCGTGCAACAACTTAACTACAACCAAGGTACCGCCAACGACGAGCTTTAAGTCATAGCACTTGGTGTAAGTACCTAATATTATAGTTTGCTGACGTTATGAATTTTATTTATAAATTAAACAGATTATTTAAAGTCGTTAGTCCTTAGAATATGCGTAATCAAGCTACTTATGTAGATTTAGTCAGACTGGGGGTAGTCTATACTCAAGTGTCTTACCAGTTACGTCTACTTTAATGATTAATTAAAACTAAACACACTTATATTATTTAAAAAATATACAGCTATTTATTTTTCCATTACAATAAAAAATGTTACTACATACTTCACTCAGCGAGCTATGTAGAGGGCTATGTTCGGGGTTTCTATGCGTGATAAACTTAATAATGATGATATCTGCAGTAGAACCAGAGTAACCGACATAGCCCATTGGATTAGTAATCTGAAGTGGCAATGCCGGCAATTTCGCGCGAAGAACCGACAACTGATGGGGAAGAAAGGTTCTCGAGTGGTAGCCTCGTACCGGCAGGCGAAGTGTGAGGTGACCTCCCACTAGATAGAGCGACGACCTGGTAAGACATGCAGGAAGTCGATGGATGCAAGTGGCTCAGGACCGTGCTTTGTGGCATTCTTTGGGGGGGGGGGGGGCTATGTTCAGCTGTGGACTTTTTAAAGGCTGTAAATGATGATGATGACTCCTTTACATCATAAGGATTCTCAAATCTAAGACTGTAGACGGCTATTTGACTAGGTGTAAATGGTATTACTCCACTGACCAACAGAGTTAGTGAGAGAGAGAGAGAGAGAGAGTTCGATTCTCTCACTCTGTTGGATTTCGAATTTGATTGTGCTGTGTTGTTCTTGTATCGATCATGTTACTACTGCATAAGCGTTACATGGGGCGCGATTAGACTATAAAAACGCTAGCACAAAGGTCACGCACCTTTGTGGGTAGCGATACACTTCGCTTGTGCAGTTGCGCAGTTGACAACTTTGCGATTATTCGAAACTGTGACAGTTGTTTGAAAATCGCACAGGAAGACAACATCAACATCATTATTACTTTACGAACACAATGGTGTGCTTACGAGTTAATGATGATATGGTCTTAGCAATATAATTTATTAATGTATAATGGCTAAAGGTGTAAGTTCGTTATAATTTTTGCTTACTTTTAATATATTATAAGAAAATCTGCGCCATCGCCATTCGATATCAAAACCGGTAATATATAAAATGTATGAAAAACCCTTACATTTATGAACCGACTTCAAATAGAAAGAGGTATTCAATACGACTGTATGTTGTTTTTGTGTGTTACCTCGGAAGTTTTTTGTAGGTGAACCGATTTTGATGATTCATTTTTATCTCGAACCTGGTGCTTCTCGTGTGGTCCCATATAAATTTAATCAAGATCTGACTAGTAGTTTTTGATTTATCCTTAAATAATGCGTATTTAACTGACTTCGAATACATTGATGATGTTCTCATTTTATTTATATTGAAGTCGGTTTTACAAAAAGTTTTACCACTTGTTTTAGGAACACGTTTTGTAATATCCGCAAGCAATCCGACGCTGAATAAACCGGCGGCGACTGGCGGCAGTATGAAAATCGCTAATGAAGTCATCGAGGAAGTGGACGAGCAGGCCACTATCACCAGTATGGGCAAACAGCGACATGACAATAGGTTAATAATATGGTATATGTATATAGTAATGTTATATATAGTGATGAAATATATATATATATATATATATATATATATATATATATATATATATATATATATATAGCAAGCTCCGATTGCAAGCCTATTAATGCTGGTGTTCCACAGGGCTGCGTGCTATCGCCAACGCTGTTTCTTCTGCATATCAATGATATGTTGCATACCCGTAACATTCATTGCTATGCAGATGACAGCACTGGTGATGCTCTTTACACCGGCCGAGCCAATATTTCTTGGGAAAACGTCTCCGAGTGCCGGGACAAACTTGTGTCTGAAGTCGAGTCTTTGCTGAACAGAGTCTCGGATTGGGGACGACTAAATCTAGTCCAGTTTAACCCCCAGAAGACACAAGTTTGCGCGTTAACCGCTAAAAAGAACCCCTTTGTCGTATCCCCTCAGTTTCAAGGCACTCCCCTTGTTGCCTCAGCCAGTATCGGAATCCTCGGCGTCGACATATCGAGTGACGTGCAGTTTCGTGGTCACTTGGAAGGGAAGGCCAAATTGGCCTCTAAAAAGCTTGGCGTGCTCAGCAGAGCGGGACAGTATTTCATGCCGGCACACCGCCTGCAACTTTACAAAGCGCAGGTTCGGCCACACATGGAATACTGTTCCCATCTCTGGGCTGGGGCTCCCCAGTACCAGCTCCTTCCACTTGACCGCATCCAGCGCAGAGCGGCTCGAATCGTCGACGACCGAGTGCTTTCCGATCGGCTCGATTCACTGGCGCTGCGAAGAAATGTTGCATCTCTTTGCGTATTTTATCGCATCTATCACGGGGAGTGCTCTGAGGAATTGTTCGGATTAATCCCAGCCGCCAAATTTCGTGAACGCACTACACGGCAAACGTCTCGATACCATCCACACCATCTGGATGCTTGGCGGTCCACCACTGTACGTTTCACAAGGAGTTTTCTTCCACGTACAACCTCTCTGTGGAATAGTTTACCACCGGCGATTTTTCCGGACCGATACGACCTGGGGACCTTCAAGAAAAGAGCTTACTCCTTTCTAAAGGGCCGGCAACGCACCCGCAATTCTCCTGGTGTTGCGGTTGATCATGGGCGGCGGTAGTCACTTAACATCAGGTGAGCCGCATGCTCGTTTGCCCCCTCTTCTATAAAAAAAATATATATATATATATAGATATCATTATGTGATGAAATATTTTAACAAGGCTGACTAATGGGCACAGAGGCCACATAATGACAAGTGACCTCTACTTCTATCAGCAATTTTAAAATGTAAATGCAGATGCTGAACTGGCAAGAGAAGTCTTCGGTTCTCTTCATTCACCATACAAAACACGGCAGCGTTATTGCGTTACTTACTGGTATTCTACTTCAATGTGGTCTAAATTCCTTCGGGCGACACATTCATTCTGCTCTCATAATGCAACGTGGCACATACGTAATAATTATTTTAGATTTTTTAAAATCCTAGTAATAAATGGTATAAGATTTACCAATACCTACCTCCAACTCATACATCATCTTCTTCTTCATCAGGGCGCAAAAGCCCATTGCTGGCGACGGGCCTCTCGTCTTTCCAGTTAGGGGATCTGCCTTAACCGCCACTCTTAGCAGGTGGATTGGCGATCATGGATGTACAACATCTTTGACGCTTATCTTCGTCGCATGCCCAGATATTTTAAATTTGGCTTAAACAAGATGTTTATATCCTTATCTATGGGGAGCCATAAGATATTACCAATAGTCGCCTCTTACACATAGTTTCTCTTACGTCACCACTACACTTTTACATAATTACTATCAATATTCTTAAAATATTGTCCTCGATTTTCAGACCAACGGCGATGAGTTTATTCGCACAAGGACCGCTTATCGCAAGCGAACCAGTGAACGTTCCTACACGAAACTCCAATCATGGCTCCAGTAAGTGGATACTTTATCTTGTTTATTTGTTGGAATAAAAATACTTGCTATGCTATTAACATCCCTAGGTTACTTGCTTGTGATGGCAGTAGTTCACGAAAGTAGTGGAATGTCGGATTCGAACTCACGTTCGTTGTTCGCACTCTAGCAGTAAGGTGCTGACGCTTTGCTACTTATTTTACATTTAAGCCCAACATTCTACCAACAACGGCCTTTATGTCGAAATGCATTTTCTCTCAGTTATTATATTTGTGCTGAGCAGAGATAAAATAGGACGTCTTTTATCTTTTAATTTTGCCTTACTATAAGAACATTTCTTTAGTGGTAAACGTGTTAAGTCAAACTGTAACCAGTGCAGTTAAGGTTAAGCTTTGTTTGCAATGTTTACGGTTATTACATTTATACCTTTAAAGGGGTATGGAGTAGAAGCCTATGGCACTGATATTTTACAAAAAACATAAATATTTTTTTTAAATTAAATTATTTTTTTTCAGACGGTAAAAAATGTCATACAGTATATATATACTTACTCATATATACTCGTCTGTTAAAAGTACTCTTAATTTGATCCATCTTCAATATATCACCAATTTAATCAATATGCTTTCGTCTAGGCCCTAAACCAAATTTTACTGACCAAATTCGATATTCATCCTAGATTCAACTCTAGGCGCGTCCCTTGCCGAATCTGCCACTTCTGCGCCATGAATTTGCTTTGTCACCCTCCTAATATTCTATAAAAGTAATTAATTATTAATTTCATAAAAACATAAATATTTATAATTAAGATTATAAATAAATATTAACATTCGAAATGTGCATACCAATGTCGTTGTGTGTTGCTGTATTTAAGAATAAAATAGTAAATTTAGATACTGGTCAAATAAGGAGAAGAAAAGTTGTTCATATTTTCGCTTTTCTCAGCTAAAAAAATATCATCTTGAATTAATATGTGTAGAAATGCAATAATAAATAAAAATAATCATGAAGGTTGGATAAAAGTTTCCTATTAACACAGACGGAAATAAATGCATTGTTAATATGCGAGAGCGAGCGCCAGATAAGATAAAAATTGTGCAACAATGACATTCAATCATTTTTCTTATCAACGACAGTACGTATTGTCTTAGTGATATCCTATTTGAAATGCTATGCTATCATTTTTTAAGAAAATGTAGGTATAAGGATTTTTAGTGAACAAGGATGTTTGCTCAGTGATCATGTTTTAAAATTATCACACGCTCTACTTTCGGCAAATTTGTAACGGTCAAGATTAAATCAATATTTTTTTTCTTAAATAACTTACGTCTAATAAGGAAAAATGTAAAAGAATTACGATAATTTTTTAATATTGACATGACTTTCGATTTATGCACAAGAAATTAAAAAAAAAACTTAAAGAAATATCTTGTGAACCTTCAGACCAAAAATATTGAAAATTTTAAACTGAACGTAGCCGTTGAACTTTGCTGTTTATGGAATCTTCGATTATCCTAGGGTAGCACTGACGGCCTTACTAGTAAACGTGGTTTGTTAACAACAAACTATTTCAATACTAGTCAGTAGTACTAGTTTCAGTAGTTCTAGTTGGTTCTTCATAGTTCCACAAACTACGAACCTTGAAACAAAATCTTCCTTACGGGAAAATTAGTGAATAAATAATTCATCTGTTGTTTTAGTGATTTACTTGGTGTAAATATGGAATTCACAGAAAGGACATTACGTCATACTCTGACGCATCACGTCATTCGAACGTGTCAAGGCGTGGAGTGTGTGAATAGCTTAATTTTATAGTCCATCATAGCTGTAATCGTGCGTCGTGAAATCACACTTCACTTCACAGTAGAATGATTTCAAAACAAAGTAAAAAATAAAATATCACGTCTTCGTTTCGGTTACATTTTTAGTAGAGTAAAAAACAAACATTTTTAGTGGCCGTTTAAATTAAGTGGCTTGTGCCAATGAAGTGAGAGTTCGTGGTCCGAGATTCTTGATTAAAACTTATTTTTAAACAAAAACTATCCTAAATTTAAACAATTTATGCATTCTATTCTTTCACTTTCGTTTGTTTTTAACGAACGCATTGTGCGTTTTGGTTTAGTAGGGTCATGGTTTAAAGTTAATTTATCAACAATATTGACTCGTAATAACTACATGGAAGAGCACCCATTTAAGCTTGCCTTGATTTGATGAGTTGGTACAGAAATGTAGGTATGAGGGAGGGTAAAAATGGATTCTTCACGACAATAACAAGCGAAACACGCAATGGCTAAACCTAGTCAAATACTAGAAAAATTAAAAAGGTATGGTAACTGTTTTGTGATCACTTTTATGTATGTTGGTCGAGAACCGGTGCGGTGTAGCAATAACAGAAAATTTTTTCTCTATTGTAAAGAACTTCGATGATTGCGAAATTCAGAGAAACCAACCGAATCATCAATCGAAATTCGTCAATAAAATAGAATAGAATAGTC
Organism: Parnassius smintheus behrii; assembly: GCA_036936625.1. Taxonomy (NCBI): domain Eukaryota; kingdom Metazoa; phylum Arthropoda; class Insecta; order Lepidoptera; family Papilionidae; genus Parnassius; species Parnassius smintheus. Next base: position 29,430,757 of record JAUPFT010000003.1, on the reverse strand, counting down.
ATTTTTTACTTTCACAACTGGTTAGAAAAAAAATCTGCCCTGGGAAGAACTAGCTAGAAACCCAGCGGCACTTTTTAAAAAGAAACACAATTTACAATATAATATTTCATACAATTGTTACGAAAACATTAAGAAACAGCATGGTAGCGACCACCTCATTCCCAGGGGCTATTATCATTCATGTACTCTTTAGTAGTATATTAACCCTTACTAATCAATTTTTAGTTAATAAATATTTTAAACCTTTTGATAGATGAGATCCGCTTATTTTATAGAACTTTGTTGTAAAAGCGTATACATTGCCCCACGAAGAAATTACTGACTCTTAGTAACCTGTTATAACTAAATTGTACTTGTTCCTAGTATTTACAGAATGTATATCACTGTTTTTAATAAAACTATTTTTGTATTTGTGTACAAAAGTCACATTATTCCATAGCAAGATTCCATATGAAGTTATGCTATGAAAATAACTATATAAAATAAACTGATATAGCAGTTTCAACTCATGTACCACTGTAGAACTAGTTTGCTAGCTAGTTTAGATATATTATGAGGGCCCCATTTAATGCTTCGTGAGAGGTTTCAGCCTGGTTTCCACCTGTTTAACATTAGGTGTGGTGAATTTAATACATTTCATTATATTACCGTTCAAAAGAAAATTATTGACGTTAAGTCAGTGTTCTACTTTTTGATATAGCTTTATTCACTTCGTCATATTCAATAATTGCCTTTTAAGTCGGAAAATCAATGAAGTATCATCAGTAAATAAAACTATATCATGATTATTCCCTACCAAGTAAGGTAAGTCATTAATATAAACTAAGAACAGAAAGGGGCCGAGAGGTGAGCCCTGAGGAACATCCATGGATACTATCGATAATATTATTCCATATTAAGAAAGATTTGCTCTGCTCATTAAATCATTTTAATATTAAAGACCTTCTGTTAGAAATCATACGTCATATTCTGTACTCGCTTTTTTCAACTGAGCCCTAACCAGCAAAGAAAAAAAAACTTAGTAAGCGGTAAAAATTGTCTTCATAGACTTTGTAGAGACTAGATCCCAAGTGTTTAATTGCAAAGGTGGTCTTCCCTCGTAATGGAGTAATATTTCGATTAAGTAAATATATTTTTTCTTAGCAAAAAAGTGTTTGAAAATGTTTGAAAATGAAAGAAAATAAAATCAAAATTATTTAAAAAAAGGATAAAATTGGCTTAAAAGTTACAGTAAGGAAACCTTTACTTCAATTTATTACAAGTGGCATTCAATAGATGGGAGAATCAAAAGTGAAACAGTAGTAGTGGAACAAATAAATAACGTTATAACTTATGGGCGGACTCAGGTAGTGAGTGGCGCACAGCGTTGGCATATTCCTATTGTTATATACATTTATAGCCCGACGACTCAGTTGATAACGCGGGCACAATAGTAGGTTTCGTTCGCGAAAAGTCGCCTTTCCAACAAGTGTCATAATGCGTCAACGCTTCCCGTTGTGAGGCATCACTTAAATTATTTTGGATAGACAGACGGTAGCTTTACTAGGACGAAGGTCTACTCAACACATTTAACATTCAATTGCCTACAACGGGTTATATGTTTAAAGACATTTATTCTCATAAAGACATTTTATACGCCACTTACATGAGAACATAAATAAAAGTAAATCTAAATAACAAAATTCATTGTCGTACCTATGTTGTTGAAAAATAAATAACATCAAAAACAGCCATTGACGGGAAAAATCTATACAAATAAAAGAAAAGTTAAATTCTACTATACACTATCACCTTATCACCACAATACTAACCAGGAACAAACCAGTCCAACGCACTCAGATAGATATGTTTGTGATTATATGATTTGCTAGTCGCTTTTTGAATACATTGAACGAGTCTACATTTTTTATTTCCGAGGGTATCTTATTAAAAAGGCGCGAACCTTCGCATGTAATTGTGGTCTGGCCGTACTTTGTTCGAGTTTTAGGTAAAACAATGAAGCTTGCGCGTCGAGTGCAGATGCGCCCAACATTTTTTCGCTTGGTGAATTGCAGATCCGTGCGGACCTTCTTGTTCATGGATTTGCGAATAAAGATACATGTGCTGTAAATGTATAATTGTTTGATATTCATCAGATTCGTCTCTCGGAAAATGTTTGAAGTTGACGTTCGGAAATTGTAGTTGAATAGCATTTTTATGATTTTATTTTGTAGGATTTGTAATTTGTTTAATCTAGTACTGGCAGCGCTTCCCCAGACCTCGATGAGATATAACAGGTGTGGTTTAACTAGGGCATTATATATTGTGAAACGTAGTTTCTGTGGTATGTATCGAAAATTAATCCGAAGTAAGGCGTGAAGTGACATTAATTTGGTTATTAAATATTTAATGTGAACTTTCCATGTTAAATAGGTATCCAAAAGAAGGCCAAGATATTTTTCATTAGTTTCTTCTTGCAATGGTGTATTAGCCCCGACTGTGTCGTGCGGCCCGGGCCGTCTCGCGGTTGTATGTAATTATTTAGCAAGTGAAGCCTACCTCAATACAAATTTTGTTTTTTTATATTTATGAGAATTACCACGACGGACGTAATCATTACACCGACTAAAGTTATTCTGATGTAGCCTGTCTGCCCATCACAAATTCAGTCTGAATATATATTAATTTACCTTACTGTGCTATAAAAATACAGTGTGTTAGTGTAAACACCGTTAAGGATAACGTAAATTCAACGAATTAAAAAAAAAACGCCACTTTCTTTCATAAAATTTAAAAAGTTTACGACTTTCCGAAAGAGTCCGACACCGTCCGTAAATTCATGGATACTATGCGCCCGGGTGACGTAATCACTGTAAAGATCACGGCCTACGCTAGTTACGTAACATTCCAATAAAAACACAATAGGTACACATAACCTGTGATGTAATTTTTCCTTCATACTTTCATCCGGGCTTAGGACAGGCCAAAATTGAGGAATTAGGTAAAAATTGAGATTTTACTAAAAAAAAATGTTGTTATTTTTCATTGAATTTACTTTCTATAAGTGAAACCAAACCACTGGTTTCAAGGATAACGGTGTTTACACTAACACCCTGTATATTGAATGGCCAAAAAATTTTATCGTAATCATGTGAAATATGCATGTTGGTGGAACACTACAAATACAGAGAACTATCAAGCGTTGCACTACTGCAGCAGATACCCGGCTGTCGTCGTCGGCGCCGGCGCGGTGGGAGGTGGCGGGGGGCGCGGGAGACGCCGAAGGCGCGGGGGGTACGCACGAGCCGGACACCTCGCCCGCGCTCGAGCGCCCGCGCCTCGACAGCGACGTGGGCCCTTCGCTCAGCGCTGCCGGCAGCCACACTCTCGGTAAGTTATTATAGTTTTATCTCATCAAGGTGGACAACTCTTACTCCATTTATAAGCTCTTCGTTTACTTTCCATTCTGACGATATCCGATAGTGTTTTCAATCTTGAGCTTACGGATACTAACACACCTTCACTAGAAATATGACCAACCTGCCATCGTAGTTTTTTTATAGGATAGGGTGACAAACGGGCACACAATCTACCTGATGGTAAGTGGTTGCTGTGGCCCATAGACATCTGCATATATCCACGATTACGAATCAAAATACAGAGCGTTGTCACCCTTGATGACTAAGATGGAATGTCACATTTCCAGTAAAAAGGGTCTCCGGTTCTCTACACTCATACGAAACGCAGCAGCGTTAGGCTACTATTTTACGCTGGCATTCTGTGAGAGGTGAGAGCGTGGTCCCTTCCCGGTCGAGTCGACCTATTCCTGCTGCAACTATATTACTAATATAACTGCAGCATGGCTCTACCACGTAAAGATTAAAAATACTATAACATAATATGCTACTATTATCTAAGACTACTTGACGAACACAGCAAGACGAAATGTGTGAATTATGACCTTGTCGAACTCGAACGACCGCATTTCCGTTAAAATGTCATGATTGCCTTATTGCCGTACAACATAAAATACGTATATTATTTTCCAATATAATACCTAAACTAAAAGTTTTCGGTGCTAATATCCCGAAATTAATTTATTTAATTAAAATTGCCGCAACTCGAAATGTTACCATTGACACTAATTTCTTTCTTAAGGGGAAATATAACCTCAAATGGCTTAGCAAGATCCTCCGTAATGCCGAAAATATTGCAGCATTAATTTTGAAATAAATATATGGTAAAGTTGAGGATTGATGTTAAGGATTATGTTAGACGAAAACACGGTTCGGTGAAATTTTCTCGATAAAAAAAAATCCAAAGTTACCTCCAAAATAAACAATAAACCGCTGTTATTCATAAATACTTTAAATAAATCATGAAACTTTGCATACTAACTGAACTAACTATAAAGCAGTGCTTATGTTATTTACTTTTTTTAATACCATTATTTTCACTGTAAAAACAAATTACCTAAACTATCGGCTTCTTGAAGCGTGATTTCTGCGCCCGATCAGTTTCGCTTCGGCCTTTGAAGGGGGAGGTTGTGTCGCTTGCGATCAGAATACACATTACGCAACAGGACGACGTAAAATTAAAATGGGAAATAACCGTAATAAAAATAAGAAGCGACTGGCTTGGCGTTAAGAAACAGGCATAAATATGATAAACCTAATGAAATAAGTGTCTAACGACCTATCTACTTACAGTATTAGTGATTACAAACATGTCGGTATGTAGCATACGACGCGCGGAGAAGTGGGGGCGAAATTAGAATTTGAGCTGACTTACTATATCCCCTTAAGTATTTCTAAAAACTCAACGCCACTACGCGCGCGAAACCGAAAAGCAATTCTTATGAGAAGAAGCGTTTTTCTGTTTGAATTCCCTTACAAAAAGAATAACCAAAGCACCGACTTCAGAATACGAAACTATTTTAAAATTTTGAGTTAACATTTAATAAAAAGTTTTAGGCCTTTAATTTTTATTAAAGCTATTTGTTTTAACCTTTTGCATGAACAAAATAATATTATCACAATCTCAACGCCCAGGGCTCGCCTGGGTACGATGTATTAATGTGGCTTTATTCTGATTTAAGATTTATTTTATTTATTTATTTATTTACATCCAACTTATATCTAACGGTACAGGTTTCTACCCAATGCGATAGATAAAGCACTATTTGCAATCCTAATTTACCTATAATGCTATATTAACTTGTAGCTAATTATCCATAACGCAAGTTTTGTGAATTCGTTCAGAGTACAAAAGAATAAATCTGTTTCTCTGTCGATCAGGTTTAATGTTCAAAACGCTCGCGTCAGGGGTGCCTCTCGCAATAAGTTAGTGCGACATCCGGGGACGGCAAGTAGGTCTGGCTGACGTCGCCGCCATATATTCCTAGCCGGAACCCAAATATTAATCTTCTTCAACATATTCTCTCTCTCTTAATAATTCTACCTCTAAGCACCATAAAAATATATGAAACTAGTCTAAATTCTCTCCTTACCCTGAGCTGATTGTATCCCACCATACCCAGAACAAATAATGTGGGATATTGCAGTGCAAGTAAGTTAGTTGCAAATAAGATAATCAATGACTACTTCCCTCTCTACTACGCCTCATTGTATCAATTTATTGCTTTTAGTCAAAAAAATCTAGTTTTTTGGATAAAGTATAGCCCAAGTCATTCCTGGCATTGCTCCCTATCTGCTCGTGTAGCTTTATTACAATCGGTTTAGGTATTACAAAAATTTGCCCGGGCACACCGACTGAGAGACAGATAATATTTTCAAAATAAACCCGTCATCTCAATATCTGCCAGTTGTTTCAATAGTATAGGCACGTACGTCCCACTCCTGGGCACAGGTCTCCGCTCTTCTGAGAGGGTTTTAGGGCACGGAATAGTCCGCCGCGCTGTCCCAATGTGTGTTGTCGAACTTCACATGTCTTGGAATTTTTTTTCTTATTTCTCAGACATGCAGGTTCCCTTACGATGTTTTTCTTCACCGCCAAGCACGTGGTAAATCAACACTCAAAATTGCAATTAACAATTTCATTGGTGCCGGCGGGGATCGAACCCAGTTTGCGCGCGTACTGTGAAATTACAGCGAGCGCTAACCATCTGAGCCACCACGGCTCTCAATTTTTTTATTTGTGTATATTAATTTGTATTGTTCACTGAATAAAACTATTTTCAACCAATTGAATAAAACTATATATTCGGATTTTATCACGTTTAATTAACTTATTTTAATTTATTTTTAATTGCCGGCGTTTCGGGTGCTTTACAGCACCCATGGCATTTTCAACCGACTTCAAAAAGAAGGAGGTATTCAATTCGACTATATGTTTTTTGTGTGTGTTACCTCAGAACTTTTATCTGGGTGAACCGATTTTGATGATCCTTTTTTCTGAAAGCTGGTGCTTCTTGTATGGTCCCATATAAATTTGATCAAGATCTGACCATTAGTTTTTGAGTTATCCTTAATTGCGTATTTGATTGACTTCTAATACATTTATGATGTTCTCATTTTATTTATATTGAAGTCGGTTGTACAACATTTTTAATTTTACCAATCGTTAAAGACTGCGTCCGTCATTTAGTTTCACTTATTTTTAATTCAATTAAAAATAAGTAAAAGTGAACGCGATGATATTCGTCAAAATAGTTTTATATAATGTGTAGTGTTCGCTTAGTTATAAGAAATCATTTTGTACTGTTCACGTTCTAGTGGACGAAGTGGACGGCGTAGACGAAGACGACCCCGATACTGATGACTTCAACCGACTCCGCAGTGAACGAGAACAAAAACGACGTGAGAAGTACCGCCAGAAACTCATGGCTCGCTCTGTTAGCGCACAACAAGTAAGTCGTGCACATATCTAAAAATAAAGACGACGATAAATCAAAAAATATTATTCCTTTGGTAATCTGCCGCAAGAATATGGTCGCCGAGTAGGCGGGTAGAGAGGGGGAGGGGTAGGAACCTCCCCCTAAAAGGGAGAAGTGCCGGAACCTCCCCCCTTTTTATGAATTTTAGTAATCTGCCGCATGAATATATGATCGCCGAGTGGGTGGTGGAGGGGGGGCTGCGGTAGGAAGCTCCCCCTAAAAGGGGGAATTGCCGGAAACCCCCCTTTTTTATGAATTTAATTATGTTACATATTAAGGCAAAATCGTTTCGCTTATTAAAAAAAGGTCGTCCGGCGAAAGAGTCACATTCAGGTCCCGTGGGGATGTGGGAGTTTTCAGGGTGGGAAGAAACCGTGGGAAAAGCCTGTCTGTCACAAAAAGGTCAAGGTCAGCAAAGGTCAAAGTCACCAAATAGCGTGCGTTGTGGTCACAGTTCTAACCTAACCTAACCTAATCTGGCGGCAAACGCCAAGTTAGGTTGCGCCTGACGGTCCTATGTTGTGTTCTATTCATTATGTTTTTAATTAATGGATATAACCTCAAAACTTTAACTATCGATATCTCGAAAACTAAAGATTTCCGGCATAAAAAGCAGCTAGATAATCAATAGCATCATTGCCTGTCAACTAAAGCTAAAATGATCACTTAAATCGTGCAGCAGATTACTAAAGCAGACCCCAAAAATTTAAAGATAAAGACGTATTCGTCTACTACTCGCGGGTCATGAACTTTATTCTTAATTATAGTCAACATTTACGTCAAAACACGAACTGTCTGTTGGTTTTCGGGTCTGTGTGTTGTGATCGTAACAGTGACTGTGGTTCAAAAATCTACTTCCAAAATCACCGCATAAGTATTTCGTCTGACTATGGAGGTAGAAGTAAGGAGGACAAGATGAAAGTGTCCAGCTGTAAGCTGTAAATAACAATTTGATAACCTTCCAGAATAGCGTTAGCGAAGAGATATGGTATGATATGCATGTAGCAGTTGAAGATGGATTGAAGTGTGCAGAGTTAAAAAATTTAACTTAAAATTTAATATTTTATTTTTGTGAACTTCAAATACGTTTTGTAATTTTTTTAGTGTGAACTGTGGTAAAACTCTTTAAAATAGTTCAAATTAACTTTTTAATTGAAATGTTTTCAAAATTTGCCCTTCTGCTATTGTAGCACCAGCCCTAATTTTGACGTTCGACGGACGCTTTTTCATACACAGAGATAGTCCTTACCTCTACCCTCCATACGTCTGATATAGAATAGGCTTGTAGTGTGCTAAAGACAAGAGTTCCCCTTTAAAAGTTTGGTTGCCCTATTTATCATTTTGAACAGTTGACAACCTCCGATAGTAGATTCTCAGGGCTATTATTGTTTTAAATACTACTTCTTAAAAAAATAGGAAGCCTAGAGATTTTGCCCCATCCTCTTAAATTGTCGAAGTCTAGGTAAAGTGAAAACTTAACGATTTCATTTGAGAATTCCTCATTTAAATTGATTTCTTAGAGGAAAGAAAGTATGAAAATACTAATATTCGAAATTCAGTTTCCTTTACATATTACCAAGTACAGTCTATCAAGAAAGTCGTTAAAACAATGTTTTGGGCAGTAAGCTTTTTGTACGTACTTTAAACTGCATAAATATTGATTGACGAGGGGTCGCTCGATATCTGAAGTTGGTGTTACCAAACATATTTTATGTGTATGGGGGAATGAAGAAGACGCTTTGGGTATGTTTTGTGGCCTTTTCAAGGCTTGCAACAGCATGAGACATCAGACAGGAAACTAAAAACATTTTGGTGTTAAAAACATAAGGAACATAAGTTACAAACCAATGCTAGTGATACTAGTTAAACAATTCCTCAGTATCAGTAATTCATTTCATTTATCAAGTTTTGAAAGTAATGGTACAACCTTTGTTTTATTTTAAAGGAAAATACTTTGGAAAAAACCCGCTCTGTATCTTTCTAGTTCTTCCCAGGACAGAGGTTTTTCTGAACCAAATGAAAGTAAAAGCAAAAAAATTACTCAATAAAAATTACTTGTAATAATCTATGTTGAACAAAAAATATTCTATTCTGCTGCTCACATTCTTATTACAAAGTCCAGTACGCAAAGAAATTCCGAGCGTAGTCCTCTCCAAAGTTCGCTGAGCGCTCCTTGAGCTTCTTCATACGGCTAGAAGCTCCACGACTCAGATCCAAAAGACATCATTGGTTTTATTCTTGTTTTCAAGTTTTGAGGTATACGTGACAAGATGTCGTTATCTTTCTTATTTGATCCGATGATCGACTTCTCGGTCAAGGTTGGACTTTCTTAGTTGAACAATTACGTCTACAACTTCGAGCATAGTGCTCCCAACAACTACATGGACATATACGGCATATTATAAGAACATTACATACAATGACATGGACGTTACGCATGACCTTTGTCTTGTTCATATTCATTTTAAGTCCTATCCGTTAGAAGACTGTTATTGAGCATAGTGCTGAGATGCTACAACGGTTCTGCCACAATGAATATCTCACCGGCGAATCGAGGGTGGTCCAATCCATAAGCTTGAAAACGTCTAACGTAAACGTCTAATGCTGCAAGTTACATATAGGTAGGATACACAATTTCCCAAGTACTAAATGTAGCTTAACTAGTCAATTGCAAGGATTCAAAAGTAAAGGGTGGCCCTCATGTGTATGTTTAAAATAGCATATAGACAAGAAGTGTATGCATGGAGGCTCAACTTCTCGTATCCTTAAAGGGAAGGGGGGCATAATAATTATTTTTTATAGAAATAACACAGTATCAAAACTTTTCAGTACAAAAATTATGGTGATAGATACCGTATAATGTATAATAGTGTTGTATTCCTTTTTTCATGACTTTCTTGACGACTGTATTCCACTGTATTATATTAAAAATAAATATTGCATCATTTTGTGTTATATTTTCAGCCAACCGGCAGTCAAGAATTAATAGACAACGTTCTGTTATTAGAAGAACTACTTATGCAGTCTGAAGCAATGAAGAAAGAAAATCCTGAACAATATTCCAAAGATGAAACCTTTTGACACAGTTTCATATTCCAATGGGATTAAGCTTTGATTCAGAATTCAGTATTATCAATTGTGATACTTTACTATTGTATGTACATATTTATACTATTTAGTGAAAATCATCAAATCGATGTATTATTTTATAAGATTAATGTAAGTACATGGAAAAGACAATATGAAAATAAAAACTATATAGCTATAATCTTTTGCATTTTTACTTGAATATACTGTTTTTAAATTGCATTTATCAGTTAAATTAAATTTATATTGGTTCTATAATTTTATATTAGATTATTCCTCTGGTTTTAATAATCAATACGCGTTCTTGCCCGATCTGTGCGTTTTTTTGGTTTAACTTGCTGTGTTGTGTGTGAGATCTGAGGGACCGTGTTGGGGATTCGCGATACAAATTAGCAAGGGTTTAGTAGTAGACTCCAAACCGTTGTAGAACGAATACTGGAATTGGTAAAAAAAAATTAATGTGGTAACTCTTTTCTGAATCCGGATTGAAAAACAGGTAATATTATCTCTCACAAACTGAAAATTGCATACACACAATTTTCCTAAGTACTTTTGATAAACAAGGTGGAATACTAATTGGCCTTTTCAACTGACACATTATATAATTTTGGTAGAGGCTTAACTATCGCTGTTTTCCAGGCGTCGGGAAAAGTTGATGGGCGAAGTGACGCGTTTATAATAGCTGTAATAGTTTTGAGTGTACGTGGAGGCAGCGCAAAAGTAATTCCATCACTGCCCAACGCAATTTTATTTTAGTGAACGTATGACTTTTGAAATTGTAGTTTCATCAATGGGATTTATCTCAAAGGACGCGTTTCCAAAACGATCATATTCTTAATAACAGAGATTCGACATTGGTGTTTCACTTTTTCCGGGTACCGTACAAAAATGAGAGTTCAGTCTGTCCTAGCTTTGCGGGTGCTCAGGGATTTCAGTAACACAGTGTTTGCCGGCTAAATTAGTGTAACGTTTTAAGTTCTTCCAGAGATCTTTAGAGTTATTCAGGTTTCGGTTTATGTACTTATTTAAATACGCACCCTTTTCATTTTGTAATTACATAACTCTTTAATTACATTTCCGTATTTACACAATATATTCTGTAATTACATAACTCTTCAGCTCCCTGTAATAGTCCCTATGCTTACTCAGTCCAGACGAGCAATAGTGCTTATAAGCTTCATTGCGTAATTTCATCGTCTTACGGATAGTAAGTATAATATGTGATCTAGGGATATGCATTTTCATTAATATTTATTTAAAACGGATTTTTTTCTAGATATCACCAAGCTTCCTTCCTAAGAAATGTTATATCGAGTCGAGAATGATCATCAAATCTGGTAAGTACTTATATTGATTTTTATTATTTTCCTGAGGATGGTATCGATAAAAAACTCATTGGTCAAACCAAATAGCACGCTGTTCCGCGGCTTCTTGTTACACGCTTCCGTCCCTTCCCTTCGGACTAGACAATTCGTGTGAATGTCTGGAAATATTTACGAGTATTTATTTATTATAAATGGAATGACACTTTACTCACACACGCACGAGGGACTTTACTTAAATTTTTTTATCTTTATATTATATTAAATATTTTTTTAATTTATGATGTAATCATTTATTTGTTGTTCACGTATTCTGAACTGTATGTAGCTGGCACGGAACGGACAATGTTTTACAGAAAGCTCTGTGTGTTGTGTTGTGGTTGGACAAATATCCCACGTCATTACGATTCACGCAAGTGAGTAGCTCGATATCCATTGTCCATGTTCCCGGATGAGTTTGGTTAGTTTTTATATCCTCCCTGTCAACACATTGCTGGAGAGTAGCGACTGCTGGAGGTCATATGTTGCTTTGATAAGTATTTTTGTCGTTTCCACCTTTAAATCAATGGCCTACGAAGGATACGGAACCTTGAAGCAAAGATTCCAAATGCGTTTTCTGAAATTCGTCTCGCTTTTGGTAGACGATAATTAAATATTGTTTCTTCAAGCGATAAGTTCCCGTGCCGAAAGAGCTTCAATAAGTTTTTTCGAACTGGAAAAGCGTGGTCTTCTACGCAGAGTCCACTCACTGGCCAATTAAGTAAATTTATTCCATTGCGATATTCAAAGTTGAGTGAATATACTACTACAGTTAGCATCGCAAATAATAACCTAAGAACCAACCTACGAAATACAGGAAACATCACCTGAATACGTTATGATAAATTCAATATCTCAACAATAAGCCAACGTCTCAGGCTAATAGGCTACAGTAATAAAAGTGATCACCCAAGAAATGACCAATAAAGACAATTATTACAAAGGACGATTCAATCAACATTCCATAATAAATAATTCTTCCTGATTAGTTTATTTTTATCGACAACATTCCATACTAAATAATTCTTCCTGATTAGTTTATATTTATTGTCGAAACCCCAGAACTATTAAATAGTTCTGTAGTATTTAGTAATTCTGGGAATTACCATGCCGTCTTAAAGTAGTACTGTTTTAATTTTATTACAGAGTGTTATAGAGCATTCTCATCTAGTTGAGCTAAATAAATATATAAGAGGAAATGATAAATATACTTAATTATATTGAATATACTATTACTATTTATAATAAATAAATAATACATAAATAAATAAAAGCCCAACCAGATGGAAGCTCTCGGCAGAAGAGATCACACTACTTAGGGTTAGGGGGAAATGGAAAGAAACCAGAGGACGATGCGGGCGGTATCGAGGAGCACCGCCTTCTGCACTTCAGCCCGGAGCGGTCCTTAATGGAGCGGATTCCCAGTTTATTCAGATGAGCTAAGAGGCAAACCGGGAGTACTTATAATAAGGTAGTTTCGGATCCAGTATTTCAGAGTGAGCTTCTCGTGGAGAATCCTGCCTACTACACTACAAGTACTCAGAGTTAGAAAGCGTCGAACAAGCAGAGATGATATGCCTCTTAGACGTCAGTTCATTAACCAATCTAACTATATATATATATATATATATATATATATATATATATATATATATATATATATATATATATATATATATATATATATAATTTTGTCAACAAAAAGCTTAATATTTACCGTAAAAATGCCAAGGACTGCAAGATTTTGATTATAAATTGGCCAAAGACCCTGTCTAACGAAGACACAGAAAAACTTATGTTTCGACAAATAGGATGAGAGAGAAAGAAAACCATACAAACACACACAAACAAACACACACACACACACACACACACACACGCACGCGCACACACATACACACGCACACACACACACATTTATTTTTAAATAATATATTTTCTTTTGTTTAATATGTAATCTCATGTCTCTTGAACGTTTTGTTTGGCTATGGAAGACGGAAGCTATGGAAGAGAATGGAGTCTCTGACACAAGTGCCTTAAGGCACTTAAAAGATGCTCCCTACCCTATGCAAATTGTAAATACCAAGAGAAATAAACTATTATTATTATTATTTTGGGGTATATATTTAGTTTTCTCATCTGGTTGGGTTCTATAAATATATAATTAAAAATAAAAATGAAATGATAAATATACATAAATATCAATAAAATAAAATAAATACAAAAAATACATAAATAAATAAAGATCCAACCAGATGGAAGCCCTCGGCAGGGGAGACCAGACGGCCGAGGGTTAGGAGGAAAGGGAAAGAAACCGGCGGACGATGCAGGCGGTGTCGAGGAGCACTGCCTTCTGCATTTGAGCCCGGAGCGGTCCGTCACGGAGTCCCAGTCGCCTCAGATGATCCGAGAGGCTGACTGGGATTAGCCCATTCGCAGAGACGACTACAGGAATAATTTCGGTCGGCAGACCACCCCACATGTCGGTCACCTCGTGAGCCAGGTCCAGATATTTTGTTTGCTTATCTGTTTCGGCTTTCACGAGGTTCTCGTCATACTGAATGGTAATGTCGACCAAAAATATCCTTGACTGTGCCCGGTCCATCAGCACAATATCAGGCTTATACGCAAGAATAGCCTTGTCTGTGATGATGGCCCGATCCCAATAGAGTCTGGAGCGATCATTTTAAAGCACCGCTTCCGGCAAGTACTTGTAATACGGCAATTTCCGATCCACGAGACCGTATTTCAGAGCGAGCTCCTGGTGAAGAATTCTGGCTACTAGGTTATGCCTGTGCAAGTACTCAGAGTTAGAAAGAGCCGAACAACCGGAGATGACATGCCTAAGCGACGCACCTGGATGGCGATAAGCTCGACAGACGTCGACGGTGCCATCCTTTAGGATGTATCTCCGATAGTTGTTGGCCTTAATAACCTGATCCTGTATTGCACAGACAAAACCCTCGGTTCCCCGAAGAGGTCACCGAAACGTAGACAGTTGAGGGAGGCGACTGTATCAACGAAGGGCTCATGTAGAGCCCTGTAGTACCTTCCGTGGAGCTCCTTCTCCTTCCATACGGCCTCCCGGTCGGAAATGCTAAGCACTGCTGGGTCCTGCCATTGCTCATTGGATAAGGATAGAAGGGGATAGGGGAACCCTTTATCACTAGAAATGACGATATTATAGAATGGATCATCCGATCTTGCCATGAAGTAATGACGGAGGCTGCAGACTTTGCGATTATGCATGGTGAGCGCACTAAGAAAGCCACGCCCACCATGCATTCGCGGCAAGTACAGCCTCATTACCGACGATCTCGGATGATGCATCCTATGGGAGGTCATGGTAGTGCGGACTTTTCTATCCAGGGCGTTAAGTTCGGTCTGAGTCCACCTGAGTATGCCAAAGGTATACATGAGGACAGGCATGACTCAACCGTTATATGCGTGTGTCTTATTCACACCGGACAAAGGGCTGTTAAGCACTTTGGTCAAGCGTGCATAAAACATGTCGCAAACTGACTGTTTCATACCAGCCTCATCGATACCGATGTTCTGTGACATACCCAGGTATCGGTACGTTTCAGCTTCGGAAAGGGTCCTTAAGTTGACGGGCGTAGATAAATCTATGCCCTCAGAGGACCCTTCCCCCTTCAACATGGAGGACCGCACACTTATCCGTTCCCAGCTCCATTGCAATGGAATTGGTAAATTTACAAGTGATGTTTAGCAATTCCATGAGATGGGAGTGACTGGAGGCGAATAACTTGAGGTCATCCATATAGAAAAGGTGGGTCACTTTTGTCACTCTTTTCCGTAGCTGAAATCCCCTCCCGGATCCCTCCAGTAAGGTGCTGAGAGGGTTCAGAGAGAGGCAGAACCAGATTGGACTCAGACAATCGCCCTGGAAGATACCCCTTCTTATCCTTATGTGGTGCTCCGCAGCCATCATCCGCTCGCCCAGATGACAAAGGATCGTACTCCACTGCCCCATACACTGCTCGAGGAAGTCTCTCACTGTACAGTCTATCTCGTACAGCTCGAAGACTCTCTTTAGCCATGTATGGGGCACAGAGTCGAATGCCTTTCTGTAGTCTATCCAGGCGGCGGAGAAGTTCCGACGGTTGCGTTTCGCCACTTTGCCAATGACCGCGTCAATGAGGAGTGGTTCCTAGGTTCCACGACCACCGCCCCGACATCCATTTTGAGCGCGTGACATCACCTGATTTAGCTCCAGGTGACGAGTGATTCTCGCGCTCAAAATGGATGTCAGTGTCTTATATATGATGGGTAGACACGTGATGGGGCGGTATTTGCTCGGGTCTGTGGTATCCTGATCTTTAGGAACCAAGTGAGTGATCCCAGTAGTGAAGAAGCTCGGGAGCGACTTCTGATCGGGAGCCTCTTGAAACTGTCGGGCGAGCACAGCGTGACACACTACGAACCCCTTCAGCCAGTAAGGACTTTTCCAGTTCGGGGCCCTACGGACCGCCTCAGCCACGTCTTCCGGCGTTATGGTGACGGGGTCCATAGGCGTAATTCTCGCACTTTGGCTCGCCACAACTTCTATCCAAGGGCCCTCGCTGTGGTTTACGGGCTCTGACCACAGACCACGCCAAAATGCGACAGTGTCAGTCTGATCCGGTCCTGGGCCCGCTCCACATACCTCTTGTCGCTCCAATGATTTATAGAGCTTCTTCTGATCACTCTGGAAGAGACGATTCTGGTTGAACCGCCTTGACCTCTCGGTAAATCGTCGAATCCGCTTACCCCAAGCAGTGATCTTTTGCTTCAGGTCGTCTATGCGCTCCGTTAGTTTCTGCGTGATATCCGGCTGGGACAAACTGATATTTGTCCCAGCAAACGCCATTCTAACGGTGCGCACAACCCTCGGTCTATTATTACCCGACCTGAAGCTTGTCAGTCTGCCGATAAGGGCCCTTGCCTTTGCGATACGGTCCTCAATTCTTTTTCTCCAGGCTGGGATGGCGCTACTTTTTTTAGTAGCGCGTCCAGCCATGGGAAAATTGGCGCCAATAATACGGCAAGCTGCCACTGCGGCGCCAAAAAGAATTGAGTCCGTCTCGCAAAGGTCTCGGCTGGCCAAATAGTTTACCAGCATTGGGTTAAGAGCCCTCACGAAAGCCCGATTTCGCTTGCTTAGGGGTATGCGGGGAAGTCGCGGTCGATTTTCGAGGCATGCGGCGCGTTTCCAAAATTGCCTCTTACAATATACTCCTCATTTGCTCTAGTTCGTGGGGGATCATTTCATCATCGTCCGAATCAACCACAACTGGAAGATCCATGGCGGCTTCCACGCGTGGATGCTGGTCTGTCGCCTGAGGAGCCGTAGCCAATTCATTCGATGAGGGAATGGCCTCACGTCGCAGTCGTTCGAGCTCGGCATCATCAAATATTTTCGAGCGCATGATGTACCGAACTCGGTCTGCCAGGTTTTGTTCCGTGACGGGAATAGACGGCTCCAGCTCAGCAAAAAAGCAATGCATCCGAGCCCGATACGCTATCCCTGCAGTTTCTTCCCCTTTCGCCCTATAGTACGCCCGCAATGCGTTTGCGTTCATATCCCTTGTCCAACGCATGCGGCGCACTCCACCAGCGGCGGATGCCGTTTGCCGAGTCCGAGAGTACCCCGCCGACATCAAGCCATCTGGTGGGGATCATGGATGCGGGGGCTGTTAGGTGATCTTGCAGCTCCTCGCGCTTGGCTGGCGGTCCGCATGCTGCCGCGTCCATCGCCAGCTCCAGACGCGCCCCGGCGACCTCCAGGCAGCGGCCCTATACGTCTTCTGTTATAATTCATCATCCATTTTTGGGCGCCAATTAACGGGAGACGCCCAGGCCCGGCACCGTTTCATTGTATCATTGTATGGCCGTAAGCACAAACGGGCCTTTGCACCCTGAGTACTGCCGAGGTACGGCGCTCACACCTCTTGGCAAGGCGCTGACTGACTGCACCGACGTAGCAGTTTTGTCACTTAACTGTTTCGTCAGCGGGCGATGGGGTCGTCACTTCCCTACGCCTTATTATTATTATTATTATTATGCCTAAGTGTTGCATTTATTAATTCTAATTATGTCATACCACAGAATCTCAAGTGAATTCTCAATTGGTTGAGGCTCACAAAAAATGTACTTCGTCTATATTTTTCACGTGCCAAAATTCAAGAATATATAATATATTTTTTGGTAGTTCTTTGTAAATAATCTGATTATTTTTGTATTGGGCATTATTCGCTTGTTAATATTAATCGATTTAAATTGTGAATACTTTTTAATATAAGCAAAAACAAACTGGTACAAAAAGTTGGTGAGATGTAATTTCATACAAAAATAAAATGTGTCCATGCGTAGTACATTTTCTTTTTCTTCATTACTTCGTCGTTTGAATAAAGTATCGTGGATTTCTTAATGTTATGCTAAATGTAATTGCATAAAACTACTGTTCTAATAATAAGTGTAATAAAACTAGTAAAAAAATAATTAAAAACGATTGAATAAACAAATGTGTTCCATCTGATTCACGTGTGTTACAAAAACTGTGTTACATAGCAACTTTTTTGGTAGAAGCAATAGCAATACGTCATCTATTTTTTTCACAATGGCAACACTATAACTTTCAATATGAAACGTCAGTCTTTTGTCAGACATCTTGGTTTACGGGCAGTAGGCAGTACTTGGTGTGTGTTATTTTTCGTCATTGGATTTTAGAGACTTTTGGAAATAATTTTGCAAGGTAAGGAATAACATTAAGTTGTTTTGTAATATATATAGTTGAAAGAGACATTAAATATTCCTAAATAATGCAGTTTATTACAGATTTGCTTTGCAAGTAAAGATGCTACCTGAATTTTCGGTTATGTTTTTCACGAGTGTTTGTTCACGTATGTTGCGTGTGTTACAAAGTTGTGTGACGTAACACACGTGAAAAGTATAAAGCTTAGTTCACATTGCAATACTTAGGTATAGAAAAAGCTAAATATTTATGTTTTGTGTCAAAAAAAGGAGGAGGTTCTCAATTCAACTGATATTTTTTATTTTCTATTGTATGTATATAGCCGGCGATTCGAAAAAAAAATCCGAAAAATCTATTCTGTCTAAAACGTCTATAACAGTATTAGCTGACATTAAAATACTCAAGAAAACAGGTTTTATTTTAATTTGAGACAATATAGACCATTCAATTTAAAACAAATAAACCTCAAAACAGACATTGCTAGCAAACGTTTTAAAGAAAATTCTCATGACAGAATGAAGAAATTTTCAAAGAAAAGAAAAATCAAAGACATACACCTTAAAATAAATAAGAAACTTAAAACGGAAGAGGAGAGCAGTACAGACGAAGATATGACGATTTCTGTGCATGATACTTCTGATGAAGAGTATCACATTACAGATGATATCTTATCAGATGATGATTATCTGGATCGTATGGATTATCAATTGAAAGAACAGAAGAACGTTACAAAGTTAAGAAAAATATCAGACACAAGTAAAATAGAGAGAGAAAAAATAGAACAATCAAGCCATGAAGATAAAAATATATACACTGGTAAATACACAAGAGAAATAAACATTTTTTCTAATGAAAATCAGGGAGTAGTTAAAACTAATTTAGCTGGACAATCTGTAACTGCTACGACTCTGCAGGATGATGAAAATAACTTTGACAATGCAAAAAATGACTCGGAAGTGACATCAAAAATTAATACAGACATATGGAGGCTATCTTTCAAAGACACTGTACTTGTAAGGTATTGTTACGAGCTTGAGGTTCGTGACAATAAAAATTGCCGATAAAATTACCTAAATTAACACTTTAATTTACTTTACACAAATTAAAGTTAAAACACTAATAATTAAACACACTAATTCACTTAATTCCGCTCCGAAGCGTCGCTTGTGTCGCTGAGTTCAACTCTGTGCCGATCGCATCTTGCGCCACCTATTTATTTAAATTAGCAAAATATCCGGAATGTTCAAGTAAACACGCGCAAGGTACCGAGATTTCGAGTATAGATTTTCTAGAAACTTAGTTCTTCGGGTGGCGCTGTCGGTCGAAAGATCTGTGATGTCATTCTTTACACGCTCTACTTCTCTCGTTCCTGACACTAGATGGCGCTAGTATATCGTCGACTGGAGCGCGTAATACTGCCCCCTCCTAAGACATGCTCGTCCCGAGCATTATCGGTCCCATGATAACGCGCCAAGCGATCCACATGGACGATCTTAGGAGTCCCTCTTACGCCTTTCTGTAACGGTTCCGCAATGTCAAGGGCTGTCCTATCCCGTGGTGCACCAATATTGTACAATTTCGGTGCTCCTCTACTACGTGTCTGAGGTCCCCGCACGGCCGCACAACTTGTACATGTACGACACCAATCCTCGACATCGTCACGATAATGGACCCAGTAAAACTGTTCTCGGACCTTCAGTAGAGTTCGTTTAACTCCCAGATGGACTCTTGAACGACCATTATGGCACAGCTGTAGAACATTCGGCACTTTAGCTTTAGGGACAACCATTTGCAAACGGCAGATGTCTCTTCGACCATTGTCCCATTTACGGCACAGGACTCCATCCTGAAGCAGCAAGCTGTCCCATTGGGCCCAATAGCTTTTCGTGGTTGAACTCATCGCTGAGACGTCCCTCCACTTAGGCTTGGTAGCACGGGCCTTCATCCATCCCAGAATCGGCTTGATGTCTGGATCTTCCTGCTGTGCACGTCGTAGGCTGTCCTTCCACCCGTTGCTGAGGTGGTCTGTCCTGAGCATCCTCACGGATACCACTTCCTTACTCTCTTGCCTACTATAATGGTTGCAATCTTCCGGACAAGGTCTTCTTGACAATGTATCTGCGTTGCGGTGAGATTTCCCGCTGCAGTGTCTGATAGTAAAGTCGTATTCCTGCTGCTGCTGGGCGGTGCTGTTAGCCGCACTTCCTTCCTGAGACCGTTCACCTTCCCTTCCTAGGGTGTGCTTAGGGCAGCTGGACCGAAGATGGCCCCTTTCCCCACAGCCATAGCACCTCAGGCTGTATTTTTTATTGTGGTCGCGAACCGTAACTGCTGTACCCTCCCTAGCGTGAGGTGAACGATGATCCTGTCGCCGCCAGGCAGTGCCGTTAGCTGCACTACCCTCTCGAGGTCGATCAACTCTCCTTTCCACGGTTCGCTTAGGGCAGCTGGATCGAAGATGGCCCTTTTTCCCACAGCCATAGCACCTAGGGCTGTATCCTCTGTTGCGGTCACGAACTGTAGCTGCTGCAACCTCCCTGACGCGATGGGAACGATGATCCTGCCGCACGGCTTCCACTTCCAGTGCATGGGCCAAGGCGTCCTTAAGCGTCTCGTGGTGCCCGAGCCTCACAGCAGCTCTGACTTCCAGGTCGCGTATGCCGTCGATGAATGTTTGCACCAGGTTCCCTCCAATGAGCGCAGGTACAGACTGGTATGCTTTACGAACCATCTTCTCCACCTCAAGGGCCCACTGCTGCAGGTTTTCATTGCTGCGTTGCACGCGATCTTTAAGCTGCGCGTGAAAGACGTGTTCCAGGTGAGCGTCACCATATCTCGCCTCCAATGCCTCAAGGAGTTGCTCATAAGTCACTTCCTCACCGAGAGCTTCCAGAACTGTTAAGGCCTGGGTGCGCAGGCCTAGTGTGAGAGCAGTCATGGCCTGACTTTTGTTCCAGCCGTTCGCCTTCATAACAGCCTCGAACTGGATTTTGTAGGCTGACCAGGAAGAGGTACCGTCGAACGGTGGCACCTTGAACCCGCGTAGCGAAGGTGTTGTAGCTACTACGGGAGCTGTAGCTCCATCTCCAAGTTTGAGTTCGTCCAGTGATTTCTTCATGTCAGCCATTACGTTGTCAACCCGATTGTTTACTTGGTCGATTCGGGTTTCAGCTTTCTCGATTCGGTTTTCAGCTTTCGCGATTTGGGTTTCAGCTTCCGACAGGCGGTTGTCATGTTGAGCAACCCTATCCTTCACCTCCTTTATCTCCTTCCCGAAGGTAGCGTGAAGGTCCTTCATGAGGAGCATCTGCTCTTCCAACCGACGGGCCTGTTCCTCTTGTCCGCCCCGCAGCTGCTCTTCCAAACGACGGACCTGTTCCTCTTGTCCGCCCCGCAGCTGCTCTTCCAACCGACGGGCCTGTTCCTCCTGTCGGCGAGCCTGCTCCTGCAGCATCACCATCAGAGCACCTAAGTCAGGTGCCACAGACATAGAAGCTGCTGACGGACCGGCTTCCGTGGCCGGCGGCTGGCCCTCAGACATCTGCGGCGTTGCACCACCAAATCTCCTCTGGTCCGTCTCCTGCTGGCGTTGACTTCGGGTACGGACACCCTCCGTTTCCTCCTTAGGTAAAATCGGCATTATTTTATCCCACTTCTGACACCAATTGTTACGAGCTTGAGGTTCGTGACAATAAAAATTGCCGATAAAATTACCTAAATTAACACTTTAATTTACTTTACACGAATTAAAGTTAAAACACTAATAATTAAACACACTAATTCACTTAATTCCGCTCCGAAGCGTCGCTTGTGTCGCTGAGTTCAACTCTGTGCCGATCGCATCTTGCGCCACCTATTTATTTAAATTAGCAAAATATCCGGAATGTTCAAGTAAACACGCGCAAGGTACCGAGATTTCGAGTATAGATTTTCTAGAAACTTAGTTCTTCGGGTGGCGCTGTCGGTCGAAAGATATGTGATGTCATTCTTTACACGCTCTACTCGCTCTCGTTCCTGACACTAGATGGCGCTAGTATATCGTCGACTGGAGCGCGTAATAGTATTATCAAAGAACCGCGTGGAAGTATTACATAGGATTCTTGGAAGACAGTTTTAAAAAAGAAGGAAAATCTTATTTTACCATACGATTTCTGAAAACCATTAAAAAACCGGAGCTAAAGTTTGTAATTCACAAAATAAAAGATGAAGACACTGTAACTGAAGATTTAATAGTTAAGCAGGTTAAAATAACACAAAACACAAAACGACCAAAAGAATACTTTTTAGCTGATCCTAGCGATAAGGTTTGTTTTGAGTAGAATATTTACAAGTAGGAAGATATTACATATATATATATATATATATATATATATATATATATATATATATATATATATATATATATATATATATATATATATATATATATATATATATATATATATATATATATATATATATATATATATATATATATATATATATATATATATATATATATATATATATATATATATATATATTCAAATAATGCCAAAATAATACGATTGTGTAATTCTAAGTACAAATTTTGATCTCTTTGTTTTTTAAGTTGTTTTATTAAATAAATAATTCTATCTATAATCGTATTTTATTTGAAATTCAATTTTTTATTGCTTTATGTGCATCAAGCCTAACAACATTTCCAGTGTGTTACACAATTCCAGTGTGTTATCGTGTGTTACAAGTTCTTGTGTGTTAAGGTACATTTTCTGTGAGCCTCACCCAATTATCACTGTTATAAATTGTCTTCAGGTTCAAGTAAGTTTATTTATACGACTAAAGGAATTGAATATATATTAACTAAAACTTTTATATCAGGATATGTTAAACTTATCGTGATTTGTTTTTCAATTTTTAATTTTTTTCGGGTTTTATTTTGGGAGTTGATGATCAATGATCCTGCTTTCGTTTGCGGTTCCTTATTAAAGGAGGTGAAATATTTGTTACCCAATAAAAACATTTATTATGAGTATCACATTGTTATTTGAAGGTCTCTAGACCAACTTAAAAAATATAGGTAGGAGATCTATCAACTTTTCAAAATAGTATTTGTAGGAAACTACCAACTACTCAATCTCTTTGATTCCACCACGCGTAGTATCCTCTTAGTAGCCTGTGATTCCGCCATTGGTTGTTTTTCTTGCGTGAATGTGGGCACTGTGCTCTCCAGTGTATTATTGTGGCTTTTGACCACAACAGTTTTTTCTCTTTTGGATTCCGATTGCTTAACTACACGACAACTTGCTTTTCTACACCAGTCACCGATTTTCTGCCTGTTGTGACCTGTACGAACATCACGGACTTTGCTGCTACGTGTTTAATATTGAAGATGTCTGTTTTGGAGGAACCTCAGGCATTGACGAGCCACGATTTTGATCATGGCGAACTGCCAGTAAAACGCCATTTATGAGTCTAAGAGATAAAAGCCATGTGGAATTTGGTCACTGTGTACCGAAAACTTGGTACACGGGAGTAAGCTATTGTATTTGCTGAGGAAATAGGCATGCTCTCGGCAACAAAAATTGTAATAACTGCAAAAAGTATATGTTTGTGGAATACTCCACTAATAGATGTTGGGCTCAATTGTCTGTAAACAAGGCCCGTGCAGTTCTAAATCAAAATTTAGTTGAGGCAAAGGCATTTATTTTAACTATGTCACAAGTAGTATTCTTCGTAATTAACGCATATGTAAATAAGTGGATTTATGATAGAACGCTGAAAGATCATTCTGAAAAAGAACAGTTTATCCAGAGTAACCGTTAATGATTGGTTCAATTACCTACTGTCAGGAGGTTTCATGGGAAAGATTGGTGGTCTGGGAATCCAAACTGCTGAAAGTAAATTGGAAAAAGAAAATATAATAATGGTGAGCTATGGATAAATAAATGGATATAGTTGACGACCTGGAGATGATATCGACAAATTTTCTTTAGATGCTGGGCATGATCAAAAATGATAGTGAAGACTTAAGACTGGAATAAAAAATATGCGATCTGACGATGTTTTGGTGCCCTTAATACAAAAGCATATGGCTGAGACATGTAGGCAACATCATTCATACCGGTTTTTGACGGGCTTTTGATTGTTTAGAAAATTATAAAGCTCAATCATAGTGACCCAGAAAATTCTTTTGTGACAGCAGATGGCACGCACACTCAAAAATTGAATCTCAGTGGCGTGTTGTCAAGAGGTATTTTGATAAAGACAATTATAGTAATAGAGAAAATTTTACCGAATTCATATAAGGTGGGTGGACCATGGAAGGCTATGCTCCTTCGAAGGCCAATTATTAAAATTTCGTAGTTATTGCCATTTGATGACAAATTCCTTCTACTTACACAAACACCCATCGAACTGAAAATCACAGACGCGGCAGCGAATCGCTCGCGCTACTAGTTTGGCAGTACGGTCCCTCGGTTCATTGATTTCGGGAATCGACGACGTAAAGTCAAAGAATATATACACTACGCGAAAAGAAACGACACTTAAGCATGTGTGCACGTAAAATCGCTTGCGGCTATGTGTGGGTGTCTGGATGTGTGCGGGGGCCTTGAGAGGCGTGCGGGACGTGGAACGGGCAGTCGCCGACTGCCCTGGCCGAGGGCTAGTAGTAATACCGATATTTGTCAGTATTAGAAAATATGAATATATTCGTGAAGTGATATTATAATATTTCAATTAATATATGAATATTACAGATATCTTAATGTACATATTACTATTCTATTCATGTAGGTATTAAATTTATGTTACCAAGTAACGTTATTAGTTTTTATAGCCGGTTTATATGCTTTGATAAATATTAATGTTGTTATTAAATAAATGATAATATATGTATAAGTATTACTGAAAGTGATTTTAAGTGATTAGAATTAAAATAAATTCCATTGCACAAAACAAGGGCCCTTGTTTTGTTAGTTTAATTTTTAATAATGTTTTATGATACCTAAAAATATGTGAACTTAATTTAATGAAAGTGATCTTGCCAGGAATTATGGGGAAATACCATGACAATAAAACTAATATATTAACGCCAATAATTTTATAATATTACATTAACTGAAACATACACTATTAAAAATAACACTAGAGAGTCAAGACATTTTAGATATCTTTAAAAAGTTTTTGTATTTGTTCATTGTTGTATTTATGGATTATTTCATTAGAAATAAAAATGACTTATCTCCTCAACACATAGGGAACAATTTGCTGGCCGCCATGTCCCAGGAAACCTGCGTACCTTTGGATTTTCTAAAAAAAAATATACATGCTACGAATTTTTGCAATTGTTAGAAATAATAATGGAAATTAAAAAATTAATCGAAAAATTCAAAAATATATAAGAGTAAATTATTTTTAAAGGATAGTATGTAATACTGATTATTGCGTACTGAAATACTAAGTGTTGGTTAATTATTTAAGATTACTATTAACTGTCGTGCATATTTGGTTTTGTCGGAAGTTTTAATATCCCTCATTTAATAAAAGTTGATTTAAAATTGAACGCATCTTTCACTACCGAAATACATAAGTTTACATAATATATAACATATACCTACTATGTATCTTCTTTGGTACAAGTCTATAATATTCCATTTCGCTTCGATATCAACCCTAGCGTTACACGCTTCGACTCAAGGTCACCGGCGCTTAAGCTCTCACGTACAGGGAGTGTCACCGCTGTGGTTAAGGCAAGTTAAGGTGGGTGTACAATGGAAGGCCACTCTACAAATAAACAGTTATTATTTGTTTATTTATTGGATAAATGAAACTAACAAATATTAAAGTAATACTTTGTTTTATTACGTAACCTATAAAGCACTTCTTTTTATTGTAAATTTAATCGCTATTTATTAAACTTTAGTGTTAAATGACTGATTTATTATAATGGCCTTCTAAGGAGCCTTGTTCCTAGCCAAGGCCATTTGGAAGAGTTCAATGAAACTTAAGTTCAATCAATATTGATTAAATCTGCAATTTAAAAAGTGGTTTATATGTTGTGTAATAAAACAAAGTAAGTATTACTTAAATATTTGTTAGTTTCTTTTATCCAGTAAATAAACAAATTATAACCGTTTATTTGTTAGAGTGGCCTTCCGACCTTAATACGAATGTTTATGGCTAATAAAAGATATCCTTTTGAGGAATTAATAAATTATGTTTAAAAATAATAAAGATATTATAAGTACTGTTGTTTTATGTCTGAATTGTTTTCCGCGTGCCGGTGAAACTGCCCAAAAATACTTGAGTACCCAGAAATCCTTACAGTTTTGATAGGTTAGAAGGCTGTGCCGGGAGCTGAGCTTCGCTACGCTTCGTGGTTTTATTTACCGCTTAGAAATACATGTGCACCCAGAAATTTATACATGGTAGAGCCACGCTGCAGATGTATTAGTTGTAGCACGTAAAATAGCAGCTGTTTCGTATGATGAGTGTAGAGATCCGGAGACCCTTTTTACTGTAAATTAGGCATTCTTAGTTCTCAAGGGTGACAACGCATCTGCATTTTGATTCTCAATTGAGGACAAATGTAGATGTCT
This sequence comes from Parnassius smintheus behrii, assembly GCA_036936625.1. Lineage (NCBI taxonomy): Eukaryota > Metazoa > Arthropoda > Insecta > Lepidoptera > Papilionidae > Parnassius > Parnassius smintheus. Next base: position 29,404,099 of record JAUPFT010000003.1, on the reverse strand, counting down.
ATGAGCCACCACTTACCATCAGGTGGACTGTATGCTCGTTTGTCGCCCATATTCTGTAAAAAAAGAAATCCTTACAGTTGTAATAGGGGCGGGGCACCCTCGCTCCTCCGTCCTGCCGGGGACAAATAAATGATTAGAAACTTAGTCGCATGTATTAAAGGAATTTTGGATACTCTACCCTTTAACAAAAGTAAGGCTTTTATAAAATTGTTAACTATGTATTTTGAAACGGTTTTCAATATATCAATAAATAAAGGTACAATAGGCGGTCTTATCGCTCTGAAAACGATTTCTTCCAGATACCTATTACACAAAGAATTGTCCACAACAAACGGCTAGGAGCATTAGGAGGGTAAAAATACAAAATAATAAAAACAATACGACACGAAGCATGATATTACCAAAGTATGAATAGATTCTGCAATAATTACATTCCTACGTCTGTACTATGGGATCTAATAAGTAGGTCTTGACTGCCTAGACGCTATAACGTGGAAGCTGAGCGAAAAGTTAGGTATGAATAAATGTAAATAACGCATTTCTAATTCCAAGACTTATTCTATTTTGAACGAGGTACCACATTCAGCTTTTTCGTATGTTTTACAAATATCTATGTAACTATAAATTTTAGCCCAATTTGTAATAACTGGTTTTGAAAATTTCATGTTAACCCTTCATTTTAATGCGTTCTTAATTACATGCCTTAATTTTAGTTCCAATCAAAATAATATTTTCTTTACCTGATTTCACAGGTCACAAGTTATAATTTTTACAAGTGTTAAGGATTTTTAATAAAAAAAAAGAATAAATTTTTAGAATTTTATTTAGCTTAACATGTACGAAGTAGCAGCTAGCAGCTTACAGCTTCAGCTTAGTCCTCCTCCAGTGGCGCCTCTTAGCATTGTATCTGAAATTTTATTATTTACATATTCATAAGAAGAATTTTTTAAATGTTGTAGTTTTCTTATCACAATTTAGATGGCTCTTTACATTTGGATCTACAGGTGGATTTAGATTTTTTATACCTCTTCGATCCTATTGTTTAGGATCTTAAAATAATATTTTTCTACACGGAAAATTAAAACAAAAGGAAGTGGCAAAACTCATGATTTGTGCTAAAACCTGTGTTGCTAAATTTACACATCACATCAGCAAGGAAAGAAATTTTTACCGATAGTTGTGCAACATCTCAATAATTTTCACATAATTGCCTATTAAATTTATTTTATTGAAATTATAGAAACATTTTATGTTACTCTTCCCATCAGCTTGAGAAAGAACCATATTACATTATAGATAGAGATTTTCTTTTAATCTAGAAAATTTCTAAGGTTGATGAGCAAATTCAGCCACGTAACGAGACATGTCACAGTAATACAGTGACCATGATCAATTTGAAAACCATGGTGGGTTTTACTTGCGTACAAATAGATGCCACCCTCTATTGTCCAAAAGATTATGTCTTTTAAACAAAAAATAACAAGCCAAGTGAGTCAAACTCGCATATGAGGGTTCTGTACCATCATAAAACACGTTTGTAGAAGGATAGCCTCATTTAATTTATAGTTTATTTTTATTATTTGTTGTAATAGCAGCAACAGAAATAAACATTCTGTGAAAACTTCAACTGGCTTCCTATAACAGATTGCAAGATACAGCCCGCTGACAGAGAAACAGACGGAGGCATGAACAGACAGACAGCGGAGGCTTAGTAATAGGGTCCCGTTTGGTTACCCTTTGGGGTATGGAACCCTGAAAAGAAGACAAATTCTGTTACTCTAATCTAGATGTCAGTGAACTTCACCATATTATAGGCACAATGCCAATCGGATTTTTGTTGACTTTATCATACATTACATAACAGGATTAATGTTTGAAAATTTTTAACTTAAACTGTTTACACTGAAACTTGAACATCACAGGAGGAAGTAGGTATGGAAATCTGCAAATCTAACACGTCTTACAGGAAGACAGGTATAACATTTTATATGGTGATTTATTAGTTTAGATGATGTTGCCTGTTCCTCTCAGATTTCAAGAACTTGGAAGATGCAAAAAACATCAGAAGAAATTTCACAAGATTTACTTTCTAATTAAACAAGTACTTATTGGTCAACAATGATTTTAAAAAATAACATGCAGCAAAACCAAATTTTGAAATAAACTTAATCTGCAATATCTGTTGATTTATTTGAAGTTTTGCCAATCCATGATGAATCTATAAAGTCTCTTAAATCGATTTTCTATAATTATTTATTCTAGTATATGTATAAATACTAGGATAAAATCTATCATATATTATTTCTATTTCAAGATGAAAATATATAATTAGTCACACATTTCTTAGCCGCTGATAGCTGTTTGAATTCACAAGGGATTGCTTGGGTTATGTATTGGCTATTGCACTACCAAAAGAGCAAACTTAGACAAAACTAACCGTGAGTTATCACTGACGCGATTTTCACAAAATATCATGTTTTAAACAATGTCTCTGCGCGTTGGGTACCCAGAATGTTAACCAACAAGCAAAAGAAAAATCGAGTTGACATTTCGAGGGTCAATTTCGAAAAGTTCCAAGCAGTACAAGAAAATTTTTTGTTCCATTTTGTGACTATGGACGAGACCTGGATCCACCATTTTGATCCTGAAACGAAACAACAATCGATGACTTGGAAGCAAGTCTCCTCACCAACACCAAAGAAATTAAAATTTTCAAGTTCGGCGGGAAAGGTTATGGCATCTGTTTTTTGGGACGCTCAAGGCATAATTATGGTGGAATATTTGGAAAAGGGAGCCATTATTACGGACTCTTACTACGCAGACCAAATAAGAAGATTAAGGGAGGCCATTAAAGAAAAAAGACGCGGCAAGCTGCGAGCTGGAGTGCTGTTTTACCAAGACACCACACCGGCTCACAAAGCCGCAGTAGCGATGGCTGCCATTCAAAAAACGGGATTCAAACCGCTCGAACACCCTTCCTATTCGACAGATCTAGCTCCTAGTGACTTCTACCTCTTTCCTCGGCTCAAGGAACGCCTCCGAGGCAAGAAATACGACGACGATAGCGAAGTAATGGGCGCTGTTGAAAAGTTTTGGGAGGGTCAAGACAAAGAATTTTTTTCAAAGGGAATCCTGGGTTTAGAAAAAAGATGGCCTAAATGTGTTGATTTGTTAGGAGACTATGTAGAAAAATAAATTATTATTTTAACTTTAATTACCGTGTTTTATTTTCACTATCGTTACTTTTGGATCACCCCTCGTATAATATAAATAACAACCAAATGGTCCTCATATTTTTATTCGTAAATTCATAAACCATCTGAATTTAGTTGTATTATTAATAATTGTCATAACATAGTAAAAACTGTACAACATACATGTTTAAAGTAAATAGCCTGAATATCTGTTTAATACAAAGAACAAGTATTATCATGAGAAACAGTTGTATTATTGGTGTTATAAACTAAACGTTTTTATGACTTAATTGGATAGTAATTAAATAATATTGGCATATTAAGAATGGTTTAAAATTATAATTTTCATGATATTATGTACTATGGTTAGCAAAACACGAATGCACTATACAAACAGAAATATCATATTATACCATGATTCTTGCAAATATTAAATTCAGGTATTTATTTGAATTCCGATTCCGTCACATTCTTCACAATAAGTTTGACACATACAATCATATATTGATATATTGATTTGATCAACAAAACTAATAAGTTTTATTGTAATAAGGCCATGTGATACCAGGCTTACTACTTTACATATATGAGACCTTACTTACCTAGCCAGCAGATGCACCATATACTGGTAATGTTGACATTAGAAGAAAAAAATATTGTGTCTCGTAAGAACGTTGTACGGAATTTCTCTAGATAGGTTATAAGCTTCGTTTCGAGCTTATAGCCTATATTTCGTAATTTATCAAAATGTCATTTGGAATAACATTAGATATAAGCTTGATTCTCAAAAAAATCATCGTAGTAGGATGATCTCTACTTATTACTCACATATGGAATTGAGAATACAGAATTTGATCAGAATGGAACAGTGCAACAATTATCATAATAAATTTATTAAGTAATCAATTTAAAAACTTGTTTATAATTAAAAAAAGAAAATACTCACCTAATGGTATTTCCAGTACGCATTCGAACCCATTGTGGAATTGGTCTGTTTTGTTTTAATTTTTTTGCGAGCTTGCGCTTAATAATAAATGTCTTGTGAGCCGACTGAAACAAAAGAAATGCAATATATCATTTTATTTGACGATAATATAAAATGATTTAAATAATAAATACAGATTTATCAAAATAAATTACCATTGCACCCTCTTTAGTTGTCAAAACAAACAGCAAAAGACCAAAAGAGGAAAGGGAAAAGAGCAAGAGAGGAGGAGCCTAAATACTTATTTATCTATGGGCGGAGCTGTTATACTCTGTGGGTGCAGTGAGTAGCCAATGAGTATATAATCATTACATTTAGTATATGAAGCTTGGTGGAATCGTTAAAATAATTCCATGGTGGCTTGCCACATATTTATGTTGAGGCGAGGCAGGACTATACTTCGAGAATAAAAATAGTTAGAGCCTTAGAGTAAAGCGCTTTATTCACGGTCCATCTTGACGTACGTCTGCTCAAGGCCGCGGTGCTGGACGTAGCATACACACTATCGTGCGCGCATCCAACGTGCTAGATTAGCTTACGTAGTATCAATCGTATCATATCATCGTCATCATCAATACGTATTATCAATCGTATCAAATAGAAATTAACTTCAACAAGGAAGAAAAATACTTAACCCTCCTTTTTGAAGTTCCGTAATTGTATAAAAACTCCCTAACTACCTATACACAAAATTTCATGGAAATCTATTCAGTAGTTTTTGCGTGAATCTTTAATACACAGACAGACAGACAATATTCTAAAAACCACTATTTTGCTGGCTTCAGTGCTCTTTATTTAGTCCCCTGGACTTGTTTTTTCCAGAAAATATTAGAATTACAGACACGACTTTTCTACAGATTTATTATATACGTATAGATATTATTCATTCATCAAAATTACGAGATGTTGCTACTAAATGTATAAAATGTATTTACCTGGTCCCACATGCATTATTCAAACTATTATAGGGTTTTCCCGACTGACAGTTTAGTCAAAAAAAGGACAAAAATATTGAGTAACTAAAAAGTATCGATACTTAGTAAAATACTCTAATAAAAGTCTCAAAAACAAAAATACTAGGTATCGAACTAAAAGTATCAAGTATCGATACTTTTTGCGGATCCCTATTCATACGTGTCTCAGTCCACAGAACACTATTTACTCCTACCTTCGTAGACTAGTATATAGTGATCTGTGGTCTGTGGTCTCATTCAGCCAGCAAACATCTTAGAAGGTTCCCGCTTTTTCGTGGACAAAAATATTTACGTTTAAATTTTCGCGAGAGGTGATTATTCTGGAATCATCGTCTTTCCTATCATCTATATTATTGACTCCATTCATAATTTATCGTAATTTAAAATAAGCACAAGATTCGTAATTTTGATATTTTTTACGAAACAAACAAAAAGTTCGTCCTCACTACCTTCGTTTGCCGTCGTTTCTTTAGCGATGGTAATGAGGTCAAAACGATGGCATTAAGAATCTTTTTTATGTCAATTTATTATTATATTTTACCGTGCATTATTACTTTGCAAACCGTGTGGTCGTGACTTCTAGTCCCACCCGTAGTTGATATTTTCTTTCCACAATAACACTACAGTTATAATAATAATTTAATTCATAATAAAATAAAGAATTAATAGTTTTTAGTTTGTTTCTTGATGTAGTCTTAAGTTTGTGTATAAAAAAAAACTCACAAGCTAACCCTGTGAGTGTACTTTTTATTACTTTAGTTATTAATGATGAGCTTGATATGATGAATATGAGCAATATCATATTAAGTGTTGTTACAGATCACTAAGAATTAATGATGCCAAAGAAAGTCAAACGAAAATTATGGTAGAAACGAGAGCTCGAACGGCAAAAACAAAGAAAGTATGGAGAAATTAAGGAAGATCCTGAAAAGTATGCAGATCTGAAGAAAGAGCAAGATTCCTTGAAAGAAAAGAATAGAAAAAAATAAGTAGTTCTAATAGTACGAGGGTGGATTGAAAAGTACTCGGCCTAACACAGATCCATTCAATTCTAAAAATCAAATCTACCCACATTATTTAGTTCAGTTCAGACTAGTTCATTGTGTGAAGTTCGAAACGTGTGCGATAATTAGTTGTGATTTTATAAATTTATTAACAAAGTAATCGGACATAATTTACGCGAATGGAGCAAATCGAGCAGCGTGCCGTCATTAAGTACCTCCATAAGAAGGGGCTATCATCAAAAGCCATCCATGATGACATGGTCAGTACATTAGGCGATTGTGCTCTGTCATATTCATCCGTCCAAAAATGGATAGCAGAATTTAAGCGTGGTAGAGAGAGTGTGAAAGATGAACCCCGCTCTGGAAGGCCTTCGACGTCAAATACTGACGAAAATATTAAAAAATACTTGATTTAATAATGGGAGACCGCAGATTAAAAATTAGAGAGATAGCCGAGATTATAGACATCTCTTATGAACGAACTCAAAACATCATTGTCAACGAGTTGGGTTTCCACAAGGTGTCTGCGAGGTGGGTTCCGCGACTGCTTTCAGTTGAACAAAAAAGGACGCGATTGACTATTTCACGCGACTGTTTGGAGTTATTTGAAGCCGATGCAGACGATTTTTTGAATCGTTTTGTTACTATGGACGAAACATGGGTTCATTACTGTACACCGAAAACAAAACAACAATCAAAACAGTGGAGAAGACCTGGTTCACCACCCCCTAAAAAGGCTAAGTCGATTTTGTCGGCAAATAAGGTGATGGCTTCAGTATTCTGGGACTCAAAAGGTGTGATTATGATTGATTATCTTGAAAGGGGTCAGACTATAAACTCTGATTACTACTGCACCTTACTACGTCGTTTACGAGAGAAATAAAAGAAAAACGTCGAGGAATGCTCAGAAGAAAAGTCCTGTTTCATCAAGATAAAGCCCGTGTTCACACGTCAGTACAGTCAATGGCTGAAATTCACAACTGTGGCTTTGAACTGTTACTGCATCCGCCGTATTCACCTGATCTGGCACCGTCAGACTTCTTTCTGTTCCCTAACCTAAAAAAGCACTTGGGAGGTCAAAGATTTTCGACAAACGACGAGGTCAAAGCAGCTGTAGACGCATATTTTGACTCTAAGGAAGAATCATTTTTTTTCAACGGTCTAAATGCTTGGAAGGAGAGGTGGCAAAAGTGTATTAAACTTGATGGTGATTATGTAGAAAAATAAAAATATAACTGATTTAGTATGTGTTTATTTTCTTGGTTAGGCCGAGTACTTTTCAATCCACCCTCGTATGACACCTATACAATTGAGAGTTCAGAGAAAGAAGTGGAGAGTTAATTTAAAACATCACAATGAAAGAAAAAAAAAGAGAAAGATATTCAAAAATTATTACTAGATAATTCTACACCAAATATTGACAATGGAGGAAGTACTTTCAGCTGAACAAGATCCTCTCACTCAATCAGCGCCAAGTCCTATACTTGATTCATATCTAAATCATTTGGTGGATTACGGTAATAGTAATTCTTGTCAAGGTTGCCTAGGAAAAAATATTCTAAGAAAGGCTCGCTGCATACATAAAAAACAAATAGTCATTTTGAAAGAAGGAGTTACAAAAACCAAGAAACAGAAAGATGCCATTAGAAAAATGTTGTATTGAAAATAAGAAGAAAAATGAAAATATATCGATTGCAGAAAAAGTAGAACAATTGGAAGAAAATATTAATACACAAAAGCGTGAAGAAATTAAAAAGGGACTAATATTTGGTGAAATACTTTCAAGAAGTGTTGGAGTAGGGTGTTCGAGGAAAAAGGACACGAAAGAATTCGCTAATATGGTTATGACCTAAAAAGAAAAGTTTAAAAAATATAAGCTCTTAAAACAAAAAAAAATTATGAGGTTACCAAATTGCAGCTGATAAAAAATAATATATAACTAAAAACTAAATAAGGAAGCAGAAAAGATACTTAACGGACACATTAACTAATCTGTCCAAAAACACAGCATTACGCTTAATTCGAATGTCAAAGTAACGTATCAAACTTGTTGTAAATATCGCCCATTTTGGGTTTTATACCCAAAGGAGTCCAGTAGAAATACGTGTGCTTGCAAAGTTCATATTAATGTAGGTTTGTTGATAAAATGTCGTATTATAAAAAATAATAAAATAATCTAACGGGACGGGTGTTTTAGAAACTAGGAGTAATAGTGTTATGTGTTTAGAAAGCTTATGTTGCAGCGTCAACGATGACAATTGTTTGATACGAACATGTGAAAAATGTTAATTGAAAAATTTAGATTACGCAGAATTTCATAACGACAACAAAATTAAATACTAACAGTTGAGTACTTGCTCTGAAGAATACTATATTAAACATGAGGAGAAAGCAAAATTAGTTACAAAAAAGAAACATTATTATTCAATTAAGAAAATACTTTTGTAACCTATATGAAACACTACACGGAACGATACCTTGTCGTTTCAAAAAACAACTTATAAAAAATCAAAAAGTTCATGAAGTTATTAATTATAAGAAGGGTACCATAGAATATTTCTTCGAAAAAATGAAAATGAAGAATTTGAAGTCAACGGACGGACCTTTGCAAACTTGTAACGTTAATATAAATAATCCTATAGTGAACCGCTGTATAGGTTCCTCATCAAGTAATAAAAAAATGCTTTTTCGACCAGCCTGATCAGAAAATACTTCTCTTACATCAAAATACTACTGGAGTTTTAAATGAACAAGATTTGATTGCAGTAAATTTAAATGAACTAGCTTATAGTAACAAATATATTCAAATCATTTGCTTCACTGAGACCTTTATTAAAGGTGGCGAAGAACCTAATCTTAAGCTGCCAGGTTTTCAGCTGGAATCATTCTACTCCAGACCAAAAGAAAGACGTGGCGGAGTATGCATAGTTGTAAGGAAAGATATAAATTATAATGATTTAATGGTAACGAAAGAATATGAAATGACAAAACATTTTGAATGTTGCGGAATTGAAATTAGTAATTTTAATCTTATAATTTTATGCATATATCGAACACCTAATTCAGACGTATACATATTTTTCGAAAAATTAAATAAATTATTATTAAAATTATCTCTAATATATTATATATACATATATATATATATATATATATATATATATATATATATATATATTAGGAGATCTAAATATAGACACTATAAAGGTTAGTAATTACTCTAAGAAGCTTAAAGATTTATTACTAAATTTTAATTTAACTCAGCACATAACCTCCCCAACCAGAATTAATTCGTGTATTGATCACTTAATAAGCAATGTTACAAAAGCAAAAAAGTTAAAAGTAAAGTTACAGCCTATATACGTCCCACTGCTGGGCTCAGGCCTCCCCTCATTTCTGAGAGGGTTTTAGGGCAAGGAAGTGTCCGCCGCGCTGCCCAAATGCGTGTTGACGAACTTCACATGTCTTCGAAATATTTTTTTTCTTATTCCTCAGACATGCAGGTTTCCTCACGATGTTTTCCTTCACCGCCGAGCACGTGGTAAATCAGCACTTAAAATTGCAATTAACAATTTCATTGGTGCCGGCGGGGATCGAACCCGGGTTACTCGCGTTCTGTTATATTTACAGCGAGTGTTAACCACTGAGCGACCACGGCTCTTCACAAAAGCAAAAGGTTCACTATACATTATTTGGGCCTCTATGACCACACGGGACAAGTACTGGAGCTTCCTATGAAAGTCAGTAAAACAGTAAAATACTGGTTTGAAGAAAAAAGGGACTTTGCGAAAGATAATATACAAAAGTTCTTGGAATGTATATAATCAATATCTTTTTCTCAAATCTATACTGAACAAGACACCAACAAAGCATTTTCAAGCTTTTATAATATTTGCAAACTGTTCTTCGACCTGTGTTTCCCAACCAAATTAATTAAGAATTCGTTAAGAAATAATAAAAGTTATTGGCTTACAAGAGGTATAAAAAAATCTTGCGTAGTAAAAAGAAAGCTATATTGTAAATATCTGTTTACAGCGGCAAATAAAAGTCTAAATAAATCTAGATATATAAGTTATGCTAAAATTCTTAGAAAATGTATTTTAAAGGCATAAAAATTCCAAATGAAAAATATATACTAGCCTCAAATAATAAAGGTAAAGCTATATGAAATGTCTTAAGTACAAATATAACTAATAGACTAACTAATAAAGAAATAGACACCATAAATTACAATGGAAGAACCCTGGTAGAAGGATATGACATTGCAAATGGGTTTAATAATTTTTTTTATAGATTCGATGAATAAAGACAAACCAAATATGTCGAATAATCGTATGTGTAAACAATCCCGTCACTCTACTATATTCTTACGACCTACGACTCCTGATGAAGTTAATGAAATTATATTATCTCTTCGAAACACTAATTCGGTTGGGTATGATGAGTTGCCGACAAAAATATTAAAACTAAGTTTTTTAAATATAGCACCAGTACTTAGTCATATCATAAACTTATCTTTTACCCAAGGAATTTTTCCTGCAGATCTCAAGTATCCAGTTTTAAAACCCATCTTCAAAAAGGGTGATACTAAAGATATTAATAATTACAGACCTGTTGCAATGGCACCCATTTTATCAAAAGTTTTTTAAAAAGCAGTACTTACTAGACTTAATAATTTTATGGAAAAATTTAACGTTATTAATAACGCACAAAATGGTTTTGTAAAAAATAAGTCCACAACACTAGCGACCTTCCAACTCGTTAAGCTTATTACAGAATGCGTCAATGACGGTGTACCGGTGGTAGCTCTTTTTTTGGATATGAGTAAAGCATTTGACTTTGTTCATCATGGAATGCTTCTCAATAAACTCGAAAGATACGGAATACGTAGGATAGCAAATGAATGGTTTAAAAGTTACCTGGGTCAAAGACAGCAATGCACTGAAATAACAATGCTCAAAAACCTTAAAAAAATGCACATTCGGTCGGAATATCGGTTGAACAAATATGGTGTACCACAAGGAAGTATTCTGGGTCCTATACTCTTCCTAATGTATATTAATGAGCTATCAACAATAACTCCTCATAAAACGATTCTTTTCGCTGATGATGCTACAATCATTCTTAAATGTACGAATAAAAAGATTTTTGAATTTGATATCAATAGTACACTAAAACATATAATTGATTGGTTAAATTGTAACAATATGACTGTAAATATAAATAAAACCAAAGTAATGCAATTTCACCCAACTAGAAGTAAGCAAATTAATTTAAATATAATGTACAATGAAAAAGTGCTACAGGAAGTTGATTATCATAAATTTCTTGGTATCACTATTGACAATAATTGTAATTGGAAAATGCATGTTCAATCGATATGTGACAAATTAAACAGATTTGTATTTGCACTTCGCCGACTTCGAGAAATAGCATCTGCCAAAGCAGCGTTAAACGCCTATCATGGCTATGTTTCATCGATATTGCAGTATGGACTTCTAATATGGGGCAACTCTTCTGAAATAGAACGCGTATTTAAAATCCAAAAAAAAATGCATTCGAGCAATCTGTGGAGCACATTCCATGACATCGTGCAAACCATTATTTAAAGAAATAAAAGTGCTGCCACTCGCATGTATGTATATAAAACAAGCGGCGATCTTTGTCAAACAATTCCCTGAATACTTCCCAAGTAATAACTTTTTAGGAGATAGAAGTTTAAGAGAAAAATCTAATAACAGAATATACTTTCCAAAACGTAAATTGATGCTCTTCCAAAAAAGTTCATATATAATGGCGATTAAAATCTTTAACTCTTTAGCCGACGAGTTTAAAAATTTCCCAATGACAAAGTTAAAAAACCAACTTCATGAATGGCTTTTACCTAATTGTTTCTATACTGTTAATAATAATAATAATTTATTTCAGACCCACATATAGTCCATAATATGTTAGTAAATTAGCTTAACCTATGTTAGTCTTAAATCATTACACGTACAATTTTCATAACAATTAGTTTTTTATTTTTGGCACCCCATGACACCAGGCACATGCAAGTGCATACGCATCCAGTGCCCTAGGATGGGACAATCAAATCTATCAGATATTGCCTTCAGAATGCTATTAGAGCTCCCACGAACCCTGCGCATGAGGGATGCTATTCTTTTTCGAATTATGGCATGAAAACCGTCCGTACCGTACGCTGTAAACATCCCCGAAGCGCTACAATACCGCGGAAACCCCATCAGCATCCTGAAGGCATTATTATATTGTACCCGAAGGGCATTGTAAGCTCTCTGCGTGTACTTAACCCATAGACTGCACGTGTAAAATGACTGGCAAAAAAGGCTTTGAAATTTTATGAGTTTCTTGATCACAAAAATCGAAATAAATTACATATTCAAAAATCTGTATCCAAAAATGCTTGATTTTTTTGCTGTGAATTTATAAAGGACTTTGATAGTTATAGGAATAATTATTAGTTAGTTAATTTTACTGTTTTTACATATGAACATTTTGATATTTGTAATTAAGTTAAATTCATCAAAAAAAAATTGTTATGTCTAATTAGTCAAAATTTGCATGCCTCGACAAGGCAGAATGTATAGAAACTTTCATGTTTTAATAATACTCTTGTAAAATCTACCTACATTCTATGCAAATAAATAATTATGAATTATGAATTAAAAAACTAATATTAGAAATATTAAAAAGCTTAAGAATAGTCTTATTCCACAAGAAGTAGTGGTTCACGTTGACTTCAGCAAAAACTACTGCGTTAAATTTTGCGAAGAAATCTAGAGTTTTCACTTTGGTGATGTATAATGCAAATATCACTCCACACTTGTGTCATTTACTAGATAGACCCAGAAGTTGGAATTAAGAAAAACAATATAGCTTTTGCACTTTAAGTGAATGCACGATGCTGCGGCTATGGGCACATTGATACCGACCATTGGATATGTGATGGAGATTTTGACCCGAATTGATACAATGGACTTTATTTCTGATAGTTTAACCAGCCAAAATCGAAATCGCTTTATTTTTTATATGATCAGCCAATTGTACCGTGATTTTCCGCAACTGAAATCAGTGACGAAGCTAGACACGGCAAAAGGGCGCCAGACGGTATTGGTGCTGTTCTCAAATGAACATCAGATCAAGTAGTCCGCTTTGGCAGTGACGTGGACTCATTAGAATCATTCTTAGTCTGTTTAGACCAAGAGTGAAGATTGCATTCGCATTGTAACAAGAAATGTCATTGAAGCAATAAGTTTTCCAACAGTCCTAAAAGCCGCCAAAGTTACAACGATAGTTGTACTCTTCTATCTATCTATGGATACTCTAAAATTATTCTAAGAAATCTGAGTTGTTTCCAGTGTAACAATAAAGTTATTTGCAAACATGGTAAACATATTGGGCATTATAATATTCCATCCTACGAAGACGTCGATATTAACCAAAGACATTAAAGTAGTAGTATATTTAAATCTCTTTGATGTTAACCAATTTCAGAGTTTAATCGACGAGAATACAATACCAGATATGATCCAAGAAATAAACAACACAGGTTTTTCAGTTATTGTCCGTTCATCGCAACTTGACGCGTAATCCGATTGGCAGCACTGTAATTTACAATGTTGCATGTTTCACTGTGAATAGCGTTCCCAAAATGTAGGGAAAGGCATTATAGATATGGATATGGTGCTGATGACTATACTTATGTGACTTTCAAGTGTTATTGTGTACTCTCTGAAATAATTCATATATCAATTGGAACATTCGGGATAAATTTATTAAGAGAGGGTTAAAAAGAATTTTTTTATATAATTATGATCAATAACGTGTAAAGGGATAATAACTTCTTCAATGTTACTTGAACACTCACTGTCACTATCACTTTTGTCATTGTCCATGGAGGCTAGCAATGCCAACCCACAATAAAAAGCGATTACTTACTTCATTTATTATTTTATTTTTCACCATCTACTCATATTCAATTTTTATACCATCTGAGCACTCTTTTTTCCAAATCTCTTCGCTTATTGAGCTTAACGTTTCTTTTATAAGGGATTCCACTTGATCATCTCTCTGGCCCACTTTTTCTCTTCGAACCGTCTCTTCATTACACTCCATATTAACTCAATTGGATTTAAATCTGCAAGATATGGGGGCAGTCGGAAAACATTATGACCATGTGAATTTAATAATTCGTCAGCTTTATATATTATGGGCTCTGGTTTATTTATTTTTATTAATTCATATAAAATATTTTTGGCAAATTTGGTGAAAACAACAGTCCCTTGTTTTAAAGTCACTCTGCCATATTTATTTTGAGGCTTGCCATATTAGGGCTTTTATTTATTTGTACTTTATCATATGGTGCACTGTCATCACAATCACACAATCAGGTGGCAGGTTTGGAAAAACTTGTTTTTCCAGCTGATTTATAAATTTATCGTTATTCATGTCGTCATGTTAGTTGGATGATTTTGTTTGTGACTTGAATAGCGGTAACACATTATTAATGAAGCAGTCTGTAGTTAGTAGAAGAAAAAAGCAGGTTAGACTACTTGGCCTCTAGTAACGATAAGCATATGAGAGAGAAGATGAAAGAAAGATATAAGCTGCAGAAAGTTCATGCGAAAACATTGATTGAGGAAGTACGTGAAAGGTGTAGAATAGAAGCGGATGAGAGGTTGTCGCACAACTTTAAGGAAAACTCCAAACTCTTTTGGAAGGAGGTTGGAAGGTCCCGGAGTGGTGCGACAGCCTTAAGAATGAACAAAGTGCTTTTGAGAACCAATGACGTCCTCTCAGAAAAATTGGACGTCATGCAGAGACAGAGTTACTGCTGAAATGGTCAAGTACGGTGGGCCTCGCGTCTGGGACAGCTTACGTCTGCTGTGAAATTTGTGCTGGCGGACGGGAGATGTCCTGGATGATTGGCGATCCGCGGTCATTGTGCCTTTATATAAAGGTAAAGGTTCACATTTTGACTGCGGGTGCTATCGGGGGATCAGCTTGACCAGTTTAGCAAGTAAAGTTTACTCGAAGGTTTTGACATGTAGGATGCAAGAGAAATCGGAAAGATTCTTATGGGAGGCACAATGCGGATTTAGACCTGGAAGAGGATGCACGGATCAAATGTTTTCTCTCCGCATGATCACGGAAAGGCTTCTGAGTGTTAACCAGAGGATTTTCTGTGCTTTTGTGGATCTGGAGAAAGCATTTGATAAGGTTATAAGGAAGAAAATATGGAAACTGTTGCCGGGATATGGTGTGGATGGTAGATTGTTAAGGGCTGTGCACTTTACTATGACTGTAAAGCATGCGTGCGGGTAGGGCTTGACCTATCACCCATGTTTAGCGTCCAAATGGGCGTAAAACAGGGTTGTGTCATGTCTACCTGGCTGTTCATACTGTATCTCGACAGCTGTTTACAGTAGCTGAAAAATAGCTATTTGGGTGTGAAATCGGGTGACATTAAAGTTAATTGTCTGCTGTATGCTGATGATGCAGTGCTTATTGAACCATCAGAAGCAGAACTTCAGGCATTAGTCACGTGTATGTAAGAGGAATGTGAAGTTAAAGGTTTCCGTTTGAATGCTAATAAAACTAAGGTTCTGGTATTTGAAAAGGACGAAGAGAGAACGAAATGTGAAATATGGGTAAATCAGGAATGTCTAGAACAGGTAAATGAAATTGTATATGATTGATATGTATGTGATTTAGATGTGGATAGGCGTATCGCTGCCGGAAACAAAGTCAATGGTACCCTGAATGCATTAGTCAAAAGGCAAGGCGTGGTGAAGAGTGCACGCCTGGCATATATAAGGCAGTGTTGGTACCGACTTTGTTATATGGCAGCGAAACCTGGGTATGCCAGAAGAAGCATAAAAGCAAGTTGAATACAGTGGAGATGCGATCTCTTCGTAAAATGTGTGGTGTTACCATAGCCGACCGAAAGCGAAACGAAGAGATTCACAATATGGCAGGATTGAAAGATGACCTTATCACAAAAATTGATAGGGGCGTACTCCAATGGTTTGGGCACGTTGAGCGAATGAGTGAAGACCGAATGGTGAAGAAAATATATAGAGCGAAAGTCAATATTAAAAGGTGTCGAGGTAGATCGAGACTAACTTTCGAAGACCATGTGAGCAAATTGCTCGAAGAGGGGAAGGTCAAGAGTACTCGGATACCTAGACGTGCATGTATGAAGAAGTTAATGAACCTGAAAGAAGCGAAAGAGGTATGTAAGGATCGTGACACTTGGCGATCTGTTCTCTCTGGCTACCCCGTTAGGGATTGTGCGTGAAGATAAGTAAGTAAGTAAGTCTGTAGTTCCAGCGTGTGCAATTATCCATAGTCTACCCGTACCTGAATCTCTCATCAATACACCTTCTTCAGAATCTGACTGCCAACATTTTTGTACCCCATATGCACATTGAATAAATGTTTCATCTAAGTAGACAATAGTCCGCCCCTCTTCTAGATGTTTTTCTAAATTTCATTCAAGTATTTAAATCGCCAGGCAGCTATATCTGTTCATTCCACCAACATTTTTCGTTTTGATTGACACTTTTTGTATTTATATCCGAGTCGTTTTAATATATTCCATAATGTGGTACATCCACCTTCAAAATTTATTTCATCACGCAATTTGACAAGTAAATTGTTTAACGTAGCAATTTTACAGCGTAAAATTACATAATTTTTTGTCGTATTGCACCAGCATCAGTATTATCGATTTGATCTTTGTATCGCGATTTGATCGTTTTTTTTCCCAGGTGTTACTTTTGATGGACCAGGCCCACCCATATTTGAAACAGAACTGGCCTCTCTTTCTTGTCTCAAAATTCGGGTTACAGTAAATTCGGATATATCTGTAGTCATTAAACAAATGTAATTTTATTATCTTAGGTAGTTAATAACATTAAAATATCTTAGTAACGTAAGTAACGTTATTAAAATACATACGTGACGTTACTAAAATAAATATACTTCTTTACATACAAATATTTTAATATCATTTAGCGAATTACATAAACAACAGTTAATCTAAATCTTTGTAACTGGTCACCCTAAAAACAAACCGGTGATGGCGGCAACTCGGGCACGAACATGTTGCAATGGCAAAATTTAGCTTGTTTACAGTCTTATCTTTGTCAAAAAAAAAAGCGTTAATTTGAAGAATAGTTTGCCTTTTAGCACTTTTAACTACCTTCGGAATTTTTAAAACTGCGATTAAATTATTAAAAAGAAAAATAGCACACAGATAGCGATCAATCAAACAAAAATTAAGATGGCGACTGAGGAAACAGTTCTACCAATCACTCACGCGTCAAGTTAAGATGAACGGACAATACTCGATCAAATCAATCGATTAGCTTCAAAGATCAATCAGACATTATTGTGACTGATTGGGTAAATAGAAAGTTTCATATTGATAAAGAGAATCTTGTTAAAATAATAGACGGTAAAAACACTTATCATACATACTTTGAGAAATTCATTATTGTAAGTGTACAAATGAAGAACAGAACCCCAAAGAAAATAAATACGAAACAAGTGAACAGAAGAAGAAAAAAACACTGATAGACTTTTGGACACTGATGAGGAAGATATTTTTTAATCCGACAAAAAGATGAGAAACCTGGTTATTCACTTGTAACAGTAAGCATCAAGTGAATGCTCTATTTTAAAATTTTGTCGAATTGAACAACGAATGAAGACAAACATTAGTACACATAATAATTAATGTATATAATATCTAAAATATTGGTACATTTCGGTGAAAATGCTAGCGAACGCTCGTCGCTTAAAGTAGTAAATGCTCGTCAATTCATCTGTAATGTAACATTCGCTAGAATTTTTAGGTTTATCAGCACCCATAGAAATATAAGTTAAATTTCGTTTAAGCCAAATTTTTAGTTTTAGCTAAGAAAACTTTTTTATTGTTGATCTCGTATTTCCAAAGATTATGATTAAGATAAAGATTTGGCTTAATTTCTAAGAAAGGCAAGGAGGAATGATCTTATTATGTTGAGTAATGTGATCATTAAATATCTATTAAAAAGTTTAACTTTAGTAGAGAAATTAAGTAATTTAAATATTAAAAATGGATATTTTATTATATCGTCGGCTTCTGTTTATCTTCATTACCTTCGCACCCTTATCCCTTCATTTAACGACTCAATATCATTCCCCTCCTTGATGTTCTCTTTACCATGTCATTACAATTTTTGATATGATAGTAATTTTATTATTATCTATGCGAGGAAGGTAGAAACCATAAAAAGTTGAAGGATTATATGGATATTGAAGATATTGGGGGGAAAAGAGAAGTTATTCGGCAACAAATTTGACATTTAGAAATGTTGTGGAATTTGCAAGAAATACGCCAAACACCCTTATTGAACCCTAAACAGTAATACCGAAGGTTAATATAGATTGGCATAAGGATATATAAACAGCTTTTTGCAGTGTCCAATTTGTGACGTCTTAAGTTATTTTTAAATGTAAATAACTTTTCTGACTTTTGGGTCAAATTTCTTGTGTGCTTTAAATTTAAGATTATTATCTATTGTTATACCTAAATATTTAATTTCTTGTGTATTAATTATAATAAAGCAGTTGCAGTTTAAACTAGGAAATAGAAAACATGAAATATCTATCATTTTATAATTGTTAACATATTTTGGTAATTTACGAATCGAAAACCTAATATATTTGGTTTTCAACATTAAGTGAAAGTGAATTTATGGCTAGCCCCTGAAAAACTGTAATAAAACCTTTCTGTACAATATTAAAAACTTCTTCCCATGAATCCCCATTGAAAGTTAGTGTAGTATCATCATACAGCATACCTTATTATTTTACAACTTTTTTATGTTTAAGTTCATTAATGGTGCATAAAAACAGCGTTGGGCCAAGTGGCTGGTAGGATGCTGTAACTACTGTGTTGTTCATCGCCTACTATTGCCATGTTAGCCATGCGGACACCATGTATTCGATTATGTAAATAATCCATAAGAAGTAGTAACTGCTTATCCCTTATGCCCATCATTTCTAGTTTTTCGGTAAACTTAGCGAAAGAGACTATATCAAACGCTTTTTGAAGGTCAATTAAAATGGTTAGACAGTTTTTTATTACTATCCAATTTCTTCACAATAAACTTGTTAAGGCGTGTACAGCATCAGTTATTGACATTACATTTCTAAAACCTTATTGAGCATTTGAAATATATATCATTTGCTTTCAGATATTTAACAAGCCTACAGTTAATAATCTTTTCAAAGATCTTAGAGAAATAGGACGATAATTTGAGATACAGCCTCTTTCGCCAGTTTTAAATATGGGAATGACTATAGATTTCCTGAGTTAAGAAGGAAAGATGCTTTTTGATGTACATAAATTAAAGATATGTGTAAGGGGGCGTACAATTAAGTCTTTAACTAGCTTTAATAATCTAGCAAAGATCCCATTCCATCCTGCACCGCTGTCTGGCTTAAGGCCTAAAATGTGCCCTTCAATTTTCTCTTTACTAGTGTTTAGGAGAACAAACGAGTTACATCATGATATTATTTGATTTATATTTTGAGGAAGTAAGGGAAATTTTTATTGGAATTTCATTCGCTAATTCAGCACCTATTTTGACAAAGTATTCATTTACCGCGTTTACAGATTTAAGAGGATTTATGTTAGGTTTGAGAAGTTTCAGCGGTGAATTTTTAGGGTGGTCTAGATTATAATTTTTTTATAGCACTCCAATTTTTTATTTTCATTACCTGCTATTTTTATTTCGTTGCCATCATAATTTCTTTTACATTTTTAAGAATGTTTTTGTAATAGTTTCTAAATCGTAAGTATGTGATTTTTAGTATCCCATCATAGGAGTCTTTTTTAGTTTAAAGTGCATTATATCTCTTGTTCTTATGCACCCAAGTAATCCTATTGTTATCCTTGGTTTCATTGTTATTTTATTCCTAGGTATTTTCATGTTAATTGAATTTTTATTATTTAATTTTTGTAAGTTTTGAATAAAAAAGATATGATGAATAGACTGACTTGGACTCTCATCATTGTTAAATATTATATTAAAATCAAAATTTTTGCAGCCTTCGAGTAAATTCTCATAATTTATTTTTTATTTAAGATTTATTTTCGATTTTATGAAACATTTTTTGTTAGGATATTTTTGTATTAAGTGTATTTTACAAGTATATTATGTAGGGACTGAATAAAATTGTCAATGTTACGAAAACTATAATATAATAATAATCTTTATTGCATCCTTAAGACTAAGTACACACGATAACAACAAATAACAAAACTAAGCTTACAGTTAAGTACTTCTACAATTAATATGAAGCTACTGACTACCAAAACCATGCAGAGCCTGTATCTTAAATGTCAGGGTCTTCTCATAACACATAGTACAAGGATTTAAGTACAGAGCAGTTATACAATAATATTAACTGATAAAGATAACAGTTTACTATCAAGTTTACAATATGTATACATTTTGCAAATATGAAATACACAGGTAAAAGTACACGCGTGTGTGCGTGCGCGCGCGCGCTTGTTTGTGTATGTGTGTGCGGAGTTGATTGATTATGAGATAATGATTTTGACATACATTGATATAATATACATAGATATCATCATATTAATGTGTGTATGATACGATACAGTGTATGTGTGTGGTGCCTATTTTGTGACCAGTTTTTCCGTATCTTCGTATGTTAGAGATTTTAACCAAATTGATATTTTAGCTCTTAATTCATGTTTGTTGATTTTGTATATATTTACGACTTATTAATCTTATCTTACAAACGACAACTGATTGAATTATACTGACGTCCTGCGAAAGTTGTTCTACATACATAAAGGTACTGGACACACAGAGAAACTTATACGTTGCTTAAGGGTATTAGAGTCTAAAGGATGTTGTGAATGTTTTCGAAGCATTGTGTGAAGAACAAACAATTGCCTCACTGTTGCACACTACACTCTTTGTAAAGATCAACAGTTGGGTGCATCCTATGTTTGTTCATCATTACCTTGAGCACTGCTCTTTGTGCCCTTTTGAGGTGTAACATTGTAGTTTTATGGGTACAACCCCAAACTGGTGCGCAGTACATTAAAATGGATTGGCATAGGCACGTGTAAACCATTTTCAAGATATCCACATGCATACAGAGTGGCGAAGATTCTTAAATATATAAATTAACCTTCTGATCCTATTGCAAAGCGTGTCAAGATGTTCATACCAACTAAGTTTTTCGTCAATATAGATGCCTAGATATTTATTGAAATAATACTAGTTTTTACGCAATTTATCGCGTATATTTAACTTTTTAAATACCCGACGTTTCGAACGATTTACAGCACTCATGGTCACGGGCGGGACTGCGATGTTACCTGTACCTAGATATTTAGTTTGAAGCTTGGCATAGAGTGAGACACAATTGCAGTCTGCATCTTGCAATGAACACTGATGGGCCTTGATAGAATTGACATTTTCAGAAATTGGAGCAGTCTTAGCTCAAAGCGTATAAGTTGTGTCTTTGCAATATTGAGGGTCAGTAAGTTTGATGATAACCAAAGCATAACTTCTACTAGAGCTTTTTCTGCATAATGTTTCGCACGAATCCAATCTACAACCAAACCACCAAGGACGTGTCGTCAGCAAAGGTGAAGATCCGACAATTTTCTAGCTTAATTCTACACAGATCATCGAGGTAGATTAAAAAGAACGTTGGACCCAGAATGCTGCCCTGAGGCACGCTCTAAATGCTCCTCGTCGCTGTAGTTATCATCAATTTTTACGCATTGGGCCCTTTCAGTGAGATAATCTCTGAAAATAATAAGGGGCAGAGCACGAATGCCGATACATTCTAATTTAGGAATCAGTATGGGGATAGACACGGTATCGAACACTTTAGAGAGGTCAAGAAAAATGCCATAACATTTTTGTTTGTCATCGAGCTTAGCAGTTATTGCCTGGTAAAGTTAAATTACACGTCTAAAACTGAACTGGTTCTCAGCAATGATGTTGAATCTCTTAAGAAAATCAGTCAAAGAATTATTAAGAATGCGTTCTAGAATTTTTGATAGAGAACTGAGCACCGATATTGGTCTATAGTTGGTAACTACGTGCCTATCCCCACATTTAAATATAGGATGGACTACAGATTTTTTCATCAGGTCAGGGAACACCCCAATCGAAATTGAAACATTACAAATATGCGTTATAGATGAAGTTAACGCTTTACATGATAATTTAATAACGTCAGATTGTATTTCATCCCATCCAACGGTGCAATTATTCTTCAGAGAGTTAATGATATTTTCTAGTTGTGGCTCATCAACAGGTAATAGTACAAATGTGCTATTGTTAGATGAAGGTGACATGAGAGGAGAACCATCTAAGGGCTGTGATATTTTTGAGGCCAACTTTTTGCTGACTTGAACGAAATGGAAATTTTTAGTACTTAACGTTGCCTTAGCGCTACCGTGACAACTTAAAAGATCTCTAGCAGACTCTTTGATCTTTTTTGTATTCTTAATATTTTTAATGACGTTCCATGTTTCTTTTGTATTGTTTTTTGCCTTAAGGGATTTACATTTTTCATATTCTGATCTATCTTTTCTCAAAACAGTTTGCAGACAATTTTCAAGCTTAATTCGATACAGGTCATTGATATAGAATAAAAAGAACGTGGGGCCCAGAATGCTGCCCTGAGGCACGCCAAACTCTATATGCTCCTCGTCGCTGTATTTATCATCAATTTTTACGCATTGGGTCCTTCCAGTGAGATAATCTCTGAAAATACTAAGGAGCGGACCACGAATGCTGATACATTCCAAGTTAGAAATCAGTATGGGGATAGACACGGTATCGAACGCTTTAGAGGTGACAAGAAAAATGCCATAGCATTTTTGATTTTTTTTCTTTTTTATAGAAGAGGAGTAAACGAGCATATAGTTCACCAAACGTTAAGTGACTACCGCCACCCATGAACGTCCGCAACACCAAAGGAATTACAGGTGCGTTGCCGGCCCTTTAGAAATAAGTAAGCTCTTTTCTTGAAGGTCCCCAAGTCGTATCGGTCCGGAAAAATCGCTGGTGGTAAAACTATTCCACAGAGAGGTTGTACGCGGAAGAAAACTCCTTGTGAAACGTACAGTGGTGGACCGTCAAGCATCCAGATGGTGTGGATGGTATCGGAAGGTTTGCCGCGTAGTGCGTTTACGAAATTTGGCGGATAGGATTAATCCGAACAATTCCTCAGAGCACTCCCCGTGATAGATGCGATAAAATACGCAAAGAGATGCAACATCTCTTCGCAGCGCCAGTGAATCGAGCCGATCGGAAAGCACTCGGTCGTCGACGAATCGAGCCGCTCTGCGCTGGATATGGTCAAGTGGAAGGAAATGGCACTGGGGAGACTAGGGAGAGGAGATGATTGCCATCTAGCTTAGCAGTTATTGTCTGGGAAAGATTAATTACAAAATAAAAAATATTTAGTTCATTTGTTTTTTTTTCGATGATAATGAATGTTGTTATTTCGATCTTTATATGTTCCTATTCATACACTCATAAATCCGGTATGAATAATTAGCTATGGGACGTAGTTTACGATTTAGACATAGATTTTAGATCAACTACTCTCTGATTAAACAGAAAAATTTACGAACTACACAAAAACGAAATAATAGACTTTTCCGTCAACTTTGTTCATAGTTTTTAATCTGGCAGCCCAAACAGTAAGTTTCTGCAGCCGTTTATAAAATGCACAGTCGAATGTACTCTGCAGTGAAGATGTCTATGATCACGATTACTACGTGATTTATTTTCATTACCTTCAAGCTAACAATAAACTCTTATGACAGCTACAAAAAGCAGCTAAATATAATTGAATTGTTAGTGTAGATACTTACAAATTGTTTCAAAATTATGCGGGTATAGACAGCAAGGGAAAAACAATTAATTTTAATATCAATTTACGCAGAATAGTTATTATAATAGGCGACAACCGACAACGACAACATAGAATAACAAAGCGAAAGCAGTTATAATTGCGACATTACAGTTTACAATTGACAGTTAAATTTGACACACCATAATGATATTTTTTTGTGAATTCTGAATTATTCAAAATTTTAAACCTTTAATAGGAGATACAAGATTTACTAGGCTGGACTAAAAGTATCGGGAATGGAATATTTCCACTGTTCCTGTCATATTAAAATCGTTTTAATTGAAAACTCCTTGGTTTTAAAAACCGAATACCATTTATTTATTTAAAAAATATTCTCGGTCTTGTCACAAGGTTTTTTCAAACTTGTTTTGTCGTTGAGAAAATGGAATTGACTCGAGAAAATTCAAGAGCGATGATTTATTATGACTTTCGAAGTGGTTTAACACAAAAACAGTATGTTGACCGGATGATTTCTGCATTTGGTGATGAAGCCCCATCCAAAACCACAATTGATCGCTGGTTTGCTGAATTTCAACGTGGACGTGTCAATCTCAGTGATGATCCCTGTCAAGGTCGCCCAAAAACTGCAGTCACCCACGAAAACGTTGATGCTGTGCGTAAGCTGATTGAGGAAGATCGACATGTGACATATCGCGAAATTCAGGCAACTTTAAACATTGGCATGAGTCAAATACAAATAATCTTGCATGAACAATTAGGTGTAAAAAAGTTTTTTTCCCGATGGATACTGCATTCGCTCTGTGAAGAGCAAAAAAAGGCTCGCGTTACTTGGTGCGTCAGAACTCTCGAAAGATTCCACGCAGGATCCTCAAATGCTGTATACAACATCGTATCAGGTGATGAATCCTGGATATACGCGTATGAACCCGGAACAAAAAACCAGTCACGAGTTCGGGTTTTCGAAAATGAGTTAAAGCCAACAAAAATTATTCGTTCACGGAGTGTTGCAAAAAAAAAAATGGTGGCCACGTTTGTCTCCAAAACCGGCCATGTTACGACTATTCCTCTTGAGGGACAAAGAACGGTTAATGCAGAATGGTATGCTAGCATTTGTTTGCCACAGGTCGTTTTTGAACTCCGTAAAGAGAACTGCAACAGCCGCATCATCCTCCATCATGACAATGCGAGTTCTCACACCGCACACAGAACAGAGCCGTGGTAGCTTAGTGGTTAACGCTCGCTGTAAATATAACAGAACGCGAGTAACCCGCGTTGGATCCCCGCCGGTACCAATGAAATTGTTAATTGCAATTTTAAGTGCTGATTTACCACGTGCTCGGCGGTGAAGGAAAACATCGTGAGGAAACCTGCATGTCTGAGGAATAAGAAAAAAAATATTTCGCAGACATGTGAAGTTCGTCAACACGCATTTGGGTAGCGCGGCGGACACTTCCTTGCCCTAAACCCTCTCAGAAATGAGGAGAGGCCTGAGCCCAGCAGTTGGACGTATATAGGCTGTAACTTTACTTTACTTTTTTACACAGAACAAAAAAATAAAGAATAAATTGCGTGGACAGAGATTTTCATCACCTGAAGAAGCTGTGGACGCTTACAAAACGGCCATTTTGAAGACCCCAACTTCCGAATGGAATGGTTGCTTCAATTATTGGTTCCATCGTATGGAAAAATGTGCCAAATTTCGCGGATAATACTTCGAAAAGCAATAAATACATTTTTAAATAGTAATGTTTTGTCACTTCTTTGATTCCCGAAATTTGCAGTGCCGCTCTCGTAGTTGATATTGATTTCGCGCGTTCTCATTGTTCACAAGTTCTTATTTATCGATTATGGATTCATGACATCGATGTTTCGATGTTTGACATGTGGTAACATCGATGTTTAAACATCTATTCTATTATCATCGAACATCTCTACTTGCTAACTTGCTACATATTTATTTATTTATCTATGATGTAGTATTGGGTTAAAATTAATTAATAAATATTATGTAATTAATGTAATCGGTACGAAATAAAAGCTGTAAACATCATCTACGAAAATGAATAAAATATTTGCGTTAAGCAGTTTAAGACGTTTGAAGGACTGTAGCAGATCTATATCTACAAGAATCACAGCAGATGGGAAAGAAGTGCCCAAAAGAAAGAATATTGAAAGTAGGATAACGTTAATTGGATCTGACAACTCAGTTAGTATAACAGATCTAAAAAGCGCTCAGAGTTTATCCCTCAGACGAGAGTTAAAGTTAGTTAAAATTCAAGATGTTGACACAAAAACTAGACGTCCTGTATTCAAGTATGTATCTGTGTAGTTAAAATTTTATTTCATATGCATTAAATGATTAGTTAACTTCAATAAAAAATACTTTTTATGAACTTCCACAGTCCAGTCCAAAGTGTGGATAAAATTGTTTTTTCCATGAAGGTCACGATCATAATTTCATTAATTATTTTGGTGCTACAATTTACAGGATTACAAATAAAAGGTGTTAATAACTTTATTTTCAACAGACTATTGACTAATGCTCAGTATCATGAAGAGGAAATTTCTAGGAGAAAAGAAAAACAAGTGTTGAAGGAAAATGAGCTTATTAAAGGACAAAAACTGATTACGTTATCTACTAGAATCGCTGAACATGATCTCATGACAGGCATTAAGAAAATGTTGAAACTTTTAGATAAGCAATATGAAGTTAAAGTTGCAATTACTGGTGGTGAACAAGACGCTGTTCAAAGTTTGGTATGTAAAAAATGTTAAATCACACCTTCAATGAGATATGATTGTGGTCAATATAGTATAAAGGTAATCATTTCTTCTGAGGTAGTAAGTTATAATACACTCAGTGGCATGAAATCTTGACCAAACTCTTTATAATGTAATAGCAAAAGTTTGAAGTAGGTATCTAATCAATTTTCTTTTGAAGGTGTATCAAAAATTGTTTAGTTTTAGTTCAAGGGAATAATTTATTAAGGTTGAGTTGTATATAGATGTTGAATATATATTCAAATTACAAAATATGTATTTAAAAATAAAATAATAATAATGTCCTCCAGACCGAAATCTGGCCACGGCGGCCTGCCTCAACGGGGGCTAGCCATCGGCGCAGGACAGGATTATAATGCCCAAGTGTATATGCAAGCACAAGTGCACTCTCTATCCCCTCACTCTCATATACGATCGGATGGTAAACCGACACGACTGGATAGAGATCAGGCGCAGAACCAACAGATTTACGTGCTTTCCGAAGCACGGGGGTGAGACACCGCCAACTTCCTGACTCCGGGCAACTACTGAAAATTTCTTGATGGAAAAACTCAATCAATTTTTTGGCCTGACCTGGGATTCGAATCCATTTATTAAAAAAAAAATAATCATCTACATAAAAAATTTGTGCCAAAGCAAAATACAAGTCAGTTCCTAGCAATTTGATTTGTTGCAACAATCAGTGTAGAAAAAAGACAATGACGTCATATCCATGATAAGTACAAGACCTTGACTCTGCTAGGGTCTGAAAATTCCTTAAAACTAAAAGAAGAAATTAGGAACTGGGCAATTACAACAAAATTTCACTCACCATGACTAAGATCTCAATCTACTTAATCTGCATTTCTCATCCTCTTCTTGCATTAACACAAATGAACATTGATTACTGCTAAGGACGATACGGGAGGCTATTAAAATTTAAAAAAAAATCTTAATTTCAATAGTGGAGTAGGCTGTGTAATACCACCTGCCTAGGATCTAGGATTCTGTAATTGATGAAATAAAACTAGATCCAAGCACTGCAAGACTTCATGACACAGTATGCTCATTCTGTGTAAATTGGATCAAAAGTAATAATAAATAAACTGGAGGTACTCCTCCAGTTTATTTATTATTACATTCCTCTGTGGCTAAGGGTGTTGCATAGCACTTGAAATGTCAGGAATTGAAAATAAGAAATTCTTTTTTTAGTACAATGAGGGTGACAAATGAGCACACAGTCCACCTGATGGTAAGTGGATGCTGTGGCCCATAGACATCTATATTTGTCTTCGATTAAGAATTAAAATGCAGATGCATTGTCACCCTTGAGGACTATGATGGAATGCCTCGTTTCCAGTAATAAAGGTCTCCTGTTCTCTGCACTCACCATATGAAATACAGCAGCATTGAACTTTTTTATGCTGTATTCTGTCAGAGTATGGTTCTTCCCCGGTTGAGCCGACCCATTCATACTACAACCATAATATGATATAATCCAAAAAAAAATTGTTGTGAACTGTTATGAATTAATTGGACATGATAATTTTGTTTCATATGGTTAATTTTATTTATTTAATATCACGGAATATAACAAACGAAGAAATAACAAAATGCATCATTTGTAGCAGAACCACTGTCGCCAATTCTCACATTCACAAGAAAGAAATGTGCAACTTTTTAATAACTTTCATGTGATTGGCTATTTAAAATAATTTAAGTTGATTTGATCTTCATCATTTGTCTGCTGGCTCAGGCTACTGTCAAAATCTCCCTAAAACTTTGTAATATCAACGACATATTATTGTGAAGATTTTAAACAACCCTAGAGAAAATAATTATTACTGTCAGAGTTCATTACCAAACAAAGAGATGATAAAAACATATAGATGATATAGTTACCTCTTATGACACGCACAGCACCACAATATGGTGATAGATTCTCTTATGACAGCATCAAACTGCAAAATATATTCAACCGATTCTCGTTAATTCGAAACTTGAGGGTCTCTATTACGAATGATCAAGTGTTTAAAATATCAAATGGTTCAAAATTTTTGAGAGGAAATAAATAAAACTTCGAATTATTAAGTGTTGATCAATTATTATTTATTAACTACTATTTTTTAACAATGACAAAAGCTTAGACTTCCATTTTCCACTTCCACTTTCCCCACAAACTTTTTTAAACACAACTTCATTTCTCTTTTTGTAATTTGTAAGCTACCCTTCTTGAGGCAAAGTTCTTAATGCTTAAAGTAGACGCAAACTCTTTTGGTTTTTCCTTTTACAAGTTTCCAGACACTTTTTGTCCTCTATACTGTCTTAGCCAAATGACCAGGCTTTCTTCCAGACGAGGAAATTCACCTTTAATAGTTCTTTTCTGTACTCCAGCAGTTTGAGCAGCATAAATTTTCTCCTTGTGCTTTATTATGGTTGAGAGAGTACTTGAGGAATCTTAAATTCTTTTACAATATCACTGTTCATCTCACCTCCCTCTACTTTTTCGATTAGCTTCTTCTTTTCAGCAATCGTCAAGCCTCTATACTTTTTAGGCCAAACACAAAGTTTTAATTTGTATACAACCAAACCAACGAAAGAGCAACGTTAACTGAAACATAACTAACTAAATAAACCAATTCCTGTGAAAGTCTGTGTCAAACTAATCATAACAAAAACAATGGCTCACATAGTAAAAAAAAGTTTGAACTTGTCTCAAAATGTACTTACAATCTTTCTGTCCTTTCTCTCTGCAACTTTGAATTATCGAGTGTTTGACGCCGATGAATTCGAATTAACGCGTCGTTTTGTTACATAGCAATGATTTTTTTGTATGAATTACTAAGTGCATAAAAATGTATTGATTTGGTTTGAAATATAAAGAGATTTTGTAGGGAAGTAGTGATAACTTTGAATTATAAACAGGTTAGAATTATCGCTGGTTTGAATTGACGAGTCAACTGTTCATAAAAAAAAATATGTATGAAAACCAATGAAACATTTCTCCAATGTTTATATATGTAGTGTATGTATTTCATAAAATGTTGTTAATTACAGGAAAGAATACAATCGGTGATAGAGAAAAATACAAAATCATCTGGAAACCTTGTCCAAAAAAGGATTAAGGGAAACAGTTTAAGATTTCAGTTGATTCCACTAAGAGAGAAGAGTACCCACCGTGATACCAATGACTCAAACCAGGACGAAAAAATTGAAGTCAGTGACAAAGGTCCACTATGACTAGGTTTAGTTTTGCTTAGCATATTGGTTGTAAAGTATGTTATTTACAAGAAATATTTCTTTGCCTCACCTGATCGCAAAAATGTTAATGATAAAAATAAGCAGAATAAGGCAGGCATTTAGTAGATTTTTTAATTTCTTTTACGGGTGTTACAACATATAATTTTGTTAATGTACAATCTTAATTTTTATTTCAAAAACAAAAAAAAAACAAAACAAACAAAAATTATTCTTTTGTAAATATGTAATGTTTTACACAATTGATGTTGCAGTCATATACATATTTTTTGTTATAGCTTGATTTTTTTTTGAAAACAGAGAGTTGGACGCATTCAGTGCCGGCAATAGAATTTGTGTTTTCTTCTTCAGGTTCTAAAATATTTCTCTTTTATTGCCTGTCACTGTTCTACACAACAAATTATTACTCAACCTTACACGGCAGAGCACCGTCATAGTAAATCTAACTACATAGATAGTGAACTTTTTTTTCTTGTTGGCTCTCGACAAGAAAAAAAAAACACACAATTCATGTGCGGTAAAAGTGAAACCTTCCAATTAAATATAATATAAAATATTTCACGCCAAATGATTTTTTTAATATGATCATCTTTTTATACCACAAGTGCAGCATAAAATATAAGATAAAAGTGTAATTTTATAGAAAATAAATGTTACAATCCTTATTTTTGGACTTAATTTTAGTGTAATAAATCAAAAGAATATTTTTTTTCGACTAAAGTTGCTTTGTAATAGCCCCATCTACTTCATGCTATAGGACTAGGTAAAGTCAATTTTATCATACAAAAATCAACAATTCATATGCGGTAAAAGTGAAACCTTCCAATTAAATATAATATAAAATATTTCACGCCAAATGATTTTTTTTAATATGATCATCTTTTTATACCACAAGTGCAGCATAAAATATAAGATAAAAGTGTAATTTTATAGAAAATAAATGTTACAACCCTTATTTTTGGACTTAATTTTAGTGTAATAAATCAAAAGAATATTTTTTTTCGACTAAAGTTGCTTTGTAATAGCCCCATCTACTTCATGCTATAGGACTAGGTAAAGTCAATTTTATCATACAAAAATCAACAATTCATATGCGGTAAAAGTGAAACCTTCCAATTAAATATAATATAAAATATTTCACGCCAAATGATTTTTTTAATATGATCATCTTTTTATACCACAAGTGCAGCATAAAATATAAGATAAAAGTGTAATTTTATAGAAAATAAATGTTACAATCCTTATTTTTGGACTTAATTTTAGTGTAATAAATCAAAAGAATATTTTTTTTCGACTAAAGTTGCTTTGTAATAGCCCCATCTACTTCATGCTATAGGTAAAGTCAATTTTATCATACAAAAATTTATTTACTCTCAACATGGTTTGTAAACTAGATGCTAGATGACCTAAAGTTATGAAATCGTGGATTGGTATATTAAGATACTTTTATTTTACATATGGTATTATTTTATTTATTTAATAAATTTGTATATTTGTTGAATAAAATATTTCTTTATTTAATATTTTTTTAAATGTCGAAATGATCGGGTGACGGATTCGAACCCACTACCTTTTGAGTTCGCGGTGTACACCGCATTCTATCACATTCTCTCGCCGGCTAAATCCTCTAGTTGTATGCTTGTCTCTTTTTGTGTAACTTTTTTGTTTCATACAGTTTCAAATTACGATTTCAAAGCAGTTTTCACTTCAAAAATCCAATGCCGTTTAGCAGTAATTCTAAATTGAATTACTGCTAAACGGCATTGGATTTTGGACAAGATTCGAAAATGTTCTACACCTGTGGATGTATGTAGGTGTTACCTGTGAATTATAGATGCGCAAGCTTTAGGGTCCGCTGAATAAAAGCATATTTTGTTTGCCGAAACTTTACTTTCCAAAATATTTAAATACTTAAACTTTCACCCCTCCCCTTTACTATCGAAGAATATTGAAACGTAATGGGCAAAGTCTATGTGTATATAATTTAAAATGAATAAAACAACACATATTTTTAAACAATATATCTACCCCCTATATCCTAGCCATGCGTGTGCTGTGAAAATTATCTGTTTTCAAGAATTTCAATGCTAAATGTTTGTAATTAATCTAAAGTATAGTTGCCTGCACGAAAGGTGAGCACAGATGAACTATGGTGGGGGTTGAGCCAGCGTAGGTACACTGTCGGCCAAAATTATTAGATACTGTTGTTATTTCAATTCATAATTGAATATTTTTGCTGACTTTTTTTCGAAATTCTGAGTCGTTAACTCCTTTAACTGTACGCCGTACAGTAGCTACGTAGACATTAGTCGCCTCAGCAGTCTGTTTATAAACCTATATCATGTTTTTCGCAATACCTAATTACCTATTTTATGTAACAAAACATTGAATAGACCATTTGTCGGGATTGTCTATTTAACACCGAATTCTTTCTTCTATGCATATTTAGCCCAAAATCCGAATGCTCAAATTATAACAAAAAAAATTAACAACAAGAAATATCAAAAAGAGTTAAAATCAAGAAATAAATAAATAACAATTAACAACGAGGTAACACTACAATTGATAAAAATAAACTAATTAAAAAGTTGTCACTAAAATTGCTCTCAAGTGTACGGTAGTCGAATGATACGTGCGAACCCAATAGACGACGAGAATCGGCTGACGAACCAATCACGTTGAGCGTCAGCGTGGTCAACGTCATATCGACCAATAAAAAGTGTGCTCACGACTCGTGGCAGCAGTTATACCTGTTTACATGTTGCTATTTAAAATATCTTCACTTTAATATGTCTCGATTACGAAGTTCTCACGGCCATACTGATATGGCTACGACATTCAAACAATATCGTAATTTATAGTCCCTCAGAATTGTTTTGGCTATGGTAGCTGGACGGGATTTATTATCATTACCTAAATTTTGAGCCGAGGTAGCCCAGGGGCTAAATTCCACAGTACGCGAGCAACCCGGTTATATCCCCGCCGGTACCAAAGAAATTGGTAGTTGTAATTTTAAGTGCTGTTTTACTACGTGTTAGGCGGTGAAGGAAAACATCGTGAAGAAATCTGCGTGTCTGATAAATAAAAAAAAAATATTTCGAAGACATTTGTAGTTCACCAACACATATTGGGGCAGCGCGGCAGATATTTCCTAGCGCTAAAACTCTCAGAAATAAGAGGAGGCCTGTGCCCAGCTGTGGGATGTATAGGCTGTAACTTTAACCTATATTTCGTTAGAACGGGCACTATTAGTTATAGTATTATTATAGTTTGTCTCTATAACTTACCATCATGTCATTAGTCTCCCTCTTGGTCAGACTTATTTTTAATGACCTTTTAATAACTCCTTTTTATGCCTTTCGTACCTGTTATAAGCCAGGGTTTGACTAACCCCTCTGATAGTGAATGCGGAGTACTGACGAATCCAAAGATGGTAAAGTGCACTGACTTAGTCAGTGCACTTTACAAAAGTCTTTTCACTTCTATCTTGAAGACACCCACATTAATATAATCGGATGGGAAATCGGTCCCACGAATATAAAATTATTAAAAATTTTATACTCGTGGGGCCTTTCTCGACCATAAAATAATTTTGTAAAAAAACTCAATTCAATGCAGCAGTTAGTGTCTAATGGAGTCAGCAGAACTCTAATTTGAAAATGAACACCAGAGCATTACACGTTTTAGTGGGCGGTCCCTTAGCATTGGATCAAAACTGTCAGTTGCGTATCACTGACAACGTGAAGTCAGGAATTAACATTGAGAAAAAAACTAAAATTAGGGGTTTTTAGGTGCTAATTAGATGCCAAGTTTAATAAATTAGATGCTCTAAAATTTTCACCGCAGCGAACGGTTGAAATTTGTTTGTTGCTGGCAAAACGTATTGCTAGCAACGCAGAGACGATAATAGATATATGATAAATAATAATAGCAAAGAATTAAGTGCTGCTAGTATAGGCAATGACTAGGCGTCCCTAATAAAAATCAGTCAAGTCGTTATTCAGAACAAAGCACATGCAAAAAGCAGGTCACCTAAAAATCAGAATAGAAACAAAATTTACACGTGGTAGAGCCACATTGCAGCTATATTATGATTGTAGCACGAATGGGTTGGGGAAGGGCCACGTTCTCACAGAATACCAGCGTAAAATAACAGCTTAGTACTGCTGTGTTTCGTATTCCATGTTAGGGGTGACAACGCATCTGCATTCTGATTCTATTAATCGAGGATAAATATAGATGTCTATGGGCCACAGCATCCACTTTTCATCAGGTGGACTGTGTGCTCGTTTGTCACCCTTATTCTATAAAAATAAATCAGGTATATAATTAATTTGATAAGTGCTTTCAAAAACACAACTAAATTTTATACACAGGAATACGTAGGACACTCAATAAGTTTTGAGATGTACAAAAAGTATTGTAGATACTATTGATATTTTTTTTTCTTTTTTATAGAATAGGCTGACAAACGAGCACACAGTCCACCTGATGGTAAGTGGTTGCTGCGGCCCATAGACATCTACATCTATCTTCCATTACAAATCAAAATGCAGATGCTTTGTCACCCGTGAGGACTGAGATGGAATGCCTCATTTCCAGTAAAAAGGGTCTCCGGTTCTCTACACTCACCATACGAAATACAGCAGCATTAAGCTACTATTTCACGCTGGTATTCTGTGAGAGCGTGGTCCTTCCCCGGTCGAGCCGACCCATTCGTGCTACAACTATACTACTAATATAACTGCAGCATGGCTCTACCACGTATTTTACATCTTTTCAAAATATTCTCCATCATGCTCTTTACAAAGTTCCATTCGTCTAAACCAACTCTGAAAACACTTTTGCCTGTCTTGATCTGACATGTCGGAAATCGCTTCTTCGTAGGCAGTCACGGCTTCTTCGGCGCTTTAAAAAACTTATTTCTTCTTTGACTCTTGGGAACAAAAAGAAATCACAAGGAGCTAATTCAGGGCTGTAGGGTGGGTGACTTAAAGAGTTTCAAAACCAGATTCCTCAATAAATGCTTTTGTTCGAAGGGAGGTATGTGAAGATGCGTTATCGTGATGCAGCATGATTCCTCGAAGCCCGGTCTTTGGTCCTCTCCCGCACAGCTTGAAAAGCTTTGAGTAATGCAACTTTAGTATACCATTCAGAGTTGACTGACCTACAATTTTCCAGCATTAACGTCACAAATGTCCGCTTCGCGAAAAAACTAGTCACCATTTTTTTGCCGACGCTGCGAGGTCTTTACAGTTTTGTCGGTAACTGTCCTTCTGAGTGACCCATACCGATGATTGCCTTTTATTTTTCGGATCATATTGATAGATCCATGTCTCGACATCAGTAACGAGATGTAGGATGGTATGAATGCTCCCCGGACTAATGCCTACAATCTTTTCGATGTCTGTATATGTGATTCGTGGGTCTTCTCGCACCAACATTTCATTAGTCTATACATTTTCAGCCGTTACTGCTGTTTGCGGGGTCCCGTTCTTTAGTCATTTTTAAGGTTAATTTTACCCGTTTTGAATTCAGCAAACCACGCGTGATGAAGCTGAGTCCCCTAATGCTGGTTGTAGCCGTTGTAAACTTAATTGTTAGGTTAAACCAAACTTAAAAACATAATAGATCATAGCACGCAAATGTTCACGGTTAAGATCCATCGTTTTAAATGAAAAGTGCGGGAAGCGTTGCAGGTATATTAATAGAACTTTGTTTTTTTTTTTAAATATTGAGCTATTGGCTTATGGAGTTCTATTTTTAAATAAATTTGCTTTTTAGAAACATATAACACGGGTGCGTTCCATTTTTAAATTTCGAGCATCTCAAAACGTATTGAGTGACCTACGCATTGCAATTGCAAAGGCTTCGGCGCTGAGGTAAGTACAGCTGTAGCAAATTGCTGGCATCTGTGCATCCTGTAGCGGCTGAGGCTGGTCCAATAAACTGAAACTACGGAAGTGAGCTCTCCCTCCGCGCCTACGGATTTACCTACAAAACACTAGGGGTAGGGCAGACAAGACTACGTGTAGTCGGGGCGTTCTTATTCGGTTTTAGTACAGATTCGACATATCTTGTGTATAATATATATCTGATCAAAAAATAAAAAATGCCGTTCATACCTTATAGTAAGATAATGGTGGCCCTGGGGGCCTAGACAAAATCCGTTATAATACCCAGAATATTACCGTCATCAACGTGCGACCTCAACAATCTTTCAGCACTTATTAATTGAACAATATCTTTTCTTCATACAGTAAAACATGTCGAACTTTAAAAGTAATATTAAAGTACCCGCAAGGTTCTTTAATATTACTAAATTAAAAACAATCCAACTTTTACATGTTAACGTAGTAGAGTTGCTGCAGCTGCAAACATATTATGGTTGTAGCACGAATGGTTCCAGCGTAAAATAGTAGCTTAATGCTGCTGTGTTTCGTATGGTGAGTGTAGAGAACCGGAGACCCTCTTTACTGAATACGAGGCATTCCATCTTAGTCCTCAAGGGCGACTACGCATCTGCATTTTGAATCTTTATCTACAAATCTATACAAATAAATAAAATTGCAGTTTGTGTTTGTAATGTCAAAATAACATCTTTACGGTACTAACAAAAACGCAATTAAAAAAAAATCTGTCTCTTTGTTACGGCTTCTCCGAAACGGTTGGACCGAATTTGACGGGACATTCACTGGCAGATAGCTAATGTTATAAGGAGTAACTTTTATTTAAGAAAAAGAATTAGGGTTCCTCGCAAAAAAATTATATCATAAACTACTACACGCGGGCGAAGTCGCGGCGAACAGCTAGTAGAGGATAAATGTAGATGTCTACGGCCCACAACATCCACTTACCATCAGGTGAACTGTATGCTCGTTCGCTATCCTTATTCTTTAAAAAAATATGTCTCATTTAACTATGTAGGTATACTAATAATACATAGTACTACGCGTTCATTTCAAGTTTGCCGTCGTCGGCCGTCGACCGTTATGATATCACAGCTGATGATACCATAGACAAAAAAGTCATCATGTTTATCTATTATATCACGTAAACATGATGATTATTTTTTTGTCAAACTGAGCAAAACTAGGTAAGTAATTTGTTGTGCTGTATACAGAAGTTGAGAGCAAACAAGAAGATACAATGCATATTATAAAATACTTTATTTAGTAAAGAGAAATAATAACAGTG
Organism: Parnassius smintheus behrii; assembly: GCA_036936625.1. NCBI lineage: Eukaryota > Metazoa > Arthropoda > Insecta > Lepidoptera > Papilionidae > Parnassius > Parnassius smintheus. Next base: position 29,366,772 of record JAUPFT010000003.1, on the reverse strand, counting down.
AATGGAAACGTTTCGGATACAGTTATAAAATATTATTAAATGTTTTATAGTTTTATTTTACATTTAAAACATTTCAAATACGTAAAACATTACGAAGGCGCTGCTATCGGTACTAATAGGGCGACGAAATTAGGTTAGGTTCCCCAGTTAAAACTAACATCGTGTCCTAGAGGCAAATAGCTACTTACGATTTGACAGCGCTTACCGCTTACGATCGCCATTTTGCTTACAAGCGCTTTCTAGCGCTTTTTTCTGCCAAACGCACCCACTAGCTATGGATCACGAGGGTGCGCACCGACGCGCCGCGCCGCGCCGCCCTCGCCAGCATAAGCGCCGTGCCGCCTCGGCACGGTACGGTAAGAATGCCGCTCAGTTATATTTTCGTTTGCTACAGTTATTGTTTTTAGGCGAATACGAAATAAAGTTACATACTTATCTCAAATAAACTTCAAATCAAGTGGACAAACTGCTCACAGTAAATAATGACAGCGTTTTCTTAGTCACATTAAACAAAAAGAGTGTCAAATTGAATTGAAGAATGAAATATTTTCACACAAGCATTTCATATTTTGAAGTCTGTATTAATCTATAGGGCCTGTGCTCACAGACGGCACGGCAGGGCACAGCGTGGCAAGGCATACTTCGGCATGTCGAAAGATCCTGTGGCATCCTGGGTCGGGGAGGGGCGACGAGGAGCGGTCGTAGGAGCAAGACGGGTTCTGAAATAAGCAGCTCGATCGACTTCGACTAATCTATTCTACCATCGACCAAATGGTGTGGTAGAAACTATCAATTGACGTCGACTAATCCATATCACCATCGATCGATGCCTTCGATGACGATCGATCGAATGGTGTGATAAAAACACACTAAGGAATATCCCTCACTCATATTTTGCCACTCTCACAGATGGAAGTTTTTCTCCTTATTTATATGGGACGTGGATATAATCTAAAAGAATCTCTTTATATCTACATTATCTCTCTAATCGGGGTCTCGATTAGCGAAGTTATTGCGTATTGCGAGACATTCCAAAATATCCCACACACAGTCGAATTGTGAACCTCCTTCTATTTTGAGGTTGGCTAAAAAGGGATAAGTATAGGTAATAAAACTCAACAAAAGAAAGAAATAATAGATTTAATACAGCATCCATTAATTCAGTCACATTTTCCTACATTAATAACTTAAAAACGCAAAAAGTTTCTAACATGGCAAGGAAATACTTTATTCTAATTGTGATGCATATTACTAAATATTTTATAAGTTAATGTTTTATTTTTATCAATTGAAATTATCACAGATGCTTGAGAGATCTTTAAATCTTATGTGGTAGATGATATTATAGTCACTTAAAAAACTTACATGTATTGTATGCAGGAAGCTTACTATTATGGTGCACTAGCTTTATTATAATTAGTCATTACAGAAATATTTTATAACTACAGATACATACAGTATTAGGTTTTTTAATGTGTAAGTGATCTAATAAATTACGGCTAAACTGATACTGAATATCCTAAACTTTGCGATACAGTAATTATTTATATCATATGAAGAATTTTAATAATTTTAGTCATTGTTTATATATTTTGTTACTACAGAAACCTACAGTATTAGGTTTTTAGATATGTAAGTAACCTAATAAATATGGTTTGACTGATACACATACATACAAAAATTGGAAGTCAAAAGTTTAGTTATAATTTATGTTGGTTACCTATAGCTCCTGTATATAAAAAAACCTAACTAATATGAAAATGAACCTTTATTACTAGATTATGATGCATAAACATATTTTGTATTTAACCTAAGATTGTAAATTATTTTCTAGATTGTAATGGACGATGTTATCAGGTATTATTTTAAAGCATTTGATTACATTTTACGCTTAAATAATAATATTTAGAATGCAACAATTTATTTTCTCCTTAAAGTAGAGGAAATTATCTGACAAATAGTTACGTCCATAGATGACTTTAAAAACGGAACAATTTTATCGTTTTATTAAGACAATAAGTGATCTGATACCATGAACTGTTTGTTATGTGCAATTGATAATAAAATATTAATTATAAGAGCGTGATTTAGTAGATATTTTAGCTACTTGAAATACATCTATCCCTTAAGTTACTTTTTGTACTAAGGTATGAAGAGAAAACTTCAGACTTGCTCTTTACGTTGATTACATTTAAATTTTGACTCACGGCACTACAATTAAAACGTAAATATTAGATATAAATTGATACAATTGCGTCTATAATTTTTAATTATTTAGTAATATTTTCTTAGCTCTCAACTGACTAGCTGTTTCTTGGCACACTTAATGATTATCACAACTAACAATTTTCCGAGGAATACAGACACACAATTTAATATTAAACGTAATCAAATATAAAAAGCTAGTCGTTTCAGAACAAAGATTATCATTACAGTTTATTGACCCAAGTCTCCTAAAACCTATAATCCTCGCAACTGTTTAAAATGCTCACTTAAAATTTTTATATTATATACGCAAATATATTTATATAAAATGTTTAAATATATATCCACTACCCCATATCTTCCCGCGGGTGTCGTAAGAGGCGACAGAGGGAGACAGGCAGGAGATGGGGGGCAGCGTCTTCCTGATATCGACTAGAAGCGTGGCAACTATGGCTAATACGTGCCCCTATAAGATAATCAGTGGGGGAGGCCTATATTCTGCAGTGGACTTTTTTTTTTTAATAGGATAGGGTGACAAACGAGCACACAGTCCACCTGATGGTAAGTGGTTGCTGTGGCCCATAGACATCCACATCTATCCTCGATTACGAATCAAAATGCAGATGCGTTGTCACCCGTGAGGACTAAGATGGAATGCCTCGTTTCCAGTAAAAAGGGTCTCCGGTTCTCTACACTCACCATACGAAATACAGCAGCATTAAGCTACTATTTCACGCTGGTATTTTGTGAGAGCGTGGTCCTTCCCCGGTCGAGCCGACCCATTTGTGCTACAACTATACTACTAATATAACTGCAGCATGGCTCTACCACGTATAAACTTTAACACGCTGTAACGTATAAAAATGTACTGTATCACTTGGTATAGTTCTTTAGATATACTTTCATAGTTAGATTTTCGAAGAACCAAGTAGTATAAACTACATACACTACCACCAATACGTGTGTAAAATTTTCAACAACCGCCGAGTACTTGATTACACTGGAACTGGATGTTTTGACCTATGCGTATATAACGTATGCGTAGCGTCCGTTGTCAACGTTCGGCAGGTCAGTGTTGAGAGTCCGTCCCCACGTGAGCAGCGGCGACACGGTGCCCACCACGGGCGCAGCGCGCGCTGCACTTTTTATGATGTCCTGATGGTACAAATTTATTTAAATGCTTTAATATTGAGGGCAAAACAGTACATAAATTGTTTTTTTTTAATTATTATTGAAAATAATTCCTTCAAATTAAATATTAGTACGAATTTTTTATAACAGAAAATCTCTTCAACATCGGGAAATAAAGAATATTACTAATGTTTTTTCTGTGAGTTTTCAGAGTTTTTGTGGTGGAATTTCTGTTTTGTGTTGTATCAGACCAACAATATGAGAATAAATATAAACACGTTGTTATTGTAATCTAATTATGATAATCCAACATAGCCCAATGGATTAGAAAGCTGAAGTGGCAGTGGGCCGGCCATATAGCTCGAAAAACCGATAACCGATGGGGAAGAAAGGTTCTTGAGTGGCAGCCTCGTGCCGGTAGGCGTAGTGTAAGTCGACCCCCCACTAGATGGAGTGACGACCTGGTAAGATATGCAGAAAGTCGATGGATGCAGGTGGCTCAGGACCGTGCTTTGTGGCATTACTTGGGGGAGGCCTATGTTCAGCAGTGGACCTGTGAACGGCTGTAATGATGATGATGATGATGATGATGAATTATGATAAAGCGTTATTATACATTTCAAATATCATGAATAAAGTTAACGTTACTTAAAAATATAATATTGTAACGCACAAAACGAGTCATTCAATATAAATAATTGACGAATTTTTATTCAAAACTGGCATGGCACAAAACCATCTTTTTAACTTAATAAATTCCTAGAAATGCTATTCACACTACTAATATTCCCTGTAACCACTAATTGTAATCTTAAAATGCATGTGTTAGGAGTAGTTCACGATAGTAGTCGAATACATGATTGTAAGCTCTTATTTAAAAAAAAATAGTCCCGCTGGGTTTCTTGCTTTGGTTCTTCCCAGGACAGAGCTTTTTTTTGTGAACCTGCGGTAAATGAAAAAAAAAGTGACTTTCAATAAGTATCATTGATAATCCATATTGAAGAAAAAGTTTCTGTTTCTGTTTCAAAATAGTAAGACAATATCAGTGACCAGTGGCGAAGCTAGGGCTCCAAACTAGGGCAAGCCCAAGATAATGGTTTTGTTATTTTTAGCAGTTTTAAAAATACACCAATCTTGATCTATGTCTACTCTTCAGTTTTATAATCAGTTATGTCGAGGACGTGTTTAACGAAGTACACCTTCGGTGGCTTCGAAAAAAACCGTTTGGGTTTGCTTAAGCGAAAGAAAAAGATATTTACATACAATACAATACATGAACAAAAGAAAAGCATGAACTAAATACAAACAAACTATGTATAAAATAAAAAAAACAAATTATTTATATTCTTAATCGAATCGTCTCTCTTTCATTTAATTATGTCCGCGTAATATGTTGTGAACGTTTTAATAGTACTAATAACTGTTTTTCAATCGCGATAATTGATAAATCTGAAAGACGCTCTTGACCTTGTGTATTTCTCAAATATGTATGGATGCGCTTCAGAGATGAGAAAGCACGTTCCGCGGAGGAACTTGTGGCTGGAATATTTACAAGATGAGCTAACTTAAAAAGCTAGGCAAAGGCCTCTTCAAGACTATTTTCGTTTATAAAGTCAATAAGTTCGAAAACATAGCGGTATTTTAATTCAGGGGAGGAATACAATGAAATCAATTGGTTTTTCAATGTTTGTTTATCAAAATGGTTTGCGTAATTTTCAAATAATGAATCTAATGCCTCTAAAGGAAAATCTGAACGATAATTTTCGAATAGTTTGTTGTTGAACAATTGGAAAATTTTTAATTTGAAAATTTCAGTATATCGGCCATTAATTTCTGAAGATATGTTATCAATTATTTCAACAAAAAGTCGTTTGTATTCTGTCTGAGCACAGCGCACATTGCGTCTCAAACGAGGAGCAGAGTTATTTTGTTATGTGTTTTCATAAATGTGATCAAAATCTGACTGAAAATCAGTACTTAACCATGTCTGAAACTCCTTTATTTTATTACTGCATGACCGACATCAACTTATGATTTTTGTAAAATATTGTACAAGCAGTCGTTATTTATCAAATACCTGGTGGAAAATTGAAATTAAATGAAACCAATGTGTTTTCAAAATTCTCGGCGACCAAACTCGTAGCGCCGTCCCAGTTCTGCGGATTGTTGCACATGTCCGAAAACAAATTAATCAGATCATCTTTTTGTTCAAATACTGTTATTCACAATTCGTAACGTATACACCCAAAGAGTTGCGGGGGCATTAGGCAATTTTTTTGCTGCAATGTGCATCATATGACCGTTTTGTGCTGTTATTAAAAAAAATAAAGCCTGAAGGGCTGAAAAAAAGTGCTGACTTCCCCAATCCTAAATAATAAATATAAACAATAAATATAAAAATATAAGATAATAAAACTAATGCCAAAATATGCTGTAGTAGTTGTTGGTATGAGAGCAGCCAACAATCCAATGAGTTTTGTAAACAGATCTATTAAATTGCCGTTTGTGTGTTTTACTCGTCTGAGAAATGCACAGATCAGGCGTTGGTTTCGGCGAGGATATAAACTGCTTTTTCTCAACAAAATTTAAAGATTTTACCTTTTCCTCGCCGATTAGCACTTTAACACACTTCAATTCACCACAAAAAACAATCTTTTGCTCCATTCTCACTAAAAATCTTTAAAAAATCATAAATTTTCAACTCGCAAAATTTTATATAATACATTCGCTCAAGTTGAGCTTGAGCTTGAGCACAATGTAAACATTGAAATGTGAAGTGAATTTGCAAACGTATCGTCGCCCGCGCGCCTCCGCTCTTGACCAGTGGCGTAGCTACCTTTGGTGGCACCCGGTGCGGAAGTTTGTGGTGTCACCCCATCGAAAGTAAAAAGCAATAAATTTTATATGAAAAAGGACATGGATCATTTAGTATTTATAATATTGAAGAAATAACAAAACAATAATAACTAAGACCGAAAAACAATTGTTATACAATTAAAATTTCTTCTTTCTAGCTTTGACAGCTGCAAACTCAGCAATAACTTAATTAAAATTTATATTTAGTATTGCCTTGTGTTCGATGGCTAATATACCAAGATTGCTAAGCTGCGATAGGGTGATTGTTGCCAGCAAATAGTTTTTTATTGATTTTAATTTACTGAAACTCCTCTCACATATAGCTACGGACACCCAAACCGTCATGAACAATTTCAGTGCAATACAATAAACTTTAAAAAATCTAGAGACATCCAATCAGTAACCGTAACATTAGCGGCTTTTATGTGTCTTCGCAGTCTTGGTATCTCCAAAAGTAATTCGGTTTTTGAGACCTCATCATAAAAATCACTAAATTTAGATGTAGCCAATTTCAGTTCTTCATTATTCGCCAAAATCAAAGTATCTGTACGATCTCGAACAATGAAGCTACATTTTGAAGAGACTTCGATCTAGTTTGGAGTTCAACTCTGAATCGGTCAAGACATTTCAACATATCTTTTTGAAGTTCCTCTTTCATTTCCCTCTTTCAGTACTTCATTCACGAAACAAATGAGAAATGTTGCAACTGAGACGTCAAAGATCGCGAGTATGGGACGGGGAATCCCCCACGACAGCGTCAGGCTCTTTTGCGGGAATCCCTGAATTATACACAGAGCTGAGCTAGTGATAGTGGAGGAATCTCCGAAAAAGAAATTTTTGTGCTAGCGATTTTTTTTGTTTGTACATTGTTCTTAAAGTTGAGAGACCGGGTGGGTGTCACCCCAAAAAAGGTGACACCCGGTGCGGCTCGCCCCCGCCGCCCCCCCTTTGCTACGCCACTGCTCTTGACTAACTTCGTATCTAACGTGACCATACGTCCCACTTTAGGCGGGATTCCCGATTTAAAGGTTTGTGTCCCGCTGTCCCCAAAATACGTAAAATGTCCCGCTTTGATAAACAAAAGCGTAGCATCATGCAAACTCTGTTACCCGTGCCATCATTATGACACCGCGCGTACCAGGTTTGCCAGCATAGCTTGACTAGTGACGTGATTATTCTGAAAAACTACACTTTTGAAAAAGCCCACGCATGCGTGAGAGACAACTAATCGCTCAATTCAACTCTCCTTATATGTATGACAGCAGTATCACTAAGGCTACGAGGTCATGACCTGTGTCGAACATAGGAGCACGCGGGGAATTTGAAATAGTTTGAAACAGTTTACGAGTTATTTTATTTCTTGATAGTATTGATTGATTCAGTTTGATTTTTTTTTGTAGAAGAGGGGGCAAACGAGCATGCGGCTCACCTGATGTTAAGTGACTACCGCCGCCCATGATCAACCGCAACACCAGGAGAATTGCGGGTGCGTTGCCGGCCCTTTAGAAAGGAGTAAGCTCTTTTTTTGAAGGTCCCCAGGTCGTATCGGTCCGGAAAAATCGCCGGTGGTAAACTATTCCACAGAGAGGTTGTACGTGGAAGAAAACTCCTTGTGAAACGTACAGTGGTGGACCGCCAAGCATCCAGATGGTGTAGATGGTATCGGGACGTTTGCCGTGTGGTGCGTTCACGAAATTTGGCGGCTGGGATTAATCCGAACAATTCCTCAGAGCACTCCCCGTGATAGATGCGATAAAATACGCAAAGAGATGCAACATCTCTTCGCATCGCCAGTGAATCGAGCCGATCGGAAAGCACTCGGTCGTAGACGATTCGAGCCGCTCTGCGCTGGATGCGGTCAAGTGGAAGGAGCTGGTACTGGGGAGCCCCAGCCCAGAGATGGGAACAGTATTCCATGTGCGGCCGAACCTGCGCCTTGTAAAGTTTCAGGCGGTGTGCCGGCATGAAATACTGTCCCGCTCTGCTGAGCACGCCAAGATTTTTAGAGGCCAATTTGGCCTTCCCTTCCAAGTGACCACGAAACTGCACGTCACTCGATATGTCGACGCCGAGGATTCCGATACTGGCTGAGGCAACAAGGGGAGTGCCTTGAAACTGAGGGGACACGACAAAGGGGTTCTTTTTAGCGGTTAACGCGTAAACTTGTGCCTTCTGGGGGTTAAACTGGACTAGATTTAGTCGTCCCCAATCCGAGACTCTGTTCAGCAAAGACTCGACTTCAGACACAAGTTTGTCCCGGCACTCGAAGACGTTTTCCCGAGAAATATTGGCTCGGCCGGTGTAAAGAGCATCACCAGTGCTGTCATCTGCATAGCAATGAATGCTACGGGTATGCAACATATCATTGATATGCAGAAGAAACAGCGTTGGCGATAGCACGCAGCCCTGTGGAACACCAGCATTAATAGGCTTGCAATCGGAGCTTGCACCGTCTACAACGACCTTGATGCTCCGATCTGCAAGAAAGCTGGTGATCCAATCGCACAATTTCTCGGGAAGCACATAGGAAGGGAGCTTCGAAAGAAGCGCTTTGTGCCAAACCCGATCGAAGGCCTTCGCAATGTCCAAACTAACGGCCAATGCCTCCCCCTTGAACTCTACTGCCTCCGCCCATCTGTGAGTGAGGTAGACCAGAAGATCACCAGCTGACCGACCACGGCGAAAACCGTATTGGCGGTCACTAATCAGCTGGTGATGCTCAAGGTACCTCATGAGCTGGCAGTTTACAATGGACTCCATTGTTTTGGAGAACAAGGAGGTGATGGCGATTGGCCGGTAGTTGGACGGGTCTGAGCGGTCGCCTTTTTTAGGGATCGGGTGGACGAAAGCCGTCTTCCATGATTTTGGGACTACGCCTAGGGAGTAGGAGTACCGGAAAAGACGCGTTAAAACCGGTGCCAACTCTGGAGCACACGTCCTCAGCACAATTGGGGGGATTCCGTCAGGCCCACTCGACTTGTGGATGTCCAGGGAGAGGAGTGCTTTGCGAACCGAGCGCTGTGTGAACTGCACTTCCGGCATGGAGCACTCACACCGCGGGATGGTCGGCGGCGTACTCCCCCCGTCATCGAGAGTCGAGTTAGACGCAAAGAAAGAGCCTAGAAGATCGGCTTTCTGCTTTGCAGTATGGGCCAGTGAGTCGTCCTCCCTGTGCAGAGATGGAAGAGATGAATGCCTTTACAAAAACTTTCTAGGGGTAGGGCGGACAAGACTACATGGAGTCAGGGCGTGCTGATTCGATTTTAGACCAGATTCGACTAATTTTATCTATATTTTATCTATTTAGTAAGGTTGCCCTAAACTCTGCTGTGATAGTGGTAAATGAAACAATGTTATGTGAATTGTTTTAATTTTGTTTTCTGTAAAAAAATCTTGACTTTCTTGAAAAATTCAATTTTGCTATAATGGGTTCCGTTTTCAGCCACAAATGAATTGTCTGGGTCCGAGTGATTAACTGTTTTATGGGTTTATCCGTGTTAAAAGAAAACAAATTGACATATTTGCGTTTCGTTATATGCTATTTTTAGTGAAATTTATTTATATCGTAATTAATTCAAAAGAAATTTCCGAAATCCAAAACCAGTGTAAAAAATTCAAGCTTATCCCTGACAAATCTTCTAAATTGAAAACAAAATTAAAAAATCAAGTACCGAACGTCTACTTCATAATACTAGACCAAATTGACATATTTGCGTTTTGTTATAAGAAATATTTAGTGGAATTTATTTTTTTCGTAATTAATTCAAAACGCATTTCCGACATCTAAAAACAGGGTAATAGGTTCAAGCTTAACCCTAACAAGCCTTCTAAACTAAAACATTAATAAAATCAAATACCAATCAGCTATAGCCAACCCACGCCGAGTACTATTTGGACGGGTTAGAGGCTTTAACCCGTCTAAATAGTACTCGGCGTTTTTCCCGGACGTTTTTCAAACCGGGATCCCGAATCTCGAAAATACCGGGATACCGGACTGAAACAAACGCTTTAAAATACCGAGATTGAGGGAAAGGAAACTGATATTTACGTTTTTTTTTCGGTATTTCATTATAAATCTATGTTAAATAATGTAATGTCTAATAAAAAATTAAACATTTGGAAGACAAGCGGCATTTTTCTACCAGCAACGCCTTGCTCATGTTATACAGAGCAAGGCGTTGCTGGTGGAAAAGTGCCGCAAACAGCTCTATAAAAAAGAAAACAGTTCCCATACCCAACTAAGCTAAATAGCATGGTGTAAAGCATTCTAGCGTGCTAAACACTAGCTTTGCTAGGTCAGTCAGTCGGCGTGCGCTCGAATAGGACGTATTTTTGGTATATGATCAAAGTGACGTGACGCAACCATCGACGAAGGAAAAGGAAGTGCTCAATAATGAATTATACAAAACATGCTATTTCTTTGGGATAAAAAACATAAGGATTATAAAAACAAAGATATAAGAAATGATGGAAACAAAGTGCTTCTCGAACTTTACAAAGGATTCACATTGTTCATATTTGACTACAAACTAATAAGAGTACCAACGTAATATTTGACAGTTTTTGTCTCAGCAATAAATATTCTTTCACCCAACATTTTTTCCGTTTTTTTTTTAAATTAATTATCATTAAACTTGACACCATTGCTAAAGCAACGCCAACATTCTGGTGGTTTTATAGTACCATATTCGTTTGGCGCTTTTTGAAAGATGCGGTTTTGACGACGAACACTACAGAAATGAAAGGAAATTAAACTAACTAGCTTCGCTACGTTAGTCTAGTGTAATGAGTGAGCTCTTTTTATAGTTCGCTGCAGCACTAAATCTAGCGCTCTGCAAATTGGATAATGTAATGGGCGCTTAAACAAGTTTGACAAAACCTTGTGACAAGACCGAGAATCCTTTTTTAAATAAATAAATAGTATCGATTTTTAAAACCAAGGAGTTTTCAATTAAAAAGATTTTAATATGACAGGAACAGTGGAAATATTCCATTCCCGATACTTTTAGTGCAGCCTAGGTTATTTTTCATTCGGAATTATACCTATCCCAAGATACTTTTACCCCCCATAAAGAAAATGTGGTTTTCAAGACTTGCTAACGTTTTCAATTTATAATTTAAAGTAAAAATAAAAGTAAAACAAATATGTAAATACTTATTCAGAAAGGAATTCCTATAAATCATATCAATTATTATGCACTAATTTAAAATAACACTTACTTTTACGAATACTTAAACTTTTTTATTCTTATAAAGTTAACAAATCACTATTATCAACAGTCTTACTAATATTAACATCTAACTAACATAAGATATTTTGTGCTGCTAGATATAATGGAAAAACTCAATCATGCTTTGGTCAATTTGGGGATTAAAACAGTCGCACTTGTGGTCATCAGACCAATGAGGCTGTTGGCCACGCGCCTATAAGAATATTTCAATTTATTAGTTAACCGATTACGAATAGCTTCTAAAAAGCAAATTATCAAGCAACAATGTTCTAATAAGAAAATGCTAAGTTGAATCTTAAAGAAATATCGAATTAATGATATGAAGGTCTTGGGTTCGACTCCCAGGCCGGAATAGTTTATTCTTTTCCTAGTAATATTTCTTAATAAATTCATATAGGGAATTTTTAAGATATAAATTATGTTACCGGATTTGTTCCCCGGTTGAAATCATCTTTCCAATAATATTAATTTAAAGAAATATTAAAATAAAGTTAGAGACCGGGATTTGTTCCCCGGTCGAGATGATCGCTGTGCATAAGTAGAATTAATGGAAATTAATTGCATAAGTATTGTCTTATATGAGTTTGATATGTTTTGTATGAAAACAAATGCCTATTTTCTATGATTGATTTATGAAAACATTCACTTATATTGTTTGATAAGAAACATGATAACTGATAAGAATCTGATTAGAAATAGTTTTCAACGTTTGAGAATTATGTAGAAGCATTTATTCACCTAGTATTGTTGATATTAGACTTTCCGTTTTTACTGATAGTCGATAGCCGTGCAAAAGTTAGTTGTTCAAATAGTGTGAGATCATAGACGCACGCTAGCCACGTACTTAGGAGGCCAAATATGTAGAAATTTAAATATTTGCAATTTCAGCAATTTATGTAAAAATGACTTGTAAAACATTTCAGATTGATTGTACGTGTAAAAGAGGTGAATTCTGTGTTATTTTTATATGAAAATTCCTGTGAATAAGTGAAATAATGATAGTTTTGTATAAGAAATTTAAAAGTGTTTTAATAGTGAAATGAATAGAGAAAATGTAAATTAAACTTGTATTGGTTAAGATATGTATAATTTCAAGTGGAAAATATTGTTTTAACTTTCTATGTTAAATATTTAAGAAATTTCAACTTTGAACATGTGAGTAAAATAGGCATATTTTGTTAAATAAATAAAAGGTCTTTTGTGATATGAAAATGTAATGTATATCGTAGTATAGATATTTTTTTGTGCTATCTTTACAAGTAAATTGTATAAATGTATGTCTTATACAAATAAAGTTATTGAGTAAACCGTGAGAGAGTGATAGAACAAATTGATGTAATTGGGTTGCGCAAGCGCACGAATGGCGCGGCTCACTTTCGCGTATAGCTCTGGGGTAGCTCAGTAAACGAGTTTTCTTGCAATTCGTTCTGGAATCGTTCGGGAATCGTTAGGCAAGACCAACAGTCAATAATAAGAAGAAAGAAAAAGTGTAGGGAAGTGATAGGGAAAAGTAATTACTCTCTCAGGGAACGGTTTGAAGATAATTGCTGTTTTATTCCCAAGGAATTCTCCCCTCAAAATAATACAGTCCACATCGAAGAATTAAGGCGTTGGGATCGGGACGACTTCGGAAGACCCGTAATCCCCGCCTGAACCTATTTTCTGAAAAAGAAGGGGTTATCGTCCTTGTGTGTTACTCCGTTGCGGAGATCACATACGTTGTTCCCGAACCCAACGTAGGCGTTATAGGAGGCCGGATCGAGAGAAGCCTCGATTCCTCCCTTCCGTTTTTTATTTTAACGTTTGTGCACCCTGGTTCCTTTTCAGAGGCAGTTATAATATATTTAAAATCCAGGTTAATAAAATAAAGGACATGCAGACTTCCTCACGATGTTTTCCTTCACCAACATGCACTAAAATTGCAATTAATAATTTCATTGCTGCTGGCGGAATCGAACCTGGGTTACTCGCGTACTGTGAAATTTACAGCGAAAGCTTAGCCCCTGAGCTACTACCTACTACAGCTCTTCATCTCAGTAAATATTAATACTTAATATTATTATTATATCCTTTTGCTTGTAATTTTCGTCAAACGGTGTTATAAACTTTGAACATCTATTATACTGAAACAATAACTTTTCTTACTTTCGCATTGTTAATGTAGAAAAAACATGAATTTGTCATTATCACAGTTTCAGAATCACTGACTTTTACTTTAAAGATATTTCTCCTATCAGGATTACCCCACAAGGCTTATTTCTAATAAATATTAGAAACGAAGTTGGACGTATTGTATAGCTAAGCCTTTCGCTGTTCCGTGTGCTACATATAGTTGATTGCTATTGTCTTACTATTGTGTCCGACAATCGAGCAGTGAAAGTGTTAGCACTTGAATAAAAACGATTACTTATGCCAAAAATAAATTATTTCTGAATTATCTAACCAGATTGCAGAAAAAATAGTTTTGGTAAATTCGAATTTCAAAAACTTGGCAGGAAGGCAAGTTTTAGCAACTAACGTCAATTATAGAGGGGCGATGGGTGATAAGATGACGTCTAATTATGTTACTAATAAATATAGTCTGTTTGCATAGATACGGTCGTCTTTATGCCGCATCTTGTCAAAGGTGCTGCCGCGACCATAGAATACTATAACACATACATAATAGAACGGGGGAGTGGGCGGAGCCCGTGTAGCCACTAACATGTCAATTCACACCTATAAATGTCATTCAGTTCAACACAATCAACCGTTTTCAATTTTCCTGTCAAACGTCGCTGCATGCATACTATTTAAAAAATGGCAAATTGAGCAATAATTACCTGTTGAAAGACCAGCGGGAAAAGGAATTTAAATAAAGGAGACATATCCTGCAATCAATAAGTCGAAACTATTTATATTTTGTGAATATTAGAAACAAAAATATATTATTATTATATTGATGTGTCAAAAACATTAATCAAAAGTCTAAAATGTGTAAATTCGCTCAGTCTGTCAACACAGCGAATCGGGTTTGTAGTAGTGAAAATACGACGTAATTGCTTGTATATGTGCTCCCGACGCCGCCGATCCTCGTACAAAATAAGGTTGACAGCCATTCTATTGTGTATTATAGTATTCTATGGCCGCGACATTAAAAGTCGCCGCGTGCGGTGAACAACCGCAAGAAAATTTAGCACTTTAAAACGAAGCGCCCGTAGTGAAAAGTTATTTGCTACCTAACATATAAACATAACATACACACTCACGCCTGTCACCGAGAGGGGTAGGCAGAGACTACAGACTTCCATTTGGCACGATCCTGATACACCTCTCTCGCCTCCTTCACATCCATACACCTACGCATACATGCTCGTCGGTTAAGGGTACTCCTAATTTGGCCCGTTTTTAATAAATCGCCAATTTGGTCGATAAATTTTCGCCTAGGATGTCCCTTTCCGACTTTGCCATTCACTTCTGCACCATAAATTTTCTTTGTCAGTCTTTCCTCATCCATTCTTTCCACATGACCGAACCACCGAAGCATTCCTTTCTTAATCCTGGTCACAACATCATCTTGCAAACCACACTCTTCTCTTATTACACAATTTCTTACCCTGTCATTCAGATTCAGCCCTAACATACTCCTTAACGACCGCATTTCTACTGCGTTTATTCTACTCTCGTGCTTCTTCTGCCACACCCAACTTTCACTACCATACGTTAAAGTAGGGACCAACACAGCATTGTGAATTGCCATACGTGCCTTTTTCGACACATTTTGACTCTTCACAATAGAGTGTAGGGCCCCATTTACTCTATTTCCCGCATTCATTCGTCGTTCTATATCCTTATCATATCTCCCATCCCTGCTAAATACGCAGCCCAAATATACAAACTCGTCTACTTGCTCGATCAACTCCCCTTCTATTCTTATTTCACAACTCGTTTTACTTTTTTCTCTTTCAAAAACCATAACCTTCGTCTTACTTGCGTTCACTTTCATACCCCTTTCTTTTAATGATCTGTTCATTAATATGACCATCATTTGCAACTCGGCGGCCGACGACGCAAGGATAACTTGATCATCGGCGTACAAAAGGCATTTGACGGTTAACTCACCCATTCTTAATTCGCATTCTTCAACTTTCAAATTTTGCAAACAACTGTCCATAAATAGGTTGAACTGCCACGGGGAAGCCACACAGCCCTGTCTGACACCTTTATGGATGTCAAACCAGTCCGAGTAGACCCCGTTGATCCTAACACAAGCACTAGAGTCCCTATAAAGAGACTCCAATGCCTGTATCAAGCCTGCGCTCAACCCAAATGATTTCAGTGTTTGCCATAGCACATCCCTATCAACTCTGTCATAGGCCTTTTTGAAGTCCATGAACGCACAAAAAACCTTTTAGTTTTTGGCCAAAAACTTCTCCGCGATCATGCGCATGGAAAAGACTTGATCTGTACATCCCATTCCCTTTCTAAATCCCGCTTGTACATCCCAAATTTTTCCATCAGTTTCTTTCATGACTCTTTCAATCAGTACTTTAGCATACAGTTTTCCCACAATGCTAAGAAGGCTGATGCCACGGTAGTTTTTACAGTCCTGCTGCGACCCTTTTCCTTTCTATACTGGGACTATCACGGCTTTGCACCAGTCTACCGGTACCCGCTTCAGTTCCCAGCATAAATTAAACAAGGTGTGCAGCAGGCCTGCCACCACTTCCTCTCCAGCCCTTAGCATTTCGAGTGAAACTCTATCATATCCGGCAGCCTTACCTGCTTTCATGCTTTTCGTTGCTTTCATTATTTCATCTATACTTATCTCGCTACCTCTTACTTAGTACACACGTTGTCTCCTCGCTCATAAACACGCTTTCAAAATATTCCTTCCATCTCTTTAAACTCAAAACTTCATCATTCAGAATATAGCCATTCTCGTCTCTTATAGCATTCATCATAGGCTGTTTTGAATGTCCCCTGGCAGTTCTTACAAGTTTCCAGAACATTTTAATATTTGCCTGGAAATTATCCGATATTCTTCTATCATTCTTATCCATTCTTTCTTGCTTTTTTCTTTCAACTACTTCTTTTACTCTCTTATTAAGATGTCTAAAGACTGCCTTTTTTCTTTCAATATCGTCATTCGTACCGCTAGAATTACCAGCCTTTGTTGCTAGTAAATCTAGCCATGCTCTCTTCTTTGCTTCAACTTCCATACGTATCTCATCATCCCACCATAACGTATTATTTTTCCTTTCATTCTTTCTCTAACTACCACCACATACTTCGGTAGCTGCATCCACTAAACCTTTCTTTACATTTTGCCATACATTCTCCAAGTCTGACTCCTTCATACATAATTCATCCAAACCACTTATATTTTCTTTCAGTCTATATTTGAACTGGTTTTTCTTACCTTCATCTTGTAATCTTTCTGTTCTAATACGCTGTAACGCAGTGGTAGACACCGATGCCGCCAACGTCTGAATAGACCATTAATTCGGCATAAAACCGAATAATGATCCGTTCCTACGTTAGAACCCCGGTAAACCCTTGTATCTACCACTGCGCCCCTCAATCTTTCATCCACAATTATGAAATCTATCATGCTTCTATCGTCACCTCTTTCCCAAGTATACATGTGAATCTTCTTGTGGCGAAAGCAAGTGTTCGTCACAAAAAGATTCTTTTCCATACATACGGTGAGGAGACTTTCACCATTCTCATTTATACTTTCATCACCAAACGTTCCCAATATCCTTTCATAACCAAGTCTCCTCACCTCAACCCTTCCATTAAAATCTCCTAGCATAATAATATTTTCATTTCCCTTACACTTCATTAACACCATCCTTACCATTTCCCAAAACTGCTCTCGGAAATAAGTGGGCTTAGACATGTCTGGGGCGTAGACCCCTAACACAAACAACTTCTTTAAGCCCACTTTCATTCGTATCCATAGCAGTCTTGGGCTTACACATTCATACTCTTTCAGACATTGGCCCATTCTTTCTGAAAGGATGATACCTACTCCCTGGCATGCCCGCTCGATCTCGTCTACACCAGACCAGTATGCGGTATACATACCATGTGTAGTGACATCCTTCCCCTTCCTTTTCGTCTCATTTACACATAACACATCTATTCCTCTATCATACACATTGCTACCTAACTTGTGTTTATTATTTATATTCGCTATTTATTAAAATAACTATCTGAACTAAATAGTATTCTATTTTATTCTTAGAATAGAAATATATTTATTTAACAATCACAGTAGAAAGTAATTAAATAAAAGATAAATAATAAGTATGCCAACAGGTGTACCGACACTATCTTAGCAAACAGAGTACCTACATATGTCCCTGCGTTAGTTATAAATTAACATAATATAACTAACGCAGGGACATATGTAGGTACTCTGTTTGCTATAAAGCGGAATATACCTATTTTCGTTATTGCCCCATTTCATCCTCTATTGTAGGATCATACCATGTTATGCAAGTGAATGATAGAGGTTACGTGACAAAATTAGTAAACATGCGGAAAGCATTAGTATGAGTGTTAAATACCACTTTCTTGTTCTCTTTGTGTTATGATATTTATTATATAATGTATGCCTATTTTATACTAATTATTTTCTCATGAATTGATTAACATTTTGAAAACTTAGGCCATAAATTTGTTAACAAAACTAAATCGTTTACTTTTTGTATTATTATATTACACTAAAAATATTGTTTCAACTAATAGACCAAGTTCTTAGAGCAAGCATAAACAGCTTTGAAGAACAAACATTAAGAATAATGAGATAGTGAAGTAAATAATCCAAGATTAGTCTCAACCAATCTGGTAAATTAACCAGAAGTAAACTGCGTAGGTAGGATACATATTACTTAATAATTACATATTAATATTTTGAATAATTTTAAAGTGCCAAAAACTTAAAGCAAAGATAGATAATCTTCACTTGTTTTTCTTTTCTCGTATCCCCCTAGCCTAAAGGGATCTTTGTATTTATCGAAAAATATTTAAACGCCTGTATAATAAATAGTTCTTAAATGGGTTTTTAAAATACCAATTTTAATAATATTGTCAAACTTAAATGTGATTAAAGAACGATGTAGGTACTTATTAAAATTTCTGAATAATTATTATAATTTCCGAATTTATAGCTATAGCAACTTTTAAGTTACTGTGTTATCATTTTTTAGAATTTCTTTTGTTTAGGCCATTGTTTCTCAAAACTTTTCTTACCATGACCTCCAAAAATTAAATAAAAATTTTACGGTGCCATACGTACTAACGGTATGTAAGGGTAGAAACAAAGTTAACTTACATTGGCATTCATAATTGTTCTCATTACTTTATTTATTACCTCTAAAGTGTATGTAACAATGAATTTTACAATGTGTCAAAAACACTACCCTATTCGCATGGTGCACATAGGTATCGAAATGACATTACCCAAGAAAATTAAAACATCCTATTACTATTAAATATAAAAAATGTTTTTATTTAAAATATAATACTAATTCAATTCGCTTGAAGAATAGCAAATTTTTAAAATGTGCCGACACTGGCGTTGGCGAATTGTTATAAATTAATTTAAAAAAATCCACATGATACCTATCTTATTTAAGGCATAGTTAAAAGACTAGCTTACGATTTGGGGATCCACGTGGGGTTGCGTAAAACAGTTTGAGAAACGATGTTTTGAATGATCATTTGTATTTCTCAACAGCGTTAGATTTGTGGGAACAGTGATTTTCTTTGATAATAAAATTGATTAGTGGGAAATAAAGAGAACAAGACGGTGGCGTATGTCAGACACACCATGTTACCCATGAGGCTTGGGCGCCGCCGGCCTGAGCGTCGGCCGCGGCACCGACAGCGGCGGCGCCAGCCCGCGCGCCCGTACCCGCCACTCCGAGCGCGGCCCACCTCGCGCGGCCCCGCGTACTGTTCGCTGCCTACCGCCGCTGGCGAGAGTTCCACACCCTCACCCCTCGCACTTGTGACTCTAGTCGCACCCACCGCGCCGGATTCAGCCGAACGGTTCTCGATCATGTGCGATTCCATGGAGTCCAGCGGTGATTCCGAGCTAAGGACAGGAAATCACCACTGTTTATTTGGTCTATCTGTTTAATTGGTAAATCATTTATAAGTGGAATAATTGAAAATCATGGAATCTTAAATTTTATATATTTTGACACATTGCAGCTTTACAATGGTCAGATGAGTTGGCTCGATCGGGGAAGAACCACTTTCACAGCATATCAACGTTAAATGACAACATGATGCTGCTATATTAAGTATGTAAATTATTAAAATGGAATTAAGTAAAGATCGATGGTGGTTTTTAGGGGCCACAGGTTCCAGTTATCATGAGGTATATTGTATTCGTCTAATATCTTTGTCTAAAGAAAAAGAACTACAAACTGCTTCCTGTCTCCCCGGTACCGATTTGGGTTTCGTGGAGAAATAATATAAGTTTTTTTTTTTAAATGAGGCAGGGTGTAAGTGTTTTATGTACACCTCGTGCACACCTCGATCAATAAAAAAAAAATTGAATAATGTGACAAGAATTATTTGTTTATTAGCTTTTAATCTAATTTGTAAGCTGCTATCGAACAAATATTAATATTTTTAGGCATTGTTTACAATTATCTATCTTACATAAGGTCAACCTTTGGCCTCCATTCCAACGGTATTGTTAGTTTATCGATTGCATTTATAATCAATTTACCTGTCAATTCCTTCGTGCTAAAGTCGAAATTTTTCATTCACATTGGTTTGGAATGATACTAAAAGAAAATGTTTACGAAAACTATTACTATTATATTTTTTATGATTGAAATGTTTTTAAATTTACTGCTTTTGGTATAATATACTTTAGGGATAGTATTCTGATAATGGCCATATTTAGTTCTGTGGTAATTCATTAAGATCGCCATTATCATCATTATTACCAATTTACAATACATTAATAATCCATTGCTACATATCACCATGAGTATTATATAGTTCATAACAAGTGCTCAGCAAAGGTAAGTTAATGGTAACTAATTATTCTTTTTTAGTCTCGTAGGATTTGACGAATATAAATGTCGAGAAAAGCGCGTTGTCACTTGTCCCTGACAAATGTTGGAATAAGTTTAAAAAGAGACGCTCCTACAATTTAGAATACGGGAAAGGGGATAACGTCGTAAACAACGTCAAGGTTGTGAAAAATCGACACAAAGATAATAATTGTGTTGATGAAGTAGAATAAAATAATAATAATAACAAAGAAAAAGGTTGGTATGATGAAAGAAAGAAAAAAATGGGCAAAATGGACGACGATAATAAAGACAAAGAAGCCTAAAATAATAAATTAATAATTAAATTAACTGTCTCTAATAGATATAATACCGTCACTATTGTAGGCCTTACACTGGTAATGGTGTAATTTAGTTTAATATACTTAATATCAGTACATATACGCATTTAACGTCCGTGATATGCGTATGAACAAGTGAAACTGTTACTAAAAACATTTAAAACAAAGAAAGTTTAAAATAGCGATACTATTAGCAAATTGAAACTAAATACAAAATTTTATTTTACGATAAAACAGAACAGGTTTCTAAAAAAATATTTCCGACAAATTGTTTCTCTAAAGTATATTATTTTATATCTATTTATTATTGTTCTAAATGACATCTATTTAGAAAACTTTAAAGCATATTGATGTAAGCATACTTGGCGCTGACTGCGCAGTACTCGCTCAGCTGTTCCCAGGTGCATCCGTACGTGCAACACTCGTCAGCGATACCGGTTTGTCGCCGCCGCCGGACCAAAGCCGCTGGTTGCTCGACCACTGTAATACAAACGTCTTTACTTTTATTTTAAGTAGCAGTAAGTGGTGTTGATCTTATAATATAGTCGGTCTTATAATATATGTACTTAAGTTAGTAGTAAGTAAAGTTTCAGCCTATATACGTCCCACTGCTGGGCTCAGGCCTCCCCTCATTTCTGAGAGGGTTTAGGGCAAGGAAGTGTCCGCCGCGCTGCCCAAATGCGTGTTGACGAACTTCACATGTCTTCGAAATATTTTTTCTTATTCCTCAGACATGCAGGTTTCCTCATGATGTTTTCCTTCACCGCCGAGCACGTGGTAAATCAGCACTTAAAATTGCAATTAACAATTTCATTAGTGCCGGCGGGGATATGTGTATATCTGTTATATTTACAGCGAGCTTTAACCACTAAGCTATCACGGCACTATATATGTACTTATTATATATGTATTATATATGTACTTATAGTCACTTTTTTTAACTAGCTGCCTTGCCTATCTTGTGTTTTAAAATCTAGTTACGAAATCAGTTTTAAGGAAACCGGTGACCTTAAAAGGGTTTTGACTATGATAACTGTGATGGACTCTGAAGAAAATCCGTCACCCCGTTTTGTCGTCACGTCGTTTTGTTTTTTCGTAAGACGAGTCTATGAGAAATGCTAGAAAATTTAAGATAAGAAGGTCTTCAAATTGAACCGATACGATACACACGGCGGACCAAAATGGAGTGTAGATTTTACTAACGCTGTCACTGATACTCAGTGTGTAGAAAATTGGTTATGGTATAAAATATGCGATCACTGTGATTTCATAATTTATTTATTTTTTAAATATTATATTATTCATATACCATAATTATATATCAGTAATTATATAAATTATACAATAATGTAATTAATGCAATAAATAACATAATTAACCCAAGATTATCCGATTCATAGGGCAAGTAAGCAAGTTTAGGGGCCGAGGCGAGTTTGTGTTTATTATTATTAGCTTGTAACATAGTAATGGTTATTGAGTATAATCCGCATTTTATGCGCAAGTAATTAACATGCCCTTCGCATAGCCCTTTGACTGTTTCAATTTACATTACAATATGAAAGCCTGTTAAGCTTATCGCAATTGCATATAAGAACATAATTGTATTTGTAAGGAGGCAAGATAGTAGGAGCGCGTAAATTGTAGCTTTAAGATAGGGGAGATCATTATAGGAACGAATCGAAGGATACAATAAACCATTGTAATAAAATTTTATATATTTTCTTTCATTTCGTTTCATTATTATCGTTTAATCTCAGACTAAATATAATATGAGTGTTTACAGTTCAACCATCAACATCAACAATTCTATGTAACTATCAACCTTAAGTCGAGTCATACATACACAAGTGTCTCTGTTTTGCATGGATACGTAGATATGTATTATGTACTATGACAAACAGTTTAAATTATGATGGAAGTGATTTATGTAAGCTTAATAAGACATTGACTACCGATGTAGAGTACTACC
The DNA here is from genome assembly GCA_036936625.1 of Parnassius smintheus behrii. Lineage (NCBI taxonomy): Eukaryota > Metazoa > Arthropoda > Insecta > Lepidoptera > Papilionidae > Parnassius > Parnassius smintheus. Next base: position 29,344,013 of record JAUPFT010000003.1, on the reverse strand, counting down.
GGAAGCAATACGACATGATTGTCTTCAAAAGTGTTTGCTCGTCGTGATGAGCAGGTTCGAAAAACAAAATGAAATAGAAAGGGAAAAGTGGAGATGTCTAACTAATATGCGAACCTAGATACAGTGATAAGAATAAGAAAATGGTATGTACCATTACAAAAGTACACCCAATACCTAATCTCCTAAAAATACTATCAGATTGCAAAACTCACAATCTAAGAAACATGTGCCTATTTTGCGGATCTTTAATACTAATTACTTAGTTGGATACTTATACACATTTGTTTGTATTTTAGTTAAATTAATGTATAAACTCAAAAGGTCGTGGTTTCGAATCCACCATTCGATTACTGTCGTGGGCCACTCCTAATACAAGCATTTAAACTTATCACTGGCACTGCGAAGAGATGTTGCATTTCTTTGCATATTTTATCGCATCTACCACGAGGAGTGCTCTCAGGAATTTTTCGGACTAATTCCAGCCGCATAATTTCACCATCGCACATCGCGACAAAACTCGCGATACCATCCGTACCATCTGGATGACTGGCGTTCCACCACCGTGCGATTTAAAAGAAGTTTTCTTCCTTGTGGAAGACACAGACGACTGCCACCAGAGATTTTTCCGGACCGATACGACTTAGGGACCTTCGAGAAAAGAGCTTACTCCTTTTTAAAAGGCCGACAACGCATCTGCAATTCCCCTGGTGTTGCAGTGTTCACGAGCGGTGGTAATCACTTACCATCAGGTGAGCCGTATGTTCGTTTACCCTCTCAAATCAAAAAAGTGGTTAAAAGAAATATTAGTGATGTTCAAAGCATTGCTAGATTGCTAGATAGTGAAAATTGTGGAGTAATAGAAGACCTACATCATTTTTTATGGAATGTAGCGAAACCGAGGGGCAAGGGTATTATTTATAAGAACATATTATGAGATAAATGTGTACAATATAGGTATTGCGCAAGGCATCCTACATCCCCCCCCCCACCTCGGATATTGCATTGAATTTGTGTAGAATTGTGTAGAAAATTTAATATGTGCAGATTAATACCAAATTTATAGATGTTAAGTTAGTTTCAATGGGATTGACATGTTAACACGCGAAAATCCCTAAATAAATAAAAAAGAGAAGCTGTAAACGGGCAAGTTAAGTACCTTGTTAGCATATCCTATACCTTTAAACGAGCAATTCTTGTATATATATAATCGGAATCTCGGAAACGGCTCCAACGATTTTCATAAAATTTTGTGTGCAGGGATTTTCGGGGGCAATAAATTGATCTAGCTAGGATTTATTTTTAGAAAATGTCTTTTTGTCCGTGTTTTTAGGCAATGAAAAGCTGCTACAATATCGTTAGAATAAGAAGGTAAATTTTGACAGTTTATTAACGATTACAAATAGCTTAATTTGTATACTGGGCGGTCACAAAATTGTAATACCATGGTTCGAACACAGACCGACCAACCGACTTTTTTTAATTTTTTTTTCAAGTTCCTTTCTTTTTTGAGAAAATCTATTTTTTCGAGCCCTTTTTTTAGTATTTTTTAAAAACACTAAAATTTAAATTAAACTAATTGCACTCATGATTTTTTATTCGAAAAACCAGTTCAGTTTTTTCTATTATGTCGCTGAGATCAAAAAATATTATTCGTATTTCATCAGTATGTAATTTGTATCTAAATATAAATTCCAAAACACACGAATTAAAAAAGAACCGAGCGAAAAATACCGAGGAAAGCTCCGTCAACCGGGTACTAGTATCATAATACAAATAAATAAATCTTATTTATCAAGTTACCGTACTGTAAATATCTTAAAATATTAAAATAGAAAATGTTCTTGCTGTAACTTTTATCTATTAAAATGAGGCAGTAATTTAATTTAATAAACATTGGCCGTAAACGCGCGTGCTAATGATAAGATCTCGGGTCGTGTCAGAATTAGTTATTGAGCTTCCTGACAAGAAACTTTTAGTAGAATACTCTGTATCTTGGAAAACATGTAAAGCTGTTGCACCTGCGCCTGATTTATCTGCGGCCTTTTTTTCTTCTTTTTTTATAGGATATGGTGACAAACGAGCATACAGTCCACCTGATAGTAAGTGGTTGCTGCGGCCCATAGACTTCTACATCTATCCTCTATTACGAATCAAAATGCAGATGCGTCGTTACCGGTGAGGACTAGGATGGAATGCCTCGTTTCCAGTGAAAAGGGTCTCCAGTTCTCTACACTCACCATACGAAACACAGCAATAAGCTACTATTTTACACTGGTATACTGTGATATACCGGTATGATGGGATTCTGTTCTTTCATCGGAATTACCGTTCATAGGATTAAATGAGTGAGGGTATAGAGAGCGCCCCTGTATTTGCGCACACACTCGGGTACCATAGATTATTACACTAATCGGTAATCGGGCACTATAATCCTGTCTTGCATAGATAGCTAATCTCCGTTAAAACTTACCGCCGTGATCGAAATTCGGTCTGATGGGCGTTATTATTATTATGTATTAAATGATGCAGACGACGGCCACAGCGACTTTAATGGTCGAAATATTAGACGATTGACGACGTAAACAAACGACGACGGAAACGAGATTTGTATAAAAAATACTTTTTAGTTTTTGGATATGATTGTTATTAATACGATATGAGGGCTTGAACGAATTTAATTCGTTCAAGGTGTAGGGAGTCATCGCGAATATAACCCCTAATAGTATCCAAAATTTATCGTTGTAGGTCAAAGCAAAACTGTCTAGAAATTCAAAATAATGAATTCTTACTAAGGTCGTGTAGCGTAAAATTCTGGAATAACTGAGTTTTTTTTAATAGAATAGGATGATCAACGAGTACACAATCCATTCGATGGTAAGTGGATGCCGCGACTCATAGACGTTTACATTTATCCTCAATTAAGTATCAAAATGCAGATGCGTTGACACCCCTGAAGACTAAGAGGGAATGCCTCGTTTTCAGTAAAAAAGGTCTCTGGTTCTCTACACTCACCATACGAAACACAGTAGCATTAAGTTTTGTTTATTAGTGTTCTATAAGGGCATGGTCCCGCCCCTGTCGAGCCGACTCATTCGTGCTACAACCATAATATAGTCGCAGCGCGGCTCTACCACGTATATTCGTTATTCTATATTCTCTTCCCTCAAAGGTCAAAATAATTTTCCCTCATTACAGCCTTTAAATAGTCCACTGCTGAACATCAACTTCTTCCATAGATTGCCTCATAGGTAGAGTTTGATCACAATAGATCTTTTTTTCTTCTAGATTTGATCACAATGGATCTTTTAGGTCGCAGTGATACTGGTCTCTTTCCCTAGACCTGGATAGCTGCTCGCACATAATAGAGTTGGCAACCGCAGAACTATCGCTCATCTACTGCTGCATTTCCTTCCGTTGCCTATCCGACACCTACGGGATGATATTATGGGTAAGTGGATTTTCTTACGCCGCTGCTACACCCGAGTAATTTTTTTACTTTGCTTATTTATCCTAAAACTGCGACCGTCAGGCAAAATTGCCACGGAATAGTTTCGTGATGTAGAGATAAGGCCAGAATGTGGGGTCATATTAAATAAGTGGACGTGCACTTAAGTAGCCGCTTGTTTTCCTGTGATTATTAGATGTAAACAATCAAGAGGTCGCTGAATGCGATGATAAAAATGAGCTACAAATGTTGTACACTTGTTGAAGCTGCTTCTATGAGATTTAATATACTAACACTTTTAGTGTCTGATTGCTTAAAGAATGGCGATCGTTAATATCCTCACGTTAATCCCTACATAATACGAGGGGGGTCTAAAAGTTCGCGAAATGACAGGGAAGGATAACGAAATGAAACATTAAACTATTTTTCCTTTTCAATGTATTAGATACCCTAATACATTTATTAGAACTGTCAAATAACTTATTAATACCTAAAAAAAAAGATTTGTCTTGGGCGTTAAAATAGGCCGAAATTGCCTACTTCACTTCATCAACGTCTCCAATTTTTTTCCCACGCAGTTCCTTCTTCATTTTTGGAAAAAAGTAATAGTCGCTTGAGCCCAGGTATGGAGTATGGACTGTAGGGTGGATGGCGCAGTTGTTCAAAAAAGCACCGGTGAATGGCAGCCGTCGCAACATGGCTTGTGTGCACGGGCGCATTGTCGTGCAAAAGGCGCACGCCTTTTGTAATCTTTCAATTGATCTAGTAAAGAAGCGTAGTATTCTCCCGCTATGGAAACGCCACGTTTCTTATAATCAATCAAAAGAATATCTTCTGTATGCCAAAAGATCGTCACCATGATCTTTCCGGCCAATTGAGACACCTACTTCTTAATAATAATAATAAATTTATTCACAAGAAATATGGTACAAAGATGTTCTTATAAAATAATAATGTAGGTATCACATATTTCACCAATTTTGGTATATGAAAACTTATTTACTAATCAAGTTATTGTTACAATATACAAAATTTAAGTAAAATTAAACGTGCATCACTTTACAATTTTAATATTAATCCTTTAAAACACTATCAAATAAGAAACAGCGTTTAACAGTCAATAGAAACGTTCTTTTATTTTTAGCAGTTTATTTACCGAATAAAATTGTGTTTCTGAAAGCCACTTTAATAAATTACGTCTAAATCGATTATAATCTAGTTGCCTTATTTCATTTGGGATTTTATTAAACACTTCATAGCAATTTTTTGAGTACAGGCTAGTTTTTAATGAAGGTAAAATAATTTTATCTGGGTATCTGGTACTATATGTTACTGTATCTTTTAACCTAGTAAAAAATGAGGATACTTTTTTTACGAATATTGAAAGTTCAAAAATGTACATGGATGGTAGCGTAAGAACACCCAATTCTTTAAATAGTGGTTTACAAGAAACTGGTGGCCCGACACCACAAATTGCTCGTATACAGCGTTTTTGCGCAATAAAAGCACGGTTTACATCAGTCGAGTTTCCCCATAATATGAGACCATATCTTAATACGGCAGCGACATATGCATGATATGCTTAAGGGAAGTGTTTCTTGACGAGATTGAAGTCTTCCTAGCCTTCGCAGAGCAAAATTAAATTTAAATATTTTAGAACTAACTTTATCTATGTGATTTTTCCAATTACAATGTTTGTCTAAATTAATACCTAAAAATGTGGTACATTCAGTAGCAGTAATTTTTTCAACATTATACTTAATATCAAGTTATTACGATTTACTTTTAACATTGTAGAATTGCATTAATTTAGTTTTAGATAGATTTATACTTAGATTATTGTTTTTTATCCATTTCACAACATTTACAATAGTATTATTTATTTCATTTTCATATTCTTTATTACTGGAATGACAATTTATTTTCGGTATTAAAATAGAAATGTCGTCAGAAAATAATATTGTATTATGTTCGATGTAATTTGGTAGGTCACTTATGTAAATTAAAAACAGTAAAGGACCTAAAACACTCCCTTGTGGCACTCCGTAATCATTTGGTAAGTACGAAGATTTAAATTTTAAAATTTCTTGCCGTTTTTTATCTTTTCGTTGTATTTCAACACATTGAAATACTTTCTCATACAATTTTGATAATATTGATATTAATGTAATTGGTCTATAGTTATTAATATTATTTCTGTCAACTTTTTTATGCAATGGTATAACAACGGATAATTTCAATTCTTTAGGAAAATTCACGCTTCAAGCGACTTATTAATGAGAAAAAACGTATTAACGTCTATGATTTTTCCTGGACACCTCTTTAAAACTTTTGTTTGTATTTCATCACAGTCAGTAGATTTTGTGTTTTTAAGTGATGAAATATGGTTCTTAATTTCCATTATATCACATGGTCTTAAATAAATACTAGATTGATTTCTTAGACCAGTTACGCTTAATTTTTCCGCACTATTATGAGATATTCTGTCTTTAATGGAATAGATGAAATGCTGATTAAATGTTGTAGCTAGTTCAATGGGATTTATTATATTTTGATTATTGACTGTGAGTCTATCAATGAGATTTGGATGTGTCTGACTATTATCTTTTATTAGGTTCCAAGTGGCTTTAGTTTTATTTTTTGAGTTAAGTACGTATTTGTGATTCATCTGCTTTTGTGCCAGTAAAATAGTTTTTTAGGATATTTTTATAAAGTGTAAATTTATTTTTGTTCTCGTGAGTTTTATTTTTATAATATTTATAGCGAAGTGCACGTTTGGTTCTACAGGAAATTTTTATACCGGTTGTAAGCCATTTTAATTTTTGATCAAAATTATTTATTTTGACTCTATTTGCGGGAAAGCACAGCTTATAAATTAGTACAAACGTGTCATAAAAATTAGTAAATGCTTTTTCTACGTTATCCTCCTCATATACGTCCAAGAATGATAATGAATTTAAGTGATTGCAGTAACTGCTAATATTATTTTCCGTGTATTGCCTTCTAAATATATAAATGCCCAGGAAACTTTGTTGTATCTTTTAATAAAAAACTTAATGTTTGCCCCGTGTGATCTGATAGACCTAATTCATGGGCTTTTCCGATAGCTCCTTGTATATTACTTGCCATTTGGTCTATACATGTATGTTGTCTCGTTGTGCATGCATGCACTTGAAATCCATAGCTTTTTAATATACTTCTTAATCTATTAGATTTATTACTCAACATTAACATATTTACGTTAAAATCACCAGCAATTATTTTTTCACGTAGCTTATGTAATAAAGCATCAAGTTTAGTAAAAAATATACTTATTTCCGAGTTTGGTGTTCTATAAATACAAATAATAATACATTTTTGTTCAGTCAATTCTATACCGCAACATTCAAACTCAATTTCCTTTGAAAACCGTTGTAAAAAATCTAAGATACGATACTTGAAATTTTGTTTTACAAGAATACACACACCACCACGGTTTGATTGTTTTCTTGAGAAATTAAGAAAACGCCAGTTTAAAGTTTTTAAAAATTACGTTTTCTTCGTCTCCATTTTTTACGAATGTTTCTGTTAGACAAATTGAGTCTATTGGTTCTTCAGAGTAATTAAATTCTGCGATGCACGCCTCAAGTAAGTCTAATTTTCCTAATTCTGCTATGTTTTGGTGAAATACTCGCATATAGGAATTTCTTATTTTATGTATTTTATCATTTATTAAAATACTGTTTTTACAGATGTCTAATGTCTTAATTTCGAAATAAACTATTTTATTCTATGATTGGAAAATAAAACGGGATAGTTCCTTTTATGAACTTTATAGCTTCCTTAATGTCACTCTCACTCTCCATTCTATCCTGTTTAACCCAAGATTTTTCATTTGAATTATTATGTTTGTTTTGTTTTTTATATTTGCGAAATAGTAAGGAATTGTACCTTTCTTATGTACTTTATTAATTAATTCAGAACATTTAATTACTGTTGAACGCTGTTTAATAATATTTTTTAGTTGGGAATAATCTAAAAATTGTTGATCATAATCTATACAATCAATTAAAAATATATAGCAGATAAAAAATTATATAGTAAATTTTTGCACAAGTGTTGAATCGATTTTTATAATAGGAATTTTCTTTTATAAAATAACAGTTTTATATTGACTACATACTTTTATTATATTGGAATTTATCATCCCCGTACTTAAATACCTATATATCTACTATTTATAACATTTAAAATAATTACAGTATGTTTTCTTAGTTGTTTTAATGTTATAGTACTAATCAACTTCTAATCAATCAATTACTAATACTTAGGAGGGGGTGAGCCTTTTTTACGCCACTGCATCGAATCTTGCTTTGACTCAAGTTCATAATGGGGAACCCAAATTGCATCGCCATTTACAATTCGAGTCATAACTTGCTCTCCACAGCGATCCAAAAAGTCGCGACAACTTTCGATACACTCGTGTTTTTGATGCGCAGGAAGCATTCTTGGAACACATCTCGCACAGACTTTAGTCATGCCAAGGTGTTGATGTAGGATATTTAAAATGGTTGTTTCTGATACTCCAACTAATGCTGCAAGCTGTTTTTTCTATAGCTGGGCTACTCTCGATGCAAGTTTTTCAACTTTTTCGATTATTTCTGGCGTGGTAGATTCAATCAGTCGTCCAGGTCGGGGATCGTCTTCAATGGAGTCCCTCTCTGGTTTGAAAAGGGCGTGCCATTTTTCTCAGGAACGTACTCCCCATAAATAGCTGACATCTCTTGAAAAATGGTTTGAGGTGTCTTTTCCTCTATTGTGGCTAGTTTCGTTCCGATTGACTTGATTACTCGTTGATAACTAGAAATCTAATGATCCGATTACTTGGTATATATACTAACAATGAGTCACTCAGCTAGAGCCTACCTGGATGAGTAAACTCACCCACGCCAACCCCGCCATTCCGCAAACTTTTTGACCTCCCCTCGTACGTAACATTATTCTTGATAATTAGGTATAGATAGTATTAAATATTCTTAACTATTTCTTGTAATGAACCAATGCCTACCAAAGTGAAGCGATCAAGAAGCACAGGAAATATTTTAGTGGCATTTTTTTTTTAGTTTGACAGGGTATCTTTTGTCAGTTCCTCCACGAAATTGAAGTAACTTCAATGACCGAATGGTACACTATCAAAAGCTTGCCAGAAGCGTCTACTGCTGTGATTAACAGGTGAACTATTATTGTAAAGTTCGCGTATCGATTCGCTAGGGCCAACGTTATAGATTGCCTATATAGATCGCTTGCTTATGTTAATGAATATTGTTACCAATCTGACTGCAGATATCCACGTTAATGATATTCCACAGAACATGATACTGTCGAAAGTAAGCAGAGTAGACTAATTTAACTGTTGCTTCACTAGCATTGACTTCTATTACTTTTAAAGTCAATGTTCAAGAGTCATTTGTATTAATTACTTTTGAGTTTTGACTCAATTCGATGCGATCGATACCACTCGATGCGGTTGTCGGCTAAGATGTGAGCGAACTCCGAATTATAATATTTAGAGGTTAGAAATTCATGTAATTCCGATAAAATACGTTTCGCGCCGACGTAGTTCGTACTGTTATCCGATTACATTTTACTAACAGGCCCACGGCGGGAATGGAACCTTTTAAATGCCATAAAACCTATGAAGCCCGCTGTGCTCAGATCACCGACAAGTTCTATATGCACAGGCGAGTAGTCAGACATACAAACACGCTAATGTTATTATAAAGGCTAACAAAGCGGTATATTTAGGTTATCAGCTGATTTTAAATGCTAAAAAAAACCTTCAAAATTCTATATTGCTCCTTTTACGCAGCCTTTTGGAATATGCCTCCGAAATTTGTAATCCAAAACATAATGCATATGTTCATAAGATAGAGGTACATACAAAAAAGTTTTTTTGCGTTTTCTCCAATTTAAATGAAATAAGTATGTACCCAGCCCTTGATGTAAAAAATATTAATGTAATTCACATACTTCCTTTACATACGAGCGAAGAAATATTGCAGATCTCTCTTTCTGTCTAAAAATTGTGAACGGAGTGGTTGATTGTCCTGAACTACTAGGTAAAGTAGGTCTACGTACCTCATCTTCTGGTTTGCGAAAACCTCCACTTTTATCCGTACGTTATACGTGAAAAGTAATTACTGGTAAAACTATCATGAAACTCTTTTATTATTCAATCATGCAGAACTTTGAATGCTACAGTGCATATTCGTAACGTAGATATCGATTTATTTCACTCCAGCGTTCAGGCGTTCACTTTCTCTCCTTATATCTCCACTGACAGTGTTCTATAAGTGAAAACTTGTAAATGGTCTTAATTTTTGTTATAATCAAATTATTTGTGTAATTAGATGATAGTTTTCCAAGCAAATAAAAATACAATAAATAAAATAAAATTTCTGCTTTGTTGGTTTAGTGGTACGGGTTAAGTTAGTATTAATACTTATTCAATTATGACGAAATAACGGTTGATTTTAATATATCTTTACTAACTCTAGGCATTGTTTATATGATTTTTTTTACATCATGTATCGTTTATAAAACTAACATTTAATTGTTAGGCAAACCTTTCCCCTTTTTGGAATTAACTTTCTTTTAGTTTCTAAATTAATCACATTTCATGTGGCTTTAGACTTGTTTTTTAATTTTTTTGCTTAAACAGTCATCTTTATCTTTCATGATAGTTTTACCGGTATAGGAGATATTATAATATGGTTTTTTTGATTTTTCCGCTTATTGAAATTACTTCATATTTTATTCTAGGTACTACGTAGTACAGTTTGCAACTCTTGTTGTACGGTTAATTCAATAATATAAAATTTAATTTACTTTGTTTTTAATCGGTTTCAGAAATGGGGAAATTTCAAGTGTATTAATAACTTCTCGGTAGCACAATGTCTAAGATGCAGAAGATCAAATCCCCCACGAAACAAATGTTCATATGGCTTACCGATAACTCTTTCGGGTCTGGAGACATACGTGTCCACATGCAATTTATGTACCTATGTAAAACTCCTCTATTTTCTTAATCTTATAGATTGATATAGAATCTTAGTGCGAAATAAATTTTTATTTTATAAAATATTTTTTGAGTTCTTACATTTCCGCGAATACTATTTTTACGGAATTTATTGCGTTTTATTTACTTGTTTTTATTACGCGCCGTTTCAGTTACATGCCATAATTAACCACAACTAATTACCCACTGAAGATATTCAGACCATGGGTGCTGTAAAGTGACCAAAAACGTCGGGAATCAAAAACAAATAAATTAAACGGGGTATAATCCGTAAAAATAGTAAAAAAGTAAATGGCCGTATCTCTTTGATATTTAATGTAAGTTAAACGATTTAGATATTTTAATTATCTATAAGAGTATTATTTCATAATCGTATTAATTTTAACCATAAGAGTCATTTTCCGGTCACCAGATGTCGCTAGTTGAGACGGAGGTGAAGTTTTTTATTTACACAATGTCAAAAGTTTATCGGTTTCTAGAGTATTATGTAAATACACAAAGCAATTATTTCTCAGTGGTTTGCTCTTTAAATTTTTGCATATATTTTTTTAATTTCTATACTTTTAGGAATATCCGTAGTTTAGTATAATTAATAACTATGAAATTTTAATTCTTTTTTTTTAAATTTTTATACTTTTAGGAATATCCATAGTTTGATATAATTAATATAAAATATAACTAATATTATAGAAAGAAGTCTATCTGATCCTAAGAAAAAATAACTTGACCACCACGAAATCTGTCAAATATTTTAATTCATTCCTAAGTTGTGCCACACTGTTTTTTTTATAGAATATGGGTGACAAACGAGCACACAGTCCACCTGATGGTAAGTGGATGCTGTGGCCCATCTATTAAAAATCAAAACGCAGATGCGTTGTCACCCGTGAGTACTAAGATGGAATGCCTCGTTTCCAGTAAAATGGGTCTCCGGTTCTCTACACTCACCGTACAAAATACAGCAGCATTAAGCTACTATTTCATGCTGGTATTCTGTGAGAGCGTGGTCCTTCCCCGGTCGAACCGACCCACTCATACTGCAACCATAATACAGCTGCAGCGTGACTCTACCACGTATAAATAATAATGGTGAATAATAATGATGAAGTCAGAGTCATGGAAGGCGCTTTAAATTTTAAAATAATTCAATTATTACTACTACATCAGTCCTTAATAGTCCACTGCTCTCCCATTGGAGGACGATTTGTCTTAATCATTTCGCTTGACAAGTAGATTGGCGATCGTAGTATCAGAAGCCTCGTATCTTAGACGCTGCTCTCCGACGCCCGTCTGAGTATTTTACGCCAGACGTAAATAGACGGTTGTGCCGTCGTCTGTTAGAAGTCAAACGTTTTTCTGGCATTACCCATAGTTGCCTTTTACGAAACCAGTAACCCACGGTAAGAAATAGGGTGAGGTGATATATTCTTTTATATATGACACATTAATATGCATACTTATACTTTAAATATGTATATGAATTACAGTGTTTTAAATGAATTGATGATGATATCTGTTTGGTTACTCGCCACGGTCGTTCTTATGTATTTTAAATTGTTATATTCGCCATAATTACCATCTTCGGCAGTTCGTAAATTTTTTGCAAACTTTTATTTATATGCCATTTTTATATGAGCTGACCTACAATTTGATAAATAGAAGATTTCGATACCATTAACTTTTTTTTTACGAATAGAGCGTTCATAACAAAATAAATATAATAAATATAAAATAAATAATCATGCTTTTGCTTAACAGCGTAGTAAACTTATGGAGAACATGTTTTCATACTTTAGAGCTTTGGAAGCAAACTTTAGCTAAAAGGGGTGGATTTATTAAGCTGCTAACAATTGTTAAAAAAGGATTGACAGATAGATTATATTTGTCAGAATATAGATCAGTTTGTTAGGCATTGCATTGTTTTGTTTAAAACAAGATAAGTATGAGATACTCAAGTAAATATACAACAGTATACCTGTAGGCACATCCCAAGAGGGACTGTTGTAAGCGTGGCAGACTCTGCTCATGATTTCGCCGAGCTTCCGGCCGCAAAGCTTCACAGCGGAAGTAGCCGCGTCCGTCCGCGACCCCCACAGGACCGCTGCCGTCAGCACCGTTAGTTGCACTGTTTTCGACACGAGCATTCTTCTAGGATAAAAGAAATATTACAATGAAAACATACAACAAATAACAAGAAACTGAAGAAATCTTTATTTAAGAAGTTAACTTCTAACTGAGGAGAAAGAAACATTTTTATAGAAATTTATTTAAAAGGGAAGTTGTTTGCATAAAGTAGGCCTTTTGCTTTTACGCGACCAGTATAATTTATTGTGATTGAAGTAGGTGTCTTACACGTTTCGTATCTTGTAAATGTTGATTACATGGACTGAAATTGCACTCTATATTATGAAACAAGACGGTATAGACCTTTTTAAAACATGCACTAAACGTTAAATGTTACTGGAGTCCATTAGTCAATTATAAACGCATTTAATGGAAACAAAACAGTGAATGCAAGTAATTCGAGAAGCTTATGCTTTTATAGTGAAGGGCAGGTGTAAAGTGATACAGGCGACGCCCTTTGAAACCCAATCCTGATATTTTTCATTTCCTAAGTATAGTAATTTTAGATAGTGAAACGCATTTTCTTTAAGTAGCAAAACAAAGATTTAGAATTCATTTTCTTTTATACAATTTTAGTTAAATCATTTGAGAAAAATACTTTTAGAATCTATTATTTGATGGAAGAATTTTTTACCGATGATGTTGTCCTTTATGTTTGTAAAATATTCACATAGTGTTTTAATAATTAACAGTATTTACTGACGCTGCGCTGTAAGCTGTGTAAGCATATTACTTAATGGATATACTTGGTCCAGTGTTGGAGGTGTCAGATGCCATACAGCCAAACCCGAAAAAGATATTAGTATCTACGAGTATGTGTTTATTTCTGGTTGATGTAATTCTTTGTTCCAAAGCTTACCACTAGAGTAGACAGGAAACAATTAAACTTTTAATAAAAAGTGAAAGACGACTTAAATAACTAAAAATAATAAAATAATTTTGAGTGGACTAAGAAATATAAAAAAAGTAGGAAAGGTAACAAACTAGAAGTCGTCCAAATAGTTATGTTGCAAACTACATCTTCTATTATCCCACTCTTAGGAGCGAATTTTTTATGGGACCACCAAAACATACAATTTTATATTAAAAGCGGTACATAATTCATGAAATATCGCATAACATAAATATATAAAAAAGTTAAGAACACAGTTCGATTGAACACCTCCTCCTTTTTTGAAGTCTGCTTAAAATACACTCGCCATTGATTCATGGCGTTTGTTCATCAATGAAAATCAACAATGAAATAATAATTTCTGTAATAATTTCGGTGTATCCGGATGGATGATTCACATTCACAAGCATGTTAATATTATTGAGAGGTTCAATAAACTTTGTTTATCTGAGTACGAATAAAGCATTGTTTATATTAAACACTATATTTTATTCAAGAGTTTGACCGCGTAGAAAATTTAAAAAAAAGTTACGTATATATACGTAACACGTGTACAAACGTAAACGTATCTGTAGCATTCCTTATTCAAATTGGTAGCAGGCATCCAGATGCGTTATCACTCCTGAGGACTAAGACTAATTAATTCCTCGTTATCAGTAAAAAGTGTCTACGATGAATGCTGTTGCGTTTAAAATAGTGATTGGCGAGATCATTCATCATAAGGAACATAGCAGCATTATGCTACTATTCTATCCGAGCGTGTCCTTCCCCGGTTAAGTTGACCCATTTGTGGTGCACCACCTATTATACGCTGAATGGTTTTCCTGTTTGCTATTTCGTTTCTGGAATTTATTGTTCTATAGTATACCGTCATCTATAGACGGCCTATTTTTAAGCTGCAACCATAGATTTAGTATAACCGACGTGCAGCTACAGCTTAAAGATACTAAACGACTAAGCTGAGAGCGTTGGTTACATCGAACGATACGTCAGACAAGCTAGGGAGGCCCTACCTGTAATAAACAGTCCTCTAATCAAGGTTCTAATGAGACTGAACAAGCCACAGATCAGGATAGTAACAAGTGCTATCACAGGACAGGGCTCTTTTAACAAACATTTGTTCACCATAGGTGTTACTGACAGCCCCCTGTGCAGGGCATGCATGGGAGAGGAAGAAACGGAGGCTCACGTATTGCTGACATGTCCAGAAGTCGCTTCATACAGGGCTAAACATCTCGGCACGCCGGGATCGCTCCCCGAAGTTGCTTGCAACATCAAGGGACTGCTGAGCTTCTTCGGGGAGATATCATGGTTCGAATAAGCATATTATTCCTGCCCACACGCAAAATACGCGCTTAGACGTGGAGTTGCGGAAAACAGCCCGTCGTAAACTAAACTAAACTACATCGAACGATATTACGTACGTAGTAGTAATCAATAGCTCAATGGTTGGTTAGCCCACTATCGATACCCCAGCAGTGGTAAAGGTTGCCGACATAAATAGTCAGTGCCATTTCATCATGTTCATTACAGCCGCTCACAAGTCGTGCAGTAGAGGTTTGAAATTGGAGAAAAAGATGATTCCTCATTATTACACTCATAAAGCAATTATCGATGTTTCATTTTCAAAACATATTATTTTCTAAAGGTGGGTCTACGCTAGACGAGCCGTTTTTTTGACGAACACAAATGGATTTGCATCGCATGCATCGATTTGCATGTTGTAGGCCCGTTGTACGTCCACACTTGACACCGCGAGTAGAGCGGCTTAGCTTGTAATTCGCTCCTCTAGCGTATACCCACCTTAATATAAATTTATTCATAATTTATAGTTTAGATTCATAGTTCTACAACTAAACCTGTAGTAATGAATTATTGTTTAAACATGAGAATACAAATGAGAATACTACATGGTCAAACAAAAGAAGATGACTTCACCTCCATCTCCTTAGTCATAAAAATGCAAATCAGCTACTTCCTTTTCTTAAGTGTCATTCCAAGAATAGTTTGGGTGGGTGCAAAATAATTTTTATTTAGATTTGTCGCCAGACGCAGCGGTTATTTTTGTTTCTCGTAATTTTGACTCAGTATACTGTTTTAATTTCAATACACGAAATTGCTATGATATTTAAAATCTTTCGTCTAATCATACAAAGATAAAATATTCTTTTATATTGTATCATCGATCACCTGTTTGCAATTCACTGCTGTTTATAGGGCTCGCGCAGGTTAGGAGGACATATTGAAAACTAACAATACCTTGTACTAAATCAGACACAGATTCACGTCTTCATGTGATAGCGGCCTCAGTAAGTCAGTTCGATTTCATCATTTTCGGATACTTACATCACCACTACATGATAAGTGGTGGTACCATGAGTAGTCAAGCACAAAAATTTAAATTTAATTTTTTTATATTTTTTTACTACTACATATAGTAAAAAAATATAAACAAAATTAAATTTTATTATGTACCATTGATATGAATGCCTACGATAATTATAACTGAAAATTAAAATCGATCTAATTTTGAGTGTTATTTGCACTTGTTAGTTTTATATCTAGTTCATTTGTCTTATATACTTATACGAGAAAATCATGAAAAAAGTTGGTGCGTATTAAAAAAAAAGAGGGTAAATGATCTAAATTTGTGGACAAGGTTTTCGTCGAAATTCATCAAGAATGACGGTAATATGAAACTAACAAAAGTAATTGAAAGTAAAGTGACAGGCCTGCAATGCGTGTACGGCGAGGATAGTGTAATGTAAAGGATAGTAAGCGGAAGGCCGCACTTGAGTTGATTGCGAGGGCGTTGCTGCAATCGTCCAAGGGAGGCGAAAATAGATTTCGAAAGAGTAATAGAACGCAATGTACTTAACTTTGACATCACTTTTGTCTAAACAATTTCAATATTTTACTATTTGCATGTTTCAAACGCCTTTTAAATATGAAAACAATAATTTGTATGTCACTTCATTTGTCACTGTGTATTTTCGTGGATTGAATAATATCATATATTATAGATATTATATTATACTTATACAAATTATGAAAACTCTATTACGAAATTCAAGGGACTGGAAAATTTATGTGATGAGTAGAATATAACAACCAAATACATATTTAACAAAATATTTTAGTGCAAATATTTGATGCTTAAATTAGAATAGGTACCTAATACATTATACAAAAAATTAAGGCTTAATATTGATTATTAATATAATATTTGATTATAATATTATGTACTCTGTTATTTTCCTTTGCATTAATTTTGCTGTGCCAATATTTAGATTGCACTTTGTACGTATTTTGACACCATTCCAAAGTTCTAGGATCGTCTTCATGAAACAATAAGAATCTTTCTAGCATTTTTCTTTTGATACCAGGTGTCATTAAACTCTTTCTCCTAAATATAGATCTGTTGACGCTTCTCGTCTATCATAGTAAGAGTAGCTATGATTCTCGACTTGAATCGATAGCAGAAAAATTAGTAGATAGAACAGCGTGGCAAAAATAATGCTGTATGGTTGCCGCTGTCACCTCATACAGGCTCTGCTCAGGAGGATCACCTCATTCAACAACCAACATATCCATTTGTCGGAAAATTAGTGGCGCCATCTATGATCACACGGTGACAACACTGGTTCTCGCTCGATTAACAACAACCGACAAGCGTGACGTCATACGAAGTCACGCTTGGATGCGGTTGCGGCAGTGCCGTGGCCATGGAAGCGAGGGCATTCGATCTCTCTGACTAGTATATAGTTATCTGTGTCTGTGATTCTATCGCCAGTGCTCGCACAGGGCGGACGTGTCTGTTAGACTGAGACTGTTTAGTTATTTTGATGGCTAAGATAAGTCTAGACTAGATAATTGTTCTGATTGTTTTGTTCAAGGCTACTTTAGGCTTAATGGACAGCTATCTACATCGCGTCGGATCCTGATGAAGATAGCTGCCCATTAGGCCTAGAATATCGCTCTTTGCCGAAATAGTATGGGGCGCGGTAAAATTATTATCCGACTCAATAATTTCTGTCGACTTTTTTTCTGTTGATTTCTAAGGCTTTTTATTATTTTTATATTATAAACTTAAAAATCACTGACAGCAATCGAATTCGAATTAAACTAAATACGTAACCACTGGTCCACCACGACGATAATTGAGTGAGTCGATTAGCAAATTGCATTCGTTCGCAGTCGATAGCGACTAAATCTCGGTGACAAATACTTCACCTTCGATAACCGAACGTAGGCTGCAATCGACTTGTTAAGACTACTTTGAATGAATATGAGTATTTTTTGTGGTTAAAATTATTTTAACTGAACAATGACACTGTAGTATTTTAATGTTCACCATGGGGCATGGATCAGGAAGCTACATCATCATGGTGCAAAAACATATCACTCAAAGTTATGAGGTAGGTACATCATATCTAAATAATAGGAGAACAGTTGGATCCGGATCGGCAGCATTGAGTTATACAAAACTAGAGGAGTAAATCACATTACCGCGCGTCGAAAAAATTGTAACCACAATCCAACAGCGACGACGTAGCTTTGAAATTAATAAACATTCTAAATAAATATGTATTTGTCTCACTTAACAAAACACGCAATAAAAAGGAGTTTTTTTAAGCTACAGTTAATTGTTTTTATTTAAAAACAGTTTATTTTCTTATCAGATGAATAGAAGTAAGCATAAAGCTGATGAAATAAAACATATATTTTATAAGTATTTTTACTGTATATAATAATAAATAAATAAAAAGCCTTTTTATTTCTTACAAACAAATGAAAGAGTAAGTAACAGTGTTATCTTATTACTAAACCTAATAATTTTTTTATATGCAACCTACGATTATATCTATTTATGTGTATTTATTTATCTATGATTGTAGTAATTATTTTTTGAAGCTAATTTGGTTTGCAAGAACCCCCCCTCGGGTGAAGGCCTCCTCCAAAGAATCCCAATGGTCTCTGTCTTTGGTTATTTGTAACCAATTTGTGCCCGCTATCTTTGTGATGTCGTTTTGCCATCTCGCATGGGGTCCTCCTCTATAGCGTTTCCCTGTTGGGCCGTTCCATGAAGTAATTTTTTTGGTCCATCTCTCATCCTGTAATCGCGCTCCATGTCCCGCCCACTTCCATTTTAGTCTTTGAGCGTGAAATAGAGCATCTGTAGCTTTTGAAATATTTCTTATTTTAGTGTGTCTTATTTTTTGTCTTTTTTGGATATTCAACATACTACGTTCCACACCGCGTTGGCAGCTGATTATTTTGTTCTTTACTTTACTAGAATATCTCCAGGTCTGACAGGCATAGGTTAAGCATGGTAGGAGACATATGTTCATGACTTTAGTTTTTATCTTTACTGGCATATCACCCTTAAATATTTCCTTTAAGCTCCAGTATTTATTCCAGGATCTACGTATTCTTCGTTCTAATTCGAACTCATTGTTGTTCCTATCAAAAGATATTTGTTTACCTAGGTAGATGTAGTTTTCTGTATAGGTAAGTATCTCGTTGTCGACTGATATTCTTAATTTTGTAGTGTTCGTCATTACCATTGTTTTTGACAGGTTAATTTCTAAACCTACTTGTTTGCCGGCTTCGTTCAGTGAATCAATCATGAGTTGTAGTTGTGTACCCGTTTCTGACAACAGAACCAAATCATCGGCAAAGCGGAGGTGGCTAAGGTATTTGCCGTCGATATTTATACCACACTTTTTCCAATCCAGTTTCCTCATTGTATATTCTAGGATGGAAATAAATAATTGCGGAGAGAGAGGGTCGCCCTGTCTTACCCCTCTGGCAATGGGAAAGCTTGGTCCGGTTTTTTTCCAGTTTTACTCCACCTTTATTGTTCAAATATATGTTTTTAATAACTTGTATGTATACATTTTCTACCCCCTGCTCTTCCAGCGTTTCCCAGATGCTTGAGTGAAACACTGTGTCGAATGCTTTTTAGGGTTCCGTAGTCAACTAGGAATCCTTATAGTTTCGCCATGTCTGTCTGTCCGTCTGTCCGTCCTCGCTTAGTCTCTGTGAGCTTTAGCACTAGAAAGCTGAAATTTGGTACCAATATGTGTATCAATCACGCCGACAAAGTGGTAAAATAAAAATTGGAAAAAAAAATGTTTTATTAGGGTAGCTCTCCTATATGTAAAGTGGGAAGTGATTTTTTTTAATTTCAACCCTAACGTGTGATATATTGTTGGAAAGGTATTTAAAAATGAATAGGGGTTTACTAAAATCATTTTTTGATAATGTCAATAATTTCGGAAATAATCGCTCCAAAAATAAAAAACAATGTGTCCCCCCCCTCTGAATTTTGAACCATAAGTTTAGAAAATATGAAAAAAATCTGAAAAGTAGAACTTTATAAGGACTTTCTAGGAAAATCATTTTGAACTTGGATGGAAAGTCGGAGCGCCTGCCGCGGAGCGTGCAATGTTGCACGCTCCATGTTCGCGCACGTACCCACTACCGGGAACGGTTGCAGGAGCGCGGAGGTTGCTGGAGCGCGAACATAAAGGATACCCACCTTTAAACTCATAAGTGAGAACACTTATTGTGACGGACGGGAAACTACGGAACCCTACACTGAGCGTGGCCCGACACGCTCTTGGCCGGTTTTTACTTTCAAGTGTGTTCATTTGTAACAAATGTGATTTAAAAACGCGATTCTAATTAGGTACTTACTTTGCATACATTGTTTGTAATCTACGAAAGCGATATAGAGAGCTCTCCTTCGTTCTTGATATTTTTCGATTAGTAGTTCCAAGGTGTGGATGTGGTCTATAGTAGAGAAGCCCTTTCTAAATCCCGCTTGCTCAATGGGCTGTTCCGAATCTAATGTATTGCTTATTCTTTGATTTATTAGAAGAGTTTGTACAAGCACGGTAATAAGCTTATTGGACTGTAGTTACCTATATCGCGTGGGTCTCCTTTTTTATAAATTAATATTATACATTGAGTAGGTGTATCGGTAGTTTATAGTATGCGGTTGAACAGGAGAGTCAGAGGTAGAGCAAACTGAGTGCAGGCTGTTTTTATAGCTTCGTTAGTTACGTTGTCTGGGCCTGGGCTTTTTTCTGATTTCATACGTTTAATTGCTTCCGCTATTTCTTTTACGTCGAACTGTGCTCTAGCTTCTTTGCTATAAGGGTTTAAAATATTGGTTTTTATCTGTCCTCTCAAGTTTTGTTCATTGCCTTTGTATAAGGTTTTATAAAATTCAGTTGCAATGTTTATAACGTCATTTCGATTATTAAATGTTTTATTTGCCTGATTTAGTCTGTTTAGTGATGTTTTACATGTTTGCAACTTCTTAAATGCTCTTTTTGAGCTGCCTGCCTGTACCAGGTGTCTTTCGATGGTGTTAAATCTATATTTTGTATAATCTTGTTTTATAAGTTTGCTTATTAACTTATACAGTGCTGAAAGTTCATTTGTTTGTGGTCGAGTTTTATTTTTAGTTCTTTGTAGCTCATGTATTCTTTTCATGAGTGTTAAGGTACGCTCTGATAATATTCCTTTACCTTTGTTGTCGTTTTTATATACTGAATGCGCACTCTGAAGACTTTGGTAGATAGCTTTTATTGATTTATCATAGTAGATTTGTACAGAAGTGGTGGAGCAGTCTTGTAAGTCTGGTATATAGGATGTAATACTCTCTTTGTATCTCAATATTTCCTCTTCTTTCATTAATGTAGAGTGTTGGCAGCTGCTAAAATTTGACCTATTTGTTTTGTACGTTCCATTTGGTGAGCGCCATGTCCATCGTTGGTTCGGCTTTTTTTGAAATAGGTGTTTAGGATTGCTATTTTATTTTCAAGCGCGAAGTTTATCAATCTCTCACCTCTCTGGTTTCTTTCTCCGTATCCGTTTGATTTCGTAACTAAGTATTCATCTTTTCTGGGTTGTCCTAATTTAGCATTTAAGTCGCCCATTATTATAAAAGTTCTATGTGCTTGGTGAATAGCTTTATTTACATTTGTATAAAAAATATCAATTTCTTCTTCTTTCGCTAATTCTGTGGGTGCATATACTTGTATAAGAGACAATTCGTTTCCTTGTATTTTTAAATTCAATAGTGCTACTCTATCAGTTATACCTATGAAGTTTACTCCGTTATTTTTATGTTTTTTATGTAGTAAAAATCCGACGCCATACTTTCCAGGTGTAAGTCAGGTGTAATTTTTACTGTACTTACTAATAAATCAAACGATATAAAACAGAGAATATAAAATATAATTAATATAAAATTTGTATAAAATTATAATTAATATAAATTTATTAATATAAAATAGGTGATAAATATATTTAAAAGATCATTCATGTATAAACTGAAATAAGATTAATTAATTATTTTGTATGAAAGTTAAAACAAGTTTTATTATAATTTCTAAAATATTTGAAATCAGAGGTGCATATCAACACAAGGTAACATATTATTTATATAGTCTCCACTCGCATTAATGTGGCAACATTGAACCTAAATCGCAATATTAGATAATTTAATTAAATTATTTGAGGTTTTTAAGTTTATATGAAAACATGAATCAAAACTTATGTGTGAAAAGTTTCCGCTTGATTTATTATGCTTTTGACCTTGAATCGCATTCTTTCACTACGCATTTACCCACTTTTTTGCCGCGGATCGTTCGGCTCGACTCTGTCGGCGTCACATTGAACACTGAACTGACGTCAGCTAGGCATATGGCTGTGGCCATTTGTGCAGTGGCAACGCCTCGGCGTAAACGGTAATTACTAATCTAGTGTAATATATAAATCAATGATCGGTAGTATCTAGTATCTGTGGGTGTTCCTCAGGGCCCAATTTTTGGCCCCTTCCTGTTCTAAGTTTATATTAATGTAATAAAATAATTAACCTTACTTGGTATGCAATAAGCCTGATATAGTTTTATTTGTTGATGATACTTCGTTGATTTTCCGACTTAAAAGGCAAGTATTGAAATATGATGAAGTGAATAATGCAACGCTGGATTAATGTCAATAATTTGCTTTTAAACGGTAATAAAATGAAATTTGTTAAATTCAACACACCTAATGTTAAACAGGTGGGAAGGGCTGGGTCTTGTTCAATCCACTGTTTTTCTCGGAATTACAGTTGACGCAAAGCTTCATATATTATGTAAACCAGCTAACGAACTTAGTTCATCAGCATATGCTGTAAAACGATTAGAGACCTTACATGTGTTGAAAGAGCTAGATTAGTTTATTTTAGTTGTTTATGAACCTTGTTACGGGGTAATACGATCGACATTGAAACTATCTTTGTTTTGCAAAAGAGAGCCATAAGAGCAATTTATAACTTAGGTACGAAGTCCCTTAGAGAAAAATTTAAAGAAATAAATATATTAACTTTGGCATCTCAATATATTTACGAAAATTTAATGTACACGAATACAAAAATAGTTTTATTACGAATAGTGATGTAAATTCAGTAAATACTAGGAACAAGCACAAGTTAGTTATAACTATTATTTATTCTGTGGTTATACCAGTTACTTGACTTCGTAACGACGACTAGTCAGTCATTCCTTCGTGGGGCAATGTATACGCTTTTGCAACAAAGTTCCAGAAAATGTGCAGACCTTATTTATCAAAAGGTTTAATAAGAAATTGTTTAGTAAAGCTAATTATACTAATAGAGAGAACATGATTGATAATAACCCCTGGGAATGAGGTAGTTGTTTCTAAATGCACGCGGTTTCTAAATATTTTCATACCAATTGTGTAGAGTGTATGGTAAATTGTGCTGTTAAAAAAAAGTCCCGCTGAGTTCCTTGTTCTTCCAAGGACCGAGGTTTTTTCTGAACCAGTGGTAAAAGTAAAAAAAATATTTCAATAAGTAATATATACTGAATAAAAATTATTCTATTCCATTCAATTCTGTTAGCGTCGTACTTTGATATTTAAGTTTCAGTACTTTGGTGCAGTGGCACAGTAGCTAAGCAATTAGTTCCGGCGCCTAGGGCCACGAGTTCGAATCCCACACGGAAGAGGTATTTGTATGGCCCACAAGTAAATGTTTCGGGTCTGGATGTTTGTCCTTATGCAATTTATGTACATACATACTACAACTACAACTACAACTGTCGTGACTTGAATAGTCATAATACAGGATAAAATACCTGTATACCATAATGTAAGGCTAACTTGTATTTAAAGAAGTGGTAAAATAAAAAAAATGTACAACCGACATCAATATAAATAAAATCAGTCGCACGCCATCCTCGTCAATGGTTCCTAAGTTTGCAACCATTAGTTTGGTACTTAAATGTCCAAATACTCAAGCTCTTCTCAATTTCAAGACGCCATTAAGTCTCATGTTGTCTCTATCACTTTAAGTTAAAATGATTGCGACACCACGAGACAACGATATCTTAAAATTGAGAAACGTTTGAATATAATATGGACAAAAGAAATCTAATGTTGAGGCAAACCGTCAAACTAAAAAGTTGTGGATTCAAATCTGCCATTCGAACACTATTGTTAATCACACCACAAGTACCATAAATGTTCAACGTGAATATTAGTAGTAGTAGAACATCATCAATGTAGTTGTAATCAATTAAATACGCATTATTAAGGATAACTCAAAAACTACTGGTCAGATCTTGATCAAATTTATATGGGACCAAATGAGAAGCACCAGTTTACAAAAAAAAAAGAATCATCAAAATCAGTTCACTTCTGTTCAAAAAAAAAATCAAATCTGTTTAGTTCTGAAGTAACACACTTTAAAAAATGCAGTCGAATTGAGAACAAAGCTATCCGTTTTTTCTGGGTACCGGTAGTAATAGTAGTATTTGAAACCTGCTGTGGGAAATGATTAAAGATCACATTGCACATTTTCTCCGACAGAGGCAGGTAAGATGAATATTTTTTCTAGCATTTGAAAAATAATCCCATGTTATATGATATGAAATAATCTAATTCTCTACCAAATTTCAATACTATCATTTAAGATATGTTGTGCGACAAACATTTGGATCATAGAAAAATACAAATTTTACAAGTTATAACTTTAGGAAGAGTTACATATATTTGTTAAGCATTTATATAGAGCAGGGATGGCGAACCGTTGGCGACACAATATTTTGAGCACGCCACCGATCACAAAGTTCACTATCAACCATTATTTACTAACGAACGCGAGTGATCCTACGCTACAGTTTTCGGGCGCGGTGCGTGGGGCGGCAGTAGCGGGCGGGAAGCGCGTTTTGTTATTGTAGTTACATCATGGACTACTATTGCTAATGACGCAGAGTTCGTTTCATCATCATCATTACAGCCCTTCACAAGTCCAATCCTTCCCCAAGGAATACATAGCTCGTTTAGCATAATAGTCAATTTCGTTGACACAACTGTATCCTATACCTTTAAACGAGCAATTCTTGTATATATGTATATATATAATCGGAATCTCGGAAACGGCTCCAACGATTTTCATAAAATTTTGTGTGCAGGGAGTTTCGGGGGCAATAAATCGATCTAGCTAGGATTTATTTTGAGAAAATGTCTTTTTGCCCGTGTTTTTAGGCAATGAAAAACTGCTACAATATCGTTAGAATAAGAAGGTATATTTTGACAGTTTATTAATGATTACAAATAGCTTAATTGGTGTATTGGGCAGTCACAAAATCGTAATTCCATGGTTCGAGCCCAGACTGACCGACCGACTTTTTTTAATTTTATTTTCAAGTTCCTTTCTTTTTTGAGAAAATCTATTTTTTCGAGCCCTTTTTTTAGTATTTTTTAAAAACACGAAAATTTTAATTAAACTAATTGCACTCATGATTTTTATTCAAATAACCAGTTTAGTTTTTTCTATTATGTCGCTAAGATCAAAAAATATTATTCGTATTTCATCAGTATGTAATTTGTATCTAAATATAATTTCCAAAACACACGAATTATAAAAAAACCGAGCGAAAAATACCGAGCAAAGCTCGGTCAACCAGGTACTTTAAGTTTATTTGTGTAATATCTACGATTTTACAACCCCAATATAAGTTATTTGTTGTCTAATCTGCAACAACAAAAGTCACACTAATGTTACTTTAATTTGAATTACGCGTATAACTGAAACATTTTTGTAATGTATAATAATAAATGTCTCAACTCTAAACCCTTTATTTATTTTTTGTAGTAAAAGAGTTTTGAGATGATATTATTTAGTATTATCATTTTCCGAATAATCACGAATTCAAAATTATTTTACGGCACGTCTATGACCTCATTAAACATTTCTTTAAAAAATGGTACGTTGATAGATAAAGGTTTGCCACTCCTGATATAGAGGTTTAATATCTAAATACAAGTACGATGGAAATATTAATGATATAATTTTATTGGATTGTCTAATCTGTTTGTGTGCCTTAATAATATAATCAAATAAAAGAAAGTTTGATTGCAATTACATAGAACTTTCATCGAATGTTTCACCATGTGGTGAAATTTGAAGTGATATTCGAAAACACTAAGTAAGTATTTATTGTAGCATGGACCTTAGGTATCAAACTTTAATAAAGGTTTATTTTCTTAACATAACTAAATATGTTGATTTAATATACAGCACCACATCACCAGTGAAAAGGTATCGGTCCTGCCTAGGATAAGTGAGTATTGGCAAAAGTCTTTTAAGTTATGTTTGCCAGTTGGCGCATTCTTGGAAAGGCAGTGTGCAGTCATTCGCTTAAAGAGGGTGTTAACGTGATGGGAAATTTTATTAAAGAATATGAATGAAATATAAAAAAGTAAGTTATTATCGACAAATTTAAGTTTTTTTAATTTAAGTATATTTTATTTCTCGGTCTCTCGGTATAGTGCCGACAAAGCTAAGATGAACCAGCCCTTTTGTTACAGACACAAATTTGTTTGTAATATCTATACATACTATGAATATGATATAATATGAAGTATAGATTTCTTTTATAGAATAAGGGTGACAAACGAGCACACAATCCACCTGAAGGTTGGTAGATGCTGAGGTCCATAAACAACTATCCTCGAATAAGGATCGAAATATAGATGTGTTGTCACCCTCGAGGACTAAGATGGTAAGCCTCTTTAATAAGTAACGTGTCTCTGGTATTCTACACTTACCTTACGAAACTTAGCAGCAATAAGTTGAGATTTTACGCTTGTATTTTGTGAGAATGTGGCCCTTCCCGACCCATTACAACTACAGTTATAATATAGCTCCAGAGTGGCTCTATACCACGATAATGTTTTTTCTTGCTCCAACTTATGTCGTCCATATTAGCGATTTTATATAATTATAAGATACTGTTTCTATGGTATGGCGGATATGTTTGTGATTATTTATTTAATGTATTATAATTATGAAATTTACCATGTTCCGTTGAAGTGCTTTGCAGTATTACACGGAGTAGAGAGAAACATCTGTTCTCTATTCTTATTACCAAATGACGACCCAAATATCATATTTCATAATAACGTCCTTTTATTGACAGAAACGTATATTTTCGGTATTTAATTTACAACATTGTTATCCGATTTTGATTTAGAAAGAAATTAGGATAAATTGTGTGGATTTTCAAATAAATAAGTCGGAATTTGCAAAGAAAATTTCTTTCCATTTGTGCTACGCTAAGTTAGGTTCAATGAACTAAAATTTTCATTGAATATCCAAAGATTTAGACAGCGTGTGTCTTATATGTTTTGAACAATTTATCACTTCAATTAATTAAATGAAAAATTAAAGCGTAAAAATAACAAAATGTTCGGCATTAGGTTTATGAAATCATCTGCCTGATTCTTGTTGCCGTATCGTATTTAAGTAGCAAAGAGCGCATTGAGTAAGTCTAGTATGTCGCCAATGGACTACGGACAGTAAATCGGTCATATTATGTGGAGCGCGTGCGTTACCGGTCGAGGGCTGCCCGCGCTTCAGTGCACGAGCACTGGATTGAATAATTACACGAATCTCTTGCCGACTTGATCTGCAGTTGCTACTTATACTTCGACACCACAGTGTACGATCCGCAGCTGATTTTATGCGCCGGCTAATGCGAAATTTGAACGCACGTCTAACGTAACGTTATACCGCGGACGTACTTTTGTACTTAAGAACTGTCATTACATATAAGTGCCTTTAGCAATTTAGTAATCAGCGGCAGCCTCGTAGCAACAAGACTCGTTTTATCTAGTCAAGTGCGTTATAAACATTGCTTTGCATTGCATATTAATATTATGTTTGTGTGTCTGGGTGCTGAGTTCTTAGGTGGCTATTATATTTATTATCATTTACGCCGAATTCGCATAAAATGATTGCACATATAATAGAAATAGAAACAGAAACAGACACCTTTTTATTCAATGTAGATTATAACAATACTTATTGAAAGTCATTTTTTTCATTTACCACTGGTTCGCAAACAAAACCTCTGTCCAGGGAAGTACCAGCAAAAAAACCCAGCGGCTTTTTTCCCAATAATAGCTTACAATCGTGTTTACAATTAACAACACAAGACAAATTAGAAATAGCTTGGTAGCGATCACACTTCCCAAGGGTTATTGTCATCCATAAATTCCTTAATATTATAATAACCCTTTTTATACAGACTTAGTTTAATAACATAAAAGACCAAAACATTTTTTCACTGCTGTAAATATTATAACATGATATTAATTATTAGACGCTATTTATATGAACGTTCTTACAAACAAAAACGAAAGAAGAAACAAAAAAGTGAAAGAAATATCATCATCATCATCATCATTATTATCATTACAGTCTTTCACAAGTCTACTGCTGAACATAGGCCTCTTCCAAGGTATACCATAAAACTCTTTCCTGAGCCACCTACGTTTATCGACTTCCGCATGTCTTACAATGTCGTTATTCCATCTACTGGACGGCCACCATATGCTTCACTTACTTGAGGAAATATAGTCCTTAATCTGTGGTACCAGGCCGCCACTTGAAAATTTTTCTTTCCTATCCGTTGTCGGTTTTTCGAGATATCCAGCTGACCCTTTATCACTTTGTTTACTCTGGTTCTAGAGTAATTGCCTTCATTACGAATTTATTAACGTAGAAAAACTTCAATCAAAACCATCTCCATCTTCATAGCTCGCTGATGAACTTAAAGCTTTTTCATTTTGTCAGTACTGGAGAACTACATCTTAGATCAATAAGTAATCACTGGCAACATGTGGCTATTTGGAAAGAGTGTACAAAACTGGTTGTACATCTTTTATTGATTTTGAAGAATACGCGACGAGAAGACGTCATTTCCCGAACGCTGCCCAGCCGAGTTTAATCCGTCGATTGTCCTCTGAGTCGAAGTTGGACTTACCTTGTTGGACAATTTGTCCTAAGTAAACATTTCATTCATCACAGCCTATCAAAGTCCACGGCTGAACACAGGCCTCGCCTTAGATGCCTCAGTGATATACTCGCTATTGATGTTGAAATACCTATTAAACATTTCCAGCAGTAAAAATTTTTGTGTAGGTATATATTTAAAATAATATGATGAATATATTTTAATAATATATGTATACGCGCGTGCGCGTAACTTTGGCGTGAATTTTATAAGTTTTTTTTAATTTTAATTTTTATATTCAGTTAAAATGTAAAGGTAATGTAAATAGTAAAAATGTAAGTGCTATTGAAGAGTGGAGTCTCTTGACACAAGTTTTTATACTTAAAAGGAGACCCCAACCCCTCTTATAATTTATATATGATTATTTACTGAATAAAATATTTCTATTTCATTTAATATTTCTTATTTTTTATACCACTGAGACTTTTTTATACCACAGGGGGGGGGGGGTTCCTCTGCAATTATTGTTTCTTAGTTTGTGTTGTTGTTTATAGCTATCGCTACCGTACCGAACAAACATTTCAGCACTTTGATATATTGACAGTGAACATATCACCTCATCTGGAAGAACTGTAGCAACGCCCAAATTTTTGACGGAATAAAAGGCTTTCTCATAGTCCACATACGCAACACATAGTAACAGATTAGACTTAATATACTCTTTGATATTCTATACAGTTTGCCGAATCGTCTTGAATCGTAGGTGGTATATGGTACATTATTACTACGTCTTTTATGGAAATCGGTTTGGAGGCTGAGAGTTAACGGATCTTCAAAGCAGCACGTAGACATGTTTCAAAAGGTAGGTCTATAGACGAGGGTTGCGTACCTTATACTCATAATCACCAAACGGTGTCTCTCTCTTCGGACCTCGGATAATTCTATAATATTCTAGCGCAACTTGTCTATCTCTTTTTCCAGCTCCAGGATCGTTTCGTCAGTCCTCAGGGTGCGTGCGTTATATGTTGCCAGGTCGAGTCGTCGTAGGTGGCAACCGAACCTCCACCGGAGATTCTTAACACCCCCTGCCCTGCCGTTAGCATGGTCGCCACCATAACCAAGAATAGCACAGCCACCGGGGACTAGGGGACGTTTCTTCGTAACTCAATATACCCCATATTGCCATAGTTGCCACGCTTTGCGAGCGGGTTGGCAACCGCAGTTTTTTGTACAGTTGCTGCTATCAGGAAGATGCTGCTGCCCATCTCTTGCCTGTTACCCTCTGTCGCCTTTTACGACACCCACGGGAAGATATGGGGTAGTGGATATTCTTAACCGCCACTACACGGCACAACTAAAAACTCATAAAGTTTATGAATTTTATTTAGACCATCTGTCCCAAGGAGCTGTTAGATTTATCGTCCACAAGTCACAGTAACAACGTTGTAAAGATTGGGAGTGTGTCGACAAGGGTTGCGTACCTTTTACTCAGAATCACCAAACGGTATTCGCTGAAGGTCATAATACAGGTTTACGCACCAACATCGGAACATTTCGATGAGGAGGTCGAGAAAATGTTCGAGGATATTTCTAGAGGTATGCATTCCTCCAAAACTCACTATACGGTGCTAATGGGATACGTCAACGCAAAACTAGGCACAAGAAAGAACGGTGATCTGAAAGTAGCGAAATTCGGAATAGGGCAACGAAACGCAAGGGGTCAGCAGCTGGCCGATTTTATGGAGAAAGAGTGACTCTTTATGATGAACTCTTTCTTCCAGAAGTGGCCCCACAGAAAGTTGCCCTGGTTGAGCCCTGACGGTTCGACAAAAATGAGATTGACTTCATTATGACGACTAGACGCCAGCTGTTCAGTGATGTCTCAGTGATCGCAAGGGTGAAAACTGGCAGCGATAACCGAATGGTTAGAGGCACACTGAACCTAAACGTTAAGTTGAAGAGGTCTCATAAATGAAGTCAACGCTCCGTTCCCCTCGTGCTCTAATCCAAAATCCCGAAAACTTGCAGCTCGAGTTACAAAACCGCTTTCAGTGCCTAGAAGATTGCAATGCAGTTGACGATATGAATGACAAGCTCGTGGAAACTGTCCATGCGGTCCGATCACACTCTTAATCTCATGACTGTTAGACGGGAGATGAGGCTGTAATCGTCAGCAGATTTGACAGCATACAGGCAACTGAACAATCGGATCTTCAAATGCATGCGGCGGGACTTACGCAACTTTAATACGGCTCGTATCGATAAGTAATCGAGCAGAACCAGGGCTCCAAAGTCTTTGCCAGAAATCTATCTGCCAGAAAGAGCCAGCTGTCAAAGCTGAAGACTGAGTGTGGCAGCATCGTTTCCGGGACACCTGAGATTTTGAGTTAGATTGAGAGGTTCTATGGGCAGCTGTACACATCATCGTTGGAGCCATACGCAAGTGTGAGTAACGATTTCAGAGCAAGTCTTATCCGACACTATTCCGAAGATATCCCGGATGTCATCCTGAGCGAGATTAGAATTGCTCTCCAGCACCTTAAAAACAGCAGGGTCCCAGGAGAGGATTGAATTCGCGCAGCGGAGCTTCTGAAAGCGGTTGGAACACCGGTACTTAAAGAACAGAAAAAAGAGTTCTTCAGAAGCTCTTCAATTCCGTCCTCCATGATGGCATTACTCCGGAGGCGTGGAGTACAAGTGCGATGGTCTTGTTCTTCAAGAAAGGCGACAAGGGTTTCTTGAAGAACTACAGACCGATTTCTGTAGAGTACTATAGACCACATACATACCCTGCGGCAGATTGTACAGAAGACCGAAGAGTACAGTCTGCCACTTTGCCTGGTGTATGATAACTATGAGAAAGCCTTTGATTCCGTAAAAATTTGAGCGGTGCTTCAGTCCCTTCAGCGGTGCCAAGTTTGCTGTTGGTATATCGAAGTGCTGAAGTGTTTGTACAGTAGGGCTACGATGGCTATCCGAGTACAGAACCTTTCCAACTGCAGAGAGGTGTAAGACAGGGTGACGTTATATCCCCGAAAGTCTTCACCGCTGCATTGGAAGACGTTTTCAAGCTACTGGACTGGAAAGGATACGGTATTAACATCAATGGCGAGTACATCACTCACCTTCGATTTGACGACGATATATTCCTTATGGCAGAATCGCTGGAGGACCTAAGCACTATGCTCAATGACTTAAATGGTGTCTCCCAACGGATAGGTCTTAAGATGAACATGGACAAAACTAAGATCATGTTTAATGTCCATGTCACACCTATTCCGGCTGTTGTTGGGAGCACTATGCTCGAAGTTGTTGACGAGTACGTTTACCTGGGACAAATAGTCTGACTAGGCAAGTCCAACTTAGACCGTGAGGTCAATCGACGGATTCAACTCGGCTGGACATCGTTCGGGAAATTACGACACATCTTCTCGTCAGGTATACCTCAAACTCTGAAAACTGGATTGTATAACCAGTACACGCACTGCCAGTGATGACCTTTGGAACTGAGATGTGGTCCTTTACTGCTGGCCGTATAAAGACGCCCAAGGTCGCTCAGCGATATCCGCAGTACTCGTAGAACAGGAGTGACTGACATAGCTCAACGGATTAGTAAGCTGAAGTGGCAATAGGCCAGCCTTTTAGCTCGAAGAAGCGATAAGCGATCGGGAAAAAGGTTCTCGAGTAGCAGCCTCGTACCGGAAGGTGTAGTGTAGGGCGACCCCCCACTAGATGGAGTGACGACCTGGTAAGACATGCAGGAAGTAGATGGATGCAGGTGGCCCAGGACTGTGCTTTGTGGCATTACTTGGAGGAGGCGTATTTTCAGCAGTGGACCTGTAAAGGGCTGTAATGATGATGATGATGATGAGTTTAGTTACGATTTAGCAGACCGGCAGTCTTGTGCAAGTGTAGCTTGCAACTTACCGATTTTCAGTGCCCATTACATCCCTGAATCATTCCTATGGGAATCATTCATATAGGATGGAAAAATATATTGTAGTATATGCACGGTTGTAGATAACATTATAGTAATTATGTATCCAAAGATACCACGAAATGACCCACCAATTTTATCATAAAGTGAACCCAATCTTCTATACAATACATGAAATTATGTACCGTTAGATACCTAACTACAGATTAACTCATAATTATTACGTAAACTTAACATATTCAAGTAATAATAATTACTAGAGATGGACCGAATATTCGTTTCATATTCGGTATTCGGCATATTCGGCAGTTTACCGAACATTCGTATTCGGCCGAATATTTGGCTAAATCAGCGAACATTTGTTAAACTGGTACTCAATGTTTCCACTGTATTGATATGTACGAATTGAGTAAAGCCATGCCTTTCATAATCTTACTGTTGAAAGTATATTTTATTTATGGGTTGAATCTACTTATATAGAGTTATGTTTGTAAATTTATTTCAATCAAAGAAAGAAACATTACATTACATTAGTACATTACACTTTACTTTCTTTTGTCGTCAGTTTCTCTAAAATGAATCCAAATAGTAGATCTCCTACCACTCATTTTTATCATATAATTATCGTTTTTCACTAAGAATAACACAACAAAATACTTTTTTCTCACAAAAATAGTCAAAAAATAAGCATGTGCCAGCAATTTGCTCAGTACTAAATCATGCAACATCATGTCAGGTGTAGCGGGGGAGCCAGCGGCAGGGTCCGGCGCTTTACGGTAACAAGTTTTGACATAAATTGGTTAGGTACCAAGGTGATTCTGCCGAATAATATTCGATCGAATATTGGATTCGGTAAAAGTTTTAGCCGAATATTCGTATTCGGTGAAATCCATATTCGACCCATCTCTAATAACTACCACGTATACCTAACATATTCATTCTAATAATTACATACTATGTAAACCTAATATATCCAACTAATAATTACTGTGTAAACCTAATATACACAACTAATAATTACTCCGCAAATCTAACATATTTAACTAATAATTACTACGTAAACCTAACATACTTATACTAATAATTACTAGAGATGAACCGAAT
Organism: Parnassius smintheus behrii; assembly: GCA_036936625.1. NCBI lineage: Eukaryota > Metazoa > Arthropoda > Insecta > Lepidoptera > Papilionidae > Parnassius > Parnassius smintheus. The sequence goes on along the minus strand of JAUPFT010000003.1, from coordinate 29,310,128 downwards.
ATTTGTTTCATATTCGGTATTCGGCATATTCGGTAAATATTCGGCTAAATCACCGAACTTTCTTAAAAGTGGTACTCAAAATGTCCATTGTATTGAAATGTACGAATTGAATAATGCCATGTCTTTCATAATTTTTCTGTTGAAAGTATATTTCATTTATGGGTTAATCTATTTGTATAGCATTACGTTTTTCAGATACTTTAGATTAATTTCCAATTATAGCAAATAGAAAGCTTGATAAAATGTTTTTGAAATCAAAGAAAGAAATATTACATTACATTAGTACATTTCACTTTACTTTGGTTGTCAGTTTCTTTAAAATAAGTGAAAATAGTAGATCTACTGTCACTCATTTTTATCGTATAATTATCAATTTTCACTAAGAATAACACAACGAAATACTTTAACAAAAACAGTCAAACATAAGCATGTGCCTGCAGTTTGCTCAGTACTAGATGGTGCAATAGCATGTCGTGTGGCGAGGGAGCGAGGTGCATGGTCCATCGTTAATCTTGCGCGCTTTACGGTAACAAGTTTTGACATAAATTGGTTAGGTACCGGGGTGGTCCTGCCGAATAATGTTCGGCTGAATATATGGGTCGGTAAAAGTTTTACCGAACTTTCGGCCGAATATTTACAGAAATGTTTTACAGAAATCTATATTCGGCCCATCTCTAATAATTACTACCTAAATCTAATATATTCAACTAATAATTACTATATAAACATTACATATTCAACTAACAATTACTATGTGAACCTAACATATTCAACTAAAAAGCTTCTCTCATAAACTACACAATTTTGTGTACACAGTATCTAGCATACCGCCTAGATTCCTAATAAGCAGTACAATGATGATACTGCTGAACTTTCTCCAAAGATTGCCATGTAGCACGGTCCTGAGCCACATGCATCCATTGATAATCTTCCGAGGGTGGTACTGATGAATGTCTTTTATCTTTGTAGGTTGCAGTTTCTAGGAGTTATAGGTATAATCGGCAATCATAATTAGTAAAAGTAAGTTTCAATGGATCAGTCTTACTTAGCTCACTTATCCTTTATATAAATATATGCATATTTGATAAAATGTGACACATTTATTTTGTATCCTCAATAGACGATAGTTTATGACAAAGATGTAGTTGAAAATTTGACGGATAAAGCATATAGACGATCACAATTGTCGTTTTGCGAGCGGTCAGTGGCTCCTTGGTGCAGAGTCCGAAGCGTTCATATTAGGCGTAAATGATTCATATATCAGACCCATGTTTCCTAATCTTTAATAAAAGTTTTGTGAATTGGAATGGAATATACATTGCTATATAATAACCTTTAAAAGTCAACGAGTCAATAAGTTTATCTTTTATTAAAACAGAATTACAATACAGCTATAGGGTGAACGATCGAATTTATGTAATTAGATTCTTATTCCTTAATGATTAAGTTGTTTAAATTGCATCTGCGGTCATCTTAATTATATTTTATAACTACCGACTCGGCCCTTCTTCGCCTGGGCGGAATCTAATAATATAAAGTCATTTGTCAGAGATAATAATAGAAGACTACTTATTTTATCAATTTTTTGATTTGACAAAAACATTCAACTCTTTTAGAAAAAAAATAACCTAGAATAAAAAAATAGCCTAGAACACTTCTGAACTTCTGGCATTGCTGTCTATAAGTTCGTGCGGTATCATCAGAATTGGTTTAGCCATTCGGAAGATTAGCCCTAACTTACAGATAGGTAACAAATAGACAAAATAATAAAAAATAGGTATTCATGTCTAAATTACATGGAAATAATCTCCTTAGCTCAATAAATGCTACTTATTTCCAATTCACATACAGAGATTTCAATCTTATTTAGATGCTCTATCTTTATAGTAGAAACAAAGATGAAGTTTTTTTTTAATATATAGTAAGAGTGACAAACGAACACACAGTCCACCTGATGGTAAGTGAATGTTGTGGCCCTTAGACATCTACATTTATCCTCGATTAAGAATCAAAACGCCGATTCGTTGTCATACCTAAGGACTAAGTTAGAATGCCTCTTTTGCAGTAAAAAGGGTCTGAGGTTCTATACGCTCACCATACAAAACACAGCAGCATTAATATTGCTACGCTATTTTACGCTAGTATTCTGTGAGAGCGTGATCCTACCCCGGTCGAGTCTATCTATTCGTGCTACAACTGTAATATAGCTGTAGCGTGGCTTTACCACGTTAAAAACTGAATAAATTTGGAATATAAAACAATTTATAAAGTAAACACAAACAATCGTGTATTTCTGCGGTCCATTTTATATTATTTTTATGCAAACAGTAATTATATAATATAAATACCACCACGAGGTTTGTAAAGCGCTTAATATTTGTTTGGAGTATTCAGTCATGTCACATAAAATCAATAAATAATGTATTATTTTCTGAATGCTAAGTGTGTAAAAAGTATTGATTTCAAATTTATAAAATAAGTTGTAGAAGAGTTGTAAGACAGTAACTCAAAGAAATTCGTGATTTGTTTGCCTTTCACAACGACCAATGTACGCATTTTGCCTTTCTGAAATTCTATGCATTGTTTCTACTACTGAAGAATTTTAGGTTCATAAATACAAATGTTAGCACAGGTTGAGAACCACTGAGCCAGACGATTGTCGAGCGGTAACACATGTTATTAGTTATTACTACAGACGTGAATAATATTATTCTCCTTGGGTCCGTTAAACTTATTATACCTACAATTTTTCCGACTTGTTAATGACAATATAATTTTGAATGGAGTGGTCAACTCTTGACTTTTTATATTCTAGTAGTTTTCATAGTCTAGAAATTTCAAAAAACTGAACGAGCACAGATATCTGGCTGCACTTAAATCTTAAAGTCTATGATCATTAAAAATGGTGATACCTCGAAAATTTGGCGGTTTTTCTATTTAACATATTTTTAAGATAGATATATATATATATATATATATATATATATATATATATATATATATATATATATATATATATATATATATATATATATATATAATTTTTAAGATATAATAGATTACAAACCAAAATTTTGGTTTATGGTATTTGACTATATGACCTTGGATTGCATTAAAGGAAAACGCGATATCATGTAATTTTCTTGATAGAAAAAAATTGCAAAGTAGGCTCTAATTACTTACATTTCTCCATGACACCATAATATTCTTACGAATAAGTTCATGGAATTATTTTTAAGGCATAGTAGGTAAATAATCATATCTAAGTTCTCATAGATTCTCTAGATAGATTCTTCTGATTAGTAGGTTGAAGTGGCAATGGGCCGGCCATGTAGCTCGAAGAACCGACAACCGTTGGGGAAAAAAGGTTCTTGAGTGGCAACCTCGTACCGGTAGGCGTAGTGTAGGTGTAGGGCGACCCCCAACTAGATGGAGTGACTACCTGGTAAGACATTCAGGAAGTCGATGGGTGCAGGTGGCTCAGGACCGTGCTTTGTGGCATTACTTGGAGGAGGCCTACGTTCAGCAGTGGACTTGTGAAGGGCTGTAATGATGATGATGATGATGAAGTTCTCCATCTAAACCATTTTTTAAATCCATAACGAAGTTTTGTAAAAATAAATTAAAATGTCATTTGGCGCTTACTTAGTTTTTTTCGAGCGCTTGCTCGGTATAGCTATCTCATAATTTGCGTACTATGAAGTAATTGCATCACGTTCATTTTGACACTCCCGCAGTCGTCCGTTAGCTTCACCGACAAAGTAATAAGCCACGCCCCCAAAACTACGACACATTTTCAAGCTATCCTCTTAAGTAATCATCAACATGTAGTTGCGGTTGAGAATATCCGCTGTACCTTAACGTCTTGCGCGTGTCGTAACAAAGGGAAACCGAACAGTAGATGGCCAGCACCATCTTAATCATAACAGCTGAATAAAACAAACTGCGGCAAACTCGCTTGCTAAGCGTTGCAACCATGGAAAATATTCCCCTATTGAGGCTAATCTAAGGGGAGGGCTTGGTTCATCAGTGGATTTTTGATAGGCTATAATAGTAATGGTAAGTTATCATCTTGACACACAGCACAAACGAATTAAACGGAGATTTCAAGTTTGTTTTTACCTACTTACATTGTTTTTTTTTATAATATTTATTTAATCTGACAAATACAGAATTTAAAAACGAATTAAATTCCAAAAGCATTCTCTGCCAGTCAATCATATACCAGGAATAACACTACGAAGACGGGTACTGAGAACAAAAAAAATTATAAAAAAGTATACGTAAGTAATAAATACACACATATTTAAATTAATACATGAATGACTAATACATTAATAAAATGATAATACATACAGTAGAATGACCAAATATAGAATAATTGCTATTTTAATTTATAGGCAAAAATTAAATCAATTTTATAACGGTTCAGTATATTTAACAGTAAGTAATCGTTATCAGTCATTCTTGTCCACCTAGCAATCTAATTTGATATTTTTAAAACCAATTAATAAAACTGAAATTGTACTTACTTTACTTACTTACTTATCGTCACGCACAATCCCTAACGGGGTAGCCAGAGAGAACAGATCGCCAAGTGTCACGATCCTTACATACTGAAATTGTGAAGAAATCAAAACAAAAAGGTGTGAAATACTACAAAACGCTAACCAAATAAAATAACAAAATAAACATGAATACTATCGTATAATAAGGGAACTTTGTGTAAATTAAAAAGTAACTTATTTAACTTGAAAAATTCGTTTATATCAAACTAGGTTTCATCTTCAACCACAGGGTATGCAGCATCATAATCAGTCTCAATTTCATTTGTTTCCTTGGTTTCCTATCTTTTTTTTAAGTTTTTATCTTATTTTGTCTGTTGATCAATTTATTTTTCTGTTCTATTTTATTTTTACTTTCAGTTTATTTGATCTTCATATTAACTGTTTTACTATTTTTATATAGCACCCGACTCATATCACAAGGATATACTAGATCCAGACCGCTGCGATCAAGGCTAAAAGTAAAACGGCACATTGAAAACGCTATCGCCGTACTGATCCGAGTGAATACATAATTTCTATAAAAACTTGAAGAAACGCCGTCATAAGGTCTAAAATTGCGTAGCGCCCGCGACGATTAAAAGCGCTTAGAAATTGTCAGAATCATAAAATATTTTTAAAAAAATTATTGATTTAAGTTATCAAAATAATGAGTAAGTAAATTATGAATATTGATGTTATGAATATATTTGAGTGATTCCCAAGCATATAGATCAAATGATTTCGTTGTAATTTCAATTATAGTGATTTTTTAGAGGTGTTTTCACAAATAATTATGATCGAGTCAAAATTATACAATCGTGTTTTTGAGCAATCAAATTCAAGATAAAGACATGAATTTACCTATATCAAAATCCCACTTTCGTTAGTGGTGTGATAGTCTTATACTATTCGATGAAAGGAGGTCCATTTTTTTACGGTGTCGCCTTAACTTACTTTACCCAAATGACAAAGTGTATTTAGAGTATCTTGGTTTGTGCCCTGTTTTTAACAAGTCCCTTTGTACTGTTCGTGGGAGAATTGTATGAAGATTTCTCAACGAGTTCTCCAACAAACAGTAGGACTACTCTTTGACATTTTTTATAGAATAAGGTGGACAAACGAGCACACAGTCCACCTGATGGTAATTGGATGCAGTGGCCCATAGACGTCTACATTTATCCTGGATTGAGAATCAAAACGCCGATGCGTTGTTACCCCTGAGCAAAAAGATGGTAAAAAAAGGATCTGGATCTCTACACTCAACATTATTTTCCTTAATGTATTGCATGGTATGACTGTAGCTATTGTAAAGTCTAGCAAGGAGAACAGAATATCACCTTCACCAGGGTTCTTACCTAACTGTATTGCTATTCCATGTAAGATGTTTTCTGTATGTACTACAAGTTTAATAAAATAATATTATCGTTATCATTCAGGATCACAAGTTTAATGCAAAAATGACTAATTCTATTGTTGTTAAACCTGTTTCAATACTTGTAATCTTTTTTGCGGAGGATATTATCTTAAATAGTTTTAAAATGTCCAAGAAATATTTTAATAATGTGACGATGATACAATGATCTTGTTTTGTAATACGAGTTTTCATACGATAGTTATAGAGAGTATATAACAGAAAATCTTTATCATTATTTATGATCATTATTTTATGATTTAATCATTTTATGATCGCGTTTGCGAATTTAATTTTTTCATTACTCACCACGTACTTACCGCCGAAGGAAACATCGTAAAGAAACCTAAATTACTGACAAACGAAAAATATTTCAAAGACATTTGAAGTCCACCAAAATGCATTGAGGCATCGCAGGGGACATTTGCCCTAAATGACAAGACTCTCAGTGGGACGAATATGGACTGTAACTTTACGTTTTTACTTTTATGAATCATTTGAACGTTATGTTCGTTTTAAAAATTGTAAGTTCGTAGTGAGCAATTATAATTTTATTCCAACATTTCATTCATATTATATATTGCTAAGATAAAAAGTGAAAACAAACTGTACCGTTTTTTATTTATAGACGGATGGATGGCACGGGAGAAGGTCACAGGTGATCAAATGTCACTGGCCGTGCGATAAACGCTTTCGACCCCAATTTAAACGTTGACCCCGCAAAGTTCAATTTTGCTCCGGTCGTATTTGTTTACGAAAATGTTATAGTGTCTATAATGACTGCTACACACGTAAGGATATATCGTAGTGATTTATTTGTGCAAACCGCTTTGCGTAGATTTATCGATCGTGTGTATGATAAATCGTTGCAGATGATCGTTCACCGGCTGCAGTTGTAATTTCTAAATGGGAATTGTTTCAATGCTACAACATTTGAAAAATCCATTTATAGACAATCAATTTTTCGTTTTCCTAACTGTTAAAGTCTCTCAGCTTAGGGATTCAGATATATCTTTCAGATCTATAGCTAGCAGATTGACTTTGAGCTTCCTTAAATGCCAATAGTCAAAGATCAACACTCGGATCCGTAAGTCATTACTGGCAACTTGCATTGTTTTGTACTGGACTATACTATGTTTGGTTTAAGATTTTGAAGTAAAACGGAAGAGATTTATAGATATTTCATATAGATTAATTAAAATAAACCTAATACTTGAAGAATAAGAATAATGTAAATAATTTTGCAATGCCTTAATGATTAACTGTCCATGGACGCTTAATTGACGACGACATGATAGGTATCTGACGGCCGCATTTCCGCAAATCTTTGACACAGAACATACTAAGTACTCTCTAACGGGAGGATCTTCACCCAGTTTTAATAATTACTTACTAACAAGTTTTACAAGTAATTAAATTGTAAGTTGCTATTATATGTGCTCCGAATACCTAGCATACATTAAATAATATAACCGACATTACTGGTTTCGAAATTATAAAAAAAAAAAAACAATAACGAAAAATTTATTGTTACGAGCTGGCCAAGCAGACGTTAATTTGCACTTTCCGATGACCCCTTTGTTCAATCAATTTTTTTTAATTCACTATAAAAATATTGAGATAGGGATAAAAACCTATTCTATCTTGTTTGTCAAGCTGGAGCAAGCAGTACATATTTAAACAATTTCATTAAAATTGGTTGAGCAGCTTCGGACATAGTGTGAACAAACATCCTGACACGGAATTTTTTTATATTAATATTATGTATCAATCTTCATAGATAGCAATAACCGTGGTATTAATGTGCGAACACTTCGCGTAAATATAAGGAACCCTAACCGTAATAATATGCCTAATTCAGCTTTAAGCGAATTTTACTACCGGTTCAAACTAGCTGTACACCAGCTGTTCCCCGCGACTTCGTCCGCGTAAAATTTATTACGATTGGATTTCACGGGTTTTTATTTTTTTGCGCGGAAATGTAATTCTTTTTCCTAGCTTAAGCCTTATAACATCAGCTATATCTGCATTAGTCCGACCGATTTTGACAGGACTTTCACTACAAAGCCATGTGGTGATTAGCAGGAACTGACAAACTTGTTTTTTTTGTTTTAAGTATCGAATATACTTTCGTAAGCATTTAGTAAAATGCTGTTCGTTATTTCGACATTACAAACAGATAGGTACTTCAATTTTGTTTATTTTTATAAATGTTTAGGTTTATATTTTAAAACAACTAGGTATTTTAAAACAATAAAGTTTTTATTTTATTTAACAGCTGATTTTTATATTTACGCAAACACTACACATTAAATAAAACTACTTTTACGGATTTCATCGCGTAAAATAAGTTTTATTCATTTAATAGTTCAGGTTTTATGTAAAATTGACGATAATATTAAATGACAGATATACTTATAGTATCGACGTTTATAAATTTTATATTTTTATGCATAGACTTGGAATATACTGGCGTATCGTAAGTCTATATTACGTGCAGTTGAAAGTCAAATAGAGTTTGCTTAAATTACTTACTTAATAATTTTGTAATGAATTACGGAAAAATATCCGCCAAAGAATTTTAAAAAAATTTATAAAAATATTAAATGACAGATATACCTAGTCACTGACGTTTATAAATTTTATATTTTTATGCATAGACTTAGAATTTATACTGGCGTATCGTAAGTCTATGTTTTTACGTGCAGTTGAAAGTCAAATAGAGTTTGCTTAATATACTTACTTAATAATTTTGTAATGAATTACGGTAAAATTTTGGCCACTGTGCGATCACTAGTTCAAATGAATCTTCGTATCTAATTATATATCCGTCTGTTAGGTATGGCAACAACTGTGTTCAGCAGTGGATTTTCGAAAGGCTGTAATAAATGAATGCAAAAATAACGAGACGATTTTCACCGTCCTGGAACCCGGAATTTGATATATTGAAAAAAAAAATATCCATATATCGGCTTTATTTAAAAAAAAACAATTGTAGGTAAATCAGCTCAAAAATGATTTACGTGATTTTAAATTTAGTACACTTATTAAACAAATTAAATTGTAAATGTATGAAAATGTTTGGTTTTAATTCTTAGTAATAATTGTTTAATTTAAATAAAACAATATGTGTAAGTACCAAAATTTTAAGTAAGTTTTCAAAAATGCTTGTTGTTTTATATGTTCAGCTGTTTGACTGCTACGAATATTGGGCACTGAAAGATTGATTGCAAAAGCAATTCGTTCAGATGCTAAAGATGTAGCTGAAGAAATCAAATATTTAAACTTATTTATTTAAATAAAATATCGACTGTCGATATCTATATTTCAATATAAAACTATCGATATACCGTCCAAAAATATTAGTAAAAAATATCCATATTCCTAAATAATATAAGATATCATTATTTAGGAATATTGATAGATATTTTATCAACAGTCTTATTGCAGGTGTGGTGCCTGTCTTTTAAAAAGGAGCAAGCTAGTTTCTTGTAGATCCTTAAGCCGTATTGAATAGGAAAATTAAAATAAAAATAACTCCTAGTAATAAATCTCAGAGTAGTAGTCCCGTGGAAAATGGTATAGAAAATATAAAAGGATGCAACATCTCTTCGGGCAGCCAGTGAATCAAGACGATAAAAAAGAACTAGGTGATACAAAAGATACACGTAAATTTAATTTTATATTATTTATTTTATAGTAAACGATTAAAAAAAAGAGAGATTGAATAACGTACACGCACAAACATAATGTCAATAGATTTTTATAGTTTTCTTAATATTGTTTTACTATATTGTTATAATGAACTTTAAATATGAATGGAAATATAAAAAAAAAACTATTTTCGTAGATATAAGAAGTTCCCTTTTCATTTGTTTAAGAATTTCATTTAGAGTTAAAAGTTTTAGTAAAGTAATATCAAATGCAATGGGATTAAAACAAACCTTACCTTTGCGTGGAAAATTACGTAGGTACAAGCCGCTGTTGCGGTCGCGACCGTGGACGGCTGTATGCACAGAAGTGATTTTTGCGGTTTATATCACGTAAACGGCGTGTTTGAAGCGCGGGAGTGAAGCGGCCGCAGACGTGTCGCATCACACGCTCTAGAGCATCGTACTCAGGCGCTGGTCAGTGGTCACGCTGTGCCGGCGCAGATTCCGCGGCCGTTTATAAGGGCGGTGGGCGGCGCGCGCGCGCCCCGCCACGCGCTTTGCCTGCCCGCCGTCTCTAGCCCTTTACCACCTATCTGCTCTTCTGCTAATTTGATATCATCTAACGTTTAACACCCTCCACCATATTGAATAAAACTATATACATATAACGGATTTTGTTGCGTTTAATTTACTTAAGTTCGCGACGATTCGGGTGCTTTACAGCACCTATGGTCACGGGGTGGGGGACTGAGATGTTTGTAGACCCAATGTCATAGTTAGCCCCCCACCTTCAGTTTTTAAATATGAATTTTTGGTCCGATCTACGCAGAACGAGCTAACAGTATCTTGAAGTCTTGCAGTGGTATGCTTGAGTTTGGGTTTAATTTTGTTAATTATAGGATCCCAAGCACATGGCAGCACCCATCTATCTTCTATATATGAAATTAGGGTGTTTTTTTAGTTTCAATAGCCTAGCTTGTCATCCTTGGTAGGAATCGGTGTTATTTTGCGAGGATTTGTGGTTTATCAAATATTATGTAATGGTGGGGACGATCTTGAACATGTTTACAGACTGCAGACTTTATTCAATGTCAAACTTTTCATAGCGGAATGCGGCTAAGTAAAAGCACAATAATTTTCTTAATTAAAAATGTATATAAACTAATAATAATTGGCATTGCATTTTGATGATATTTATATGAAACCAGGACGAAAGTATAATAACAACAATAATATACATTCGATAAAACGTAAGCAAAAGAGGTTGAATATTAAAAAACAAGTAGCATTAAATAAAGATAAATGTTATTCCTTTTTTATGAATTTAGTTAAAAATAAGTTTTTTCTTCAATGAAGTAAACGGGACAGACAAGCACACAGTCTATCGGTACAGGTGAACAAGTGGATGATGTAGCCCGTGGACATTTATATCCATCATGGATTATGAATCCAAATAATTAATAGAATCAGGCGTTACTTTGCGGAAATCCTTTATACTAACGATGATAAAAATTCAATTAGCTACGATCGGCGTATTAAAAAAAATGTCTAACTCTTACTCACCTAGTTTAAAGAGCACCCTCAATTGCCTATGTGACCACTAATCCCAGTACCACTTAGCGGTCAGCCACCGCAGTCTACTTCATCTGATGATCCCTCGTGTAGAGGCGACACACGTGTCGTATTATTGATGCTGGTGTGCCTTTCATAGTGTAATGGGGCTGGGAGTAACGGTCCTATATGTATAAACAATAATAGACATATTCCGCTTTAATACAAAATATTTTTTATTGTTAGTTTCGGGTTTAAATTGCGGCTTAAGAGGAGGCCTTCTAACTTCAGCAGTCCTTTAGCCGTGCCGCCACATTTGACATTATACTGTCAATTTTTAAATATTAAATTTTAGTTCACATATTTCCGTGGGCCTTCTTTCGTGAAACAGAGTTTAATTTAAACCTAGGACTGCGTTCAAGGATAAATAAAAATTATAAAAAATAAAACATTACAAAAAATATAATTTATTATTTTTACTTCGATTTTACATTTTAATGTTTATGCATGTGCAGGCGAATCCAGTGGCTTAAAAGTGGAGAGTTCCATCTATCGGTTAAAGCGCTTAGGATGCTATTAGAAGAGTCTCTAATACGATAAAGAAGCAAGGCACATCTCTTTCGCATTATAGCATAAAAGTCGTCCGTACGTGCCTCCGCGAACATAATAGATGCACTACAGTGACAAGTTAGTGCCATCAAAATCCTAAACGCATTGTTGCGTATATACATCCGCTGCGTGTATCTAACCCACATGCTACGCGTATAAAAGGTTTGACAGTACGCTTTGAAGAGCATTACTTTAACCTGTTTAGTGGACTTGCGAATCTGCGAGTCCGCATGTTGCAACGGACTTCCAGTGCTCTGCGTTCTCTCTCAATATCGCAGTCATCACTCATGTTCGCTTATCCTATACCTTTAAACGAGCAATTCTTGTATATATATATATATATATATATATATATATATATATATATATATATATATATATATAATATAAACACTCACGCCTGTCACCCAGAGGGGTAGGCAGAGACTACAGACTTCCATTTGGCACGATCCTGACACACCTCTCTCGCCTCCTTCACATCCATACACCTACGCATGCATGCTCGTCGGTTAAGGGTACTCCTAATTTGGCCCGTTTTCAATAGATCGCCAATTTGGTCGATAAATTTTCGCCTAGGACGTCCCTTTCCGACTCTGCCATTCACTTCTGCAACATAAATTTTCTTTGTCACTCTTTCCTCATCCATTCTTTCCACATGACCAAACCACCGAAGCATTCCTTTCTTAATCCTGGTCACAACATCATCTTGCAAACCACACTCTTCTCTTATCACACAATTTTTCACCCTGTCATTCAGATTCAGCCCTAACATACTCCTATATATATATATATATATATATATATATATATATATATATATATATATATATATATATATATATATATATATATATATATATATATACATATATATAAATATATAATCGGAATCTCGGAAACGGCTCCAACGATTTTCATAAAATTTAGTATCCAGGGAGTTTCGGGGATAATAAATCGATCTAGCTAGGATTTATTTTTAGAAAATGTCTTTTTGTCCGTGTTTTTAGGCAATGAAAAACTGCTACAATATTGTTAGAATAAGAAGGTAAATTTTGACATATTGTCATTATTATAAATAGCTTAATTGGTATAATGGGCGGTCACAGAATCGTAAAACCCCGGTTCGAGCCCAGACTGACCGGCCGACTTTTTTAATTTTTTTTCAAGTTCCTTTCTTTTTTGAGAAAACCTATTTTTCGAGCCCTTTTTTTAGTATTTTTTAAAAACACGAAAATTTAAATTAAAATAATTGCACTCATGATTTTTTATTCAAATAACCAGTTCCGTTTTTTCTGTTATGTCGCTAAGATCAAAAAATATGATTTATATTTCATCAGTATGTAATTTGTATCTAAATATAATTTCCAAAACACACGAAATAAAAAAAATCGAGCGAAAAATATCGAGCGAAGCTCGGTCAACCGGGTACTGCATAAATATAAGCCAGATATGACTGAACGACAACGTCCATTTTAACTTATTCCAATATCCTCAAAAAGCATTATCGTTAAGGCTTTTACATTGCTCAAATCGTGAAAAACGCCCAGGTTTACAAAAAGTTATAGCCGCATCCTTTTGTTTATTTGCTACAAAAAAATTATGTTTTATAGTTTAGATCGTCACAGTTCATTTGTATTGTTTAAAATTTAAGAATAATTGACCATTATTACAATAAAAAATCAAATACAAAGGCTGTTTTAAACCTATTTTGTATTTTTTCTCAAGAACGGCTCAACAGTTTAAGATTAAATTTATATTAAAATATTTGTTAAATCATAATAAAAAAAAATGTATTGTTTTTATTGTATTTTTGTTCAATATATTTCTTAAAATATATTAAAACATAATTTGGACCCTTTTCGCCACTCGAAGCTCCCCCGCTATGGCCCGTTACGGATATTCATCAGTGTCCATGGGCGTGCAACTTAGAACATTATTTTGAGAACAAAATGATATTTTTTTTGTGCTGCCATCTACATTCCTAAGCACTAGACTAAATTAGACGCACCACGCCACTACCTACGCGGTTAATGGATGGTTAATGGCGGTCACTGATAGTTGAGGTTAATTTGATATTAATATTAATTTCAAATTATTCTGATTCCTCGTTTGTTTATATGCTTTCTTGTATTAAAATAAATATTTGCGACCCAGTGTTTTTTTAATGTGTGCAAAAATGTGAAGAAGAAGAAAAATGGCAATGTGTTTTTAAATGTGACCAAGTAAGGACTTTTTTAACAACAGCTAACAGCTAATATCTAAGAAATTGAAGGTTCAAGGCACCTCCACGGATTGCCTCATAGGTACTATTTGCCATAGCTGCCACGCTTGGCAGACGGGTTATTGCCCATCTCCTGTTTCAGTTTCCCTCTCTCGCCTCGGAATTAATGATTATATTTTATTATTCCAGATGTTTTACACTATGTTCCGAAACCAGAATACCTCACTAGAAAGGTTTCAGCAGTTGAAAAGTATAGCTGGAACATCTAAAATATAAAACCGATCGTTAATTTTACTATAACTACCGCATTTGCGATCGGTACTTTGAGGACCGTTTTCTATATCCTCGAACTAAAAGACCTTGGTAAGTTTATTAAAAACTTTCTCATTGTCATGTTAATTAGCAATTGTTTTAGCAGTGCAGACTAAAGAAACTCACTTTCATGATTGTAATATTAGTAAAGGTGGGCAAGCAAACTTTATGTTTTTACTTATTATAGGTATGTCAGTGTATAGCTTGACTGCGACAACTACTACAACCCCACCTGATGGTCAGTGGTTATAAAGCCATAGATAGTAAAGCACTGTCTTATCAATAACTAAAGGATAGGATTGGATAGGATAGGGGTAGGAATAAATTCCGTTAAAGTAAATGTTATTGAAGAACTTGAAAATAAATATCACGATTGGCACAAAATCTACACAGACGGATCAAAGAGTGCTAAAGTTGCAATGGGCAGCTTTTTTCGACCCATATCAAGCAGTTTCTAAATCTTATAAAGTTACTAATGACATTTGTATTATGACCCTTGAACTCATTGCAATATCCGAAGCCCTAAAGTATGCTGCAAGCTATAACTGTAACTAAATTATTATATACTCGGACAGGAAAACTGCTATCCAATATTTGGCTCGATCTGCCTCTGGAATCGTAGGTGTTTCGAAAGCCTATTGCATACTTTCCCAAATAATATATCAGTTCAGTCTACGCGACACATGTGCAAGAGTGCAGTGGATTCCAGCACATAGACCAAATATTTATATTTATTTATTTATTTATGCCTTTTGTACGCCGATGATCAAGTTATTCTTGCGTCGTCGGCGGCAGAGTTGCAAATGATGGTTACATTAATAAACGGATCATTAAAAGAAAGGGGTATGAAAGTGAACGCAAGTAAGACGAAGGTTAGACGAAGAGTAGAATAAACGCAGTAGAGATGCGGTCGTTAAGGAGTATGTTAGGGCTGAATCTGAATGACAGGGTGAGAAATTGTGTGATAAGAGAAGAGTGTGGTGTGCAAGATGATGTAGTGACCAGGATTAAGAAAGGAATGCTTCGGTGGTTTGGTCATGTGGAGAGAATGAATGAGGAAAGAGTGACAAAGCAAACTTATGTTGCAGAAGTGAACGGCAGAGTCGGAAAGGAACGTCCAAGGCGAAAGTTTATCGACCAAATTGGCGATATATTGAAAACGGAGCCGGGCCATATTAGGAGTACCCTTAACCGACGAGCATGTATGCATAGGTATATGGATGTGGAGGAGGCGAGAGAGGTGTGTCAGGATCGTGACAAATGGAAGTCTGTAGTCTCTGCCTACCCCTCTGGGTGACAGGCGTGAGTGTTTATGTATGTTATGTATATGTAATCATAGACAACATTTAATCATGTTTGTTATAAATCTTTTATTATATATATTTTTTTAATTACTGCCATTGTAGCATTTTTGCAAAAATCTATAACAAATTGATAGCTTAATATGAGCTTTATCTCCTTTATCATCAAACCAAAACATGTTTATGGTTATATTCTCACTCTTAACATCCTCAGTCTTCGGAACCTATGACAGTTGTATTGTAATGTAGTTTAGAACACTAGCATCTCATCAAACATTAAGAAACACAAGCAATCTGCCATGTTCAAGCTTTGTTCTTTCATTTGCCTAAATATAATTAAGTTTATACCTGGTTTAATTAGTATTTATTTAAGGACATTTTTAATGTCCGTCTTGAGGACAAAGTGAACAATTTCCTTAAAAATATATATCTCGTAAGGCTTTTTTCTTTTTATTGAAATTCCTAAACAATTTGTCTTCAAAGTTTTATCATCTTCCACGACATTCATGTTTTACTTGTACTAACTGCATATTCAGGAATTCGTGGGTGTAGAATAAAACTTTGGCTATTTTTGACTATCAGAATTCCCCAATTTATTAGATTGATTATAATTTCGCAAATAGTTTATAAAGTCGTATAATGTATGAGTATGTTATAATATATAAAATGCTCGTTTTGTAATAAAAAAATATAATGATTACACATGTAAAACAATGGTAAAGTGGGCATAAGAAAGTCACTTTTGTAAATTATTTGTATTTTTTAAAATTGTGGTTATTACACACATTTAAAAAGATTTGTTATGTTACTAAATTATGATAACATTATCAAGTTCACATTTTAAAGATTAATAATGCTGCTCCAAAATGTATCTTTTTTATTAAATTAATTAATTTTAAATACTAATTCATAAAATTATGGAAGAGGAGCAAACCTTTGGAGAGGATTCAATTACCAATGTGCTCTTAAATGGGAAGGAGTTGAGTCTGGTGGATGATACCACTGTTTCCCTGTATTAATATTGGGGTCATGTGACTGATATTGAAGCCATATTTTGATTATAAAAGAGAGCCGCACGGTCAATTTTTATCTTAAATTTTAAGGAGCCTTTTAAAAAATTTAAAGAAATAAACACATTAACTTTGGCATAGCAATATATTTATGAAAATGTAATATAATATGTACGTACATAAAAACATAAATAGCTTTCATAAGAATAAAGAAAACACCAGGAACAAACATAAACTTGTAATACCAATTACTAGAATCCACTGAGTCAGTAGTGCTGTTATGGGACAATGTATTATACGCTTTTACAACAAAATTTCAGAAAAAGTACAAAATTTGTCAATTAACAAAAATGTTTTATTAAAGGAAAAATGTACAAAACTGTTATAAATAGCTTTCATAAGAATAAAGATGTTCAAACTTTAAACACTAGGAACAAAAATAGGCTTGTAATACCAGTTACTAGAATCCACTGAGTCAGTAGTGCTTTATAGGGCAATGTATTATACGCTTTTACAACAAAATTGCAGAAAATGTACAAAAATTGTCAATTAACAACTTGAAATGTTTTATTAAAGGAAAAATGTACAAAAAGTGTTATAAATAGCTTTCATAAGAATAAAGATGTTCAAACTTTAAACACTAGGAACAAAAATAGGCTTGTAATACCAGTTACTAGAATCCACTGAGTCAGTAGTGCTTTTATGGGGGCAATGTGTTATACGCTTTTACAACAAAATTGCAGAAAATGTACAAAATTTGTCAATTAACAACTTGAAATGTTTTATGAAAGGAAAAATGTACAAAAAGTGTTATAAATAGCTTTTATAAGAATAAAGATGTTCAAACTTTAAACACTAGGAACAAACATAAGCTTGTAATACCAGTTACTAGAATCCACTGAGTCAGTAGTGCTTTATGGGGCAATGTATTATACGCTTTCACAACAAAATTTCAGAAAATGTTCAAAATTTGTCAATTAACAATTTGAAATGTTTTATTAAAGGAAAAATGTACAAAAAGTGTTATTATAATATCAAAGAATACATAAAATAACTCCTGGGTATGAGGTGATCGCAATCATGCTTGTATGTACTATTAAAATTTATTTAAAAAATGATATTGTAAAGTGAAATATGTTTAAAAAAAAGTCGCGCTGGGTTTCTTGTTGGTTCTTCCCAGGACATTGGTATCGGTGGTAAATAAAACACGATTTCCAATAAATATTATGTAATAATCTATATTTAATTTAAAAAAAATGTTCTATTCTCTGTAATATAAGATATTTACTAACTAGTAGGGACATTGTATAAAGAAATCAATTGATATTGTGCAAATACTGTTAAATTTAACACATCTAATGTTATTTAATAACTAAGCAAAGAATTTTTAAACAATAAACGTTTTAAAAATAACCTGTTTTTTTATTTTTTGGTATAGGAACTTACAATTACCACGAGAAACATAAACAACTATTAATTACATTGCAGCACTTGCGCAATGTAATTAGTGGTTGTATATAAAATAAAAATATTAAAGTGCAAAAAAAAAGGGCGAGCCCAAAGCACCAATATTTTAACGCCATCTATTAGGCAAAACAAGAACTTTAACTAAAATTAAACTTGAGTTGCACATCTATCTCTAGTATATATACAGTAATCTATGTCAGTGTCAGTTTGAATCTTGCGACGGGTGGACTGTGCGCGCGTTATTTTCTAAAAAAAAATATTAAAAAGTTCGCAATATTTCAAATTTATAAAAACAGATTTATTGTAAATAAAACGTACATAAGTAATATATGATAAAAAAATAGGAATTAAGTTGATTTATGTTAGTAAAATTGTTTTTAGTTTTAGTTTTGTATATAATCGTATCATAGAATAGACTAAGCTTGACAATGCCGAAATACAAAAGCAAGTCAAAAGTGAAGCGGGGCCAAACTCTTCAAAACTATCGATAAGTAAATTATCCTTGATATATTTTCTTTTGCGTAAATACAGGGTACGGCAGCGTTCCGAAAACTGTCGTGTTCCCTTCTATTGTATAGGTGCGGAATTTCTTTAGCCATAAATAAGCTTGGTACTACAAAAACGCCCAGTGAAAAAGTGTAAAATAATATGAACGTGACCATTTTTGGCTGGTCTGATGCTACAGTCCTGAACTCAGTCTCAAGGTGGGTTAAGGATCTCAGTGACGGAACCACGTAGTACCATTGTTTTCGTACTCATTTTAAAGGGCTCGCAGCTACCTAGCTGGCTGTGATGATTTCATTTACCTGATGCTGCACTCCGAAGTAGTCCGAGGGTGGGTACGGGATCTCAGTGACGGAACCGCGTAGAACCATCGTTTTTGTGCTCATTTTAAAGGGCTCGCAGCTACCTAGCTGGCTGTGATGATTTCATTTACCTGATGCTGCACTCCGAAGTAGTCCGAAGGTGGGTACGGGATCTCAGTGACGGAACCGCGTAGAACCATCGTGTTTGTACTCATTTTAAAGGGCTCGCAGTTAACTAGCTGTCTGTGATAATTTCATTTACCTGATGCTGCACTCCGAAGTAGTCCGAATGTGGGTACAGGATCTCAGTGACGGAACCACGTAGTACCATCGTTTTTGTGCTCATTTTAAAGGGCTCGCAGCTAACTAGCTGGCCGTGATGATTTCATTTACCTGATGCTGCACTCCGAAGTAGTCCGAAGGTGGGTATGGGATCTCAGTGACGGAACCGCGTAGAACCATCGTGTTTGTACTCATTTTAAAGGGCTCGCAGATGCCTATCTGGCTGTGATGATTTCATTTACCTGATGCTGCACTCCGAAGTAGTCCGAAGGTGGGTACAGGATCTCAGTGATGGAACCACGTAGAACCATCGTGTTTGTACGCATTTGAAAGAGCTCACACTTAGCTGTCTGTGATAATTTTACTTACCTTTTGTGAAAATGCTTTTATTGCACTCTTTTGTTGAGAGTGACTGTTGCGATAATATTTCTAATGTAACTTTATGTTTTTAGGCAATTGAGAATTCAGCGGAAATTCCATTCAGAAAATCTGGGCAAAGATCCGTCAACTGAATCTAATGCATTACATTCATCTACGACTATTGCAAAAACTCACGTTCCGTTCGGTATTGCAGTTGATGAGGAGATTCCGTTGCCAGATATTACGGTAGCTATTTTTTACAATTAAGAGTGCCAGTCTATTTTTAATGTTGTTAAATTGAACTTTGACTCCGGGTCCCCATTGCGCATTAATAACCATTCGTTTTTGGTAAATAAAAACGTACTGAGGAAACCGACAAGTCTGAGAACCCATAAAATTCGAGAAATCCTATCCTATATGGTCAGTAAAAATAAGCAAGATAATATTTAACAAGATAATATATGAGACGGAAGTTTTTTGTATATGAATTTAGCAATGTATTACATGACAATTATTTTGTTCTCAGCATCAACAAGATAACATTTTACCGGAATTAACTATTGAAAAGGATCAACCAGAAACAGGAAAAAGAAATATATATGGCAGACCAATTGTTGATATAAAATACTTTTTTCAAAATTACAAGAAATCAGCAATCATAGCCCATATAACTGTGGAGTACAAAGTTTAAAAATTGTTGGAGAGAAACGAGTTGGACTGTCATCCAAGTTTACTCTAGAATGTTTAATGTGTAAAGGAAAGTTTTTATTAAATAATATCCCAGGTGATCTGAAAAAAATATACAGAATCAGTCGCTAGTGCATCGACGCGTAAAGAAAAGTATATTGTCTCCGGTGATCTGGACATAAATACAGCTGTGGTTGCCCGTGCAGTTTCTGTTGGTATTGGCTACTCACAATTAGATGAATTACTATCAGCAATCGATTTACCTATGATGACTGAGCCTCTGTACCAAAAACAGCATGAGTTTGTTTCTAACGCCTGGGAAAAAGCACTTGGTCAATCCATGCAAGAAGCCGCAGAAGAAGAAAAAAGAATTGCTTTAGAAAAAGGTCGTGTAATCACTGGTGGCATTCCTATTATAGATGTTATTGCTGATGGATGCTGGAGTAAGAGATCATATAAAAAGAATTACTCAGCACTTTCAGGAGCTGCTGCCATAATCGGAAGAGAAACGAAAAAAATTTTGTTCCTCGGTGTTAAAAATAAGTACTGCAGCATATGTGCGCAAGATTGTAACAAAAATCAAACTCCGAGAGCTCATCAATGTTACAAAAATTTCACGGGTGCATCTACTGCCATAGAATCTACCCTGATAGTAGAAGGTTTTAAATCATCTGTTGAAATGTATGGTCTGATTTATGGACGTCTAATATCTGACGGAGATTCCAGCACGTACTCTAAAATATTAGAAGCAAGACTCTACCCTCAATTTACAGTTGAAAAAGTAGAGTGCAGAAATCACCTTTTAAGAAACTTGTGCAACAAACTGGAAAACTTGATCACAGATACAAAATATCCCATATATCTTAGAAAATTAATTACAAAAAACGCATAATGACCATTAGGTCCACAATTAGAAAATGCATCAAAAAATACCATGATTCTACAGAGACTTTAGATTTTTGCACTCACAAACTTTTTGAGGACATTCAAACTGTACATTTACATGCCTTCGGAAACCACACCAACTGTAAAATCCATTTCTGTAATCGTCGTCAAACTGAAACTGAATCTGTACCAGCGGATTTTTTCACAAGTTCTTTATGGCAGAGAATATGTTTTAGTATTGCTGACCATTCAAGAAGTCTTGTTCATGATGTTG
Source organism: Parnassius smintheus behrii (assembly GCA_036936625.1). Lineage (NCBI taxonomy): Eukaryota > Metazoa > Arthropoda > Insecta > Lepidoptera > Papilionidae > Parnassius > Parnassius smintheus. The sequence continues at coordinate 29,288,752 of JAUPFT010000003.1, read as the reverse complement.
AAAGTAACATCGTAGAATGTTTTCACAGCATTGTGGCCAAGTTAGTTGGGGGTAAAAGAGAAATTACTCTCTGCGAAGCGGCTATCAAACTAGATGTTCAGCTTCTGCGGTTACGTTCAATACTAAAAGAAAACCTACTACAATATTGTACAAAACGATTGTTGGCAAAAGCCCTAAAGGCCGAATGAGCACTTTCGATAATAAGTATCGAAAACTCAGAGGCTTGAAGAAACGCGCCAATTATAAAAAGCCGCAGAAGACGTGTGACGCTATAACTCAAAATAAAGATTATGGTGAACAAAGCTCTAAACCGGATGTGGGTGAAGATGTTCCTAATTTAATGAAGGAAACTTTTCTATCCAATTTAAAAAAAAGTTAAGAAGAAAGAACATGGATTGAGCGGCAGACCATTTTGCAAAGCGAGTCTAGCGAATGGCTTGAACTTAGACGTTCTTTGTTGACAGCTTCGAACTTTGGCAAAGTGATCAAAATGAGGCCAGATACTAGTTGTGCCAATATAGTAAAGCAATTGCTATACAAAATTAATATAGATGCTGTTCCTTTGCAGCATGGAAGAGAATATGAAAAAAAAGCGCTACAACAATTATCTATGCAAGAAGCAGTGGATATAAGACCTTGTGGGCTTTATATAGATAACGAAATTCCGTATTTGGGGGCTACACCAGATGGTATTATAGACGAAGAAACAATAGTGGAGGTTAAGTGTCCAATAACGGCATTTAAGACAGGACTAGAGGAAGCTATTACAAAAAAAAAGTAAATTTTTGGATTAAAGACAAATCAGGTAATTTAGTGATAAATAAAAATCACAACTGGTTCTACCAGGTACAAGGGCAGTTGCACGTGACTCGCAAAGCAAAATGTGTATTTGCTGTATGGTTCAGTGAGTCGCAACCACTGAAAACGGAAGTTATTTACAGGGATGATGATTTTTTTGAAAACAAAATGAAGTCAAAATTATGCAATTTTTATTTAAATTGTATATTGCCTGAAATTTTAGACCCAAGACATACTAGAAATATGGAAATTCGTAATCCAATCTATATAATAGAATCTATAAAAAAAAGAAGAGAAAAAAAAACTCAAGAAGAAAATCCAAAGCATTATTCCAATTGCTGAGCAGGAAGAAAATACAACGCTTTCGTTATATCAAGAATCGACACGTTCGTCAACACCAGTAATTCCAGAAGCGGAGCAACCAACCTGTTCACGATACTTAGATTATAATGAATTTTAACTTGCACAAAATATTCAACGGTTGATTTAATCTTGACTTAAATCTGTCAAGATTAAATCAACCGTTGCGTGCTTTTTTTAAAGTATTTTTTAACATAAAATAATTTAAAAAAGCGCGCAAAGTTTGTTTCCTCTTTTACTTAACTTAGCACTTACATATGAGCCAGATCATCACTAGACCTTCAGAGTATTTATCGTAGCAACATCCGTGATAAATATGACAGTAACTGAAAACAAAATCTTTCTCACTATTTCCATGGCCGAGAACTCCTTAAAACTTACCTGTTTATCCACATATCTTCACAAAGTGTCACGTAGCAGCGTCCGTGATGAATATGAGAGTTTCCGAAAACTAAATATTCCTAACAATTTCCATTGCTGAGAACCACTTGCTACTTACCTGGTCTTCCACAAACCTTCACAAAGTATCATGTATCAGTGTCTTGGCTGAATATGAGAGTTTCTGAAAACTAAATCTTCCTAACCATTTCCATTGCTGAGAACCACTTAGTACTTACCTGGTCATCCACATACCTTCACAAAGTGTCACGTAGCAGCGTCCGTGCTGAATATGAGAGTTTCTGAAAATTAAATCTTCTTAACCATTTCCACTGCTGAGAACTACTAGGTTCTTACCTGGTCATCCACATACCTTCACAAAGTATCACGTAGCAACGTCCGTGCTGAATATGAGAGTTTCTGAAAACTAAATCTTCCTAACCATTTCCATTGCTAAGAACCACTTGGTACTTACCTGGTCATCCACATACCTTCACAAAGTGTCACGTAGCAGCGTCCGTGCTGAATATGAGAGTTTCTGAAAATTAAATCTTCTTAACCATTTCCACTGCTGAGAACTACTAGGTTCTTACCTGGTCATCCACATACCTTCACAAAGTATCACGTAGCAACGTCCGTGCTGAATATGAGAGTTTCTGAAAACTAAATCTTCCTAACTATTTCCATTGCTAAGAACCACTTGGTACTTACCTGGTCATCCACATATCTTTACAAAGTGTCACGCAGCACGGTCTGTGTTGAATATGAGAGTTTCTAAAAAGTTAACTATTTCCATTGCGGAGAACCACTTGGTACTTACCTGGTCATCCACATATCTTTACAAAGTGTCACGCAGCAGGGTCTGTGTTGAATATGAGAGTTTCTAAAAAGTTAACTATTTCCATTGCGGAGAACCACTTGGTACTTACCTGGTCATCCACATATCTTTACAAAGTGTCACGCAGCAGGGTCTGTGTTGAATATGAGAGTTTCTAAAAAGTTAACTATTTCCATTGCGGAGAACCACTTGGTACTTACCTGGTCATCCACATATCTTCACAAATTGTCACGTAGGAACGTCCGTGCTGAACATGGGAGTGAATACAGTTACAAGGTTTAAAGTGAATAATACGTCAATTCACCACTAGGTCTCTCAGAGATCGAAAAAAATTATGCAAATAAGTTGTCATATTATCTATACATCGTTAATCTTTGTCTACTATTTACGTAGTGCCATTGCAGTACGTCTGCTTTTGGTAGATGTCGCTAAATTTAAACAAAGTCTAAATCGTCAATGTTACTGATCATTGTAGGAGCCTTAAAGCGTTTTAAATGCTAACTTCCAAATTAAAATTATTAATTAAAAAAAATTATAATTTTAATTAAAAAAGAAAATAATGTTTTATGCCTTAAAATTGCAATTAACAATTTAATTAAAATTCTCTTATATTGTCGTAGTTTCATTAATTTTCGCTTATTTGCTTTCTGGTCCCATTCCAAATTTTCCCACCTCTGTACCTCCAATTACAGGATTATCGTTGTCACAAGTAGTTGAAAGGTTCTGGAAAATAGAAGAGTTTCCTAATATCATCAACTCTTATCGATGTCTAATGGGAGATATAGAGTGTGAGGAATTTTACCATTAGAAATTCGAATTTTCCGGAAATGATTTCTCAATCTAGAGATGCGTTTCCGAAATTATCCAAGTTATGGGGAATGTATAGAGTTAAACCACACCTCGCCTTCCCATGTCAACCTTGTTTTAGTAGAGCAGTATTTTATGCCCCACCATTAAGTTTTGAAAGCAAATGACAACACAAAAATCGTAGACGTTTTCGATGGAAGTGCCAAAACTTCCAATGGGGTTGCCCTAAATCAGTGCCTCCATGGTGGTTATAAGCTTTATCGTGATATAACCCACATTCTTCTTAACTTCCGTAGGCATGGAACTGTTTTACTTACAGACATACGCATGATGCTTCTTATGACCTGGATTTGTCCAGATGACCGGTATCAACTAATACTGTGGCGATAATCGCCTTCAGACCCTATTATTACATATAAGCTGATTTCAAATACTTATGGTCTAAGATCTAGACTTTTAATTGCCTTCCGTTCTCTGCAAGAGTTGGCAAATAGACAACGTAACCGTTATCCTAGAGTAGCTGAAATAGAAGAATCTGATGTTTACGTTTATGTTTAAAAGCCGAACTCGAAGGATTAATGGTTATCGGAAGTTATAAGCTCAGTAAGTGATAACAGACGTAATTTTTTAGATGACTTATCAGATGAGCAGCTTCGACGACTTCATTCAATTCAAGATGGCGATAACATTCAGTTTGTAGCTGTTCTTCGAGTCTAATGTAATCCCATGAATAATTATTTTACGTATAAATTTTCTGTAAAATCATGTTGTAGACCTACGAAGTGAAAAGTCTTTTCAATTGTGGCCCGATCTTAGTGAATGGATAGCCCCTGTAGTTTTCAGGGCCAAGCTATTTATTCAACGTCTTTGGTTATCCGGGCTAAACTAGGATGATATCCTAATGCTTGAATTAGAAAAGGAGTAGCTTGCATTTACTAATAATCTCAATAATGTTAATAGAGCTGCTGTTCCACGGCAGTGTATGCCTTTTAATGCAATCTCATTTTCAGTGCATGGTTTCTCTAACGTATCAGAAGCTGGTTATGCTGCTGTGATATATCTTACGAGTACAAAATTCAAAGAAAAATTGCACCGTCCAACACTTAATGGCTTATACCGAGGTTTCTTCTAATTCGAATACGCCTTACAATTTCAAAACTGGAATTGCTAGGAGCAAAATTTGTTCACCATGTTGTCCCCTGTCTACAGAAAACGATAGTGATGAACGTCTTATACACTTGAACATATAGTTAAATCGTTCTTGCATTGATAAATACACCATCACATCACACACATTTGAGGCCAATAGAGTTTTCCAGCTTAATTAACAGAAATTTCTTCTTTGTGAACGTGTTCCAGGTGAATTTAATCTAGCCGATAGTGCGTCATGTGGAATTTCAACTTTTGCTCCTTTGGAAAATCAGCAATGGTGGTCACCACAACGGTAAAGAAAAACTCCTGAGTCTTGGCCTAATAATTATTTATTATTTATTTATTTTTAATCTTCCTTTTTTATTTTCTAAAAAAAATCAAGGAGGTCTCGGAACATGGCGTGTCTCTTTGAGTACAGAATATAAATTACATTATGTACTAAAATCATAAATTTTATTGCTACTTTGCTTTGTCTTCCCCGTAGAGCCAAATATGTATAGGTATAGTGTATGTACTACACAACATTTATATCGATATTAATACAGTATGTCTGTGTTAACTGTGTTCGTTAGCACTACTCTTTAACCAACTGCCTAATTACTATTAGTCTATAAGTTGTAGTTACGCGTAATTCGAGGTTCACACACCGACTCGTCAGTGAAGTCACAAGGTTCCAGCTGAAAGCTGAAGAGACCTATTTGATGTCACATTTTATCTTTAAATTCTTTTATTAATTTTTTATTTAATTTTTTTTTGTTTCAATATTAATTAACACCATGCATGTTCTGCTTATAAAATAATTTTTAATGCGTAAGCAGTCTTACACCTGCGCATGCATATTCTTTGCCCATTGTATTTTATACCTATTTAAATTTCTTAAATTGTGTGTAAAGTGTGATTATGAACGAAATGGTTATAATAAATAATTTATTACTTTGCAACCTTTCGCTAACTAATTACAATGATGTGTCTTACCTGGATATAGTAGGGGATAACCACGATATAGTATTATTTGCTGATGATACTTCATTAATTTTCAAATTAAAACGACAGTTATTAAATAACGACGAAGTAAATAATGCTATAGCTAAGTTAGTTAATTGGTTTAATGTTAATAATTTGCATTTGAATGGAACTAAAACTGAATGTATGAAATTCGTAACTCCTAATGTTAAACATGTCAATACTAATGTAATTTTAAATGGGGAGGAACTGAGTCTTGTTGATACCACCATTTTTATTGGAACCACACTGGACGTAAAGCTTCAATGGCTCCCCCATATATCAAAACTAGCTAGCAGACTTAGTTCTGCAGCATATGCTGTAAAAAAGATTAGAAATTTTACCAATGTTGAAACAGCTAGAATAGTTTACTTTAGTTATTTCCATAGCATTATGTCGTATGGTATTTTGCTATGGGGACACGCGACTGACACTGAAATTATATTTATTTTACAGAAGAGGGCCATTAGAGCAATACTTATATAATTTAAAACCAAAAGAGTCACTGAGACAAAAATTTAAGGAAAATATTAATTTTAACTAAATAATATTAATTTTAACTCTGGCCTCTCAATATATTTATGAAAATGTAATGTACGTACACAAAAATAAAAGTAGTTTTGAGAAAATAAGTGATATTCATTCCGTAAATACTAGGAACAGACACAAGCTAGTGGTACCAGTTGCTCGACTCCACCGAGTCAGTAATTCATTCTTGGGGCGATGTATACGCTTTTACAACAAAATCCCAGAAAATATACAAAATTTATCATACACAAAGTTCAAAAATGTTATTAAACTAAGTTTGTATAAAAAGGGTTATTATAATATTAAGGAATTTATGGATGATAATGACCCCTGGGAAGGGTGATCGCTACCCAAGCTATTTCTAATTTGTCTTGTGTTGCTAATTGTAAACATGATTGTAAGCTATTATTGAAAAAAAAAATAGCGGGACTATTTTTTTTTTCAATGGGTTTCTTGATTTTTTGTAATTTTTTGTTAGTTAGTAATTAAGTATTTGTTATAATCTACATCGAATAAAAAAGTTTCTGTTTCTATTGAAGAGCACCTCCCGCCCTCTCTCAATGCACTAAACTATAGCATGCATTAACTCCGTCACTACTACTCCAAACACCAATACTCCCGGCACCACTACTTCCAACACCACTATTCCAGGTAAGACACACCATCGACGACAATACTCACGAACAATACAGAGTATTGTCGTCGATGGTGTGTCTTACCTAGAATAGTGGTGCTGGGACTAGTGGTGACGGAGTTAGTGCGTGCAATTGAGGGAGGGCGGGAGGTGCTCTTCAATCCAGTCATTTATTAAATAATTTATTATAATGGATTTCCGCAAAGTAACGCCTGATTTTATCAATTAAATAAATGGTTCTTTCTTTCTTTCTTTCTAATAATTATACAACTTCTATAACTATATATATATATATATATATATATATATATATATATATATATATATATATATATCTTTTTTTTTAAAGTTGGAAAAGGTAAAATCTTTGAGGCTCACTGCTGGTTTTATAGGAATGGAGCGACTAAGTACGATACACTTCTTAGTAAAACAAGTTCAACAAATTCATTCACCACAGAGCTTGATTGTGTATGGTGGAGTTCTCCTATACGATCGGCTATTTCTAAATGGAACCCCTTTTTGGATGACCAATACCAATACCTTATAAGAGTTGGTGGTCGCTTAAAATACTCTGCCTGTCTTATAACGCACGACATCCACTTTTTTACCTAAGTTTGGACATTTAGTAAGATTAGATACTGATATCCCATTACCTTATCACTAGTTCTCATGTTGGAGTAGGTGCCTTTATCCAAGGAGTTTAAGATACAAAAAATGAGGCCGTATTCTACTCTCGATCTTTATGTTCATTGTCAAATGGTCCGAATAACAGGGATTTATTATCCGTATGTAGGGTTGCCAGGTCTTAAAACCGAAAAGCCGGATAGACCAGCGAGCTTAGACGAACATTTTGGTAAAAAGCCCGGACACTCTTAATTTTTTAGTCTTAGTGTAACGACAAAAATTTTTAAAAGTAAAACAATGCTTTTTAATATTTACCATAATATCTTCTTAAATTGAATGAAATAACAATAAAATTGAATAAATCAGTCTTCTTTATTATTAAACATTCAATATTCATTACAATATTAATTTCAATAATTTTAATATTATATATGTAAATACAAGAAAAATGTATAAAAATGGTCAAATTATAAAAGGGGGACAGGCCGGACACCATCTACCTAATTTGGCAGGACACGCAACCGAAAAACCTGCCTGCGTCCGGTTTCATCCGGACGCCTGGCAACGCTATCCTTGTGCATTTCCTAAATATTATTTCCTTTACTTTCATATCTATAATAGTGTATAATAATGATCTATGAGTATATTTACGAAGACAAAAATTGTATCTGATGCAGCAGTACTCAAAAAGGTGTTCTAGCTTGTTATGAAGATTTTGAGCTAAATCCGGGCAACACACATCGGCAATAATCAGAAATCGGTAGAATGAGTAACTTGTATGAACATAAGCCTTGTCTAAGTAGATTTTTTTAACATGTAAGTAATTGGAATGAAGGTAGGCGTGACATGGATAAAGTACGAAGTGTGAATGCAGGACACATAGTAAATGGGGGAAGTCAGAATGTGACAAAAAGCACGTATGGAAATTCTAATAATAATAATAATGCAACCGTCGGAATTTCTCCGCCGCCTGGATAGACTACAGAAAGGCATTCGACTCGGTGCCCCATACATGGCTGAAGAGAGTCCTCCAGCTGTACAAAATTAATTGTACAGTTGTAGACTTCCTCGAGCAGTGTATGGGGCAATGGAGTACGATCCTTTGCTATCTGGGCGAGCGGATGATGGCTGCGGAGAACCACATAAGGATAAGAAGGGGTATCTTCCAGGGCGATTGTCTGAGTCCAATCCGGTTTTGCCTCTCCCTGAACCCTCTCAGTACTTTACTGGAGGGCTCCGGGAGCGGATTTCAGCTTCGGAAAGGAGGTACAAAAGTGACCCACCTTTTCTATATGGATGACCTCAAGTTATTCGCCTCCAGTCGCTCCCATCTTATGGAATTGCTAAACATCACTTGTGAATTTAGCAATTCTATTGGAATGGAGCTGGGAACGGATAAGTGTGCGGTCCTCCATGTTGAAAGGGGAGGGGTTGCTAACTCTGAGGGCATAGACTTATCTATGCCCGTCAACTTAAGGATCCTTTCCGAGGCTGAAACATACCGATACCTGGGTATGTCACAGAACATCGGTATCGATGAGGCTGGTATGAAACAGTCAGTTTGCGACGTGTTTTATGCACGCTTGACCAAAGTGCTTAACAGCCTTTTGTCCGGTGTGAATAAGACACACGCATATAACGGCTGGGTCATGCCTGTCCTCATGTATACCTTTGGCATACTCAGGTGGACTCAGACTGAACTTAACGCCCTAGATAGAAAAGTCCGCACCACCATGACGTCCCACAGGATGCATCATCCGAGATCGTCGGTAATGAGGCTGTACTTGGCGCGAAAGCATGGTGGGCGTGGCTTCTTGAGCGCGCTCACCATGCATAATCGCGAAGTGTGCAGCCTCCGTCATTACTTCCTGGCGAGATCGGATGATCCATTCTATAAGGACGTCATTTCTAGTGATAAAGGACTTACTCCTCTATCCTTAGCCAACGAGCAATGGCAAGACCTGGCAGTGCAGACAATTTCCGACCGGGAGACCGTGTGGAAGGAGAAGGAGCTCCACGTGAGGTTCTACAAGGCTCTACATGAGCCTTTCGTAGACACAGTAGCCTCCCTCCACTGGCTACGCTTTAGTGATCTCTTCGGGGAAACCGAGGGTTTTGTCTGTGCAATACAGGATCAGGTTATTAAGACCAACAACTATCGGAGATACATCCTAAGGGATGGCACCGTGGACATCTGTCGAGCTTGTCGCCATCCCGGTGAGTCACTTAGGCATGTCATCTCCGGTTGTTCGGCGCTTTTCTAACTCTGAGTACTTGCACAGGCACAACCTAGTAGCCAGAATTCTTCACCAGGAGCTCGCTCTGAAATACGGTCTCGTGGATCGGAAATTGCCGTATTACAAGTACTTGCCGGAAGCCGTGCACGAAAATGATCGCGCCAGGCTCTATTGGGACCGGGCCATCATCACAGACAGGACTATTCTTGCGAATAAGCCTGATATTGTGCTGATGGACCGGGCACAGTCAAGGATATTTTTGGTCGACATTACCATTCCGTATGACGAGAACCTCGTGAAAGCCGAAACAGACAAGCAAACAAAATATCTGGACCTGGCTCACGAGGTGACCGACATGTGGGGTGGTCTGCCGACCGAAATTATTCCTGTAGTCGTCTCTGCAAACGGGCTAATCCCAGTCAGCCTCTCGGGTCATCTGAGGCGACTGGGACTACGTGGCGGACCGCTCCGGGCTCAAATGCAGAAGGCGGTGCTCCTCGATACCGCCCGCATCGTCCGCCAGTTTCTTTCCCTTTCCCCCTAACCCTCGGCCGTTTGGTCTCCCCTGCCGAGGGCCTCCATCTGGTTGGGCTTTTATTTATTTATGTTTTTTTATATTTATTTTATGTTATTGATATTTATGTATATTTATCTTTTCATTTTCATTTATAATTATATATTTATAGAACCCAACCAGATGAGAAAACTATATAGATACCCCACAATAATAATATAATAAATAATATTAATAGTAATAATTTTTATTTCCATAATAACTATATAATTAATTTAAACAATGTTTTAATTTCAAATAGACTACAATAATGGGTACCTGAACTACTTGTAATCTGTATCTCGGGTGTATGTGCTAATAGATATACTTACACTTATTTTCTGTTTCTTGGGTATAAAATGAATAACATACGAAGTAATTAAAAAAAATTCGGTAAAATATTTTATCGTTATATTTACTTGTGACATTAATTAACTTAAAATCAATCGGCAACCAGTGCCGTCTTTAGGATCAACGAGGCTATGGGCCAAGGTACTGGCTGGGGCCTATGTAAGGAAAAAAAGTTTTTTAAGCTGTATATAATTACTGTTATTTTAGTGCAAAAATAAATTTTTAAACAAATTTTCTAAATCTTGTTTCTATTTTACCAAGTGTGTGATTTGATATTTTTCTTATTATGTTATAAAATTTAAAATTTGTTGTTGTATGTCGAAAATTTTCAGAATTGTGGGGCCCCTGCCTACCTCGGGGCCTCGGGCCAGGGCCCTGCGGGCCCTGCCTTAAAGACGGCACTGTCGGCAACTTTTCCGTATCATCGTATCACAAATTATGTAACCCTGACCAAATTACATTTTTACAATTTGTTTTGCCAGATCTCAAACAATCCTAAATAATTATGCCGGCACAAGTCCACCATACGGTCACAGCACAGGTAGCTTCTTTTTCGTTTCGGACATGAGGTGATTGTGTTTCTTGGGTTTACAATTGCGAGGAATAGGTTTATAGTGAATCGTAAGCCTTTCCAGAATCTCTTAAATAAAAAACAAGCTTTAAGCCTAGGTTCCTGTTTTGTGTTAAGTAAGTTCATACGATAACTAACACAACACCACATTCAACGTAAGCTGCCACAAACTTTCCAAAATGAAGTCATGCGTTTATTTTGGGTACCTAGTTCACACATCGATTGATATTGTGTATATTCATCATTACCGTATCAGAGGAACTGATTTATTCAATCGAACAAAGCGAAAGTGTTTTTGATAAATATTTAAAATCAGTATTAAAATTGAATTTGAAATTGTACCTCGAACCTATTGCGTGAAGGGAAAAATTCGTATAGGTAAGTCCTATATTTCTTATGGTACAATGAACGTAACGATCCTTAGATCTATAACCAAATGAAGAGAAAAGAGTCTTACATTCCTATTGGCGACATTTGCTCATATTTCATGCTTATTGTCATCATATTTCTTTATTGATTTAACCATATAAAATAATTTTGTGAAAATAAAGCAACTCTTTTCTCGAAAACTGCTACGATATTTATTTTCCTCTCTTTCGTAGTAGTAGTTCTACGCCACGTGAGTGAGCTACATTCAATATTTGTACACATTTCAATATTAATTGTTTGTGTCATTGAATACCTATATCATTCCTTCAATGAATGATATATTCGTCGCAAACAACACAATGTAATACAAAGACACTAAATCAACAAAGAAACATTGCCGGTAACGTCATGAACCGTCCTGGTGAAATACGGTTGTTAGTTGGTTTATTGGATTGCTAGGTACTTGATTAACGTACGTCACTAATATTTTAATTAAATTAAAACTCTATAATGACTAACTGGTAAACGGTGATTAAAATAATCTGGAAAGTATTAAGTACACCCGTGTGATTACAAGTAATTTGCGAGTTGTGTGGTAGGTTTACGCGCTGTCAATAAGAGAAACACACTTCTTCTTTAAATATTTTTCTTTAAAGAAGAAATATTTCTATAAAGAAGAGTTTATTTGTTACGTAAGAGGTGAGTAAAAATGTCGATTAGGATGAAAAATGGATGTATTTTATAATTACGTCGTCCAAAATCGCTGAGCTTGCTTGGTGAGGTCCTTAATCATCGCAGATGTTGTAGGTCGAATTCTCGTAGTCACTTCCCGGAGTGGAGTTCACTTTCGCGTTCCCGAAATAATTAACTGTCCGATCCTCGGCACAAAATTTTATACTCGATAAAATGAATATAGAACTTTCCAGGTCAATCCAGGTCAGGCCACTCTTTCAACCGGCAAATACAAGAACACTCGCAACAACAATACGATAGCAATATCCATAGAAGAAAAGGCTTTTTAGGTGGTAATCTGTGATTCACGTAGACATAAGGTTACTGGATTTTCCCGCAATACGCAACTGGCTGTCTTAAGGGGAAATATAATGTCAAATGGCTTAGCAAGATCCTTCGTTATGCCGAAAATATTGCAGCATTAATTTTGAAATAAATATAAGGTAAAGTTGAGGATTAATGTTAGTGATTATGTTAGATGAAAACACGATTTCGCAAAATTTTCTCGATAGAAAAAAATCCAAAGTTACCTCCAAAATAAACAATAAACCGCTGTTATTCATAAAATACTTTAAATACGATCATGAAACTTTGCATACTAACTGAACTAACTATAAAGCAGTGCTTATGTTATTTACTTTTTTTAAAATACCATTATTTTCACTGTAAAAAGAAATTACCTAAACTATCGGCGTTTTGAGCTTGAATTCTGTCGCCCCGTTAGTATCGCTTAGGCTTTTGAAGGGAGAAGTTGTGTCGCTTACGATCAGAATATACATTACGCAACAGTACGACGTAAAATTAAAATGGGAAATAACCGTGATAAAAATAAGAAGCGGCTGGCTTGGCGTTAAGAAACAGGCATAAATATGATAAACCTAATGAAATAAGTGCCTAACGACCTTTCTACTTACAGTATTAGTGATTACAAACATATCGGTACACAGCTTACGACGCGCGGGGAAGTGGGGGCGAAATTAGAATTTGAGCTGACTTACTCTATCCTCTTAACACTACCTCCTAGATGACCGACAGTCCCGATCATCACTCGTGCTGTGATATCGTGCTAGTCGGTCAACGTGTACCACCTTCGGTTTTCCCCTCCGCCCTTACTTGATGCGGTATGTGTCATTATCAATACTTTTAACCACCTTGAATGGTCCTTCCCATCGAGCTTGTTAGTTACCTCGGCCTCTTACACTTTTTCATGAGAGGATAATGCAACCATACACGAGTTCCCCCATTAAATCGTTAAGTGTTTGCCCTCCGATCAAATCTCAATCGTAATCATAACCTTTATTGCAATCAAATATTATAATATATATTTTAAATATATAATTTAATATTTATTTATATAATTATAATAGATAAACAAATATTATATTACTTTATTTAATTAGGTATACAATATTAGATAAATGATTTAATAATATTCTATAAATTTAATTCAATTAATAATCACATTTAATTCAATGTCAAGTAAAAATAAGAACAATAATTATAATAATCATAATAATTAAAAAAGAAACAAGGAAATTATTTATAAGGACATATAAGATAACTGTGTACACAATAGGTATTGCGCAAGGCTACCCTATATGTCAAACAAAAATTCCTAAATAAAAAACAAAAAAAACATTTAAATCATAGAATCATTTTTCGACTAAATCCTATACCTTTAATTCAATTCTTGTACTTATATATATATATATATATATATATATATATATATATATATATATATACTTATATATATATATATATATATATATATATATATATATATATATATATATAATCGGAATCTCGGAAACGGCTCCAACGATTTTCGTAAAATTTTGTGTCCAGGGAGTTTCGGGGGCAATAAATCGATCTAGCTAGAATTTATTTTTAGAAAATGTTTTTTTGTCCGTGTTTTCAGGCAATGAAAAACTGCTACAATATAAGAAGGTAAATTTTGACACTGTGTCAGTGGTCGTAATAGTTCAAGTGGATAGCGAGCGGTCGCAAAATCGTAATGCCTTGGTTCGCGTCCCGTCTTCGGTCCGACTTTTTTTACTTTTTTTTTTCAAGTTCCCTTCTTTAGTGAGAAAATCTATTATTTCCTTTCTAAATCTATTATTAATTATTACTTTTTTAATATTTTATAAAAATACAAAAATTTTAATTGAAATAAAGCTCGGTCATCCGGGTACTGTGACTTTAATTTTGATAAAAATAATGTAGTATCCGTTAGATTTTTAATGTCATTTGATTCATTATTTTACTGTTTATCAGTAGTGCCTAGAGCTATGTAACGCCACAGTATAACTTATTTATATACTGTGGTAACACGAGTGTAGATTTCGGCAATAGTAGCCTATTCTCATTTGGTCTAATTGAGTACTTGTAATTAGTTTCACTTAGTGAATAGTTCCGGGTGGTTTTTTTACACATTTTCATGTTTTTAAAGGTGTTTAGTTGACCCCGGATCCCAAAGCGACTATATTACGAAGGATTGTTGTAAACGCTTATTTCTTTCCGTTTCGAATAAAAATCGTTTTACCGAAGTACTCGGGATTGGTGGTGTGTCCCAAAAGATTTTAGGAGTCACTTCACTGCAGTTCACGTCTCGTTTTAATGATAACAAATTTTATCATATTGAACCATTAGTTGTTCCGATCATCACGGGTCAGTTGCCAGATTCGATAGTAGATGTTTCAAAAATTCGCTAATTAGATAAAATACGCTTAGCAGATGATCAGTTTTATCAACCTGGGTCTATAGATATTTTATTGGGGGTTAATACCTACATAAAACTTTTGTCGCCTGAAAACTTAATTCATTCGCAATGGCCTAGTGCCATAGAAACATCAATCGGATATATTATTATGGGTGATGCTGAAGTCGCTATATCACATCATTCCCCGCGTTCATTTGTTTCCTGTTCTTATGATACAAATTTAAATCAAAATTGTCTTAATGATATAATGGAAAAATTTTGGAAAATTGAAGAACTTCCGCAAAAAATATATTTGAGCCGTGATGAGCAGGAATGTGAAGACATTTATACTTCTACTACTTACCGCCAAAACGACGGACGGTATGTGGTCGCCCTGCCATTTAAGAAAAGGCCCGACATATTGGGTGACTCTTTAATGAATGCAAAAAAACGCCTCTTACTTTTGGAAAAACGCTTTAACAAATATCCCTATCTTCGCGATCAATACAATGTTGTTATACGGGAATACATTAATAAGGGTATTTTATCCGCTGTTTCTGATAATGATTGTATACAGCCTTCTTTTTATTTGCCGCATCACCCTGTCGTACGGAATGATAAAAGTACAACGAAGTTGCGCATCGTTTTAGACGCTAGTGCTAAGTCGGATAACGATATTTCTTTGAATGACATTTTGCACACCGGGCAAAATTTACAAACAGACATTTTTAATATTTTATTAAACGTTAGAGTTTATCGCATCGCTTTCTTTGCAGATGTTAGGCAAATGTACTTGTGTATCGAAGTCCAAAAATCCCATCGCGCTTTTCAACGCATTTTATATCGGTTTTCTACAGAAGAAACTATACGAACATATGAATTTAATCGCGTCACATTCGGATTACGCTCTTCCCCTTTCCTCGCACTTCGCACTTTACGCCAGTTAGCCGCTGACGAAAGGGAATCCTATCCCCTTGCTGCTTCTGTAGTGGAAAGGGATATTTATATGGATGACCTCGTTTTCTCCGCGCCTTGCGTCAACAACGCAGTCAACACCGCCACTCAACTTATCCAAATGTTTCGCCGAGGTGGATTCGATTTGGTTAAGTGGACAAGTAACTGCAAGGAGCTTTTACAACATATACCAGCATCACATCGTCAACAAGACTCGGTATCATTTGATGATAATGACATTTTAAAAATTTTAGGCCTTCGTTAGTATCCCACTACCGATAAGTTTTCCTTTCTTGTTTCGCCGCCACCGGTCACTTGTACCAAACGCGCTATCCTCTCCGCAACCGCTCGCTTGTACGATGTTTTAGGACTTGTCGGTCCAGTAATACTTTACGCCAAATTATTAATTAAAGCCTTGTGGGTTCTTAAACTCAACTGGGATGAGACTCCACACACTAATATTGTCAATACATGGCAGCGATATATATCAGAGTTACCTTTAATCTCACATTTACTGATTCCACGTCATATCGGCGTAAATGAAAAATCCCATGTGTCGCTACTAGCCTTCGCCGACGCTAGTGAAAAAGCTTACGGGTGTGTCATCTATTCGCATGTTGTTAACGGAAATAATCCTCCAATTATAACGCTCCTATGTTCTAAATCTCGGGTGTTCCCATTAAAGGTTATAACTTTAGCCAGGCTTGAGTTGTGTGTTGTTGTAGTACGCACCGTTTACGATTCGTTGTCATTGAGGCATCCGATCGACAACATTTATGCGTTTTCAGATTCGGAAGTCGCGCTCTGTTGGGCGTGTTCTTCACCGCATAAGTTCAACACCTTTGTTGCTAACCGTATTTCGCAAATACAGTCCTATTTACTACCGGATAACTTTTACCACATCGCCAGCTCGGAAAATCCTGCAGATCATATTTCGCGTGGACTGTTACCCTCACAAATTTTAAATTGTGACCTTTGGTTACATGGGCCTTCGTGGGTTTCCTTGCCGTGTAAAGAATGGCCTGTACAAATGTTCGCATCAACTCATATCACCACTCATTTACCAGAAGAAAAGACTGTGTCGCTTGGAGTCAGTGACATGGAAGAAAACCCATTTATCTCGTTAAGCTTAAAATTTTCTAATTGGAATAAGTATTTACGATCCGTTGTTTACGTTTTAAGGTTTTTAAACAAATTACCGCGCATAAATAAAATTATAACCGCATCCGACATAGAGATTTCTGAAATCACAGTTATTAAAATTGTGCAAGGCATCGCTTTCGCCGAAGATATAAAAAATATTAAAAAAGGACAACTATGTTCATCAACATTACGAAGGTTATCGCCATTTATCACGGACGATGTACTTCGAGTAGGTGGTCGGTTAGATTATTCGTCTTTATCGGATTCCCAAAAGCATCCAATATTGCTACCAAAAAAGGGGCATATTGTTGATATTATAATTGATTATTATCACTATAAACATTTCCACGCTGGCCCTCAGTAATTACTTGCTGCATTACGGGAGAAATATTGGATATTATCAGCTCGCCGTGTAGTAAGATACCGCATTCATAGGTGTAACATTTGTTTTCGACATAAACCCAAACCTATTTACCCCATGATGTCTGCCTTGCCTGCTTGGCGCCTAGAGCAGTGTAATGCGTTTACACACACAGGTGTGGATTTTTCGGGCCCACTTTATATCACATTGACGCGTAAACGTGGTATACGAAGCCAGAAGGCTTATTTATGTTTATTTATATGCCTCGTTACTAAGGCAGTGCATTTAAAATTAGCGTCTGATCTAAGTTCGGCGGGTTTTTTAGACGCTTTTAAGAGATTTATCTCTCGTAGAGGTCCGTGTCGATTTATATACAGCGATAATGGTACTAATTTTGTCGCCTCGCGTTCATATTTACATGAATTACATGGATTTTTAAAATCAGAAGAATATTATAAGGCACTCAGTCAGGTGCTCACTGATAATCGAAAAATCTAGACGAAAACAAAAGGTACTAGAGATATTTCTTGCACTAGAAAACGAAGAATTAATAAAACATTTTTTAAAAGAATATATAAAGTTTAACTGTAAGTTAAAGTGTAAGTTATACTTACAATTCTTTGAATGTAAAAATCATTCTCAAACACAATGAAGAAAAAAAAGTCATAGTAGTGTGAAAGAAACTATAATAAGAATACGCAGAAACTATTATTGGGAGAATATGGTGTAAGGGGCTCCGCTAAGATCTTGGAGCCCAAACCAACCCCGTCTGCACATGGCGCACCTGCTGGACAACGGAAAAGGCTCTGGCGATGCTTCTGCCCTTCGTCCTAGGGGTTCGGGGGTCAGACGGCAGTCGCCCCGGTAATTGGCACTAAGCCACTCAAAAATGGAAAGTAAAAGAAAGAGATATACGTTTAGGACTAGGGCGTCGCCGCATAACGATACACATGGGGATCGCCTTAACCCAACCCAACCCTTGCGACAAGTATGCGAGGGCTACGGGGCCCCGTGCGAGCCCGGCTAAAGACATTAGCACCAAATATGAAGATTCGCTGGAAGGCCAACAGGAGCCGGAATATTGGGCACGGCTACAAGCTGATCTATACAGGCTCTTCTGGCAGGGAGAATGGTGCGGCAGTGGTGCTCGCCGAGCATTTACACGATAGCGTCTTGGAAGTTAGACGCATATGCGACCGACTTATGGTAGTAAGGTTACTTGTTGAGGGGTGTGACCCACTTAATAAGTGCCTACGCCCCACAGGTCGGCTGCAGCGACGCGGATAAGACGCTGTTTTGCGATCGGTTTGGAGATGTACTACGCGGCATACCGTTTTCCCACGATGTCGTGTTGGGTGGCGACCTGAACGGCCATGTGAGCAGGGTGCAGGGGGAGTATGAACGTGTCCACGGCGGCTATGGTTACGGCCGAAGAAACGCAGAGGGGGAACCATTCTCAGAACCTGCACTGCAGCTGACCTGGCCGTCGTGAACACGTTCTTCAAAAAGAAAACCGCACCTGATTACCTACAGGAGCGGTCGGAACGCCACTCAAATCGACTATCTACTGGCCAGGAGAAGTCATATCAGTCGCGTGGCCAACTATGAGGTCATACCCGGTGAGTGTCTCACTGCCCAATACCGACTTCTTGTCATGGACCTCTGCGTAAAGCCCCGTCGCAGACACGCCGAATGTTGTCGCCGCCAAATCAAGTGGTGGCTGCTGGATCAAACCAGATACTCAGAGTTTGACTCTGCCGCTGGGGATATTAGTCTCGACACAGCAGGCAAGTCCGTCCAAGAGTGCTGGAAAACCATTTAGACAGCAATCATAAAGACGGCTAAGCAACTCCTCGGCGTGGCGAAAAGGGGTCGCAAAATCGACAAGGAAACCTGGTGGTGGGACGCCACAGTCCAGAGTTCATTACGGGAGAAGAAAGCGCTCTTCAAGACGTGGCAAGCGGCCAAATCTCCTGAAGATCGCGCATCTTACAAGACAGCGAAAAGAGCTGTCAAGAAAGTTGTAGCCAGAGCTAGGCGTGACCACTCGCAACCATTATATGCTAAGCTGGACACTCCTGAGGGGCACAAGCTCATATATAAACTGGCGCGCTCTAGGGCGAAAGCAGCGCAAGATATTACTCGCTGCCGCAGCGTCAACGGCCCTAATGGCGAGCTCCTGTACGATGATCGTGCGGAGAGATGGCGCTCTTATTTCCACGTTTTGCTGAATACTCAGCACCGGGAAGTGCACCCTCCCAAACAACTTCCGAACCATGGACTCGTGCCACCGATTACGAAGGTCCTCGCATCTCTTCGTCACATGGATAGTCGGAAAGCTGTCGGACCGGACGAGGTGCCAATTGAAGCGTGGAAAGCGCTGGGGGCTCGTGGTGTGTGCATTCTTACTAACCTTTATAATAGAATCGTGAGCGACCGAATAATGCCCGATCAGTGGCGGCTTAGTATAATAACACCGGTCCACAAGGGTAAAGGGTCCGTTCAGGATTGCGGTAATTACCGCGGTATAAAGGTGACATCACACACCATGAAGCTCTTCGAGCGCATTATTGACACCAGGATCCGACAGGAGTGTACAGTATCGGACTCCCAGTACGGTTTCCAACCAGGACGCGGTACCATGGACCCTATATTCGCCCTAAGGATTCTCATGGAGAAGCATAGGGAAAAGAATATGCCTCTGCATTTTTTATTCCTAGACCTGCAGAAGGCCTTTGACTGTGTTCCTGGGAGATGATCTGGTGGGCGTTGCGGTCGAAGTTGGTACCAGAGACCTACGTGGAAATCGTACGTGATATGTACCGCAACTCCGATTCAATAGTCAGGACCGCTGTTGGTGATACCACCCCCTTCCTCATAACCGTAGGCGTGCATCAGAGCTCCGTCTTAAGTCCCTATCTCTTCAGTGTGATATTAGACGAACTGACAGTCAGCATACAGAAACTACCGCAGCCTTGGCTGCTTATGTCCGCTGATGATATCGCCCTGGTAGATGGGACAAAGGACGGCTCACCAGACGTGTGCACGCATGGAGGGAGGCGCTTGAGAACGGTGTGCTGAAGCTAAATGTGACGAAGACGGAGTATATGGCCTGCAACAGCACAGATCTGACGTCTCTCCGTATAGGCGACGACACCGTCGAGCGCACGGACAACTTCAGGTACCTCGGATCTTTGCTTGATGCGTCCGGAGACATCGATAACCCGACATCAAGGCTCGTATATTAGCGGCCTGGGCGAAATGGCGCGAGGTGACGCGTGTCATTTGTGACCCCAAAATGCCGGTCAAGCTGAAGGGACAGGTCTATAAGACCATCATAAGGCCTGTCCTTACGTACGGCAGTGAAGCGTGGCCGGTGCTGGAGCGACACCGGCAGTTGTTGCATGTCACGGAGATGAACATGCTGCGGTGCATGTGTGGCGTCACGCGGAAAGACCATGTACGGAATACATACATCCGCGGCAGCCTCCATGTCCGTGACATTGCTGACAAGCTCCAGGAAAGTCGCCTCCGCTGGTACGGCCACGTCTTACGACGACCAGCAAGCTACGTGGGAAACAAATGCCTGGACATGACCCTGCCTGGTACCAGGAGTAGAGGACGGCCCTAGAAATGCTGGCTTGATGTCGTACAGGATGACATGCGCGCCAATGGGCTAGTTGCGAGGGAGGCCGAAGACCGGGCAAAGTGGAGGAGGAAGTGTAGGAAAGCGCAAACTGGGTTCTCCCGTGCTGGGCGGGATGAGCAACCGGGATAAACGCTAGGTAGAAGAAGAAGAAGAGAATGCAAGGTACTATGAACTACGAAATAAAACCAACAAAGCCTATACTATAACTCACATCAACTCAGGATGCGCCTTTACGGGAACGTAGAAATATTATTTCACCGTTGTGGATGCTTTTAACAAATAAGGGCAGGCCTAGGAACTACGAGCACTTAACCCTATAGAGATGTAATACAAGGCGACCCGAACCTGTCAACTCGTCAGTGACTAGTCACTGATATATTTCGGAACACTTTTGTCTCCCGCCAGTAGCCACAGAACACTATTACCAGTAGCGACCAAAAACTAGAACCGAAGAGACGGCTTACATTTAAAATATAAATTAAAATCAATTTACGGCATCATGTCTTGTTTCGCCGTTAAATGGTGCGGAAACAACAGTAAAACATGTAGTGTAACAACAAACAATGTTACTTTTCATCGATAAGTACATTTCTTTATTTTACCAAAATATTTTCAACATTTTTATTACGCAACGAGGGTCAAGTTAAACTGGACGCTTCCGCCACGCGTCAATCCCCGTCCTTTTTACATTTACTGCAAACATGTATGTCTATCTCTCCTTATTATAATTAGCCTCGTGACGCTAATGACTAGTGCAGTGCTGTATATTTATTTCGAATTGTCAATAATTATCTACAAAATGATTATTGTATTTCGATATAGTTGTTTTGGATATATATATATATATATATATATATATATATATATATATATATATATATATAGTATAGATTATTATTTACTACTCCTTGTAACACTTTATAATATTAATTATAATTATTCTTTTCCTGTATGACCTTTGGATAAGCACGATCACAGTATTATTTTATTTAAACTGTATGATTTTTTCCCTATAGGTTTCCAAAAGATGGTAATATGAAAAACAAATGGATAAACGTTACAAAAAGAGAAAATTGGTTTCCATCAAAATATAGCATCATGTGCTCAAAACATTTTACTGAGAATTGTTTTTTGATGAAAAACAGGAAGCGGCGACTAAAGAGAATTGCGTACTGCACTACGCTGTTTTTGCCTCTGATGCAATACCTGTATAAAGGCTTTAGTGTCATTAAAATAGAATAAAAAGAGTCTCATATTCTACAAAGATAATGGAGGGTTAATTTATCCCTCTCAAATGGTCGTTAAAATATGTCGGCGTTGCGAGTCAAGTCAAATCAAGAAAGATTTTATTAATAGTTACTCTAAAAGAAAAATCACCACTGAACTGTTGACCCATAAAGCTCTTAGCAGCTTTACAGACGAACAATTATTCCCGGAGTATACACATCATCAATTTTACGCCGAAGAAACCAATCATATTATTGATTTAACGAAAAGTATGAAGAAATATATTGACACAAGAATGACATTTATGCTTAAAAATCAAAAATTGGAAGGAAAATATGCAGTTAGGAGAATATATACAAAATTAATTCATTTTAAAAATCAATAATAGCACTTAATAAAATAAATATAATAAATAATCATGAAAATCTTTTTTATTCTCTTTTCAATCTCTCCGTACTGCCTCGTAGTGCCTCGACCTTGAGCTGAACTATCTTGCGTATCTCCGGGGCCTTTTTTATAGGATAGGGTAACAAACGATTACACAGTGCACATGATGGTAAGTGGTTGCTGTGGCCCATAAACATCTACATCTATCCTCGATTACGAATCTAAATGCAGATGTGTTGTCTGTCATCCATGGGGAATGGAATGCCTCGTTTCCAGTAAAAAGGGTCGCCGGTTCTCTACACTCACCATACGAAACACAGCATAAAGCTATTATTTTATGCTGGTATTCTGTGAGAGCGTGGTCCTTCCCCGGTCGAGCCGACCCATTCGTGGTACAACCATACTACAAATATAACTGCAGCATGGCTCTACCACGTATTAAACATTTTAATTTTTATGTTAAAGTTCAACAAATCACTAAAAGTTTATTTTAAACTCCTTTAATTTAATCTTGAATTTTTAAAGTTTTTTAAAGTTGGCATTTATATTTTACCTGAGTATACTGCTTGAAAATTTAGTACATTTAAAATTGCATTTCTTAGTTGCACAGGAAAATTTAAGTCACAGTCAAAAGCTAGTTACTGATACTGAAAGTATGTAAAATAAAAAAATAAAAAGCGAAAAAATTTATCAACATCGATAGAAAGCATAAATTCATTACAATGCACGCCCTAGCGATCGTGTTCGGAATCTCTTCGGAATAGTTCGGAGTACTTCGCAGCGATCACAGCTCCCCCGCGCCGCAACTAGTTGACAAAATGTTTTTCTTTTAAATTCGCATGTATTACTTCTCTATAGGGTTAAGTGCTCGTAGCCTAGGAAGTTAAAAGTTGAAAAACCACTGAAGTTGCGCGAGTGTCTAAGAAAATACCCTCTGACTCAGGTACTGAATCCAATAACGAACTCATGCGTTAGTTCCTGCTCATGTATAAAATAGAAACTCATATCACACCTCAAAACAAACCTAATTCTAAAGGCTTTGTTGAAATATTTCATTACACTATAATTGAAATATATAGGCTCGTGAAATCTATATACATATAATAAATCCGCAAAAAATTCGTGTCTGTAGTTCTAATATTTTCTGGAAAAAAACAAGTCCAAGGGACTAAATAGAGGGCACTGAATCCAAATTAGTGGTTTTTAGAATTTTTGTCTGTATGTGTATTTAGGATTCACACAAAAACTACTGAACAGATTTCCATGAAATTTTGTGTGTTACCTACACGTTAGCAAAGAATATATACACTACGCGAAAAGAAACGACACTTAAGCATGTGTGCACGTAAAATCTCTTGCGGCTATGTGTGGGTGTCAGGATGTGTGCGGGGGCCTTGAGAGGCGCGCGGGGCGTGGAACGGGCAGTCGCCGACTGCCCTGGCCGAGGGCTAGTAGTAATACCGATATTTGTCAGTATTAGTTAATATGAATATATTCGTCAAGTTTTTATAGCCGTGTATACTAGGTTTATGTGCTTTGATAAATATTAATGTTGTTATTAAATAAATGATATTATAGTATACATATAAGTATTACTGAAAGTGATTTTAAGTGATTAGAATTAAAATAAATTCCACTGCACAAAACAAGGGCCCTTGTTTTGTTAGTTTAATTTTTAATAATGTTTTATGATACCTAAAAATATGTGAACTCATTTTAATGAAAGTCGATATGATCTTAACAAGAATTATGGGGAAATACCATGACAATAAAACTAATATATCGCCAATAATTTTATTATATTACATTAACTGAAATTATTAAAAATACCACTAGAAAGTCAAGAAATTTTAGATATCTATAAAAAGTTTTTGTATTTGTTCATTATTGTATTTATGGATTATTTAATTAGAAATAGAAATGACTTATCTCCTCAACACATAGGGAACAATTTGTTGGCCGCCATGTCCCAGGAAACCTGCATATTTTTGGATTTTCAAAAAAATATGTATGCTACGAATTTTTGCAACTGTTAGAAATAATAATGAAAATTAAAAAATTTATCGAAAAATTCAAAAATATATATATATAAGTAAATTATTTTTAAAGGATAGTAGGTAATACTGATTATTGCGTACTGAAAAACTAAGTGTTGGTTAATTATTTAAGATTATCATTAACTGTCGTACATATTTGGTTTTGTCAGAATTTTTAATATTCCTCATTTAATAAAAGTTGATTTAAACATGAACGTATCTTTCACTACCCAAATACATAAGTTTACATAATATACGAGTATAACATATACCTACTATGTATCTTCTTTGGTACAAGTCTATAATATTCCAATTCGGTTCGATATCAACCCTAGCGTTACACGCTTCGACTCAAGGTCACCGGCGGTTAAGCTCTCACGTACAGGGAGTGTCACCGCTGTGACGTTAGGGACCCGGGGCTACTTATAGAATAATTTTTATCCGATTACGGAACTTCAAAAAAGGAGGGTTAAGTATTTTTCTTCCTTTAGACATTAATTTCTATTTTATACGATTGATTTGTTTTATTAAAATAAATAAAATATTTATAAATAAAGTTCAAAATTAGTTTCAACTGTTGCGAAATAAGTTGAACTACTCCGACTATCTACTATATTATTATTGTATTCACTTTTTCAAGACAGTGCCATCAGTAAAATTCAAAAAGTAGACATTTTCTCCAGTTACTAAAAATAAATAATATAAATAACTTATATTTATATAGTTATTTAATTATTAATAAAACGACTGATATATATATATATATATATATATATATATATATATATATATATATATATATATATATATATATATATATATTGGTCAGAACTTAGAATTTATAATATCATAAATTAGTCGATTATTAAAAGTGAAATGGCGGTATTTCATAAAATTTAACTACAGTGTTTGTTGACTATATCATGATATAATAATAATAATAATAATCTTTATTTCGGACCAAAATTAATCCATAGTAGTGTTAGTAACAATTGACTTATAAACTAGTGTTAGTAAACATTAAAGTATGGACAAACTTTTTCAAAATCGGAGAATTATAGTTCTCCGCTACTGTTTTCAAAATGCTGTTGTGACTGTCTCTCACCCTTCTAAGCAGCGAAGCAGTTTTCTTACGTATTATCGCATGAAAGCCGTCCGTGCGAGCTTGCGCAAACATGCCCAACGCACTACAGTATCGAGGCAGTCCCAACAACATTCTGAAGGCATTATTATATTGAACACGCAGGGCATCCAGCGACCTTTTAGTGTAATTCATCCATAGATTGCTCGTATAAATACTCTGGCAGTATGCCTTAAATAGGGTAATTTTAACTAGGTCCGTATATCGAGCAAATCTACGGGCCAGCATGTTACTCCTGACCGCTAGAGCTCTGCGTTCCCTCTCAATATCTACATTGTCTTTCAGGTCATCGGCAAGAAAATGACCTAGATATTTAAAGGACGTCACTTTTTTAATTTTTGACCCATTCAAGAACAGGTCAGGTTCATCAGTCCTAGGCTTGCCCCTGACCCTAAAGACAATGTACTCACATTTTTTGACATTATGTGCCAAACCATGCGACTCAGCATATGCTTCACACACCTACAGTAACTCTCTTACTGCCCTCACCGACGATCCCAGCAGCACCATGTCATCTGCATAGCTGATGTTGTTAATACTAACCCCACCAACACTGCATCCGACACGCTTGCTGCTGAGCTCGCCTATGAGGGCATCTATTTATAGGTTGAATAATCTGGGAGACGTTAGACCCCCCCTGCCTTACCCCGCATTCCAACCTATACGGTTCACTAAGAGTATCGTCCCATTTCACACGATTTATTTGTTTACTGTACCAATATTTGAGCAGACCACATATCTCTGACGGTACACCCCTGTCCTCTACCTTCCTCCAGATCACGTCATATGAGACGAGATCAAACGCCCTGGAAAGATCAAGGAAACAGGCATATACCGGGGTACCACGATCTACGTAATATCGAACGGTGTGCTTCAGACTTAAAATAGCACTTTCAGTTGATAGTCCTAGTCTAAACCCGAACTGTGTGTCATGCAGTTGAATGTGGTCACTTAAGATGGTATCAAGCACACCGTCCAACATATTTGCTATAATAGTCGATAAGGAAATAGGACGATAGTTACCCTTGTCAGAGATGTTTCCCGTCTTGTTCTTCACAATGGGAACTAATATTGTCTTCATCAGATTTGTAGGTAAGTAAGAGTGACCAATACACATTGTGTAAAACATGGACAGGACTCGCGGCAGGTTAAATCCAGCGTGCTTCAGGTGCTCAATGCTGAGCCCGTCGTGTCCTGGAGACTTACCTCGGCTCATACCTTTTATGATACTGCGTATCTATTTAGCAGAAATATGTACAAGAGGTTCCTCTCCCCCACAAGCGAGAGGGCCTAAGTGGAGATTGTACTTTAAAATGTTCCATGAACATATTAGCGATGTCACTGGGTTCACTAATTCCTTCCACGCTCGTAGCAAGACTAGGCTTAGTGTCCGGCTTACTGCTCGACTTCCAGAAATTTTTAAAGTCCCTATTTGCTCTTTATCTCTCTTTATCCATTTTGATTTGCTCAGCATTTTTCTGACAATATTTGAGTTTACTCTTAATTTTTTTTCGATTTTCACTAATTTCTTCATAAATAGGACCAGATAAGGGACGACCAATGAGTACCCAGGCCTTAAAACTACATCTGACCGCATAGTGAGCGTCTTTTAAACGTTTATATATCTGTCTTTTAAACGATTATATAGCTTGACCAAATTATTGAAAAGAGATTGATTGGCGATACTAACAACTAAACATGACATTGCTATTTCTAGATGTTGTTGTTATATCGTTAAATAATTTCATTACACACTGGCGTAATATTTGATAAAAGCAGAATTATTATACACACTGCACTTTATGCCATTGTCATATTTATAAAATAAACACAATCCTATTAAATACTAAGCTGCACTAAAAGTATCAGGAATGGAATATTTCCACTGTTCCTGTCATATTAAAATCTTTTTAATTGAAAACTCCTTGGTTTTAAAAATCGAATACCATTTATTTATTTAAAAAAAGATTCTCGGTCTTGTCACAAGGTTTTGTCAAACTTGTTTAGTCGTTGAGAAATTTGAATTGACTCGAGATAATTCAAGAGCTTTATTTTGACTTTCGAAGTGGTTTAACACAAAAACAGTGTGTTGACCGGATGATTTCTGCATTTGGTGATGAAACCCCATGCAAAACCACAATTTATCGCTAGTTTGCTAAATTTCAACGTGGACGTGTCAAGCTCAGTGATGATCCCCGTCAAGGTCGTCCAAAAACTGCAGTCGCCCATGAAAACGTTGATGCTATGCATAAGCTGATTGAGGAAGATCGACATGTGACATACCGCGAAATTCAGGCAACTTTAGACAATAGCATGAGTCAAATACAAATAATCTTGCATGAACAATTGGGTGTTAAAAAGTTGTTTTCCCGATGGATACCGCATTCGCTCTGTGAAGAGCAAAAAGCGGCTCGCGTTACTTGGTGCGTCAGAACTCTAGAAAGATTCCACGCAGGATCCTCAAATGCTGTATACAACATCCTATCAGGTGATGAATCCTAGATATATGCGTACGGACCCGAAACAAAAAACCAGTCACGAGTTTGGGTGTTCGAAAATGTTTGGATAAGTTAAAGTCAACAAAAAATGTTCGTTCACGGAGTGTTGCAAAAAAAATGGTGCCCACGTTTGTCTCCAAAACCGACCATGTTACGACCATTCCTCTTGAGGGACAAAGAACGTTTAATGCAGAATGGTAGGCTAGCATTTGTTTGCCATAGGTCGTTTCTGAACTTCGTAAAGAGAACTGCAACCGCCCCATCATCATCCATCACGACAATGCGAAATCTCACACCGCACACAGAACAAAAGAGTTTTGAGAGCAAGAAAACATAGAATTAAGACCATCCGCCGTACAGCCCCGACCTAAGCCCTAATGATTTCTATACTTTCCCTAAAATAAAGAATAAATTGCGTAGACAGAGATTTTCATCACCTGAAGAAGCTGTGGACGCCTACAAAACGGCCATTTTGGAGACCCCAACTTCCGAATGGAATGGTTGCTTCAATGATTGGTTCCATCGTATGGAAAAATGTGTCAAATTTCGCGGAGAATACTTCGAAAAACAACAAATACATTTTTAAATAGTAATGTTGTGTCACTTCCTTGTTTCCCAAAATTTTCAGTGCCGCCCTCGTATGTCATTATTGTTATAGCATCAAAAATTTTCAGACCGGTACAGACTGGACCATGACCCGGGTCAGTGTTGAATGGGCGATACAAATGCAAACTGAAGTGATTTGTAGTACAATTGTGTTTTGTCGTTAGTGTGGTTTTAAGTTTTAATTAGTGTTTTGTAATTAGTTTCCATTTTGGTAATTCACTCGACAGTTTTTAATTGTCTCGAACCCCAAGCTCGTAACAATATATTGTTTCGTTAAAAGTACGTGGGATTTATATATAAATAAACTTATACATCTTGGACTTTATGGAGTGACCTGAAGGTGTACTTCGTTATCTGCTACTGGAAATCCTCGACCAGTAGAACCAAGTGTGCCGAGATTATGCTCGTTATGTTAGTTATGATGAGATCTTACCCCCGGACTTGACGGAGTGATCTGAAGGTATACTTCAGTGAATGCAACTGGAAGTTCTCGAAAAGTAGTAATAGTAATAGGTGTGCTAAGTTTGGGCTCGTTTTGTTAATTATGATGAGACCTTACCTCCGGACAGTGGCGGATTATCCCTAAGGAAAATTAGGCACGTGCCGAGGGGCGCAAGGTTAAAATGGGAGCGCGCAGAAGATTTTTTTTCGATTAAAATCGAACCCACCACCGACCAACACCGTGAAGTGGCAGGTAAGTATACCCACTACCCCACATCTTCTCGTGGTTGTAAGAGGTGACAGAGGGAAACTGAGGGAGAAGATGGGCAGCAGCATTTTTTATTGCCTTTTGGTGATAACAGCAAAAAGCAATAAAAACTGCGGTTGCCATCCTGCTCGCTAAGCGTGGCACTACTATGGCAATATACCCCCATGAGCAACGACACAAATAAACGGCCCCCAGTCCCCGGCGGCCCTGCTGTTCCTGGCTACGGCGGCGACCATGGTAACGGTGCGGCAGGGGTGCTAAGAATCTCCGGTGGAGGTTCGGCTGCCACCTAAAACAACTCGACGTGGCAACATATAACGTACGCACCCTGAGGACTGATTAGAAGATCCTGGAACTAGAAGAAGAGATAGACAAGTTGCACTGGGATATTATAGTATTATCGAAGTTTCGAAGAGAAGGGGAGGACACGGGGTTTTATACGTGGTAGAGCCATGCTGCAGTTACATTAGAAGTACAGTAGTAGCACGAATGGATCGGCTCGACCGGGGAAGGACCACGCTCTCACAGAATACCAGCGTGAAATAGTAGCTTAATGCTGCTGTATTTCGTATGGTGAGTGTAGAGAACCGGAGGCCCTTTTACTGGAGACGAGGCATTCCATCTTAGTCCTCACGGGTGACAACGCATCTGCATTTTGATTCGTAATCGAGGATAGATGTGGATGTCTATGGGCCACAGCAACCACTTACCATCAGGTGGACTGTGTGCTCGTTTGTCACCCTATCCTATAAAAAAAACGGTAATCCTCGAATCCGGCAACTTGTTCTATCACCGGTAGGGTGACCATCTGTCCCAAGAAGGTGTCGGATTTATCGTCCACAAGTCTCGCGTTAACAACGTTGTAAAGATTGGGAGTGGGTCGACGAGGGTTGTGTACCTTACACTCAGAATCACCAAACGGTATTCGCTGAAGGTCATACAGGTTTATGCACTAACTTCGGCAGTGCCTAAAAACTGCGATGAAGTGGACGATATAAATGACAAGCTTGTGGAAACTATCCATGCGGTCGAAGCTAAGTTCTGTAAGACCCGTCGCAGAAGAACACAAAAACTCTCCGATAACCTTCATAATCTCATGGCTGCTAGACGGGAGATGAAGCTGCAGTCTTCAGCAGATTTGACAGCATACAGGCAACTGAACAGATAGATCTGCAAATGCATGAAGCGGGACTTAAGTAACTTTAATACAGCTCGTATTGAAGAAGTGATCGAGCGGAAAGAGGGCTCCAGAGTCTTTGCCAGACATCCGTCGGCCAGAAACAGCCAACCGTCGAAGCTGAAGACCGAATGTGGCATTTCCGGGACACCTGAGATTCTGAGTGAGATTGTGAGGTTCTATGGGCAGATGTACACGTCATCGTTGGAGCCACACGCAAGTGTAAGTAACGGTGTAAGAGCAAGCCTTACTCGCACTATTCCGATGATATCCCTGACGTCAGTCAGAGCGAGATTATTATGGCTCTCCAGCACTTTAAAAAGGGCAAGATCCCGGGCGAGGATGGAACTGCAGGGGGGGTTTCTGAAAGCGCGTCGAAAACGGATATTTGGTTCTACTCCGGAGGCGTAGAGGAGAAATGCGATGTTCTTATTTGCAAAAGACGACAACACTCTTTTAAAGAACTATAAAGCGATTTCTCTTCTTAGCCGCGTCTATGTGCTGTTTTTGAGAGTTACTATGAGTCATCTCGAACGCAGACTCGCTTTGTCTTGCGTATGTGAACTATGAGAAAGTCATTGTTTACATGCTTACCTGTGGAAGACTGCATCTCAATTGTAACTAGAAGGCTGGAAGAAAACAACATGCCCGCAGAATATGCAGTATTACTCAGACACTGCCTTACATCTGGCTACCTATTGTGGAAGGAGGAGTTCTACAAGCAAGTAGATGGTGTGGCGATGGGCTCACCTGTATCTCCCATTGTCGCCGACATATTCATGGAAGACTTTGAGGAGAAAGCCCTGCTTACTTCTCCCATAAATCCAAGATTCTACAAGCGGTACGTAGACGACACTTTCACAATTCTACCTTTAAATAAAGTAACTGCATTTTTAGACCATCTTAACTCTATAAATTCTAAAATTCAGTTCACAATGGAGTTAGAGGCAAACAATTCCTTAGCTTTTCTAGATGTGTTAGTAATTCGGAATCCTGATAACACCTTGAGCCATACTGTGTATAGAAAAAAGACCCATACAGATAGATATTTAAACGGTGATTCTCACCACCATCCTTCACAGTTAGCTACCGTGGGTAAATCTTTGTTTCAGAGAGCACGAGGGATCTGTGACAGTAAACACCTGGCTGCCGAGCTCCAACATGTCAAGCAAGTTTTGCATGACAACAAGCTTCGGGTCCCACGCCTACGTCACAGAGAACGAGTGAAGCCGGCCACAGTCGAGCGTGTACCTGCTGTACTGCCATATGTTAGAGGAGTCACTGACAAGATTGGCTACATCTTGAAGCGCGCTTCCATCAAAACATACTTCAAGCCGCCGAAGAAGATTGGTCAGTTTTTACCATCAGTCAAGTGTAACGTCCCTCTGCAAGATGCAGGAGTGTACAAGCTTGATTGTGAATGTGGTCTCTCCTACATAGGACAAACTAAAAGATCAATTAAAACCCGCGTCAAAGAACATATAGCTGATGTGAAGAATCGACGCTCCGGGAAGTCTGCAGTCTGTGAACATGTACAAGATCGCCCCCGTCACTACATCAGATTTGATAGACCACAAATCCTCGCTAAAGAACACCGATTCCTTCCAAAGATGATTCGCGAGGCTATTGAAATCAAAAAACATCCTAATTTCAATAGAGAAGATGGCTGGGTGCTACCATCTGCTTGGGATCCTATAATAAATAAAATTAAATCCCAACCCAAGCATACAACTGCAAGACTCCATGATACCATAAGCTCATACTGTGTAGATCGGAACAAAAGTTAAAATTTTAATCTATGGTAACCGCGGTTAACTATGACAGCTGGACGTTGAACATCTCAGTCCTTCCCGTGACCATGGGTGCTGTAAAGCTCTCGAAACGTCGGGTAAAAAAGTTAAATATACGCGATAAATTCCGTTAAAACTAGTATTATTTCAATGTGTAGTGTTCGCGTAAATATAAGAAATCATTATGTAAACCAGTACGGACTGGTAATTGCAAATAAAATACGCCGATTAGAAGATCTAAAGACTAAGCGCGCAAGATATCTAACAGCCTTAAATTTCTTGAAGAGATGTCGAGACCATAATCTCATTCCTACGTGTGTCAAAATATCCACCAAAAAGGACATTCGAGGAAGCGCTAAGATCTTAAATCAGGCAAGTAAAAAGTTGTTACGGGCGGTAATCCAACAAAAACGCTCCGATCTATATGACATAAATAAATCCATAGACACATC
The DNA here is from genome assembly GCA_036936625.1 of Parnassius smintheus behrii. Taxonomy (NCBI): domain Eukaryota; kingdom Metazoa; phylum Arthropoda; class Insecta; order Lepidoptera; family Papilionidae; genus Parnassius; species Parnassius smintheus. The sequence goes on along the minus strand of JAUPFT010000003.1, from coordinate 29,255,987 downwards.
ATCCAGTGAATTAAAGAAAGTTCTAACGACGTTTGATTATAATTTTTGCATGGAAACATTAAATAAACGCGAAATTAGTAAATATAACGAATGCAAAAACAAACATATAGAAAAATATCAAAAATTAACGGCCAAATCAAATGTCAAACATCCGAATCAATGCCAGAACCAAAAGCAACCATTGACAAACACAGATCATAGATTAATCGCGTTCTATAATCTGTCAAAACAAACACTGGATGATGCAACAATAAAGGTTTTATCCAAAGGACTAAACTATGCTATAACTCCTAGCAGATTACCGTACGAAGAAATTATCTGTAGTGTCGAGGACTGTTTATTTAAAAACAATATGCGGAAAGAAGATTTGGAGGCGATACGTCAAGACATTTCGTCTATGTTACGTCGATGTTCAGTGCCTAAACCGAATCTTCCCAGAGACGAATTTATAGCGTTAAAGAACCTACGCAATAAACCAGAACTTACGATTCTCCGCGCAGATAAGGGAAACGCCACGGTGGTCATGGATACGTCAGATTATAATTCTAAAATACAAGAACTCTTGTCGGATGTAAGTACTTATAAAAAGGTTAAAAACGACCCAACAAATAGCACACTAAAAACAACTAGTGACCTCATAAAGAAACACTCCGAAAAATTAAATCTGGACGTAAAATGGATAATACCTACGTGCGCCAAATCACCAAAGTTGTATGGGTTACCAAAAATACACAAGCCCAATGCTCCATTACGCCCCATAGTGAGCCAAATCGATTCACCAACTTACAGATTGGCTCAACACTTAGCGAAAATACTCTCACCGCTCAGGGGACATACAAGAGCACACATAAAGGATTCCTACCATTTTGTCAGCGAGATTAAAGACCTACGTCTGGCAGACAATGAAACTATGGTCAGTTTTGATGTGCAGTCATTGTTTACATGCTTACCTGTGGAAGACTGCATCTCAATTGTAACTAGAAGGCTGGAAGAAAACAACATGCCCGCAGAATATGCAGTATTACTCAGACACTGCCTTACATCTGGCTACCTATTGTGGAAGGAGGAGTTCTACAAGCAAGTAGATGGTGTGGCGATGGGCTCACCTGTATCTCCCATTGTCGCCGACATATTCATGGAAGACTTTGAGGAGAAAGCCCTGCTTACTTCTCCCATAAATCCAAGATTCTACAAGCGGTACGTAGACGACACTTTCACAATTCTACCTTTAAATAAAGTAACTGCATTTTTAGACCATCTTAACTCTATAAATTCTAAAATTCAGTTCACAATGGAGTTAGAGGCAAACAATTCCTTAGCTTTTCTAGATGTGTTAGTAATTCGGAATCCTGATAACACCTTGAGCCATACTGTGTATAGAAAAAAGACCCATACAGATAGATATTTAAACGGTGATTCTCACCACCATCCTTCACAGTTAGCTACCGTGGGTAAATCTTTGTTTCAGAGAGCACGAGGGATCTGTGACAGTAAACACCTGGCTGCCGAGCTCCAACATGTCAAGCAAGTTTTGCATGACAACAAGCTTCGGGTCCCACGCCTACGTCACAGAGAACGAGTGAAGCCGGCCACAGTCGAGCGTGTACCTGCTGTACTGCCATATGTTAGAGGAGTCACTGACAAGATTGGCTACATCTTGAAGCGCGCTTCCATCAAAACATACTTCAAGCCGCCGAAGAAGATTGGTCAGTTTTTACCATCAGTCAAGTGTAACGTCCCTCTGCAAGATGCAGGAGTGTACAAGCTTGATTGTGAATGTGGTCTCTCCTACATAGGATAAACTAAAAGATCAATTAAAACCCGCGTCAAAGAACATATAGCTGATGTGAAGAATCGACGCTCCGGGAAGTCTGCAGTCTGTGAACATGTACAAGATCGCCCCCGTCACTACATCAGATTTGATAGACCACAAATCCTCGCTAAAGAACACCGATTCCTTCCAAGGATGATTCGCGAGGCTATTGAAATCAAAAAACATCCTAATTTCAATAGAGAAGATGGCTGGGTGCTACCATCTGCTTGGGATCCTATAATAAATAAAATTAAATCCCAACCCAAGCATACAACTGCAAGACTCCATGATACCATAAGCTCATACTGTGTAGATCGGAACAAAAGTTAAAATTTTAATCTATGGTAACCGCGGTTAACTATGACAGCTGGACGTTGAACATCTCAGTCCTTCCCGTGACCATGGGTGCTGTAAAGCTCTCGAAACGTCGGGTAAAAAAGTTAAATATACGCGATAAATTCCGTTAAAACTAGTATTATTTCAATATGAGAAAGTCTTTGATTCCATCTAAATTTTGGCGTTGTTGCAGTCCTTTCAGCGGTGCCAAGGCGACTGTCGGTATATCGAAGTGCTGAAGAGTGTGTGCAGTAGGGCTACGAAAGCTATCCGTGTACAGAACCGGAGTACGAAACCTATTCAACTGCACAGAAGTGTAAGACAGGGTGACGTAATGTCCCTGAAACTTTTCACCACTGCATTGGAAGACGTTTTCAATCTACTAGACTAAAAAGAATCCCGTATTAACGTCGATGGCGAGTACATCACTCACCTTAAATTTTCCGACAATATGCTCAATGGTTTCAATAGTATCTTATTCATTAGATGAACACGGACAAAACAGAAGTCATATGTAATGTCGCTGTCACACCTGAATGCAACATGCAGGAAGTCGATGGATGTAGGACCGCACTTTGTGGTATTCACTGGGGAAGGCCTATGTTCAGCAGTGGACTTGTGAAGGGCTGTAATGATGTTGATCTGAGATGTACTTTCGATTAATCGGTTTATCAAGGTGACAAACGCTAACACCTCTAAAATAATGTACTAAAGTATTGTGGTCTGTAAAAATCATGCGAAGCCGAACATCAAGAACATACATATTCATATTGCGCGCTAATTCCATTTACCGTAGTTTCGACCCTTTTCAACCGGCGGAATGTCAAAACAAAATGTTTTTTGGATAAAATGTTACGCCTAATAATATAAAAAGGATGAAAGCCTTTACTTTTAAATATAATACTGTCTTTTTTGTTTGTAAGACCAAGATAAAAACTGAAATCCTGATACTTGGTTAAATAAATTGTACACATCATATAGTTATTTTTACTATTGCGTGATTTAAGTATAGTAGTAGTGATGCATAATCATTGCGTGAGTAGTGCAAACTGTTCTTGATTTTTTTAAGCGTTAATTTAAAAATAAATAAAACGAACCTATTGGGAATTGGCTGCTCCGTGGGCGGCCGTCCGAAATAACATAGTTTCTAAGCACTTGTTACAATGTAACCCAAACATCAGGCTCCTACTATTAATTTACTATTGTAAATATACGTTACACAATATTATCGTGAGGTGCAATTGAAAGTAGACGTGCAATACGTTATCGGTGCCGGGCGTCTTGTCATGTAGGTAAACAGCAGAGGATGGAATATACCGCCACAATAGGTTCACTGACTGTGTGGCGAGTGCCAGACGTTGTAAGTCACTGACTCCCGACTATAAATACAATATTCCTTTCAACAGTTGGCACTACTTAATATAGACGGTCTATTTACAAACAATATGTTAATTTATTGACGGATGAAGTCCTTTGTAAGTGTGTCGCCTGGGGACCGTGACGCATAATATTAGTTTTTTGTAATCAACGGTCAGACACTCCGCTGAGTTCACTTCCGATCGTAATTATTTAAATGGGGATATTTGCTTACGCAATGAGCTCCCGTATTTTAATTTTGTGTTATCTTTTTGTAGAAAAAAGTAGGTAAGTCTATTTTCAGTAAACAAAAGTTTATTTTAACTCGTTTTTACAATTCCGAAGATTTTTGTTCATATTGTGTGTTCATATTTCTGATATCGTAATTAAACTCACCATCATTCATCATCATTACAGACCTTCACAAGTCCACTGCTGAACATAGGCCTCCCCCAAGTAATGCCAAAAAGCACGGTCCTGAGCCACCTGCATCCATCGACTTCCTGCATGTCTTACCAGGTCGTCACTCCATCTAGTGGGGGGTTGCCCTACACTACGCCTACCGGTACGAGGCTGCCACTCGAGAACCTTTCTTCCCCATCGGTTATCGGTTCTTCGAGCTATATGGCCGGCCCATTGCCACTTCAGCTTACTAATCCGTTGGGCTATGTCGGTCACTCTGGTATATCCTCATTTCTGAGTCTATCACGCAGAGAAACTCCGAGCATAGCCCTCTCCGTAGCTCGCTGAGCGACCTTGAGCGTCCTCAAACGGCCAGCAGTGAAGGACCACGTCTCTGATCCGAAAGTCATCACTGGCAACACGCACTGGTAGTACGCACATTAGTTTTCAGAGACTGAGGTATACCTGACGAGAAGATGTGTCGTAATTTCCCGAACGCTGCCCAGCCGAGTTGAATCCGTCGATTGACCTCTCGGTCGAAGTTGGACTTACCTAGTTGGACTAATTGTCTCAGGTAAACGTACTCGTCAACAATTTCGAGCATAGTGCTCCCAACAACTACCGGCATAGGTGAGACATGGACATTAAACATGATCTTTGTTTTGTCCATGTTCATCTTAAGACCTATTCGTTGGGAGACACCATTGAGGTCATTGAGTATAGTGCTAAGGTCCTCCAGCGATTCTGCCATAAGGACTATATCGTCGGCAAATCGAAGGTGAGTGATGTACTCGCCATTGATGTTAATACCGTATCCTTTCCAGTCCAGTAGCTTGAAAACGTCTTCCAATGCAGCGGTGAAGAGTTTCGGATATATCACATCACCCTGTCCTACACCTCTCTGCAGTTGGATAGGTTTCGAGCTCTGATTCTGTACTCGGATAGCCATCGTAGCCCTACTGTACAAACACTTCAGCACTCCGATATACCGACAGTCAACTTGGCACCGCTGAAGGGACTGTAGCACCGCCCAAATTTCGACGGAATCAAAGGCTTTCTCATAGTCCACATACGCCAGGCAAAGTGGCAGATTGTACCCTTCGGTCTTCTGTACAATCTGCCGCAGGGTATGTATGTGGTCTATGGTACTGAAGCCTTTTCGGAAACCAGCTTGTTCGGGAGGCTGGAAGTCGTCGAGTCTGCGTGCGAGACGATTCGTAATGACTCTCGAAAACAGCACGTAGACGCGGCTCAGAAGGGAAATCGGTCTGTAGTTCTTCAAGAGAGCGTTGTCGCCTTTCTTAAAGAACAAGACCACCGCACTTTTGCTCCACGCCTCCGTAGTAGTGCCACCATGGAGGACGGAATTGAAGAGCTTCTGAAGGACTTCAAGTACCGGTGTTCCAATCGCTTTCAGAAGCTCCGCTGTAATTCCATCCTCGCCTGGGGCCCTGCCATTTTTAAGGTGCTGGAGAGCCATTCTAATCTCGCTCTTGGATCGTTACTCACACTTGCGTGTGGCTCCAACGATGACGTGTACAGCTGCCCATAGAACATCTCAATCTCACTCAAAATCTCAGGTGTCTCGGAAACGATGCTGCCACACTCAGTCTTCAGCTTTGACAGTTGGCTCTTTCTGGCAGACAGGTCTCTGGCAAAGACTTTCGAGCCCTGGTTCCGCTCGATCGCTTCTTTAATACGAGCAGTATTAAAGTTGCGTAAGTCTCGCCGCATGCATTTGGAGATCTGTCTGTTCAGTTGCCTGTATGCTGTCAAATCTGTTGACGATTGCAGCCTCATCTCCCGTCTAACAGCCATGAGATTAAGAGTGTGATCGGAGAGTTTTTATGTTCTTCTGTGGCGGGTCTTGCAGAACTTAGCTCCGACTGCATGGACAGTTTCCACGAGCTTGTCATTCATATCGTCCACTGCATTGCAATCTTCTAGGCACTGAAAGCGGTTACGTAACTCGAGCTGAAAGGTTTCGGGATTCTGGATCAGAGAACGAGAGGGACGGAGCATTGACTTCATCAGACGAGACCTCTCCAACTTAACGTTTAGGTTCAGTGTGCCTCTAACCATTCCGTGATTGCTGCCGGTTTTCACCCTTGCGATCACTGAGACATCACTGTACAGTTTGCGTCTGGTCGTCATAATGAAGTCAATCTCATTTTTTGTCGAACCGTCGGGGCTCGACCAGGTCCACTTCCTGTGGGGCCGCTTCTGAAAGAAAGAGTTCATCATAAAGAGTTCCTCTTTCTCCATAAAGTCAGCCAGCTGCTGGCCCCTACGGTTCCGTTGCCCTACTCCAAATTTCCCTAACTTCAGCTCACCGCCTTCTCTTGTGCCTAGTTTTGCGTTGAAGTCTCCCATCAACACCGTGTAGTGGGTTTTGGAGGAATGAATGGCTCTAGAAATATCCTCATATATATCCTCCACCTCCTCATCGGGATGTGCCGAGGTTGGTGCGTAGACCTGTATGACCTTCAGCGAATACCGTTTGGTGATTCTGAGTATCAAGTACGCGCCCCTCGTCGACAAACTCCCAATCTTTACAACGTTGTTGACGAGAGACTTGTGGATGATAAATCCGACACATCCTTGGGACAGATGGTCGCCCTCCCGGTGATAGAACAAGTTGCCGGACTCGAGGATTACCGTGTCCTCCCCCTCTCTTCGGACCTCAGATAATCCAATAATATGCCAGCGCAACTTGTCTACCTCCTTTTCCGGCTCCTGTATCTTCTCGTCAGTCCTCAGGGTGCGTGCGTTATACGTTGCCAGGTCGAGTCGTCGTAGGTGGCAACCGAACCTCCACCGGAGATTCTTAGCACCCCCTGCCCCGCCGTTACCATGGTCGCTACCGTAGCCAGGAATAGCGGGGCCGCCGGGGACTGGGGGCCGTTTATTTGCGTCGTTGCTCATGGGGGGATATTTGCCATAGTTGCCACGCTTGGCGAGCGGGTTGGCAACCGCAGTTTTTTATTATGTTATTGTTGTTATTAGGAAGATGTTGCTGCCCATCTCCTTTCTGTGTCCCTCTCTCGCCTCTTAAGACACCCACGGGAAGATATGGGGTAGTGGATATTCTCAACCGCCACTACACGGCATTAAACTCACCATTAGGTTTTAATTAATAGTACAGTGAGTGGCAACGGGTAAGTGAAGTGTAGCACGGACCCCCACTAGATGGAGTGACAATCTGGTAATGCAGAAAGTCGATTGATGCAGGTTGCCTATGCTCAGCAATGCACTAATGAAGGGCTGCAATAATGATGACGATGATGATGATGAGTTCAGTGTCAGTAAAATTTTTACATTATGATACCTAGTAACCTAATGAGGTATACAGAATACATTCATTTCATTTCACAACAGTGCAGTGTACAAATCTATATAATTAATATTAGCCATAGACTTAAAATTGCAATTGTTGAGTTAAACGCAAAAAACCATCATCGATACATTACAAAATGCAATTTTTTTTATTTTATTATTGATTTAAATAACACTAAGATCTTGTATTGTGGAGGCAATTTACAAAAATAAATTGCATAAAGAGAAACATCCAGACCCGGAACAATCATTTGTAGGCCATACAAATACTTGTTCCGTGCGGGATTCGAACTCGCTGCCTTTATCGTCGCAACTCAATGCTACGCCACTGCGCCATGGAGCCGTTAAAACGTCGTAAAATTGCACCCCTGATTTATTTTTCAATAATGGCACAATTAGGTCAAGAAAGTAATGTTATGTAGTACACATTATTTAATGGTGAAACCTTAGAGTAATAACCAATCAAATAAAAGGAGCTCGCTCACCCTGGCTCCTACTTTCTGGAATGTATCATTGGAGTACACTAATCGCCTATAGTTGTTAGGGATTAAGATTTCTCAGAACCTCAACTATGGGCGGTTTAAGCAGCCGCAAGGAAAATATATGTACTTGCAAGGGTGCGGCAGTAGGTACTCCATGGCGTAATTTATATAAATAAAGTCCAAGTTCGGTCGTGCATGGAGAACGGCTGTCACATATGGGCTGGTGCTGCAAAATACCATCTAGTAGCTTTGAAGCTTTGAACTCACTGAAGATACGTGATAAGAGGCTCAATAATACCTTGACGTGGTTGAATTCAATCTTATCAGCCTTGAGCACAGGCACAGAGTAGCCAGCCTCTCGGTATTCTATGGGATGCATTTCGGAGAGGGTGTGCAGGAATTACATGCTTTAATTCCTCCTTCTCCTTTCCACCATCGGATAACTAGACGATCGACGGGTCTTCGCCACTTTGTTATCTATATATATATATATATATATATATATATATATATATATATATATATATATATATATATATATATATATATATATATATATATATATATATACCAGGCGGTCCCATAATGAACTGGCTTGATATAGTTTAACGCGACATGTCGCTACATGTTGTGTTGCATTAAATAGTAAGTTTATCGTGCATTTAATATAAGAAACATGCATCGACATGAAATGCTTAGTCTTAGTTTAACAGGCATTTGAATAACGGGAGTCGCGTATTTTTTCAAAATGTCGAAAACTGAGTATCAACGTGTCATAAAGTTTCTGTTTAAAGAAGGTTTATCCCCTGCCCAAATAAAAGAACGATTGGATGGCGTGTATAAGGAGTCTGCTCCCTCCTATAGCACAGTGAAAAATTGGGTGAAAGAGTTTCGCCTCGGGAGAGGAACCGTCGAAGACTTTGGTCACGACGGTCGACCTGTGGAAGTGGTCACTCCCGAAACGATTGTTCTTATCGAAGAGGAGGTTCTGAGTGACCGCCATTTGAAGATTAGAGAAATTGCAGCAAGGCTTGGGCTCTCTAAGAGTACCGTTCATCGCGCGATCCATGAACATCTTCACATGAAAAAAGTGAGTGCAAGATGGGTACCGAAACTTCTTTCAGCGGTACAGAGACAGGAAAGAGTGCGCTGCGCTTCGGAGTTTTTGGGTCTTTGTGGCGAAAATCCAAAGACTGTGATCGAGCGGCTAGTGACTGGTTATGAAACTATGATCTTGTATTATGATCCACAAAGCAAGCGCGAGTCAATGGAATGGCGTTATAAGGGTGAAAAGCCCCCTAGAAAGGCAAAGGTGCAACAATCGACTAAAAAACTGATGTGCACAATATTTTGGGATTATCAAGGCATTTAGATGGTGGATTTTAAAGAACGTAATACAGTCGTGAACGGCGAATATTATGCTTCTTTAATATATAAATTACGAGACAATATAAAGGAAAAACGAAGAGGCAAGCTGTCTAAAGGTGTCCTGTTGCTCCATGACAACGCCCCTGTTCATACCGCTGGTGTTTCGAAGGATGCAGTTCGTCAATGCGGGTTCACAAAAGTTCAACATCCACCTTACAGTCCAGAAATGGCCCCGTCCGACTATTATATATTTCCAAATTTAAAGCGGGACTTAAGAGGAAGAAAATTTTCAAGCGATGAAGAGTTGCAGTCGGCCGTCTTCAGTCATTTTGAGGATAAAAAATGTGATTATTTTGATAAAGGTTTAGAGATGTTGATTCACAGATGTCAGAAGTGTGTTAGTATTCATGGTGATTATATTGAAAAATAAAATTGGTTTCGTTTCATTTCCTTCATTGGTTCATAGTTAGGCCAATTCATTATGGGACCGCCTACGTATATATATATATATATATATATATATATATATATATATATATATATATATATATATATATATATATATATATATGTAATTCATGTAACAGCGCTACCTACCGAGTTCAACTATAGCTAAGAACCATCCATCATAAAAATTGGTCAAGTTTTTTTATTCTGTGCAAGCAGCTATGCAGCTCTAGAAATATCAGTATGTAAATATATTCACTACTAAGCCTAATCTTCAATGAATAGAAGGATTTGCTTAGCTTTGAACAATTTCACATCTCTTCTAGGCGAAGTACATAGTATGATGATCGCAGATGAGTGTTACGTTTGCGCATTAAAGGTCCACAATCAGTTAGGATGTGCATAGGCGTTTCTTCTGTTTAGGAAGAGAACCTACACATTCTTGAGTTGCTTAGTCCCAGGATGGACATGTGCTTTTTAAGACAGCAATGTCCAGTCACGGTTCTTGTCAGAATATAGCAGTTTATTCTTACCTAGTCTTAGGCTTCTGAAGCGAATTTACGATTATAAGCCCGGATTGAGGTTTTGTAATGTTTTAAGTCTGGTGTATCAAAACAGATTATAAGTGATTTTTTGTGATAAAGAGTTTCCAGGGTCAATCAGGCTAGGCATTTTGAGATTCCACAGAATGGCTCGGGTCCATGATGTCTTTTCTTTGAACCCTCTCGTGCAAGCTTGTCAGTAAGTTCATTGCCTACAATACCTATGTGACCCGGACCCGTCTTAAAACGACCAATTTGTTACATACCAGGGCGTTTACGAGTAGACGGTTCACGCAGTCTCCAACAAGCTTCGAGTTTACTAAGTTAGATCTTAGCGCTAGCAGTGCTGCTTGACTATCAGAGTTCATATAGATAATATGGTTCACGTAGTGTCACTGCAGATTGATTTCCGTACAATGAAGTATGGCGAAAAATTTTGCCTGGAAGATAGCGGTGAAGCTACCCAAATTCATACTAAGTTTGAATTTGGGGCGTTCCCCATACATTTGGAAGCCTACGTCGAGTCGCCCATTTTTGACCTATCGGTATACTATATAAGGCTACCGACCTCACAGATAACCTGTTCATTCAGCCAGTCTTCTTGGGAGGGTAGTTCTACTATATAATTTTTATTAAAAGTTATACTATATCTGAGATCATGCATAAGACCGGTGTTTCCTTAAGTCTGAGTTGAGCATGGATCTTAATTTATAGGAAAGCAAGGTCAGAATGCTCTGGACGTTAATCTTTTACGAACTAGCCCTCACCTCCTTGTCAAAAAGAAACATAAAGATCAAGGGGCGTTAGGCATAGAAGTGCATTAAGATCTAAATAATACTCGTTTTTACGGATTTTATCGCGTACATGTAACTATAAATGTTCACGGGGGGACTGAGATGTTCAACGTCCAGATGTCATGGTTAACAGCGGTTACCATAGATTATAATTTAACTATGACATCTGGACGTTGAACATCTCAGTCCCCCTGTGAACATGGGTGCTATAAAGCGCTCGAAACGTCGGGTATTTATAGTTAAATATACGCGATAAAATCCGTACAAGTATTATTTAAATGTGTAGTGTTCGCGTAAATATAAGAAATCATTAAGTGCATTAAGAGCCGCTCTAGGCGATAAATGCATCACTCCAGTTGCCATTAAATAGGCGGTCCTTTGTAGACTATTTAGTCTGTCCGCAGTTGTCTTTTGGTTGGTCTTGTTACATCAGAAGATGGAGGCATAGGTGTAAATTGGCCTCATTATGCTGTACAGTCATAGGATCATACTGCAACGCAAACCACAGTTGTTCCCAACCATACGACTGCACGTACTTAAGGTGTTACCTCGAAAATTTGGTGGTTTTTCTATTCAACATATTTTTTTAAGTTTTATAGATTATAAATCAAAATTTTGGTCTATGATTTTGACTATATGACCTTGGATTGCATAAAAGGAAAACACGATATCATGTAATTTTCTCGATAGAAAAAAAATGCAAAGTAGGCTCTAATTATTTACATTCCTCCATGACACTAAAATATTCTTACGAATAAGTTCATGGAATTATTTTTAAGGTATAGTAAATAATCATATCTAAGTTATAAACCATAACGAAGTTTTGTTAAAATATATAAAAATGTGCTTTGGCACTTACTTAGTTTTTTTCCGAGCGCTTGCTCGGTATGGCTATCTCATAATTTGAATTATCTCATAATTGAAAATGAAGTCATTGCATCACTTTCATTTTTAATTATAAATTTAATTTTATTTTAAAAAACACTTTCCCGCCATTTTTTTTGATTGTTTTTCTTACTACCAAAATGAGTCAATCTTACCAAATCTAATGATTAAATATGATAAATTCTGAAATTATTTTTATATTTATTTAAAAAAAGGGAAAAATGAGACTCAAGCCGCGAAAAAATGTTTTGACATTTATGAACCTAATGCAGTATCAGTAAGAGTAGCACAAAGTTGGTTCAAGCATTTTCAATCAGAGAATTTTGATGTCAAAGATGTAGCTCGCTCTGGTCGCCCTCATGCGGATAAAGTCGATGCTATTTTTGAAAAAGTGAAGCAAGATAGGCATATTAGTAGTTACGACATAGCCGAAAAATTGAGGTTTGCTCCAACCAAGGCTTAGGTTTATTTCAGTAAGCTCGTGTGGTTCACACGAGCTTACTGAAATAAACCTAATGAGTCGTGTACTTATTTGCGATTCTCTATAGAAATCGAACCACTCTTGAAAGGATTGATCACTGGTGATGAAAAATGGATCACTTACGACGAGAACATGCGAAAAATATCATGGTCAAAGGGTCAAGATCCACAGACTGTAGCGAAACCCGGATTAACACGCAATAAGTTGATACTGTGTGTATGGGGGGATCGGAAGGGTATAGTTTATTACGAGCTTTTACCGCCGGGCAAAACCATCGATTTGGATCTCTTCTGCCAACAACTAATGAGACTCAAACAAGAAATTGAGAAAAAAGGCTGGAATCGATCAATAGAAATGGAGTGATCTTTCATCATGATAACGCCAGACCACAAACAGCTTTGGCCACTTAGCAAAAATTGAGAGAGCGTGGTTGGGAAATGTTAATGCATCCACCATACAGTCCTGATCTTGCACCCTCAGGTTTTCACCTGTTTCTGTCTCTTCAGAATTATTTGGGTAATGTTAGGTTAATATCAAACTATCAAAACTACTTGTTGCATTTTTTGATCGAAAATCGCAATATTTCTAGAGCAACATACAAGATAGCAATAAGTTATCGAACAAAATGGCACATATTTGTTATAATTAAATGTAATTAAACTTTCAAAAAAAATGTAATATTATCTGTAATACTGTGTCACCCTCTCAGGGATTGAATTTTCAAAATTCTTTCTAAGTTGATGCCTATCATAAAAGGCAACTGTTGTTCGAATTTCAGATTTCTAGGTCTTGTGGCTTGAATTGTGCGTCAACAGATGAGTCAGTCACTCATGACATTATTCCTCTTTTACACTTAAGGAAAATCTTGTTTGAGTTGTGTAAGTCGAAGATGTGATCGCTTCGGTCTAGTCATTTCATTCTTATCGCGCGTGTCTACTCGAATTAGAATAATAAGTTTGAGAGCTGCCAGCGTCGCATCTAGCGCCACCGGACAGTTTTGTAGATTAAGAGTAGGTAAGATATAAATATAATTAAAAGCTAACTTGCAATCCCCTGCAACTTGCAACTTATTCGTATGCAGAACATAATTACTAAAACATATCATTTATTGTGTTTGAAACTAAGCAGTTATCTTTTGGATTTATTGTTGATACAAATTTAAACATAGGTGAAATAATCATATGCCAAATTCCAATAGTAAGTATCTTTAGCTGAGATTTTTTGTTATTTTATCTATTCGTTCACCGTTAGTAATAACAGATCAAGCAAAAGGAACGGTCCGTAATTTATTTGCTGTATATAGATTATATATTGAATAGCTCCAGAGTTTAAAGTTTTGGAAGTATTTACTATAAAGAATACTCTAATCAATAAATATCTTCATCAATCAAAAAATATCTTCATTGGAATTACAACTTTTTACAAGTCCGACGCTGAACATAGTCCTCCCTCAAGGAATGCCACATAGCACGGTCCTGAGCCACCTACATTCATCGACTTGCGTCTTTTACCCGATCATCACTCTATCTGTCGAGGGTGGCTCTACAGTCTACACTTCGCTTACCGATACGAAGCTGCCACTCTGAGAATCTTCCCTCCCCATTTGTAGTCGGTTCTTCGAGTTATATGGCTAGCCCATTATTACATTCCGCCTGTGGCATCGCTCTCGAGCGGTCGCATCCAGGTAGTCCGCGCTCTCGTCCTTGTACGGTAGTGCTTTCTCGCTCTCGCGCCTCCGCTGTCCTGCTCGCGCTGTACAGCGGCGACGCATTGGTGAGTTACTTTCGCTAACAGTTCTTGCCCCCCTGTCCTCGGGCGGGGAGGTTTGACTGACCTCCACTTGTTACTGTTATTTTACTGTTATCTTTATTGTTATTTTTACTGTTATACTGTATTGTTGATTTTTGTTATTTTCTGTTACTCTTTATTTTTCTAATACGTCACGTGCTCAAGTGAGCATGTGAGAGCAGGTACTGAGAACAGGGATCCGTCCCAAATCCTTCCGTTCATAGAACTACTGCCTCAAAATGTCTACAATTAGCAATATTAAGGCCCTCCTCACCGCCCTAAACCAAACTCTTGGTCTAAACCAAATTCTTGGCAATTGCCTAAACATCGATGAGACGGTCCTCGCCGCCATCGTTGCCCAAGTTACTCCCCCTGCCCCTCAGGCACTCCAACCGCCGCCCGTAATCGCGTCTTACTTAGACACACGGAACTCCTTTGCCCCCCTAGAAGTGGAGTACGAACGCTCCGAGTCCTCCGCGTCGGTCTCCCGGAAGAGGCCCGCAGCTAATTCAGGCACCGGCTCATCGGAGTCCTGTGACTCCGACGGAACCGGGGAGTCTTCATTCACCACGGTGAATTCCAAGCGCAACGGTAAGCACGCCGCGATAAAACGCACCCCCCCTATCTCAGTGGCCCCCGCCGCCCCTACAACCTCCGCAGCCCCCGCTGCCGCCTCTGCCACCGCAGCCCCCGCCGCTGCCGCGGTCCCACTTATTTCACTAGACATCCCCGCTACGGCCAAGCCAGCCTCTCGATGTGCTCCAGTCCTTGCCAAGAAGCAAGTCCCACCCCCTGTCTTCCTAAGAGACAAGGCAAGATTTACCCAACTATCGAAAACCTGCTACGACGCAGGCATCAAATATGACCACGCCATCAACCTCGGGGAGGCTATTAAAATCATCCCCAACTCGATCGAGGATTTCCGTCAACTCACCAGGCACAGCCGAACGAGTTTCATATCACACGTACGTTCTTCCGGAAGAGCGTAAAGTCAGGGCCGTCATCCGAGGCGTCCCCTTCGAATTCTCTAACGAGGAAATCCTTGAGGACCTTAAGTCCCAAGGTTTCCCCGTAGAAGCCGTGCACAAAATGCACAGTAGAACGGGCAAGAGGTTCAATCTAGCCCTTGTCATCCTAACCAACGTGCCGGAGGCAAAAGCCATCTTCCAGCAGGTACGCACGGTGTGTGACCTGTCGAGAGTGAAGGTTGAGCCCCCACATAGGCGCGGATTTCCAGCGCAGTGCCACCGCTGCCAGCTATATGGCCATGCGGCGGCTAACTGCTCCGCCCCACCCAGGTGCGTTAAGTGCCTTGAACCCCACAACACTAAAGAGTGTCCTCGGCCCAAAGACGCCGAATCCCCACCCGCATGTGTCCTGTGCAAACAAACAGGCCACCCGGCAAACTACAGAGGCTGCCCTTGCGCACCTCATCCTCGCCCCAGTAGACAAGCTAAGTCGTATCAAACCTAAGTGTTTATCGCTTGTATCCTTTAATATTCGCGGTTTGCGAAATAACCTCCCAGAGCTTAAGCTCTTTCTTCGGAATCGTGGTGCCGATTGCCTCCTCCTACAGGAAACTAATCTCAAAACTAAGGACACTAAAGGCCTTTCTATTAAAAACTTCTCTCTTCTTCGTAATGACAGACCCGACCGCCGAGGCGGCGGAACGGCCATCTATTACAAGAAGACACTTCACTGCTCGCCCATTTCTACTTCGCAGCTTACCAACATGGAAGCCACGGTATGCAGGCTAGCTATGACTGAACATCAGTCCATCCTCATAGCCTCCTGTTACATCCCTTCAGGAACCCATCCCCTCAAAAAAGATTTTGAGGCCATTTTATCTTTAGGCAATTCAGTCATTATGTTTGGAGATTTTAACTCCAAGCACACTGAATGGACATGCCGTACTACGTCCCCTAGTGGCAAGATACTGCTCGATATCACGCAGTCTCTTGATATTACCATCCATAGTCCCCTCGATGTTACTCACTTTTCCGATAACACCGATCACGCCCCCGATGTATTAGATTTTGCGTTACTCCAAGGAGTTTCTCTCAACCTCAGAGCAATCGAGACACTAGACGATCTAGGATCCGATCACCGACCGGTCTCCCTCATTATTGGTCATCAGCCACCTCCCCCAACACACACAAAAACCTTCACTAATTGGAACGGATTCAAGGAGTCCCTAGCTAAAGCTCTGGACTCACAGGACTCTACCATCTCCCTACCGTCGGACTTAGACAGTCCCGAAAAAATCGACACCGCGGTTGATTCACTCTCCACCCTTATTAAATCCTCTCTTAAGGAGAACGAAAGGGTCGTCCCGGTTGCTAACAATAGTGGGCTTCTTCTACATATTAGCGATCTATTAAAAGCCAAAATTGCTGCTTTCTGGAGAGCAGCAAAATATCCCACCCCCGAATATAGGCGCACGGCCAATCGTCTTCAACGAGAACTCCGTTTCCGCCTCTCTGAATTTCGAGACCTCGAAAAGAGTAAACTCATGGAGAATATCTCTCCATCTCATACAGCGTACTATCAGATGGCCAGAGCCCT
The DNA here is from genome assembly GCA_036936625.1 of Parnassius smintheus behrii. Taxonomy (NCBI): domain Eukaryota; kingdom Metazoa; phylum Arthropoda; class Insecta; order Lepidoptera; family Papilionidae; genus Parnassius; species Parnassius smintheus. The sequence goes on along the minus strand of JAUPFT010000003.1, from coordinate 29,239,392 downwards.
CCGCATAGACGCTATCACCCACACTCCCTCTCTCTCCCGTCCCGACGGCACGGTTGCCTTCGAGGACGAGGAAAAGGCTGAGTGCTTTGCAGATAGCATTGCCGCTCAATGCTCTCCTAGCTCTCAACCCGTCGACCCCCCACACGTCCAGGCAGTGGAGGATGAGCTCCGCCGCCGGAACTCACCCCCCACAGCCTCCGAACCTATCTCTGTGTCTAATGATGAGATTTCATCCCTCATCAAAGGACTTAAGCCTAAAAAGGCTCCGGGCGCGGATGGCATCTCCAACCAAGCCCTAAAACACTTTCCTGAGCAGGTATTAACCTTTTTATCTATTATCTTCAACGCCTGCTTCAACCTTAGTTACTTTCCCACTACGTGGAAAGAGGCAACTGTGATTGGTATTCCCAAGCCAGGCAAGCCTCTCAACCTCCCCTCCAGTCATCGCCCCATTAGCTTCCTCAAGGCAATGGGCAAGCTCTTCGAAAGAGTCATCCAAACTCGTATGAGGCGCTATCTGTTTCCCACAGACGGTGACCCTCTTATCATTTCCCATCAAATCGGTTTCCGAGCGCAACACTCATGTCCCCAACAAGTTCACCGTATTGTGGAATATATCCTCAGCGGTTTTATCCTCGTCGTCATAAGACCATCGCGGTCTTTTTCGACATATCTAAAGCCTTCGATAGAGTCTGGAATACAGGCCTTATCTACAAGCTGTACAAAATAGGTCTCCCCGATCGTCTAGTACGTCTCGTGGCCTCTTACTTAAAGCATCGTACCTTTCGATTTAGACACGAAGGCACGCTATCTTCACAGCGCCCTATCAAAGCTGGTGTCCCTCAGGGCTCAGTACTTGCTCCTCTGCTGTACATCCTGTTCACCAACGATATTCCCATCCCGTCGAAAGGTGTTCAGCTCTCCCTCTTCGCAGACGACACTGCTATCTACTGCAAAGGTATCTCACTACCTTTCATATGGAACAAGATTCAAAAGTCAGTTGACGACCTAGGAGCTTGGTTCAAAAAATGGCGCATCGATGTTAACCCGGAGAAGAGCTCCGCCGTTCACTTCGATTATAAACGAAGCCGTCTCAAAAACACTCCACCAAAACGTATGCTAGGGACCCCTGTCCCCTGGCATACGACTGCCAAATATTTAGGTGTCACTCTAGACACAAGGCTCACTTTCAGGCCCCATGTCAAAAGAGTAACCCGTCACGCACGTTTTTACCTGAGTAGGCTCAACAGTATGTTGGGCCGACACAGTAAAATGTCCTTTAGAAACAAGCGTACCCTTTATAAGGTCTGTATACGACCAGTCATGTCCTACGCGGGCCCCGTTTTTGCCCACCCCGACCCTAAAATTATTAATGAACTCCAAATAGTTCAAAACCTTTTCTGTCGTCGAGCTGCGAACGCACCTTGGTACGTCCATAATGCCGACCTTCATCGGGACCTAGAGCTCCCCACAATTCAACAATTTCTCAAAAAACTCTCTGAGAACTTCTTCAAAGCCTCAAAGTCGCACTCAAACCTTTTGATTTGTGAGGCAGCTACTTATGCAGCCCCACCCCCCTCTCGCTATCGAGTCCGCAGGCCGAGAAACTCTCACTCGGACCCGCCTAATAAACTACGACCTGAACTGCCTCCTGGCAGCTCAGGCCAACTCTAATTAAATTAAATTATTTATTCATAATTAATTTGCCTTCGTAGGCACTCCCTCAGCGGCTCGTAGCCGCCTGCGTCCTCTTTTCCCAAAAGAGGGTCGCTCACGATAAGGCACAATAAAGCTTATTCAGCCAGTTGCCTGTCCCTAAAGGCGGTGTTTAGAGGGTATCACTTAGGTTCCCCGGTAGGATGTGAGTCCCTCATAACCACGATGGACCGGCTATCGTGGTATGCGTAATGCATTTTCCGCCTCCCTACGTATAGGGTAGCCCTTTAATTGCTTCGGGCGCAAAAAAAACCTATTATTAATTGAGCTTGAGCGAGGAATTCACTAGATGGACATACCTACGGGCTGTTTGGCCTGACATGTCTGACGCAATACACTACATAGACTCATCAGTTTGTTTTAGACCGGAAACGTGATTATTTGTGCGTGCACATTAAGATGACAACGAAACGACAAAAAATTAGATTAGTAGCTCGTGCTGCATTAATACCGTCCGATTATAAGGAAAAGGAAAAAAAAATAGTGCAAAGAATGGTATATAAATAGAAATAAGTTTGGCCATATAAATTTACATAAAAAATTAGGATCGGTCTGGCAGATTAGCCAGTTGAACGTCCACGCGATCTTACTTTGTGTGCGCGGGCACAGACATGCCCGAACGTGAATGTTAACTGCGGGCTGTCTCTGTTCACAGACACAAGAGCGATAGCAACCAGTGCAGATGGCCTTTTCTTAATATTTTACGAACTTTGGAAATTTTTAATTTGCTATGAGTTTTAAAATATTCTGGGAAGAGTTTATACGAATTTATACTCTATATCCATGCGAAGTGTACAGATCTCCTGGTTCATCAAATGCCCGTGGCAAGTCCGACTGGTCTTCGTTAGGCTATGTTGGATAGTTAATTTAAAAACCTACATTTTTAAAGCAGGTGGGAGCAATAAATGAGCACACAGTCCAGCAGATGACGGATTTGGGTGTGACCCATAGAAACCATTATTTACAAACAAAATTTAAATTAACTGTCACCCTTGAGAACTAAGGTGAAATACCTTGTTACCTTTAGAACGGATGGTGATTTTTGTTACTCATCATACGAAAAACATCAATGTTATGCTTTTACTGCTATTTTGTGAAAACATGGACGTGGTTAAACCAATTTATTTCTACAACAGTCATAATACACATGCAGTATGATTCAACCACGTTGAGCAAAGAGAGCGGAACGTTCGTTGTTACGTTATTGCGGTTCTCGATAACCAATACGTTCATCACTAGAAGAACAGTTTTAGTGAAGACGTAATAAATGTCGAAATAGGTTAGAGTGTATAATGATTTTATAGTGTTAAAAGCTTAGAATAATAGGTGTTATTATTGTAAGGTTTAAAGATATTATTAAAGATTTTCTAGTGTATATGTGCATACATATTATATATACAATATATACAATAAAGTATATACTACTACTACTACTACTACTATTTTTTTTTTTTTTTTATAGAAGAGGGGGCAAACGAGCATGCGGCTCACCTGATGTTAAGTGACTACCGCCGCCCATGATCAACCGCAACACCAGGAGAATTGCGGGTGCGTTGCCGGCCCTTTAGAAAGGAGTAAGCTCTTTTCTTGAAGGTCCCCAGGTCGTATCGGTCCGGAAAAATCGCCGATGATAAACTATTCCACAGAGAGGTTGTACGTGGAAGAAAACTCCTTGTGAAACGTACAGTGGTGGACCGCCAAGCATCCAGATGGTGTGGATGGTATCGGGACGTTTGCCGTGTCGTGCGTTCACGAAATTTGGCGGCTGGGATTAATCCGAACAATTCCTCAGAGCACTCCCCGTGATAGATGCGATAAAATACGCAAAGAGATGCAACATCTCTTCGCAACGCCAGTGAATCGAGCCGATCGGAAAGCACTCGGTCGTCGACGATTCGAGCCGCTCTGCGCTGGATGCGGTCAAGTGGAAGGAGCTGGTACTGGGGAGCCCCAGCCCAGAGATGGGAACAGTATTCCATGTGCGGCCGAACCTGCGCCTTGTAAAGTTGCAGGCGGTGTGCCGGCATGAAATACTGTCCCGCTCTGCTGAGATAGTATATACGTAGGTCACTATATACGTAGGTCACTCAATAAGTTTTGAGATGCTCGAAATTCAAAAATGGAACGCACCCGTGTTATATGATTCTAAAAAGTAAATTTATTTAAAAAAAGAACTCCATAAGCCAATTACTCAATACTAAAAAAACTTCTATTACCTTCTTGCAACGCTTCCTGCGCTTTTCATATAAAACGTTGGATCTTAACAGTGAACATTTGCGTGCTATGATCTATTATGTTTTTAAATTTGGTTTAACCGAACAATTAAGTTTACAACGGCTACAACCAGCATTAAGGGACTCAGCTCCATTACGCGCAACAATTTTTAGGTGGTTTGCTGAATTCAAAACGGGTAAAATTAACCTTAAAATGACTAAAGAACCAGGGTCCCGCAAACAGCAGTAAAGGCAGAAAATGTATGGTACTACTGAAATGTTGGTGCAAGAAGACCCACGAATCATATATACGGACATCGAAAAGATTGTAGGCATTATTTCGGGGAGCATTCATACCATCTTACATCAACATCTTGGATTAAGGAAGCTTTGTTGTTGATGGATCCCTCGTTTGCTCCCGAAAGCGAAAAACAGACTCGTGATTTGTATTGGTGCCATAAAATGCGTCCACGTTTTGAAAACGGGGTATCTAGGCATGTTTGAGAAATCGCTACTGGTGACGAGACATGGATCTATCAATATGATCCGCAAAATAAAAGGCAATCATCGGTATGGGTCCACTCAGAAGGACAGCTACCGACAAAAAACAAATAAGAGTGGGCATTTGTTGACGTCAATGCTACAAAATTGTAGGTCAGACAACTCTGAATGGTATACTACAGTTGCATTACCCAAAGCTTTTCAAGCTGTGCGGGATAGAAGACTAAAAACCGGGCTTCGGGGAATCATGCTGCATCACGATAACGCCTCTTCACATACCTGCCTTAGAACGAAAACATTTATTGAGGAATCTGGGGTTGAAACTCTTTTTGTTCTCAAGAGTCAAAAAAATAAATAAAAGGCAAGTTTTTTTCAAGCGCCGAAGAAACCGTGGCTGCCTACGAAGAAGTAATTTCCAACCTGTCAGATCAAGACTGGCTAAAGTGTTTTCAGAGTTGGTTTAGGCGAATGTAACTTTGTGTAAAGCATGATGGAGAATATTTTGAAAAAATGTAAAATAAATATTAATAGTGTCTAGAATACTTTTTGTATATCTCAAAACTTATCGAGTGTTGTACATACATAACATGGCGTTTATATACGCATGTTTTCAAACTTCTTTTATTGTCGTGGGTACGACGGAACGGAGAAGGGTATGCATTTAGGGGAGAGGTTGTTTTTGTGATATAGATACGGATTTCTGTAAACGGTTTCTAATGCATCGGCAATGGTTCTTAAATAGGTATATTGGTGTTAACTATGAGTTTGCTAAATGAGTTTTTTGGAAACAAATTTAGATGCGGTTCCTTTAAGTGAGATTTACTTGCAATTATTCTTAGAAAGATTTGATTCTGACTAACCAGTGTCAAACCACAACGGGTTACTGATACCGTTTGGAAGTGCTCGAGTTTTTGGGACTTATAGCACAGAATAAATAATAGTACTACATACAGAAGTTTTACTCTTTTAATGTTGACTGCTTGCCGACGTTTAATAGCCTACATAATTATTATTAATTAGATAAATCGCGCTCGCAAGCTAAATAAAACTATCACTGCGCGAGAGTGTCCGTATTACTTTGCACATTTTCCTCTTCCTACGTTACGGTGGGCTTTCTGTTGTAATAGAAGGATGTCAATAAAGAGTAACAAAATACATTGCAAAATATTAATTAGGTTACTTAGGTGAAATACCTATTCTGACTATGATCGACAGACCATATTTTCGCACCTAAGTGAGTTCCTTGCAAAGCCATTCGTCGGGAATCACGACGCTTGACTCGGAAGGAAAGGGTAGATAGTGTAAACAACAAATAAACTTTAAATACGATTCCTAACTGAAATGTAATGGTATTCTACTTAGTTAAAATTTTTGTTGGTAAACAAAAGGTTTTGTGTTATTTTAGCCTTAAATATTTTAAGCTAAAATAACAGCTTAAAATATTTTAATACAAAAGGCAAGTATATGTACGTAAGTAGATACTTGGATAGTACAGTAAATTTTCACTAAATTTTGTAAAGTTCGTAGATATTAAATAAATTATTACTTAATTCTTTTTTGCTATAAGTACCTATCTAACAATAAAAATTAAATAAATTCACGTTTCATAACTTCCTACTAAAATCCTTCGGTAATAAAGAATGATATATCTGAAATATTTTGTTGGTTATTTAGCGTCTATCCACGCAACAATTATAGTAGGAAAATTTATTAAATAATGGGTATTATATATAATATTCTTAAATTACATTAAAACTTTTAAACTATTTTATCCTATAATTAAATATACTAAACACTAAACAAAAATTATTTCAACAATATCTACAAAAAGTTATATACGTAAACAGTGTTAAAAAACTTCACCTCGCCTCCAACGCGCTAGCCCGGACTGCGGTATTTCGCCCGGGCGCGTCGCGATTTTAGGTAATTATCTCACGCATGTAGCAAGAGTGATAGAGACCTGACTATAGTGCCTTGTTTTTTTTTAGGATAAGGGTGACAAACGAGCACACAGTCCACCTGATGTTAAGTAGCTGCTGTGGCTCATAGACATCTACATTTCTACCCTCGACTACGAATCAAAATGCAGATGTGAAGTCACCCGTGAGGACTAAGATGGGATGTCTCATTTCCAGTGAAAAGGTTATCCGGTTCTCTACACTCACCATACGAAACAACAGCGTTGAGCTGCTATTTTACGCTGGTATCCTGTTAGAGTGTGGATCCGTTCGTGTAACAACCGTACTATTAATATAGCAGGATGGGTCTATCAGGTTATATTTATGCACTGTACCGGCGCAACTAATATGAGTGAAATTATTACCATTTCTATTTTGACAGCATCTTTATTAATAAACAAAGCAGAAAGGGGCTTTAAAAATGTAGTGGTATATTACTTTTTAAGACATCAAACACGCACAGTAACGTAGAAAATTTTAAATATCAAAAATAAGAGAAATTTTAATTTATGAATAACCCACGTCGGATGTAAACGTTAACGTTAACGAAAAACTCCCGACTAAAAGGAATTAAGGAACGAAAGATAAAATTAATTGCGTATTAAAAGGGGTGGACTTGTCGGGTGGCCTGTCTTTTAAACAATTAATTATGACTTTAATTTAAACAATTAATAATAACCTTATTCACTTCGTGTATGTGTTTGTTGTAACGATAGACACAGCGATAATAATCAAATACAGGTACTACACTAACTCCGTGAGAATCCGTCGGGGCTGCCATTGCGATCTCTGTTCCCAATTAAAATTAAAACGATCACTGTTCCGAATTAAAATTTAAAAGACGAAAGACAATTCACAAATTCATAAAACTGCAAAATGTTTCTTCTTCTTCCTTTTTGGCGGTTACGATGAATTTGCCAATGACATGTAACACGTAAATATTATTTAAAAACCGGCCAACAGCGTGTCGGGCCACGCTCAGTGTAGGGTTCCGTAGTTTCCCGTCCGTCACAATAAGTGTTCCCACTTATGAGTTTTGAAGGTGGGTATCCATTATGTTCGCGCTCCAGCAACGCTCCGCGCTCCTGCAACTGCTCCCGGTAGTGGGTACTGTTGTTTCCATCCAAGTTCAAAATGATTTTCCTAGAAAGTCCTTATAAAGTTCTACTTTTCAGATTTTTTTGATTTTTTTATTTTCTAAACTTATGGTTCAAAAGTTAGAGGGGGGGGGGAATTATTCTAGTAAACCCCTATTCATTTTTAAATACCTTTCCAACAATATATCACACGTTAGGGTTGAAATTAAAAAAAATTACTTCCCACTTTACATATAGCGGGGCTACCCTAATAAAACATTTTTTTCCAATTTTTATTTTACCACTTTGTTGGCGTAATTGATACACATATTGGTACCAAATTTCAGCTTTCTAGTGCTAACGGTCACAGAGATTAAGCGAGGACGGACAGACGGACAGACAGACATGGCGAAACTATAAGGGTTCCCAGTTGACTACGGAACCCTAATAAACACAAACTCAGCATAAAAAAAGGAAATGTATAATACAAAAAAATGACTACGAATATTATGTTATGTGGATTTTGGCCAACTTAATTATATCTATGGAATAACATAAGACAAACAATGTTGTTAAAACGAAATTAATGTGTTTATATATGACAAACAAATTAAAGTTTAATGTTTGTCGGAGTTAATAAAATCAAATTAAATATATACGAGTATATATATATAAGAGGTACTTGTAAAGGTTAGAAATGACTTAAAGTCGTATAGGATGTCAGGGGGCAGACAATTGTAAAGGCATGATGACAATTTGTTCCAATTAAAAATTATATGGTTAGTGTTTCCTCATCTAAACCGCACAGAGAACTATTCGTAGTCCTAAGGTTAGCAATGTGAACTTAGGTACAGACATGACCAATTCTCAACAAAAATAAGCAAATATTAAGGAAAAAACAAAAGGCGGTCTTATTGCTGTATAGCAATCTATTGCAGACATTTCAGAAGAAGAATGAAATAAAAATAAGAAAAAGATTAATGGGCAGAGTACACTAAAATAAGAAAGGACACCAACTTACGCACTAAAAAGGCATGTTGTCTCTAGATAGATCAACTACCATAAATAAAAGAAGGAAGAGAGAGGGGTTAGAGAGACAAATAGTGTTCCTTAACTTGTTTCTTGAACACATGTAAGGATTGAGCACTTTAAATCAAATGGGGCAAGGAGTCCTACAGTCTTACTCCAACAACAGAGAACGATTTATCATAAACTGTAGAGGAGTGCACTGAACATTGAAGTGGAATCTTTTCTTTGGATCGTAGGGAAAAATAATGAGAGAAGCTGAGCAATTTAAAACGTTATTTTACTACTAAATTTAATTAAACGTTTCTTATAAAGTAACTTGAAATAATCGGACAGGGATTGGTTAATGTATCACACTATGAAATCATAATATGTCATAAGATCAAGGGCACAGAAGTTTCAATACCTACTACAGAACAGAAACTTTTGAACACAACACAGCAAAACAGTTCTCATATTGCTAATATTATAAAGTAATGCTAAGAAAGGAGGACTACCACGGAAACTACTATAGGTAACTACTTATGCAAAATTTCTAAACACATTGAGTATTTAAGGCTCTCTTGTAGTATGGTGTAAAAGTATGAAAACGTTACTTCACTCCCCGATATCGTTACGCGAATGAGTATTAAAGAATTTTAGAGAGAGATTCCAATAAAAAAAAAGGTTTTACCAACCTCAAAGATGTCTCTGGCTATTTATTTTCTTTAGAGTTACAACAATTAAAAATAAAATAACTAATGTTATTTTCTTAGCTATAAGAATAAGATATATATATATATATATATATATATATATATATATATATATATATATATATATATATATATATATATATATATATATAAATAAATAATTTGAGATCGAAATAAAACTATTTTATAAAATGTGTTCTCAATATATGATCTAAAAAGTTATAATCATTTTCATTTTAGTTTTACACAAAAAACTCCTTTCTTAAGAAATTTAAAAATATTTCGAAGACATATTTTTTAAATTTCTATTTAAATATATCATATTTTTTAAATTGGCAGTGCGACGGAAACCCTCGGAGAAATGAGAAGAGACCTGTCCAGGAGAGAGACGAATATTGGCTGTAATTTTACGTTTTACTTTTTAGATTTACAGAGGTTTAAAAAAAAGTTACAAAGTACTGCAACGCCTTAAGCTTACGACCTAACATTAGAATAGAGCGACGGCAGTTTATATTTTGAGATAACTTTGTTGCAACTGAGACTGACTTCTAGTGAAGTTTAATTTTGAAATTTATCATAACAGTGTTATATTTTAATAATAATAATGTATTACAATATTGTTGAACAAACATATTTATTTTAATGTAGTCCGTGGAAATGATTGTAAACTAAATACACGTAACACGAAGATTTTAGACTTAATCTAATTTAGGAAATTAAGTCATATCAAACTTACTAGGGATATTAAATACTTGCAATATACATTAAATAAATAAATAAGAAAGTTATAACATTAGCAAATATTATCATCATCAACATCATCATTACAGCCCTTGACAAGTCCACCGCTAAACCTAGGCCTCCCCCAAAGAATGTCACCAAGCACTGTCTTGAGCCACCTGCATTCATCTATTTCCTGCATGTCTTACCAGGTCTTCGCTCCATCTAGTGAGGTTCTGAACTACACTTTGCCTACGAGGCTGCCACTCGAGAATCTTTCTTTCACATCGATTATCGGTTCTTCGAGCAATATGGCTGACAAATTGTCACTTCAGCTTGGTTCTACTGCCGATATCCACATTTTTAAGTCTATCACGCAGAGAAACCCCGAGCATAGCCCCCTCCATAGCTCGCTGAGCGACCTTGAGGTTCCTCAAACGGCCGGCAGTGAAGGACCCCGTCTCAGATCCATAAATCATCCCTGGTAACGCGCACTGGTTATTCAATCTTGTTTTCAGGTCTTAAGGTATACCTGACGAAAAGGTATATCGTAATCTCCCGAACGCTGCCCAGCCGAGTTGAATCCATCGATTGACCTCTTCAAGTTTAGTGCTCTCAACAACTACTGGCATAGGTATGACATGGACGTTACACACGATTTTACGTTGTCCATGTTCATTTTAATATCTATCCATTGGAAGACACTACTAAGGTCATTGAGCATCGTGCTCCTCCATAAATTCTGCCATAACGACTATATCATCGGCAAATCGAAGGTGAGTGATGTATTCGCCATCGATGTTAATACCGATCCTTTCATGTCCAGTAATTTGAAAATGTCTTCCAATGTAGCGGTGAAGAGTTTCGGGGATATAACGTTACACCTTTCTGCAGTTGGATAGGTTTCGTACTCTGGCTCTGTACTCGGATAACTACTGTACATCAATTTCAGATATACCGACAATCAATTTGGCACCACTGAAGGGATTGTAACACCGTCCAAATTACGGAATTAAAGGCTTTCTCATAGAATAGATACGTAAAAAGGCAGTGGCAGATTGTACTCTTCGGTCTTCTTTACAATTTCTCGAGGGGTATTGATGTGGTCTATAGTACTAAAGCCTTTTCGGAAATCGACTTGAAGTTGTTGAGTCTGCGTGCGAACCGATTCGTAATGGCTCTCGAAAACAGTACATAGACCCGGCTCAGAAGGGAAATTGATCTGTAGTTCTTCAAGAGAGCGTTATCGCCTGTCTTGAAGAACAAGGCCACCGCACTCCTGCTCCATGCCTCCGGAGTAGTTCTACCATGAAGTACGGAATAAAAGAGCTTCTGAAGGACTTCGAGTACCGATTTTTCACCCGCTTTCAAAAACTCCGCTGTGATTCTATCCTCGCCCTTGCTGTTTTTAAGGTGCTGGTGAGCTATTTTAATCTCACTCAGACTGACGTCCGGGATATCATTAGAATAGTGTCGAATAAGACTTGCTCTTTTATTGTTACTCATACTTGCGTGTGACTCCAACGAAGATGTGTACAGCTGCCCGTAGAACCTCTCAATCTCACTCAACAGTTGTCCTAGAAATGAGAGTAGCAAGTATGATTGATCAGTAATAAAAAATATCTTCACGGAAAAAAATTGTGCAGGAAAAAATAATATTAATTATGTGCTTTAACCCATATTTGCTCCCTGATTCGAAAACGATCAATACTTCTATATGCCCAGAACTATTTTGGACATCCGATTTTACTAAATTTGGATGTGTTAAGTTTCTAATAATGTTATAATTAGTTTCATGAAGGTTGGAATTAGTTATGTACCTTTTTTAATTGTTCGAAAACGAAACATTGGGCACTTCCCATACATTTACTGTGAGTAAATAAACAACAACATTTTTCTCTGTTTATTTATTTTTAAATGACATGTTCATTAATCTAAAATACTAACGAACAAAAAATTTAAGCAAAATTTATGAGGAACATGTTTAGGAATTTAATTTAGGAATGAAACGCTATAAAACATTATGATGGGTGGATGGAGACGGAGGATGTAAGTTAATCTGACATTTTTGACATGAAGTAATTCCGTCAAGCTTTTGCAATAAGCAAAACCACAGAAATCTAAATAATAAGACAATAGAAATGCCTTCTACTGTCTTTTAATATCGGGAAGCGTGTCGCCAGGTCGTAGCTCTCACACATAGAAAAACAATAAATACACTACAAATATGTCTAGCATTCATACAACAAAGATTAATCCATAAACTATTGCGTTAAGTAATATTTTATAAAAACGCAAAATCTCAGGAGGCGTAGCCACTCGGTCCAATAATTAAAGTGTGCGAAAAACAGAGAATGACATTGCGCGCTCGCTCTCACTTCGGCATAGTGCAGCCCAACGCATGTTTCGATAACTTTCTACGTCTTTGATCTTCCAGGAGTCTCACACCAAGATATAACTAATTAACTGAAATTGTCTCAGTAATAGACACTTTTAGTTTTAGTTTTAGCTTTTAGACGTTTATAATTAGAAAAAAAAAACCGGCCAAGAGCGTGTCGGGCCACGCGCAGTGTAGGGTTCCGTAGTTTCCCGTCCGTCTCAATAAGTGTTCCCACTTATGAGTTTAAAGGTGGGTATCCATTATGTTCGCCCACCAGCAGCGCCCCGCGCTCCTGCAACTGCTCCCGGTAGTGGGTACTGTTGTTTCCATCCAAGTTCAAAATGATTTTCCTAGAAAGTCCTTATAAAGTTCTACTTTTCAGATTTTTTTCATATTTTCTAAACTTATGGTTCAAAAGTTAGAGGGAGGGGGGCACATTGTTTTTTTACTTTTGGAGCGATTATTTCCGAAATTATTGACATTATCAAAAAATTATTCTAGTAAATCCCTATTCATTTTTAAATACCTTTCCAACAATATATCACACGTTAGAGTTGAAATTAAAAAAAAATCACTTCCCACTTTACATATAGGGAGGCTACCCTAATAAGACATTTTTTTCCAATTTTTATTCTACCACTTTGTCGGCGTGATTGATACACATATTGGTACCAAATTTCAGCTTTCTAGTGCTAAGGGTCACATAGATTAAGCGAGGACGGACAGACGGACAGACAGACATGGCGAAACTATAAGGGTTTCTAGTTGACTACGGAACCCTAAAAAAGGGGAAATAATAATAAGTTAAGAATAAATATATCCATTTATCTTTAATAACCAGATCTTTTGGAAACTTGTAATAAAAGCATTATATTAAATAAACAGATGTATAAATAAAATGACAATACAACATTACACGAACAGCAAACGAATAAATATATGTATGGGTGACATATTTATCATTTTTCATTCGTTTTAAATATCTGTAACTAACTTTCTGTTGTTTGCTACTTTTCAGTTTCCCGGCTTCTTACGTATCAAATTAAGACTACTATCCTTACAATATAATTACATATCCTTACAATATAACTGATTAAAAATTTATCAAGTAATTTAGAAGTACAAGCAGATAATCGCCGATAAACGGTTAACGGTATAAAATATTTAGAAAGAAAAAAGTAGAAAGGTGTAAATAAATATTTAACGAAAAATCACGTTTAATTCCCTTTTCGTTAAAACTAGGTAAGCCAAACATAATAAATTATCGATACAAAATAGTTGTGTCACGCAACTGACTCGCGACTCCTGCGGCCATGTCCTGGGAAATTTACGTACGCAACAATTTTGTACTCGTAGACATGAACTAGCTTAGGAATCAATGGATATTGAAATGTGAAAACAATTAAAATTTCGGAGACAATCGTAGAGTAGAGTATTGGAGGTGGATAATTTTATTTAAGTATATTTCATTAAACACAACATTATTTTAAAACACTAAGTACTTATTTATGAAATGTTATCCCTTTATTTAAAATTTTGCAAGTTGTGGAGGAATTTCCGCAGTTGGATATGCTTCAAAACGCCATTTTTACGTCTCTGTGTCCGAAACAGTACTGGTGACCAAAACAAACGCTCCTCGCGCACTTGTGGCCTACGAGTCACATGTGCAGCGACAAGGTCGCGCGCTTTTACGACTTCTACTCATATTTAGATTTCTGTGAGCACAACACAGGCTTGGTGCTCTGCCGATCATGTGCTCAGCATTAAAACTTTCGCACTGAGGAAGGTACAGTCGTAGAAATCTTATTATCACACTTAATTACCATTAGAAGATAATAACCTTAACCGTGTCATATATGGCGGTAGAATGCACTTTCCGAACAAAACGTGGAAGATAATGAACTTTTATTAAAACTTAATTTTTGATTCGTTTTCGAATCACTAGGCAAATAAGAAACCAAATAAAACATAGTTCTGGGCATGTATGGGTTAAATACACTTCATATTCATGTATATTTTTAAACAATATGCTTGAAAAAAAGTAACAAACTATACTTAGCAATTTTTTTATATAAAACTTTTAGATATGTTATGTTATGTTACAGCCTATTCAGCTGCCTAGCCAGCTCATTTATGAGAGGGTTTTAGGACAATGAATTGTCCGCCGCGCTGCCCCAATGCGTGTTGGCGAACTTCACGTGTCTTCGAAATATTTTTTTCTTATTTTTCAGACATGCAGGTTTCCTTACGATGTTTTCATTCACCGCTGAGCACGTGGTAAATCAGCACTTAAAATTGCAATTAAGAATTTCATTAGTGCCGGCGGGGATCGAACCCGGTTTGATCGCGTATTGTTTAATTTACAGCGAGTACTAACCATCTGAGCTACCACGGCTCCCTATAAAACATAGTATATCAATAATATAAGTACCTATATGTTATTTCAATACATTGAATACGACATAATGACAAACAGCCGTCAATCCTAAAGTGGTGACCCGAACCTTCGCGACGAAGGAACATCTGTTATCTAAATAAGCCAGTGCTCTAATTTTGTTCATAACAACTGGTGCAGCAGTAATCTATTTACGGAATAGAAACTAAAATAAATTTGATTGATGTTATAATCTAGAATGTGAGAAGGCCAGATATTGGTATCGGTGTTGGTTTTGTTTCGTTATTAACATGTAATAAACAACAACTCATTAAATGCAACTGAGAGATAGAGATAAAGAACTATTAGTAGTCGCCCTTTGGCTTCCGATGTATCAATTATTCGATGTAAGCATATTTTAAACTATATACCGTAGACACGTCTCTTCAATTTACATCTTTATCTAAAAGTCCCAGACTAAGTAATGTCTAACTATGTATGTGAAGTGATAACATTCAGTTGCATAGAAGCCGATAAATTGCTCAATTAAATATTTTGAAATTGCTGAGTTTTCAAGCGAGCGGAACAGATCGTCTGTGCTTACACGCGCTGCATTTATTGTATATTCAAAGTATGGGGTTTTAAATCCCCTTTATTAATATACTAATGAACTATTACAACTAGTGCCAGTAAGCAAACTTCATGGTTTGCTCTGCACTTGTTTATTAGTTATAGTTCGATACCTAATATTTACGAGTGAAACATTCCGAGGTGCCGGATATCATCATCTTCTTATTATTGGAATACATTGTATATCTAATGATTTCTTATGTTTATGCGAACACTTCACATTGAATGTAAATACTTTTACGGATTTTATCGCGTTTTATTAACTTAATTTATATTTCCAACGTTTTCAACAACCATGGTCACGGGGCGCCTTAAGTGTAGGTAAAATATTCCAATGTCATAGTTAACCATGGCTACCTTTAGCTTAAAATAATTTACTAAAACCTTCAGTTATAAGTAATAATAATACACCTATACGCGATAAAATAAAACTAGTTTAATTCATAGTATATCTAACTCGTTCTGAAGGTGCTGTAAAATCGAAATAATTAAATGAAATCTCGTAGCTTTTGAAAGGTAACGGTATAACATAACCCTGACGAAATTTCATTACAAGCCCATAATGTAGCTTCTAAAATCTAAACAAGGAGTACACTCACATCTGAAAGCGTTTGCCGTACTTAATGCGGTTGACAGGCGAATTTAAAGTAGAATTAAATTACCCATTGATTAAATACAGTACCAACTTAACCCTTTTTAAGGCAGCGGGAATATATTTCCCACCACTAATTTTCACATTATTAGTTAAGCAAATTTTTGGGAAAGATTTTTTCCTATTGGCAACATTTTTATGGATATCCGGTCAACATTTTTCATCTATGGTAATGACACGTCGCCATTTTAGATTTTACACTGTGACGTTTGGAAGACTGAAATCGGGTGTGTTTCGGTACGACTTCTAAAATCTTTATAAATCTTTTATATCTGCGACTCATGAACGGTAAGTTGTTATTATTTCTAAAGCTTATTGTATATTTCATTGATATTCAAGCATATTTTCAATTCTACATTTTGCAGATTTTGTTAGTAGGGGCTTTTTGTGGTGGTAAAAATGTTCCCTTTGCCCGTGGAGCTGACAGTATGTATTGGTTGTTACAGATTTATATTTTGAAAATGAATGAAAAGGCACTGAATGACTTGGAAATAGCTTGTGCATTAGAAGAGATTTTTGGTTTACCTGATGATCCCGATGTGTCAGATGATAATTTGGAATCCGATGAAGAAGATGTGCAGTACGTACTGTACTGTGAAACTTCAAAGAATTTTAGAGAGCCTTGATGAGCCTCATGATGGAATTCTAGCACCCACACCTGATCCACCTGATAGTCTTATTAGTAATATAAGTAATGCGTCTGTTGAAAACCAACCTAGTCCATCACCTCAACCAACCAACAGTGACCGGCTTAGGCGGGCAAGAATAATCCAAAATGCACCCAGTACTTCTGGCACTCAACAGACCTTACGGCGACAACCACAATCACTAGTAGCAAATACTAACTCAGATTCGGAAACAGATGATTCAGACGGCGAAGAGGAAACATGGAAAAAAACTATGTGGACAACTGATCGGCCAAGTCCTAGCGTTTACGATGAAATTCCGATGGAACCGGCAATTATGTTTAGCAGCCGTACTAGACCTGTAACTGTATTTGAAAAATTCTTCACTGATGAAGTCTACGATTTGATAATATATCAAACAAACTTATATGCAGAGCAAAGGAAAGATGAAGGATGGACACAATTAGATAAAAAAGAACTGAAGGCCTTTGTAGGGATTTTTATAATAATGGGATACAATATTCTGCCTTCTATTGACCTTTATTGGTCTTCCGACCCTGGTTTCAGGGTAGATGAAATAGCAGAGACTATGACCGTAAAGCGATTCAAGAAGATATTGCGAAATCTGCACGTGAATGATAATACACAGATACCAGATAAGACAAGCGAGAACTATGACAAACTTTACAAAATACGCCCATTAATGGATCTTATCACTCAGGCATGTCAGAAAAATGCCAAAGACTCCTCATCCCAAAGTATTGATGAATCGATGATTCTCTTCAAAGGCCGGTCTTCCATGAAACAGTATATGCCTCTAAAGCCCATAAAAAGAGGTTACAAGGTATGGTGTCGCTGTGACAGTAAAACTGGGTATCTCTATGAATTCTACATATACACTGGAAAATCAAAAACCGGAACAGAGGAAGGACTAGGATCCAAAGTTGTGAAGATGTTGACTGAAAAGCTGATAAATAAAGCACTGGAGGAATATCATATTATTATTACATTTGACAATTTCTTCTGTGACTACACTCTAATGCAATATCTATATGAAAATGGCATTTATGCTACAGGAACTGTACGAAGACACAGAAAACATCTGCCTGTACTTGTAAAAACGAATCAGAAGCTTGCAAAAGGACAATATAAATGGAGAGTCAAGGGAAATGTATCTTTCTTAGTTTGGCAAGATACCAAAGAGGTTCTCCTATTGAGTAATGCATTCCATCCAAAAGTTGGCAAAACCACTGTCTTACGGACTCAGAAAGACGGCACAAAACAAGAAATCAACTGCCCGTTAGCAATAAAGGAGTATACTAAAAGGATGGGAGGCGTTGATCACTTTGATCAGATAAAAAGTACCTATTCAGTAGGCAGAAGAAGTAGGAGATGGTGGGTCCGAATATTCTTTTTCCTTTTAGATACAAGTATAACAAATGCATACTTGTTATATTGCCAAAATAAGAATGCGACAAAACTAAGCAATCTTGAATTTCGAGTCTCTGTCGCTAGAGGACTGATCAGTGGGTTTTCCAGTAGAAAACGACGATCTGGTAGTTTAGTCAACTATATCTGCAGAAAAAAAATTGCTTCTGAGAATCGCCAAAAGGCAGTGCATGTTGTCGCAGAGGAAGTTCGTTTCACCAACGTTGGAGACCATATGCCCGTTGAATCGCCTTCATATAAACGTTGCAGAATGTGTAGCACAAAAGAAAAAGACAAAAGATCGAAAGTTATATGTGAAAAATGCAAAGTTCCGCTCTGCATAACACCATGTTTTACTGCATTTCATAGGAAAGGCTAGTTAAGGCGTCACGGGCAGCGGGAAAATATTTACCACCGTGTTTTTTTAAATTTTTGAATTTCTTATTTGCATTTTGTGAAAAACCATAATAAAAATAGTCTAAAACCATCAACAGTTTTACTTATCCACCCCTAGATGCTTATGCCTTATAAAGGGTTAAAGCATTATATTCACAGCCTACCTTTTTATTAAAGTTAAAATATAAAATAATATTTTTGGATGATGACTTCGATATTAATATTCTATTCTATTTTGCAGGCCTGTTGGTCTAGTGGTTAGTGACCCTGACTGCTATGCTGGAGGTCGTGGGTTCGATTCCCACCCAGGACAAATGTTTGTGTGATGAGCACGATCATTTGTTCAGTGTCTGGGTGTAATTTATCTATAATATTTATGTATTTAGAAATATATAAGTATGTTTATCAGTTGTCTAGTACCCATAACACAAGCTCTGCTTAGCTTGGGACTAGATGGCGTTGTGTGATAGTTGTGGAATATTATTATTATTATTATTATCATTATTATTATTATTATTAGTAATCTGCAGGAAATACAATCTAATAATAATTTTATCGCTATTATACTAGGTTGATCTACATAAGCGCACATCACCTCATCATCGCCGCCGAATTTTACGCCATGCAGGTGCTTTTTCAGGTGATTAAAAAGGTGAAAATTACTCGAAGCCCGGAGTTTCGGAGAATAAGGTACGTACTCAGCACAAGCAAAGAGAATAAGGTGGATGCTGCATCAACTGAAACCCAGCATTCCGAATGGCAGCAGCATTGACGTCAATGGGTTATCTTTGGGTTGAATTATCGTGATGAAAAAGAATTCCAGCACGAAATTTTTCTCGACATTTATTCTTTAGTCCTTTGCGTAGTTTTTTGAATAATGATGCGTAATAATCTCCGCTTATTGTCTCTCGTTTTGGTTTTTCGTTTCCGAATCAAAATGGTGTACCCATGTTTCATTTACGGTTACGAAACGAACCCAAAATAACCTGGATCTTCTTCAATTATAGCTAAATTTAGCTTTGAATAAAATAAGAAATTTTAATAAGAGCCGTGGTAGCTCAGATGGTTAACGCTGGCTGTAATATAACAGAACGCGAGTAACCCGGGTTCGATCCCCGCCGGCACCAATGAAATTGTTAATTGCAATATTAAGTGCTGATTTACCACGTGCTCGGCGGTGAAGGAAAACATCGTGAGGAAACCTGCATGTCTGAGGAATAGGATAAAAAAATATTTCTAAGACATGTGAAGTTCGCCAACACGCATTGGGGCAGCGCGGCGGACACTTCCCCGCCCTAAAAACCCTCTCATAAATGAGGGGAGGCCTGTGCTCAGCTGTGGGACGTATATAGGCTGTAACTTTACTTTACTTTACTTTTAGCTTTGAAATGTTAACTTTTGCTTTCTGTTGGGCGTCTGTTAACATTTTAGGGACCCAGCGCGCGGCCATCTTTTTGAATTTTAAGGTACGAGTTAAAATAAACTGAATTGTCCCAAACGAAAGCTTTATAATATCAAATAAATAACGAAGTGTCACGCGTCGATCTACCTTAAAAAGTTTTACTTGCCTTCTTCTGGCCTTGGTTACTAGCAAATTTAAGATTCGAAAAAATAGAACGCATTTCTATAACTCATTGATAAGTGTCCTATTCCGAAATTTATTGATTAACCTAGTATTATTATAAAAGATGTTAATTTAAATAAACCGACAGTATTATTTTAAATAAAAAAATGTTATGATTAATTCCTTACCAGAAGTTTTCTACGAATAATATCAGACGTTAACTCGTTTCTGCAATTGTTGAGCGAAAAGCACTAAAGCAGGCAGCAGAGAATTTTAGAATACATCCAATCTTGAAGATGTCTACAATCTTTGGGGCCAGGGTAGATGCGAACAATATAACTGTTTGATTTTGTTTTATTTTATAAGATAAAAAAGTGTATTCTCAACATGACCTAAAAATGGTAAGGAAATAATAGTAATAATGAATGGTGTAATTACAAAATTTGACAAATAATGGAAAGAATAATTCCATTGCTACGAATCTTTATGATTGACTAGACCTTTAACTAGTCAATCATAAAGATTCGTGCCATTCTAGTTAAAAGTCACTGCAACGTAGGATTAACCGTATATATACACTACAGAAACATATAAAACGTACAGTACGTGGAATTGAAGAGAGCATTGGAGTCCCCAAAAGTACTGCACATCTTATGTTAAAAAAATAATTTTCATCCACGTCATGTACGACGAGTACAAAGCTACCTCGAGACTACCCTGAGAGAGTGCGACTTTGTCGAATGATTTTGCGGAAGCCCCGAGGGGATTCGCGATTCTTTGAAATATTTCTATGGTCCGATGAATCGACATTTAAAAAGGATCATTATCATCCAAATTTGATGCGGAAAGACAGATCGCAGTACCAGTTTAAAGTAAACATGTGGACGGTAATTTTGAAAGGTAACGTTATTGGTCCAATCAAGCTGCCGGAGAACTTAAATGCGCAGGGTTATTTAGACTTACCGTACCAAATTACCGAATCAATAACCAGATTTATTGGAAAAAGTGCCACTGAACATTTACGACTGTATGTGGTATCAACTATATGGCTGCCCAGCGCATTATGCTCTCACAGTACGGGAGTTTCTCAATCGTGAATACCCTGATGGGTACTTGGGTACGTACCGAAACTTGGGCGGAATGGTACAATTTCGTGGCCTGCCCGTTCACGCGACTTAAACCACAGAGATTTCTTTTACTGGGGTACGATAAAGGATAAAGTGTACTCTAATATTTAATAAAAATCAGAAATTAGTAAGTGTTATACTATTTTGGAATCCTCACTAAACTTGGTATGTTTGGTAGTACAATCTGTAGTCCGGCCCTTTTAATAAATGATATGGAAATGTTATCCCATCCTCTGGCAGAATCATTGGAGAGGTTGCTTATGATCGAATTGTGATGAAGCAAAAGAATTTATTGAGGTTGGTATTAAAATACATAAAACCTTGTCCCGTGTACCGACGGTAAGTACGTTGTTAAGTACCTGGCTTCAGGTCTTGTTTAATAGTTCATGACAGGGTTGTAGTAGGAATCTTCATTTCAGGTGATAATATTTTTGTCTTCAAAGTATTCTATCGAATTCTGATAGCATGCGCAATCCTAACAACACGACTTTATCCTGATTTATGGTTTTCTACATAGGAATTACCTTTGATGGTACAACACACAAACCTATGGCTAATCCTTGAAGCGTCTTGAAAACTGACTGACTGATCTCTATCTAAAGAACTATAATTATTATATTATGATTGTGCTGGCCGTATGAAGACGCTAAAGGTCGCTCAGCGAGCTATGAAGAAGGCTATACTCGGGGTTTCTCTACGTGATAAACTTAAAAATGAGGATATCCGCAGCAGAACCAGAGTGACCGATAAAGCCCAACGGAGTAGTAAGCTGAAGTGGCAATGGGCCGGTCATATAGCTCTAAGAACCAACAAAGAAAGGGGAAAATAGATACTCCAGTGGCAGCTTCGTACCGGCAGGTAGGCGTAGAGTAGGGCAACCTCCCACTAGATGGTGTGACGACATAGTAAGACATGCAGGGAATGGATGGATGCAGGTGGCTCAGAACCCTGCTTTTTGATCCTTAGGAGAGGTCTAAGTTCAGCAGTGGACTTGTGAAGGGTTGTAATGATGATGATGATAATGATTGTATTATCTAAAGAGCTATATTATCTTGTATGTGGTTATCAAGCAATCATGCAAGTACCTAAGCAATATTTAACACAAAAAAAATATGTACTCAAACTTGTTCTTTTTCGTACTGTAAATAAACAAAATATTTTTAAATAAAATGTTTATTTCTAGTATCTAGATATCGGTATTTTTCACAGTATTTGTGATTCTCATTTTATAATGTGATAACTAATTTCCCTATGCCGTTTACGTTGATTCCGTACATTGTACTTTGAAACTTCGGATGTAATATTAAGGACAAAAACAAATAACCTTGTTCAGTAAGAATAAACATCTGGACATCCTGTTGCGTTACTGGCAAGACTTCCTTTTCAATATCAAAACAATTTAACATAATTTGCGATAAATTTTAACTGTATTCTTTCTGTCTTTTTTAATTTACTTGGGACACTCAATAAATTTTGAGATATACAAAAAGTATTCAAGATACTATTAATATTTATTTTACATCTTTTCAAAATTTGAACTTTGAATTAATAGTTTTTTTTTAATATTGAACAATTTGCTTATGGAGTTCTATTTTTAAATGAATTTGCTTTTTAGAAACATAACACGGCTGCGTTGCATTTTTAAATTTCGAGCATCTCAAAACTTATACCTACGTAATATTGCAGCCTATCACATTGGGACTTATAACTGATGGTGATAATTTACCAATGGGGAAACTATATAATATAATAAACGTAAGAAGTAAGTATAACTTTAGAAGGTAAGAAGTGTCTGCTTCCAAATAACAAATAACAAAAATATTCCTATTTGAAGCATTCCTTTATTTTTTCCTTATTGACCAGCGCATCTAATTGTAAAAACTAAATTTTATCCTAGCCAAAGATCAATCTGTAACAAATAAAAATGACTTTCATCTTTGACTGTACTTAATTTTTGAGAATAGTGCAAACATCATTTTTGAAACTTGCTAACAGAACGTCCTATTCTGACACTACGGTTAAAACACAAACATTTGTAAGGATTCTTAAGAAAATGTGACAATTATTATTTTATAGTATACGGGTGACAAACGGGTACACAGTCCACCTGATGGAAAGTGGATGCTGTAGCTCATAGACATTTAAATTCATCCACGATTGGTTGGCATTATGCAGAATGTGTTGTCGCCCCTGTGGACTAAGACAGAATGCATAGTTTTTAGTAAAAAGGATCCCCGGTTCTCTATACTCACTATAAGAAACGCAGCAGCATTAAACTGTTATTTCACGCTGTTATTGTGTGAGAGCGTGGTCCTTACCCGGTCAACGTAATAACCACGTATAATTATTAGATTAGATTTTGTAGTAGTTATGAAATGTATATCTCAATAAAAAAAACCTATTTTATAAACACAGTCTCTGTCATCTTATTTACAATTCCCTTCACCCCTGAATTTAATTTCAAATAATGTTTTATGAGTGTTATAGGATAACCGATCGGAATATATAAAACTCCAAGAACTTGGTTTTACGACGTACACACCGTGGACGAGTAAACTTTGTTCCAAACGTAATCTCTAAATAGCACGGTACGATGCAATGTTGTAAAATACATATTTATGTGTGCACTTGGCGTCTGCTGTAAGGATCTTTATTTATTCTGCCGTTAGAAATACTACAAATGTGTAATAAACAATGTTTCATGGAGGGAGCTTATGTTGTAATTTTATTACTACGTACCGTACTTTAAAAGAGTTTAGCGTATTGAACCCTACGGTCTGATCTTCTAACAGTATTCCTATTTAATTGCATTAGCTTTTTATTTATGGAGTTGACTGCTTACACGTAATTTATTTGCAACCAGCTTCCTGACTAGAGTCAGCTCTAGCGAGCGAGATTTATCAGTATGATCGAGCGAAGTGTACATATCAGACACTCCGGTTACTCGTCCTAATGTTTTAATGTCCCCCACATTGCATAGAATAATGTCCAATTTGTTTAGGTCTATTTAATCCTATTTAAATTTATATATTCATTTACGACTACATATTTCTTATCTCGTCTTAAAACTTTCGAGTAGTAAAGCAAAAGCAAAATGCACATGCGGTGAAGTTCCTTTAAAAACTTCACCGGACCCAAAGGACCGATTGTATCTACACTAAATGGCACGAATATTTAGTCATCTCTCTGGGACTCATTAATAACAGAGCTCATTCGCCTCTGATGCCACCCCGGCTCTAAACGAGGTACCCCTGAGATGGGATGTTGCCTTGTGGAGCTATAGATTCCTGAGTCCGAATCCGGAACGAAGGGTCACAATTTTTTTTTTTTATAGAATAGGGTGACAAACGAGCACACAGTCCACCTGATGGTAAGTGGTTGCTGCGGCCCATAGACATCTACATCTATCTTCCATTACGAATCAAAATGCAGATGCGTTGTCACCCGTGAGGACTGAGATGGAATGCCTCATTTCCAGTAAAAAGGGTCTCCGGTTCTCTACACTCACCATACGAAATACAGCAGCATTAAGCTACTATTTCACGCTGGTATTCTGTGAGAGCGTGGTCCTTCCCCGGTCGAGCCGACCCATTCGTGCTACAACTATACTACTAATATAATTGCAGCATGGCTCTACCACGTAAATAAATGGTCGGGCGACTAGGTTGCCTTTTCGAATTTCGAAGGAACCACAAAATAGTTGGGCCACAGGGTCCCGGGTTCGATAACAGGAATGATGACCCCGGGGTTTTGTTGTGCGCGAATGACGAAAGTGTGACTGTATGGCGTGGTTAGCTATAACCAAAACAAAATAGCAGACGTCGTACGTTGTGGGTTTTGGACAATATACTTGCTATAATCTATTTTGCTATATAGCTTGCACGACAGGAACATGAGCTGTTGTGGGAAAAAGAACAAAAAATGAAAACAGCTCAAGATAGGAATAGGCTTACCTGGGGTGTCTGCAATCGGCCTCTCTCCAAGGCCTAGAGGCGGTTGGCACTACGTTACAACTGGTGCAAGCGGGATGCGACGATAGATGCACTTGTGCACGACGAAATTGCACTATGTAAGCGACACCACAAAAATGTGTGCTGTTACGTAGCTCGACTGCCACAGGGCGCTATCACAGCCTAGATCGCTCTGCAACTGGTTGAGCGGCGGCGGCACAAGTCTATAATAATAATAATAAATCATTTTATTTTTCTCTTCACAAAGGTATATAATATCACATTATTTCTCAAATAATACGATTGTAGATAATTTTGACCTTTGTGAGAGACTGGTGTCCATACTAGGGTAATCCCTGTGTTATAGATCACCAGGCCCTCACCCTAACGGATAGTACGTATTACATTTTCAAAAATACTACAAGAGAAATACAAAATAGGATATATTTCAACAAGGAAGGATTCTATATGTTTTTTAAAGTTATTTCTATGTGTATAATAGTGTGAATGTGTGTGTGTGTGTCTGTGTGTGTGTGTGTGTGTGTGTGTGTGTGTGTGTGTGTGTGTGTGTGTGTCTGTGTGTGTGTGTGTGTGTGTGTGTGTGTGTGTGTGTGTGTGTGTGTGTGTGAGTGTGTGTGTGTGTGTGTGTGTGTGTGTGTCTGTGTGTGTGTGTACACTCATTTGTGTAGGGTTATGTGTTTTTAGGATAATACTCTCAGTAAATTTTCAGCAGCCATATAATCGATATTTAGCAACCACTTTTGTAATTTTTGTTTACATGCATGTTTTGGTAGAGAGTAAATTGACAAAAGTTTATTTAATTTATTATAAAGGTATCCTCCCAGGAAGCAAAAATGCTTATGCGAAAATTTTGTCTTTAGAAGCTTACTGGGACAAACTATATATTTCCTTCTTTTGTCATTATTATAGGAGGACTCATACTGTATAAGAGAATGTTGTAGCAGCGTAGTGTGCAATATAAACAGTTTACGAACAGATAAGACATTACAATGTTGATAAAGGTCAGTTGTAGGACAACGGAATGGAAGAGAATTGCTAACTTTTAAT
Source organism: Parnassius smintheus behrii (assembly GCA_036936625.1). Lineage (NCBI taxonomy): Eukaryota > Metazoa > Arthropoda > Insecta > Lepidoptera > Papilionidae > Parnassius > Parnassius smintheus. The sequence continues at coordinate 29,213,292 of JAUPFT010000003.1, read as the reverse complement.
AGTGCCCTCTGAGCCCTTTCTAATTGCAATATGGTCGTTTTAGGTGCTCCTCCCCAGATGGTAATGCAATATGTCAACAAAGATTGGCACAGTGCAAAATATACCATTTTTCTTACATTAAAATCTACAACACGACGCAAATTTTTAAAAATATAAATTAACTTAAGTATCCTTCTACTTAAGAGGCCAATATGAAGGGGAAAGCTTAGGGTGTTATCTATCATTACGCCAAGATATTTTATGCAATTCGTTCTAGACAGGGTAGGACAGGAGCAAGGGCTTTCAATTTGGGAGCAGCAGTGAGCTGTAATGTGAAAGTATTCTAACTCAGATACATTGACGTTTTGGGTAGTAAATGCTATGTATTTAGTTTTATCGACATTTAATGTAAGTTTATATTCTTTTAGCCATTTAGTTATTAAATCGAACCCATTTTGTGCGAAGTTAAATACCTCAGACCATGTATCTGCCTGGAAAAGAAGAGCCGTGTCATCCGCAAAGGCAATGATCCTCCCATTGTGAATTTTTAGATTACATAGTGTATTAATATATGTAAGAAATAGCGTGGGACCAAGCACACTACCCTGTGGTACACCATATGATATGGGAAGGTCATCACTGTAGCAACCACCAATCCTTACCCTCTGATATCGATCCGTTAAGTAGTCAGAGAAAAGTTTCAGCTGTGTATTTCTTATTCCAAGATCTTCTAGCCTATTCAACAAGAGCGGGACGTAAACTGTATCAAACGCTTTAGCAAGATCAAGGAATATAACAACTACTTTCTTTTTACGGTCAAGGTTTGTAACAATGAAATCTGTTAGTTCATGAACTGCATCCTGAGTTGAACGTTTTGGTCGAAAGCCATATTGGCAATGTGATAACAGATCATGTTTCTCTAAGTAATTAGTCAAACGCTTGTTGATCACTTTTTCAAGAATTTTTGACATAGTGGGAAGAATGGAAATGGGTCTATAGTTATTGACACAGCCCACATCACCGCTCTTGTAAATAGGGTGAATTTCAGCTAGTTTGAAACACTTCGGGAATTTACCAGTTTTAAGGGAAAGGTTACATAAATATGTAATGGGAGGAACTAGTAAATGTCTATACCTTTTTAGAAATAAAGTAGAAATAGTATCTCTACCTACGCTGCAATCAGATTTCATATTTAAAATAATTGTCTCTATTTCATGTTCGTCCGTGTCAATATCTATGACTGCCCGCCGGCGGTATGTTCCCGGCCTTTCATTTTGGCCAGCACGTATTCCGTTGGACCAAACAAAAATAACGCCACCAACCTTGCCAAAGCATCAATGCAAGTTGCTTTTCACACTAGATCTTTATCTCTTTGTCAACAAACCAAAGTCATACCGTGAGCTCTCCCGCCATCACCTCTAAATATGCCAAAAGACTTTCAAACACTGGGACAATCTACCAGCACTTTCCTTAAATGAAAGTCCGTACAGCCCAAGCTAGTCGACGCCGCTTCCACAAAGGCACATTATTATAAAACAAATCTGTCTGCACGCACCGTACCAACGGAATATCTCAATGTTTGTTTGTTTGTTAACTTCCGGTGAAAAATTTTCGCTGGAACAGAGTGTTTACCATGTCTGCCTTTGACGAGGAGGGCAAAGCACCGTACTTAACCATTACACAGCCTATTACAGTCCACTGCTGTACATGGGCCTCCGCTATAGATTGCCTTATAGGGGGTATATTTGACATAGTCGCCTCGATTTGCAAGCGGGTTGAAAACCGCAATTTTTTTATTTTTAGTCGTTGTTAGGAACACGCTGCTGCCCATCCCCTGATTTGTTTCGCGCTGTAACCTCTTACGACACCCACGGGATAATATGGGGCAGTAAATATTCTTATACCGCCACTACTCTGTAAGGGCAAAACACAGGTGTTCTTACTGACACTATGCACTGAAGAAAGAAAAGCGGGCAAGAAAGAGTTCCTACACCGATACCTCCAAATTTTATAGGTAAAGTAGCTTGAGTCCAGGCTGTAGTATTTAAAGATAAGTTTGGAATTTTTCTATAGCCATTTGAAGTTGATTTGAAGTTTTAAATTATTCTAACATTTTCAAATTGGACTAGAGCGTAGTAGTATACCAGAAGACAATGTTTTAAAATAGTAAACTAATGTTTTTACAGAAAACAGATTTTAATATTTCCAAAAAACAAGAGGGCACCAAGCAAGTCTACAGGCACTTCCGCACTGACGTTTTATTCAGGAATTTTTAATAAAATTGTCTCTCTCAGTACTAGATAAATTACTGAAAACATTTCCTATTTATTGTTATTTGGGTAATAATAAAAATCATTTTTAAAAAGATCAATATTTTAAAATTTAAAAAAAATATGACCAAGGTCACTGAGGATGTCATCTGCTCTACCCCGCGGTATACCGCCGTCCAGGCATTTAGTTTGGAATTCAAATTTGTAATAAATTAATCAATAAACATATTTACAGAAATAAATAACACAAGAAACAAAGCCACCTGGCAGTGGAAGGACCAGATATCGGTTTTACTAAAATAATTGATTGCTACTAATAAAATAAAAATTTACATTATCAAAAACTATTGCACTTTTTGTACCTGTGTGTGTTGTACATTTTTTATAGTTTTAATCACAGTTTGATATTATTTTTTTTTATTAAATTGTTAGATATTTAAATTGTAAGACCAATAAAACACACAACCAATAGTGAAATGGTAGAAAAACATTACAAAAGTTGCTACTTTTTTTCCATTTTTCAAAAGTGAATAAACAGAAAAGCTCGATTTACAGACGATATGTAGTGAATGTAACTAATATTAACACAATGAAACATGATGGTAAAATACTATTAAACAACAGGTTAGCCACAATTAAACTCCACGTCACTTGTAATGTTAAAGATGCCGGGTTAACTCGTGATTAATGAATGTTTTATTGTACAAGCCACCCACGAACAACTCCATTCGCAATAACAACGGCATCAAATGCAAAGGCCCAACTATTTATTATTAGTATTGCGCCACTGAATGAAATATCTAATAAAATTTTACATTGCTTTAACATTTACAGCCTATATACGTCCCACTGCTGGACACAGGCCTCCTCTCATTCCTGAGAGGGTTTTAGGCCAAGGATATGTCCGCCGCGCTGTACCAACGCGCGTTGACAAACTTCACATATTTCTTGGAAGTATATTCTTTCTTATTTCTCAGACATGCAGGTTTCCTCGCGATGTTTTCCTTCACTGTCGAGCATGTGGAAAATCAGCATTTAAAATTGCATAACAATTTCATTGGTGCCGGCGGGGATCGAACCTAGGTTGCTGGTGTACTGTGAAATTTACAGCGTACGCTTAGCTCCTGAGCTACCTCGGCTGGTCGCCGTTGTTGATAAGAGGGCTGGTTTTCATATAGCTCAAGGGCTAAGTATAGCCATCCAACGAGGAAACGCAGCCAGCATTCTCCATGGGGAGTAGAACTGTATGATCACTTAATTTTTTAATAAACTTATTAAAATATATAGTGATTGTTATTGTTTCATTTTTATTTGGATTCTAAGATTTCGTAGGTAGTCGTTGTTATTTAAGTACTAAATAAGAGTTACGATTAAACTGACATGGCCTAAAGACTAAACGCTACTTGCAGATAATAAGGAGATATAATATATAAAATAACTTTTCGACTGGATATTATTACTTACTGGTAACCGTGCAGTGACTATTTACTTTCCCCTCTTCTATCGAAATGCTTTGGCCGACAGTATTCTGCATATATTAAGGTATTGAATGTTGTGATCACAAATTTACTATCATGCATTTCATTTCAGTTGCACGCGTACATATACACATACGTACTTGAGAGCTTTATAAACTATGGCAAAATACATTTGGAAGGAAGCTTTAAATTCAGTGTAAAGAAGCGGGGATGTTTTAAAATTAAAAAGTTAGCCACGTAGTTGTAGTTGACAGGATTTCTCTATTATTATTCATTTGGAAAGTTGCTAAATTATGTTTTTCTTTTATAGCAGATTAGACAAAAAAATAATTACCATTATTTTGATAAAAATACTTACACTATATAATTTTACTTGCGCTTAGCTTCCAAGCTACAAAGACTTCCAAACCCACTCAGAAATGAGAGGATGCCTGTGTCCAGCTTTGGGACGTATACCGGGTATTTTTGAAACGATCTACACGATACAATAGTATTAAGGATACCTTTAATGATGAGAGAAAAACAAAATCGATCCCGATGAAAAAATATCATTTTATAATAAAGCTAACGAAGAAACGTGAATAAAGCTAATTAAGCGTTGTAACTTTTAATTAGCTTTATTCACGTTATATAATGTTCGTACAGTTAAATGAAACGATAATTTCATAAAAAAATCATGAAAATACTGCCATTTCAGCTTACTAACCCGTTGGGCTATGTCAGTTACTCTGGTTCTACTGCAGATATCCTCATTTCTAAGTTTATCAAGCAGAGAAACCCCGAGCATAGCGCTCTCCATAGCTCGCTCAGCGACTTTGAGCGTTCAGCCAGCCAGTTGGCCAGCAGTGAAGGACCACGCCTCAGTTCCATAGGTAATCACTGGAAAAATGCACTGGTTGTATAGTCTTGTTTTCAGGTTTTGAGAAAATAGAAATGAAATGGTACTGAATAATTTAATAGTTAAAAAAATCAATTGCAATAATGATCGATAGTTAACTAATCTATCAGAATCAATCTAAAAAATAATTCTTATACTTTATTTTAATTGACTTTCCTTTTTTCAATCCGTCCAATACTTTGAATTTTAAAAAGAGTTAGTCAAAACTATTAAAATTAATTCCAAGTTTTATTGTAATTGCCGCCTCTAATTTTTATTTCGTCTGCAAATTTTAGTAAGTAAATTTCGGTTTGGCAACGCCGCAACTGTATGTGAAAGAGAAGGGTAGAGTGAGCGTAAATACAGTAATACCTAATGTATTGTTTCGTACCGATAAAAAGAGTTCAGCCTCGGCGCGTTTTTTGACCCTTTATCAGCTGATTTTATTTAAGTTTTACTGCTGGAAATTATCGTTTCATTTAGCTCTACTAACATGAAAGAACGCGAATAAAGCTAATTAAACGTTGTAATAAATGATTTTTTTCATCAGGATCGATTTTGTTTTTGTCCCATCATCAAAGGTTGGATTGGATACCTTAATACTAATTTCTTTCTTCGTTTTCGGGAGCGTTTCACAAATACCCTGTATAGGCTGTAACTTTAACTCTTTACGTTAAATTGAATTATTTATTCAATGAAAAGAGGATTTATTCGTTTTTATAGACACTTTTGCGTAAAACAATGTCGTTCCATTTTGCCGTTCAATGTAATACAGCCATTGAATTAAATTTCGCATGATCAACAGCTAACTGCAATTCTCTAACACGAAAGAATTGAATATAATACTACCAGAAAGGTACCTATGACTGCAATATTGTTAACAATGCAATTGCAGTAGGTAATGTACACAGTAAGGCAAGCGTAGCCCGAACTATTTATAACATAATAGACTGCGCTGTGGGTTAGACGAAGCGACCCCGTTGCGCTAATCTTCCGCCGCTATGGCCTATAAATCCTGCGGTCACAGTGCACTCACATGTTCATCCTAGTAAACAAACAATACGGATATAGCCACTTTATAGGAATAGAATATAATCGACAGATCAGTTCATCACGGTTACGTGTCCACTGTAATAACATTTATGTTGAATGTTCATTTATTTAAAGTGATAAGAACAACTGTCGTGTGTATATACTTTATTTTTATTATATATTTTTTATAATTTATTATATTAACAGAAACCACAATCTCTATTATCGAATTTTAATAAGTAACCGAAGTTTGTCTTTTATAAAGCTACAAATCGTAAAATTTTATAGTCATAATTTTTTTAAGTGGTCTCTCAACATTCAACAGCTCTATCGCTGAGTAGTAAGGCGGCCAACGTTATTAAAAGATACACAAACTGTCCATCTGATTGTACGTGGATGCTGTGGTCCATATACATCTACATTTATTCTCGATTAAGGATCAAAACGCAGATGCGTTGTCACTCCTGAGGACTAAGATGGAATGCCTTGTTTCCAGTAAAAAAGGGTCTAGAGATCTCTACACTCACCATACGAAACACAGCAGTATTAATTGAATTAATACTAGTTTTTACGGATTTTATCGCGTATATTTAACTATAAATACCCGACGTTTCGTTTTTTGCGCTTTACAGCACCCATGGTCACGGGGGAGACAGAAATGTTCAACGTCTGAATGTCATAGTTAACAGCGGTAACCATAGATAAAAATTTAACTTTTGTTCCGATCTAAGTTAGTAAAATTTTTATCTATAGTAACCGCTGTTAACTATGCCATTTGTACGTTGAAAATCTCAGTCCCCCCCGTGACCATGGGTGCTGTAAAGCGCTCGAAGCGTCGGGTATTTATAATTAAATATACGCGATAAAATCCGTAAAAACTAGTATTATTTCAATGTGTAGTGTTCGCGTAAATATAAGAAATCATTACAGCAGTATTAAGCTGCTACTTGACGCTGGTATTCTGTGAGAGCGTGGTCCTACACCGGTGAAGCCGCCCCATTCGTGCTACAACCATAATATAGCTGCAGCATAGCTCTATCACGTATAAATATTGCATTATTATCTATTTAAGTTTTTTGTTCTTAATCAAAAGCCAGTAAAATTAATAATAATAATAATAATAACGTCCTCCAGACCGAATATCGGCCACGGCGGCCTGCCTCAGCGGAGGCTAGCAATCGGCGCAGGACAGATTTATAGTGCCCAAGTGTATGCGCAAGCACAGGTGCACTCTCTATTCCCTCGCTCTCATAATCCGATGGGACGGTAAACCGACACGACCGGAGAGAGATCAGGCGCAGGACCAACGGCTTTACGCGCTTTCCGAGGCACTGGGGTGACACCGCCTACTTCCTGACTCCGGGCAACTACTGAGAATTTCTTGACGGAAAATATCTCCTTAAATTAATTATTTGACCCGACCCGGGATTCGAACCCTGGACCTCATGATCAGCGGTCGCACTACTACAACCACTAGACCAACGAGGCAACATTATTATTACTATTATCTACTTAAGCTTTTTGTTCTTAATCAAAAGCCTGTAAAATTATCGTATAACTGGCATAAGCGAAATATTAAACCGCCGTTTAACGGGAACCAAAGATCTTTTTGGAATTTTCCCATAGTCGCCTTTTACGAAACCCACATGGTGACACAAGCATAAGCTTAGACTGTCTTAAAAGCTTAGTACGAGTGTTTTAGTTTTCGCAACATATTTAGTCTTCATCGACGGATTCAACTCGGCTGGGCAGCGTTCGTGAAATTACGACACATCTTCTCGTCAGGTATACCTCAATCTCTGTAAACTGAAGTGTATAACCAGTGCGTGTTGCCAGTGATGACTTACGGATCTGAGACGTGGTCCTTCACTGCTGGCCGTATGAGGACGCTCAAGGTCGCTCAGCGAGCTATGGAGAGGGCTATGCTCGGAGTTTCACTGCGTGATAGTCTCAGAAATGAGGATATCCGCAGTGAAACCAGAGTGACCGACATAGTCCAACGGATTAGTAAGCTGAAGTGGCAATGGGCCGGCCATATAGCTCGAAGAACCGATAACCGATGGGGAAGAAAGGTTCTCGAGTGGCAGCCTCGTACCGGTAGGCGTAGTGTAGGGCGACCCCCCACTAGATGGAGTGACGACCTGGTAAGACATGCAGGAAGTCTATGCATGCAGGTGGCTCAGGACCGTGCTTTGTGGCGTTTTGGGGGAGGCCTATTTTCAGCAGTGGACTTGTGAGGGGCTGTAATGATGATGATGGTGATGATGATTTAGTCTTCATAATTTGAACAACGCGAAGGAACAGTCATGCTATCTCTACACGGATTGTTTAAACCTTTGATGATCTGATAGAGGAATGGTTCGTTCGTTCGGCGAAATTCATGCAGTAATCGGCGGTGTCAGCAGTAGTCAACAGTTGTAAAAGTGTGCTTGCGATTACCAATATGCACAAATTGTCTCTTTACTCAGAGAGTTTTTTTTATGTACTATTAGCATCCAAATTGTCGTTTTCAATCACGTTGAGAAAACGGAGGCACATTATCCTCTCCTTCGAATACACTCCAATACACTGATTCAAGCAAGTTCGTTCAGTTTCGGATCGGCCGAACGTTTTTAATTGTACAGTTGGTACGGTTGGACGATCATGCTGTACCAGCAGCATTTACAAAATCCGGTATTTAGTGTAGATGTGGAGTAGGATTTTGTAAAATGTGCAATGCGTCTATAAAATATTACCTAATAATTAAGAACTGCAAATGCTTCCACATACATTTCATTGTAACTTTTATAAAGTAAAGAATATTATAACTTTTCCTAAGACTAAAAAAATGAATTCCTTCAAAATTAACTAAATAAGGTAATTTTGGAGAAATATCCTTTAATAATTATTATTATTTTCGTTATTAACATTAGCTGACACATAAGATGGACTACAACATGTTCCTGATCCATCCATCGTGATAACAATTTTAGAATAATAAAAGAACTGCGGAATCAGCCCACCTATCAAGTGCGACGACTATGGCAAATGGCCTCCATTTGAGTCCGTCCATGAGGGAAGCCCATGTTTAGCTGTGTACTTTTGATGAGCTGTAATGGATAAATGAAAAATCTATCATTTATCAAATTAATGTTATTAAAAATAAGGAAACAAAATCACGTATACTACAGTCGCATGTAAGGCACATGTAGACTTGTAGATTTGTAGCCAATTGGCATAATATGATGTGAGTACACACGTAAGCCGAGCGCTGAAAACGCCAGCGTACGAGGGACGATAAGAGTTTCCACAAATTTCGTACTTAAGTGGACTTAAAAATATTTTAAAAAATCGGACAAGAACGAGTAGAACTCACACACTGGGTGTTCCGAATAAACTTAATTATGTACGTTGATCCATCCATATCGAGAATTGAGAGCCTCGATGATTTTTGTCTGTTTTCAATACCGGCACATGCATGCCGTAAGCTAACAAAGATAACTTTTTTAACAAAGATCACTTTGGTTCTTGGTAATATTTATTGAGGACGTGTACGCACTATACGTTGGCGGTGTACGAAAGCACAATGAAATATGGAAATACAATTTGTTGCGGCAAATATGCCCACCCTAATCGTGATGAATTGAATGGGACTGGGTCGAGCAAGTGCGCCGCTGTACTGCTTTACTAACCTACATATTGAAGGATTACATCAGAAGCACTTCTCAAAGTTTTTATGATGTTGACCTTTTTTGTCGTATTCATATATATCTTACAGAGGTACACTACATTACGTTGTCTGTGTAAATATTATTTAGATTATTCTGGAAGTTTTTAAACAGATTCCTTTTAATAAGTACTTAATACCCACGTTTGCTATTCAAAGATTCAAGGTAATTATGATTAAGTATCATCCCCATATTGCAATTATTATAAACATGCCTTCAAATAATAATACTAATTAAAAAATAATACTAAAACGTTTTTCTTATGTTTTCTTTAGAACTTTCTATTTAGAACAGGTTGCAACACTAATGAAATATTGGATTTATGATGAAACCAAAAATTGTAAACTATGCAAGTCTTTACCTATGAAATTACCATTTTGCTAAACTGGCCAATTTTAGCTGTAATATCTAATAGTTGATTTGCTTTGTGATTATAATTACAAATTCAAAAATATTATATTTGGCGCATGTTATTAATTTTTCAGAATTAATTATTTATTTGTATTTTTGGGTTTTTTTTTCTGAAATATCTCTCTAAGAAAATTCGTTTTATTATTAAACGTTTCAATATTAAATAAATTGCGGTATTGACAAATGAGTGTCGCAAACCGAATGATCTACAGCGAGAGGATCGCGTCTAAGCTTGCATAATATTCCTCAATCAGTGTATAAAGAAAGTAATTTTGAGTCGTAGAGAGAGTATTATTACTTGCAATGAGAGATGGAAGCCATACGACAAGCCAGAAGTAGCGACGGTGTGTTGTTATTCACAAAAGCTTCTTGACATCTGGTGCTATAGATACTGCTGACTGATATTGCCGAAAGTTGCAAATAATGTTGAAGAAACTGGTATGTACTCAAATAACCAAGGTTGGTGAACTCACCTTCACTCTTCAGCCTTGTTTATTCATGAGTATTATAGACGTTGGCAAAATTACCAAAGCTGAAGCTAGATACCCTTCTTCATCCATCTTATTCTCCAGATTGCCCCAAAAAACTTCCTTTTTTACCGAAGTTTAAATATTATTTAAAATGTAAAAATTTTAATTCCCAATAATTATAAACAACGCCTTTAAATACTTCATTCATCCTCTTGCAACATACCTTTATATCAAGGGCATCAACAAACTGCCGTTTATCATTTCACATATAAAACGGACATTTACATAGATGTTTTTCGACATTTCTTTTACCATTAAATTCTGATTATGTTTGAAATTATGATTGAAATTACTGACAAATTCTTTTACTATTAAATTCATTTTTGCTATTTTTGAATCCCTGAAGAAGATCTACGGGCGCGCGCGCGCCCACACACGTAAGAAAACAACAGAAAGAAAAGTAAGTTTGTCAATAGAATAAACACTTCGGTCCATGACAATTAATGCGTTGAAGTAACAAAAACGTAGTATTGGTAGATCCACTGCGGTCAAACGACTATACATAGACTCCATGACTGCAGCTGCTTGGTTTTATATAGTACCAGTAAGTTATATCTAATCTAAAGCATTTCCGCAGAGAAAATTACAGTAACATTATGAATCAAGAAGCTTATCTCGCATTCTTTCGAGTTGCGACTTACGATACACCGATGACTCTTACAACTCATCACAAAATAATGTGATTTAATATTTACAAATCACTATAATTTATCCTTTCTATGTTAACCATTGAATAGCTTGGTAATGTAAAAACTAATAGCAGTATTATCATGGATACACTAAATGTACAACATCTGAAAAAGATTCATCCCAGTCTAGAAAATAATGTTTATGCTGCTAATAGACTGCCCCTGTATACCTACGTACGTAAGGTAACGTATATATTATGCAATTTTTATAAAGATGATAAACCAGTTTCATATTGGATAGCTTTGTATATCGATACGAATGGCATCGGTGAATATTTTGATTCATATGGACGATCATATGCACGATATCCTCTAGAGTTTTTAAAATAGAAATGTAAAAGATGGGACTGAAATGTTGATAGGATTCAGAATGAGTGGACTTCAGTTTGTAGTGAATATTGCTTAATGTATTAGCTGTATAAGTTTCAGGGATGTTCAATGCATAGTTTTATGAGCATATTTAAAGGGAACAGACTGTACAATGATATTTTAGTAGATGAGATGGTTCGCTCCTATTACATATCATATACAATACAATTGGAAATAAAAATTGCAACAAAATTAAGGGATGTGTTTTATTGGAGATTAGTAGCCTGGTATTTACTTAGTTCAGCTACGAACAAAGAAATAATACAACAGCATTGATTAAGCAGGGTGTACAACGAGTAATAGATAAGAGTGATAATGACGGTGTTTTAGGAACAATAGATAAGAGGAAAGGCTGAACAATAAAAGGTCATGACCCACCGTCAGCAGACGAGGGGTGATTTGTGCCAGGTACAAACTACGAGTAACTACTCTCATTTCCTATCAAGTCAGCAAAACTGCCACCCTTGAAACGATGTTGCAATATCATGCGGGAATATGAGGTTACCACTTAGTTCGCACTTTTGTAAGAAGCCATCCATATAACAAGTTTTTTACATTAACATAAACATACACATACCAAAAAACCACAAAAAGGTTCACACTTTATAATATAGTGTTAAAATGTACACCATTATACTCTTCTATTTAATAGGTCTAACAATATTTTTTTACAAACAAACATTTCTGCGTTGCATTTCCTTATATTTGACAGCGATCGGGTTGTAAATATGTAATTCAACGCTCCATGCGTTCTCCTACCCTACTACTTACATGTATTTCATTTATGCCAGTGTAACATCTTTTCGGCACTCCTCATAGTCGCTTCATACGACACCCGTGTGATAAAATGGGGTGATAAATTCTCTTAAATTACGACCTCAAAGCTAATAAATAAAGCTAAATATAATATGCGATAATATACTTAATAATTTTTATATTTTTAGCAAATATAATTTCAAACAGATTTTTAATTAGCTTTTCTAAAATTTCAGTCAACTGGTTAAGTTAATTGAAATTTTACCATTGCACTCCAATACTAAAGTTAGTCTTAGATCATGGATACTGAGGGTCAGAAAGAGTTTGACTTTTACACAAACTAATCCCATAATGACTGTAATATATCTAATCTGTACACGCGGCGTGCCGTTTGACCTTTAGAAAAACAGTAACTTTCCATTGATGTCGTAGAGTTTCTTAGTCACCTCGGCTCATATCTGATAGGTAGCTACGAGACTTACTTTGACTACATTAGATAAAGTTGTGAGCAATAAAATTTGTAGGTGATGAATGTATTTTAAATGCGCGATAGAACCACATTGCAGCACGTATAGATCAACTCAAGAAAGTACCACGCTCTTCTATTCATAATAAATCTGTCGTGTCCATAAAAATATCTGGTATAAAAAGGTCTGTAATTATAACAGTTTTTGAAAAAAAAAACAACAAGTCCAGGGAATTAAACAACGGGCAATGAAGTCAAATTAGTAGTTTCTATGAAATTTATGAAATTCTATGAAATTTTGTGTGTAGGTAGTAATTTTTTCCGATTACGGAACTTCAAAAGTTAGGGTTAAGTATTTTCTTTCCTTTAGATGTTAATTTCTATCATATGTATATGATCAATCTGTTTAAATAAATACCGTTTTAAAATTAGTTTTAACTTTTGCTTAATAATTTGAAACTACGTCGAAAACCTACATTTCGCTTTTCAATCTTTAATAATAACATAAAATACAAAAAGAAGTATATTCAGTTCCTAACAAATAAAATATTTCTAAATAAATGCCATGTTTAAAAATAAAGCCTGAAATTATTTTAACCGTTGTGTAATTATTTAAAACTACACTGACAACCTACTCGTAAATTTAAATTTTCAAAACAGCGCCATCTATTTTAAAGTAAAAAAGTATTTTGTACGGCTTTATTTTATTTTACTATTACTATCAGTTAATATTGTATTAAATAATTTGAATTTGTATGTTTAAATAATTAAGTTTGTAAAATGATTTGAAATTCTAACGATTTTTTCTTAATATTCTCGTTAAGTCATTAGAATAGTAACTTAAATAGGTAAATAATATTACCATATCTACCAAAAATTATAAAATCTGAGATGATTTTTAGTTTAATTACTAATCTATAAATAAACTGATTCAAAGTGGTCTGCTTGCGATTATTACAAAACTCTCATTATCCTTATAGTTCACTATCCTTATAGTTTCGTATAGTAGTATATTTAAAGAGATTTTTATATATGTCGTGATCAGAATGTAGAATGAATAACACTTATATAATAAAGTAGTCGACCATTTTTTAAATGGTGGTATTTCATAACTTAAAATTGTTTGTTAACCATGTCATGATATAGCTTGACCATATCAATGAATAGAGACCGTTTAACGATAACACAACATTGCCTATTCATGGTATGGAATACAAATGTCAATCATTTAAATTCAATAGTGTCTGAAATTTAAAAAAAATCCAGTGACAAGAAAACATAGAGACACAAATACCGAGTTGACTCTACAAATGATCCAATTTTGCTTATTTTGGCACGGAGTAGTATTAATGAAATTAATTTTAAGGCCACGTTGTTAAAAGTTTGCTGTCAAAGAGAAAATTAGTTGGCGAGCCGCAGTAACTCCTAACCTGTTAAAAACAATGGGAAAAGAGTTATAAATTAAAGCTATCAAAGTACTTTTTCAGTTTCTCTTAAAAGCATAAATGTATATTTTGTAGAATTAAATATAACCATATTAGGTAGCCTGTAAGACAGGTGCTGCACTTCAATAATTTTATAAAAAATATTATTAGTCAATTACAACCCTTTAAAGTCCACTGTTGAACATTGATCTCCCCTTAGACTGCCTCATAAGGGAGATATTTTGCATAGTTGCCATACTTGGCAGGCAGGTTGGCTGCAAATCTTTTACTTGCTAGTTGCTATTAGTAAGACGCTGCTGCCCATCGACTTCCATGGAACATTAAGGTTAGTAGGTATTTTTACACGTAAAAATAATAAGAAAAAAATAAAAAGACTATTAAAGTATGTCAAACATTTATTTATATTCACAGCTCGCCGGTTCCTTTTTCATTTTCTTTACATGGTCTTTTTCTTAGATACAATTTACAATTACAATAATAAGATTCGTGAAGTATGATATTTTCATATCAATGTAAAATATTTTTAACCTAACATTTAATTAATATAAATATAGGGACTTGAAAATGATTAAATATATATTTTTAGGTTAATTAACAATAAGGTTGAAAAAGCAGTCGAGTGTCAACGCGGATAACCGTAATTTACGTAATTTTTTTATGAAGAATCCACCCCTCCACAGATTCAAAGATAGTTTTTATTCTTCTTCAATTCACATGTGGATTCATGTTTAGTATTTTTTCTCTTTGATCTATAGATAATACAAAATTGATTAAACTGGTAGATTGTTAAGCCTCGCTTGAGATAACTGGCAGTAGATTAATTACATTTGTTTAAACACATTATTATTTTTTATAACACGAATGACATATATTATATATAATATCTAAGTAGGTATCTTATTATTCACATGAGGCTTTAGTAAGACATAACTTGATCCCCAGAAATACCACGAGGCAATTGATTGTACTGCGGGGACTTGTTATTCCCTGCGGCACAAATTGGTTAGGTCGCAGTTTGTGTCAAAGTTGGACTGTGGGGAACAGCGTACTAATAAAGCCTTTGCCAGTGAATGAACCCCGTGAATTTAAATAAAGCTTTTGAATAAGCAATTTAAATCATATAAATAATATAGAATATGTTGCTAGACGAGCTTGTATCAGGATCACTGTGTAAAAAGGAATGGTAAAGTTTCATGGTAATTTATACTATAGTGGTACTTTTGACGTTAAGTTTTTTTATTACAAGTACTTAATAAATATTGTATATTTTAAAGTAAAGTAAAAAATATACAGTGTCAAAGTAGTCATTACATAATATATTATTTATTCTTTATTTTAATCTTCAAATCAAAAAAAAATTAATCTCATTAATTATAAATATCTAAACTTTTAATTGCCATCACATTCTATTATCCGAGCATAATGTTTTATTATCACTGAAATTAATTAAAACCTTACGCAAAACATTTTTTTTCGATCTTAACTTTGATAAAACGATTGGGAAACATTGCAAGATATAATTATTTTAGAATCCCTACACACAAGAAGAGAAAAAAATATCCATGGATACGCCTGTGGATAATGATTGTGAATCCAAGTGGACAGAGCGGAAGAATTAATATATTGGCTTGTAACTGACTAGGATGGAATGTCCTGTTAATACAAAAAACAGTAACATTATACTGTTAACACCCACACACATTCAATAAAAACATGATACTAATGACTATATCATACAAAATGTGCAACATGTTCATAATCCATTTTAAAATTTAAAACTAGGTTTTACTATATTTAATTTAAAAAAAACCGACCCACCCGGCTTCGCCTGGATAGGATTTATTAATATCACGTTATTTAGATTTGAGATAATCAAACAATTGATCGGATAAAATTTAGCCTTTATCCCTCCTGGTATAGCTCTGTGTCTATTCGTAAAGTTTCATCACAATCAGTTCAGCTATTCCGAAAATGACCTAGAACAGACAAACTGACAGACAAAATTTTTAAAAATAGTTATTTATGTCTTAGAGTCCCCGCAGACTACAGACTTTCTATCGGCCGATAGTTTGATCGGATTGGGCTGCTAGTGCGCAAACTGGGCCAACAAAACAACTGGGTTGGACGTGGGTGCGCAGACAAGCCAACCAACAGCCGGCTGATTGATACATTCGATGGAGTTGATGAAGAGATCAGACGCCTGGAAGGGTGCTCAGAAATAATAATGTTTACATAAAAAAAAAAACTAACAAAACAAAGGAGAAGAAGAATCAGAGTACTCATTTATGTTCTTTTTATAGATCGCCGGGCTTTTTTCAATTTCCTGAATTAGGTTTTCAATATACGTTTCGACAAGCAGCGACGAATTCGAATCCATTATGCACGCTCACCCATGCACATGACCTTTCGTGCATCCAACGCAGAGCGAAAAGAAGCTATCGGCCGAGTCGGCCGATTAAATAATCGGCGAGTGTGCGGGCGGGGAAGAGCGCCGTACTGATCAAGCGGTCGGCCGATAGTTCGCCGATAGTTTAGTTTGAAGGCAATTGTGAAGCCCATCAAACTTTTTTATCGGCCGATAAGGATTCGCTGTAATGTGCGCATTTGCATACCTCTTCGTACTGATTAAGAAGCCGACCAAGCTATCGTCCTATAGAAAGTCTGTAGTCTGCGGGGACTCTTAATAGCATGCAAACAACTCCTAGAGGTCAATTATTTCAATATTGCAGACAGATCTCTCAATATTATTTATATGTATAGATTTACTGCAACAAAAATAAACATTAACTTTTCGAATAGTTTTCAAATTTACAACAAAACATTTATTTCTTTTTTATTTCCATTTAAATTGCTCACAATATCCATTCTATCGATTGCTTCATATTTTAATTTGTAGTATTTTGTAATATTTATAAATGTTGTACATACAACAAGATCAACATAACATATGTTTCACCCTCATTGTCAACATTTGCTGTGGTTTATCACAGAAAATTAAATATGATTTGAACTCGTCAAAGTTCAGTATTAAATATAAAGCTTTAATTTTTTAGACATAAAATATCAACTGTATATAACATCTTTCTCCCGCCGTTAATTTGTTGTATTTCAATAAATGATGTACATGCAAAAGTTTTGCTTTTACTCGCGAATATATATTTTATTTATTTCAGCCAACATTTGCACACCATTTAAAGTGGTAGAATGTAAATGGGCCATTAGACATAATGCAAGATCATACTTTATTGTACACATACATTCTGGCAAATAAATGAATTTGAATTTGAAAACAAGAATATAGGGTAATATAACATTAATTTAATTTAATTTTATTACAAAATATAAGCCATTACAAAAATTATTACATTACATGAAAATAATATTCATAATAATATTCAAAAATATAAATTCAAAATATAATCATTATTAAATAATATAAACCGATGTCACCGTAACTCACATCAGACCCGACTTATATATTATGTTATCAAAACTTACCTTAATGATATAATAATAATAATTAATTTGTTGATAATACACAGAAAAAGTCTTAAATATATGTTAGTAAAAGTAAAGTACAAATTAAATAAACATTAGTTCATATACATGGGGTGCCTGTCCGAGGCAATGGGTATATGAACAATGGAAATGAACAGGCTTCAAAAAGAGCACACTCGGGTTTCTCACTAATTAGTACGTTAAGAATGCTATAATGATTTCTTAAATTTACGCGAACACTACACATTGAATAAAACTATTATTTACGGATTTTATCGCGTTTAACGTTAAACGCGATAAAATCCGTAAATAATAGTTTTATTCAATGTTAAGAATGTTGTTGGCGCTCCCACAAACCCTGTGCATCAGGGACGCAGTTCTTCTGCGAATAAGTGTGGAAAAATTGTCTACGTGGCGTGTGCGTCTCACCAAACATACCCGATGCACTACTGTAACATGGGAGCCACTTCTAACGTTCGTGCATATGAATATTTTCCCACAACCAGTTTGTATATTTTAATTCAGTCTAAATTGTGCATAAAATGTAGAAAGGGTTATCATTCGTTCTTGTTACGATTACATACGTACAATAATTGAGACATTGTATATTAGACGAAGATTTTCTCTCTTAAATTTTAATTTTATACCCTGAGAATGAGAATTAAGTTTGCTATGCTCTCAATAATGAGACAATGAAGAATATTAATTACACAAAATTCATCAAACTGTCCTAGATGAGTTTTTAAAATTAATTGCCAGTAGTACCAACGACATATTTAGATTTAAGCGTTTGATTATTTATGTGCTTGAACAGTTAGTAGGTACCTATAATGTTTCTATCATCATTACAACACAATCATTTTTTCTGTCGGTTGAATGTGATGCGACAATAATTTTTATAAAACGAATTGGAACAATTTAAGAGAACTTAAAAATGAATATACAATATATTTTAATACAAATAAAAATAGGTATATTTGGAAAAATTACTCATCGTTCTATTTTACATATTATGTTATGAGCACGTTTTTTAAATATTACATAGGTACGTAGGCACGTCTTTACAATACTGGTTAGATCAAGAGCACAGAACACAATTACAGTAAAAAAGGTTTTATTCTAGTAAAGCGTCGTATCCTTGGTAACGTGGCAACCGTTCTTGTTTATAGGATTTTTGTGAAGAACACAGAGATTTAAATATATATACTATAGAGCGGGCATTGGGAAAATTTCCATACAAGACCTGTGAGCTCCCGCGTGTGTTACACCATCTTACGAAACATAGCAATACTACGCTGAATATTTATTTGGATAACATTTCAGCTATTCTCCATTAGGCGACGCTACTAATTATAAGGTAAAAATCCGTTTTAGGCACGTCGTCAATTACTAACAAATTTGTAAATAAATAGTGACGTTACCGGATAACAAAGGGCACTTAGTGCAATACTTTTTCTTTCTTCTAGAACAATATACTAGAAATAATAAAATTTAAAGATTTTTTTTTATTTTACAATAATTATAATAATGAACTTAACTAAAACAATAATTAAAATTATAATATTTACGATTAAAACTAATTATATACAATATAAAAGGAGAAACTATGTATAATATAGAAAATCTAAATCTAAAAATTTTAATAGTCAGAAAGACCTGCTCTTCGTGGTATAATGCCAAGAACGCTGGCTGCGTTTCCTCGCTGAATAGCTATACTTAGCCTTTGAGCGAGGAAAGAACCAGCCCTCTTATCACCAGCAGCGACGACCAGTCGTGGATACAGTTCGTTTAGAAATTTCACTGAACGCGGACCCCACGGCCGGATAGTCTCTACAGCAAATGGCACAAATATGTAGTCATTTCTCAAAGACTCATATTTGCGCCATTTACTAAATTCGGCTGCCTCTGATGTCGCCCCGGCTCTAAAAGAGGTACCCATGATGAGAGGCCGCCAAAGTGTCAACGTAAGTAGCATCCCACACTAGGACTACTACTTTGGTACCTCTCTCCCAAGGGACCAAAGTCATACCGTCGGGTCTCCTGCCATCGTCTCTAAATATCCCAAGGCAAGGCTCTAAAACCGAGGGGACATTTATGGAGACAAGAGCCCTTCGGGTGATTTCGTTCAAAGAACCGTGACGGGAAAACCTACCTGCACTTTTCTTGCATGAAAGTCCGTGGAGCCCAAACTCATCGACGCTGCTACCACAGGGGCACTGGTGAGGTTGACAAATTGCCACCCCTAGCCGGATTTCTACGGCGATGCGCAAGCTTTCCCCATCAAGCAATGTGCGGAGATTACTTGATGGTAGAGCATGTAACCAGTGGTTAGATTCCTTAGTCGAAACAGCTAGAAGGCGAGCCTGATCTTGTTGGCTGTAGAAATTTTGAAATAAATTTTTCTGGACACTACGTACCAACGGAATATACCACTGTTTTTGTTGGTTAACTTCCAGTGGGACATTTTCGCCGGGACAGAGCGTTAGCTATGTTTGCCTTGCCTCCGCAGCAAAGCACAGGTCTACTTTATTATTTAAAATTGTGTTACATAGATCATTGACACTATGCACGGAAGCAAGGAAAGCAGGCAATGCGACGCTAGAAATATTTCTTACACCAATACCACCAAATTTGATAGGTAAAGTTGATAGGTAAGAGTCGCAAAAGCCATCATGGACTCGGCAGATCTCTATATTCTACCAACTGGTCCATCTATACTCACCACAACGTGGACACCGAAGATTCATGGTTAGACATCATTTGCACTAGTTCAGCGGATCATGTTTTGTATCATGATCAACTGGCTGTTCCCGCGTTTTCTCGACACGATCTTTTGGTCATGTCGTATAAATTAAAGCCTCCCAAGCCAAAGCCAGTCATTGTGTATTTACGCAATTTCTATAAAATTGACACCATTCGACTACACCGCGATGCTAAGAATATAGCATGGGGCCCATTGCTGGATGCAAATAATATGGAAGACAAAATTGTTCATTTGAACACCCCAATTCTCAACTTATTCGATAGGCACGCACCAGTTCGAGCAGTCGGGTTACGCCGACCTCCTGCACCGTGGATAACTGACGAAGTGCGTAGACCAATGAGAAGAAGAGATCGAGCTTTTCACATTTTTAAAAAGAATCGGAACAGTACCACCTTTCAACAATATAAGCGAGCACGAAACCGATGTAATCAGGTGGTAAGAACAGCCAAACGCCGCTACTTCCACAATAGTATTTCAAACTTCTCTTCTCCAGATATATGGAAGTTCCTTAAATCCCTGGGATTTGGAAAATCACATTCCAATTCTCTAATCCCAAATATTTCACTCAATGACTTGAATATACACTTCTCTTCTGCATCACGTCTGCATTTGACCACCAAAGCTACGACTCTCCAGGAACTCAATTCCATGCCTTTGTTATCATGATACTGCCCCCACGATACAAGAGAAAATCTAAGTGTAGGGGTAACGTTTTTTTTTTTTTAAAAATCATGTAATTCTTTCGACTTCAGTTCAGTGACTGACGATGATACTAGAAAAGCTATACTTTCAATAAAATCTTCCGCAACCGGATATGACGAGGTGAGTAGACCTATGATACTTCTCATACTCGATATTATTACTCCAGTTCTCACTCCCATCATCAATTTCTCCCTCTCTACGGGTATTTTCTCTAAGTTATGGCTAAAAGCTTTTATCTTGCCTCTTGCGAAAGTGTCCAATCCATCCCTACCCTCCCATTTTAGACCTATTTCTATACTGTCGTTTCTTTCCAAAGCCCTTGAATCATTGGTACACAAACAAGTCACCTCTTTCATTTCGAAATGCAACTACCTTAGTACATATCAATCTGGATTCCGCCCGGGACATAGTACCACCACAGCGTTACTTCAAGTTACAGAAGATTTTAGAGAGGGCATGGAGAGGTCATGTTTGACTGTTCTGGTCCTTATTGACTTCTCAAACGCATTTAATTGTGTCGATCACGACTTACTCCTTGGATTACTTTCACGCTTAAACTTCTCCCTGTCAGTACTGAACTGGTTTTCCTCTTATCTTCGCGGTCGCCAGCAGGCTGTTCGGGCTGGTCAGGATTTTTCCGACTGGTGCGATCTATATCTAGGTGTACCGCAAGGCGGCATTCTCTCTCCTCTCTTGTTTTCGTTGTTTATCAATCTTCTAACTACCCACCTTCAATGTTCTTACCACCTCTATGCTGACGATCTTCAGTTATACTCACAAGCGTCCTCGGTTGAAATTGCTACCGCTATTGCAGCTATTAATCAGGACTTACAACGCATTGCAGACTGGTCACAGCGATTTAGTATAACGGTAAATCCCAGTAAATGCCAGGCTATTATCATTGGTAGTCATCGATTGGTGTCACAACTTAACATACCTGATCTACCATCCATTTGCTACGAAAACTGTGTAATTCCTTTCCGCACTAGTGTCAAGGATCTGGGTGTAATTATTGACCCGACCCTTAGTTGGAGGTTACAGGTGTCCGAGATTTGTCGTAAAGTCACAGGCATACTTCGTTCCATCTATCGTCTTAAGTTCTTTCTGCCTCCTTCAACTAAGCTTCTACTCATCCAATCTCTAATTCTTCCATTATTTGACTATGCCGATGTTTGTCTTTCTAATATCTCTCAGGAGCTGCTAAGCAGGTTGGACAGGTTACTTAACAACTGCATACGATTCATCTTTGGCCTGCGCAAATACGATCACGTATCAGAATTTCGCTCCCAATTAAAGTGGTTGACTATACGCCAGCGCAGAGATTTTCGAATGCAGTCCTCTCTGTTTTCAATTCTTAATGATTCTTCCTCACCCCTTTACCTAAAAGAAAGATTCCAATTCCGTAGTGACACTCATTCTC
Source organism: Parnassius smintheus behrii (assembly GCA_036936625.1). Taxonomy (NCBI): domain Eukaryota; kingdom Metazoa; phylum Arthropoda; class Insecta; order Lepidoptera; family Papilionidae; genus Parnassius; species Parnassius smintheus. The sequence continues at coordinate 29,190,899 of JAUPFT010000003.1, read as the reverse complement.
TCAATCTCCGATCTTCATACAATTTATTACTGTCTACTCCTCTCCACCATTCTGGGTTTATGTCAAATTCTTTCACATTAACTTCCATCTCCCTCTGGAACAAATTGCCTGTTGACCTGCGAATAATACCTGCTAAAAACGTATTTAAAAGAAAACTATGCGAATATATCCGTAACCAACAAATTTGAGTCCACTTACTTTATATGTTTATAGTTATTTGTATATACATTTATGGATATATATATATATATATATATATATATATATATATATATATATATATATATATATATGTGTGTATGTGTAAGTATATAGGTATATATATATATGTGTGTAAGTGTATATAATATATATGTGTATATTATATATATTTTATGTATGTGTAGCATGTACATTTTGAATTGAATGTGATCATGACAACTTTACTGCCCATAACTCACTCTCTGTTCTACCCAAGGTTAGCTGGTAGAGAATGCCATATAGCATTAAGCTCGCCTTTTGTACAAAATCTATGGTGCAATAAAGAATAAAAAAAAAATAAAGTGGCTTGATTCCAGGCTATTGTATTTAATTTCAAATTGATAAATATATACATTATTCTTACGATAATAAACCGAAATCATGTTCCTTTTTGTTCTCCATAACGTCCAACCGGGGATATTTTCTTTAAAAATATTTTTTAAACTTATGAAACGAATGCGTCTTGACCTTTTGATGATGTCACTAAGACTAAATGACAAAAATATGTCGTCTAGGACAAAAGTTTAAGACGACAATTTTGTTGTTTATGTTCGGTCTATTACAGCTATACATACTTGAATGTCTTTGAAAAAACATCACCGGGAAACGTACCATATATTTGTGACGAATTGCTAACGATCTGCTTGTTATATTTTCTTGTATTTTATGTTGTAACGCACATACTTGCGCCATCCATCAAGAGTGAATCTAAAGTTGATCCTCTTTCAAAATCGGCTGTGATATTATATTATTATTAACTTAATTTAAATAATAACTGTCCTATTTTCTCTAAACAATGATATTTAACATCTTTACAAAATATTTATAACACGGTAAAATATTACAAGTAGATACGAATAAGTTACTTTTATCATTTAATTAATATTCCTTCAGAAAATTATATTTACGGTGATCTATCGACTGACTTGTGACATCATTTTTTAAGTTGCGCTAAATGAATTTATTTCTATTTCGTTGGTTTTTTCTCAAAGTATAAAGTAAACTTAACCGGCCTTTCTTATAAAAATTGATGTCTAAAGTTGTTTTTAACTGATTTCAAAAAAGGGGGACATTTTCTACTCCGATGTTTATATTTTTTTGTTATGTATGTTCGGGAATAACTCCGTAATACAGGGTTATTATTCAGAGTAGCTAAATTTTAAACTAAAGTTCAAATATATAAAAAATGATAACCGTTATTACAGTTTTTGAAAATACGAGTAAATAAGGCTTAAATAAGCCACTACTGGCCACAGGTCAGCTCAAACTTCACATTTATCAGAGCTTTGAGGCTATTGGTCCACAATACTACTCCCGCGCGTGTTAGCAGACTTCATTGTCTTAAAAATGTTTTGTTATCACACATACAATTTTCCTTACAACTTTTCAAAGAAGATCCTGCTGGTTTCGAAATAAGATTGCTTGCGCTTGGTGAAATTTACGGCGCTTATATCTTGAACTACTCCGGTTCAACATTCATATGTTATATTATGTCTTATATAAAATATTTAATAAAAACATTTAACATAAAAAAGGTGACGCGAGGATTTTCTCTAATTATGTAGATTCATTACAGTCAAATAATATTTGTGGTCTATAATATTTGTATCTACAAAAAAATCTTGAACTATAATCATTTATTCATATATTAATACACTGGGGTGACTTTTACTACACGAAGTACTGTTATTTATGCTTTGCTACTCTAAAGTAAAAATATTTTATTCAATTAGTACTACTAATTACTATATACTAATATGAAGTAAAGTTTTTATCTAGTTTCTATCTGTTACAAATTTAATACTTACAACGTGTATAGTGAGGTAGGGTGCACATAATTTGAACTTCGTTGTATTATTAATCGCTTTTTAATTAATTTGCGAATTAGATATGCATTGCAAAGTAAAAGCGACCGAGTAATATTACTTTGAAGTGTGTAAGATGTTTCAATTCACGCCACTGTTACAAGGCTTAGCACATCATAAATGAATGGTATGACCTTTCCTCCAAAGTTTACAACTTACTTACACATTTAATTGAACGTATATCTCTACATTTTTATGAACGAATAATTTTAACATATCATAATATACGATAGTACATGAATAAGCATAAATGTGAATGAAATTTGCTAAAAATCAAATCAAAAATAAAATCTTCATTTAAGTCTAATTAAGTTAAGAATTGTCGAGACACATACTCGTATTATATGCACTTAAATCAGTAAAATTCTTCTTGTACACGACACATCGACTATCTACTACAATTGGAAGTTGTATGTTATATAAATTGTAACTGAAAATGGATCATTATAACGTTTTGGTAAGTGCGGGTACTATTATTTATTCTGTGTTCTAATATAACCCGTCCTTGTACCTTCGAGGCGAGCGTGCGTGAAATATCTAAATGGATAAAATGGTGTATACGCAAACTGAGAAAAACTAAATTCAGTGCTTCTAGTATACAAACATGCACAATACATAATAAGATCAGAGTGAAAGATATTACAGTAGACTAGAATGGACTCGGATCGTCTGTGACTGAACTCAATGGTGAGACTTCAGCAAATAAGTACTCCAACCAAGTTCAGTCAGTAAGCGAATTAGTAAGTGGCGTTGTTGTTACCCTTCATGGAGACACTCATGCGCCGAACGGGTGGTAGGGTTGTCCGCGCGGGCACGGGGTGTCGCGGACGGGAAGGCCTCGGCGGCAGCCGCGAGTCCGTGCTGGCGCGGGCGCGGAACTCATCCGCGCACTCCGACAGCCCTGACGAAGAGTTAGAGTCACTGCGCACTACACTCGCTTCCTCCTCCTCGTCTAGCTCCACTTCTGTCCAGCAGCGACCTGGAAGTGTAAAAACGTAACCTATGCTTCATAACTATTTGTAAATAATTAAACATTAAAAAGGGACTACAACTCTTTACACTATATCTTGACTCTTTACTGCCTCTTTGGTTTATTGGTCGTAAAGGGTATTATCAAGGGGAAAGGACGGGCATGAGGTCCCAAATTCAGTTTTTGGGTTATTCCGTCAAGAAATTCTCAGTAACAGCCCGGAATCAGGATGTTTTACCACCATGCCTCAGAAAGTACGTAAAGCCGCATTCGCGCGTACACTCGGGCACTCTCTCTCGGGACTCTGCGCAAATGACTAGCCTTTTTTTAAATACAATAAGGATGACAAACGAGCACAAAATCCACCTGATGGTAAGTGGATGCTGTGGCCCATAGAAATCTACATCAATCCTCGACTACGTATCAAAATGCAGATACGTTGTCATCCGTGAGGACTAGAGTGAAATACCTCATTTCCATTATGCTACTATTTTACGGTGGTATTCTGTGAGAGCGTGGTCCTTCCTTCAGTCGAGCCGAAACTTTCGTGCTACAACTATAGATACCTACTATTAATATAGCTGCAGCATGGCTCCGTTGAAACTGGCCCCCGTGACCAAAATTCGGTCTGGATAAAATTAATATTAATAATAATGTCCTCCAGACCGAATTTCGGCCACAGCGGCCTGCCTCAACGGAGGCTAGCCATCGGCGCAGGACAGGATTATAGTGCCCAAGTGTATGCGCAATCACAGATGCACTCTCTATTCCCTCACTCTCATAATCCGCTGGGACGGTAAACCGACATGAACGGGAGAGAGATCAGGCGCAGGACCAATGGCTTTACGTGCTTTCCGAGGCACGGAGGTGAGACACCGCCAACTTCCTAACTCAAGAAAAACTAAAGAAAAACTCAATAATTCATTTTTTTGGCCCGACCCGGGATTCGAACCCAGGACACTCGAAACATTAATATTATGACACTATGTATTAGCACTATAGAAATAGTAATAATCACTTAAGTGAAAATTATTTCATATGTTTTAAAGTCGTTTTTAATTTTTACAGCTTAATTATTTAACCCTTTTGGGTGGACTAATCACAATTTTAAGGTAACAACTAGAATGTTCCCTAAATAATTACATAAAGAACCAGCGCATATTTTTACACCATTAGGGTTGAAATTTTTCTCAAAATATTTACGAAACCACCGCAGAAGTATAAATTATTTAATAAAAGAAGAATCACTAAAACCGGTTTAGGCGATTCCAAGAAATCGTAAAACATACATAAAAACGTATGCGTCGTTAAAACACAATACGAATAAATATACAAAACTTTAAACGATTTAAAAAAATACACTATATTTATTATCTAATACAATTATGTACACAAAAATTAGTAAATATATGTACTAGCTTTTTACCCGCAGCTTTGCTAGCGTGTGCTTTTATTTAATCTAATATAAAATCTTTTATTTAATGTAATTTTAAAATCATCAATTCTGGATACTGGTCCTTGCCAAAATTAGCAAAAATGGTTCACTTATTGCTGAATGTGACCTTGCTGTCTGTGTGTTTATGTCCGTTAGTCGCAGGATTTTTTTTTTGAATTCCTAGGCTAGAGGACGTAAATGATAGAAATTTGGCAATATAATATGCTACAGGAACACGTGATTGTAAGAGTTCTTAAGAATTGCATTAATATCATACGTCTAAAAAAATCTACACCTATCACTTTTTTACATCGGGCATGACATGACAACGGCGGCCTCGCTGCCTATTTCGCGGGATAGGCAGTGAGTATGTTTTCTTACTTACTACTTTCGCTTATTTTTTAATTGGTAGTTATTGTTGTCCGCGTTCAAAGCATTGACACAATCATACAGCCTTATACAGTTTCATTCGCGGTACTCTTGGTTGACGCGGGCGACCCTCAGAATAATTTAGGGCAGTGGTGATTTAAGGGAAGGTTCGTCATATTATAGGTACGAGGTTATTTTGTAATAACCGGGAAAATTTGCAGAGAAGGTTCAGAATAAATAATATAGGTAAATGGTGAAGAAAAATTAAATAAAAAAGTCAAATATCAAATCCTTTTCATTTTTAAATTCTATGTTCATGGTAATGCATTATTTTAACTGATTTTAGTACGCACGCACACATTCGTAAGAGATACCGACCCTTAGGTCGGCAGGTAAAACGTTGTTGCCCATAAATCAATCAATTTGGGATGATTTCAAATAAAAGTAGAAACCTTATTTACTCGTATTTTCAATAAAAAAAACCGGCCAAGAGCGTGTCGGGCCACGTTCAGTGTAGGGTTCCGTAGTTTGCCGTCCGTCACAATAAGTGTTCCCACTTATGTGTTTAAAGGTGGGTATCCATTATGTTCGCGCTCCAGCAGCGCTCCGCGCTCCTGCAACTGCTCCCGGTAGTGGGTACTGTTGTTTCCATCCAAGTTCAAAATGATTTTCCCAGAAAGTCCTTATAAAGTTCTACTTTTCAGATTTTTTTCATATTTTCTAAACTTATGGTTCAAAAGTTAGAGGGGGGGGGGGGACACATTGTTTTTTACTTTTGGAGCGATTATTTCCGAAATTATTGATATTATCAAAAAATGATTTTAGTAAACCCCTATTCATTTTTAAATACCTTTCCAACAATATATCACACGTTAGGGTTGAAATTAAAAAAAAATCACTTCCCACTTTACATATAGATGGGCTACCCTAATAAAACATTTTTTTCCAATTTTAATTTTAGCACTTTGTCGGCGTGATTGATACACATATTGGTACCAAATTTCAGCTTTCTAGTGCTAACGGTCACAGAGATTAAGCGAGGACGGACAGACGGACAGACAGACATGGCGAAACTATAAGGGTTCCTAGTTGACTACGGAACCCTAAAACTGCAACAACAGTATATCATTATTTAGTATATTTGAACTTAAGTTTAATATTTGGCTACTCTTTGAAAAATAACCCTGAATGTCTTAGAGTTGTACTGCCGGGAATATATAGTAGATACACGATGACAGAGATAGTCATGACCATTTTTCTACGGACTTTGCATGTCAATGATTTGATGTGAATTGTATTATTTTCAAAATCAATATGTTTTTTTAATCTTTTTTGAATACCCTATACGAGTATATCTGATTGGAAAATAAGTCATTTAGTTACCATCTTCCTATTTAGACCCATTTTAGTCATTATAGTGGTCTAACCGCGAACTAACTTACTCATTATGCTCGTTATGAAGAAAGTGGATAACTACGGAATCCTGCCTCTACATTATGCGTAGCTCGACACTCACTTGGCCGGTTCTTTTAAACGAAATGGTAACTTTTCCAAATTATAATGAAAATCCATCTAATATCATTTTTTCTCTTTAGTAAAATTTCTTAACTTTATATTTTTCAGAATGCGTTCCTTAGATAATTTTATTTTACATAAAAAAATATTTTTAATAATTATGGTTCATTAGGTTAGTTAAAATGATTTAAGCTATTCCTTAAAAAGCACTTATGAGACTTCAAATATATATATATATATATATATATATATATATATATATATATATATATATATATATATATATATATATATATATATATATATATATATACATATAAAATGTGCAAGGACAAATGCCCCCGGTAATGATTCTTTTCTAACTTAATCTAGAGATTCTAGAAAAGAAATAGCTTAGTTCTTTTTTTAAATTTCTAATCATGAAAACAAAATGCTTTGAGGTACTGGATCAACGTTTTGGACAAGAGACAGATTTTAGGGGGCGGATACTCATTTTGGCCCTGGGTGAAAATTACGGGAAGCGGCATTTTTTGGATAAATTATACTCATTTTGGCCCCGGGTGGCAGATTTACTTTGGCAACAATTAGTATTATTTTCCAAGGGTATAGACTTATCTCTTATCTAGTTAAATAAAACGTATATTCTTAAGTAACAGTACATTATTAATGTTTTATTTATTTCAAAATAATATTAAGTATAGACTAGAATGTGGATACTCAACAATGCGTGTTCGTTTTTCGACCCCAGACGGGGTGGATAATCGGAATTCACTTTTTGGTCGTTGTTTCGCCTTTCCACCCCAAGTACAGTTCAACAGAAAATATATTCATACTTTAGTACATTATTGATTAATTTATAATAACCACAAACTTAAACAAAAAAAAAAATTTACGTATTGCATTTAAACCAAATTAAACTTCCTTGTTTTAATTAGTAATAAGTAATTTATAAAGACACGGCCAGCACTAATATCATTATTAAGTAGAACAGATGCAATTTTATATCCTGTATAAATTCGTCTCTTTTAATTTACAAACAGCCAACATGTTTTTTTTACAGAAGAGGGGGCAAACGAGCATGCGGCTCACCTGATGTTAAGTGACTACCGCCGCCCATGATCAACCGCAACAACAGGGGAATTGCAGGTGCGTTGCCGGCCCTTTAGAAAGGAGTACGCTCTTTTCTTGAAGGTCCCCCACTCGTATCGGTCCGGAAAAATCGCCGCTGGTAAACTATTCCACAGAGAGGTCGTACGCGGAAAAAACTCCTTGTGAAACGTACAGTGGTGGACCGCCAAGCATCCAGATGGTGTGGATGGTATCGGGACGTTTGCCGCGTAGTGCGTTCACGAAATTTGGCGGCTGGGATTAATCCGAACAATTCCTCAGAGCACTCCCCATGATATATGTAGTATATGCGAATGAAAATGCAAAGAGATGCAACATCTCTTCGCAGAGCCAGTGAATCGAACCGATCGGAAAGCACTCGGTCGTCGACGATTCGAGCCGCTCTGCGGTGGATGCGGTCAAGTGGAAGGAGCTGGTACTGGGGAGCTCCAGATCAGAGATGGGAACAGTATTCCATGTTTCTTAGGGTGGATATACGTAATAACACCTGTTTAAATGAACAATATAATCGGAGCACCTCAAAATCGTCATCACTCAGCCTTTCACAAGTCCTGAACTCGGTTTAATATATATTATAATAAGCGGTTAATTATAAATTATAGAATTATAGATAATATATTATAATTATATATTATCTCTTATAGCCTGAACTACCAAGGTTATTTGATATTTATCAAAGATGACAGACAACACCCTTTCAAATAATTTCAAAGTGTTATCCCATTAAATATACCAATAATATTAAATATGAGTGCGACAATAACAATATTTAATAAAAATATCAGAATTGGGTTCGTGCGGGAGTTCAAAAGATTAAAGGGATAATATCTCTTTGAAAAATTTAATTAAACCGCGTGCGCTTAACATAGAATAACATTTTGTTAGCTCTGCTACACCAGAAATACATTGTGCGTAACATTGTAAGGTTCTGAAATGTATTTTATAATTAAAATACTGTAGTACCACTTTCGTGTTTACAAACGTTTAATTTCAGTACGTTAGTAAGTTCTCTAAGGGAAAGTTGATATTTGATTGAAGTTTGGTAAAATATTTTGCATTAAATGTTAACACACAGAAACAAGATAATGAAAATGTATAGAAAACTCTGTAAGAGAGTGCACCAGAAATGCCAGCCAGCAAAAAAATTATGTCAGCATGGACATAAAATCTTTAGTTCAAAAGAAAAGAAAATCATGATAGAGAGTGTGTTCGTCGCGTTTTTTAAATCAGCAACTTTTTCTAAATATAACTTTTAGTGAGTTCCAAACGATGTCTGTTTAATGCTGTTGTAAAATGGCGAAAAACATTAAATGATTACATTGACATTAAATGACCCCGAAATTTAAAATCTTTACATTGTTTTTACATGAGGTTACTACAAATTAACTGTAGAATACAATAACCCAGATGTGTTTCCATACTTGAGGATTAAGATGGAATGCTTGGTTAAACTGTTATGAGTGTAAAGGAAAACCGACCGAAAATACGGTTTTAGTTTCACACTGGTATTGTACGAGATTTCGGTCTTTCCTCGACTGAGCCAGCTGATTCGTACTGACGTCGTAAAATAGTTCAATATAACGTTACAGTTTATAAAAACGTCAAGGAATTAATTGTGGCATCAGTAATTTTACGAGTATGACAATAGAAACTTACTGAATGGTGTGATGGGAAGCTCGTGTGAGGAATCAGAAGCTGCACGACTAAGCGGTCTGTCCATTGCGGTGGATCTCACACGAGCATCAGCACGACCTCGGGACCATTTGCTGCCCACGCGCCAGAAGCGACGAGCGTCACGAAACACACCCCAAACCTAAGAATAAATTTTGTAATTCATATGATGCAGTGCTGGGCATTGTGACCATAGGAAAAGCTGTCTCAACTCTGTTCTAAGCTATCAATTTTTCAGGAATATTGGTATAGTAAAATATGGTACTTAAAACTTCTTTAGTTAGAAGTATTTCTTTTAAAGAGTCTTTCTAAATAAAGAAGTCCCTTTGTCGTAGCGCCACAGTTTTTTAACGTTGAAACCAAAAACGTACCATGCTTTCTTTTGTGACACCAGCGCCGTGCACATCATTAATCCTTCGAGCTGTTTCTGCAGCACTGGTGCCACGGTAGAACTCGTACTCGTAAATATACCGATATTTCAAGTTTTCCATTGTGCGGTAATAAGCGACGCCAAAGAAAAAATAATGAGGAAAAATCAAATGAATGACTGTTTTCAAAACTCAAATGTACCAGCTAAATGAATTTATAAATTTGAATTTGGAATTCATAACCAAAGAGGAGATATTTCAGGTCAAAGTGGCCAGTACGACAAAACGCTAATTTCATATTATGTAAGGACCCATTAGCAGGGTTCGTTTTCTGCCACGGTGCTCGTTTGGGTAAATAGCAGCCTTTTACCTATTCCTGCTCTTAAGTACCAGTGCATCCAATGTTATATTTGAATATTTGAAGTGTAATGGACTACACAAACGGTCATTTTAACTGATCTTTCCAACTAATCAGTTCAAACTAGAACTTGATATTTTTAAAATTACGGATTTTCGATATATTGTTAATTATAAATATATCAATATCGGAGTTTTATACATAAGTTTATTTATGGATATATCGAAAATTCGATGTTGTAAAAAATATCAACAGTCCTAGTTTGAACTGATCAGTTGGAATGATCAGTTGAACTGACCGTGTGTGGCGTCCATAAGAGGGCCAGTATAATTGCAGACTGTGAGACATACAACTTTTTTCTTCTGTTTTGACAACGTCTAGCTTTCTTTCCTGAAGTTTATTGCAGGTTTCCAACCTTCATATTCTCCCACAGCCACTTCTGTCTTTGTTCAAAAAAATCGATACTAGGTTAGGGACCGCACTCTTTGTGTGAAAATTTATACGAAATTTTAAATTTTTTTGTATTTCAGTAATCGCATTTTATAACAAAACTATGTGATATCTAAATAATATGTAAAATAAATCCATAGCCAGATTCGATTCTAAATTCAATACTGAACAATGGATGCTGTAAGACATTCGAAACGTCAGGGTGTCCATAAAAATAGTTTTATTCAGTGAGACAGGATCCGGCTATTTTGTGATTATTTGTTTATTTCAAATCAAAAGTATGTGTATACCGCGTGTTATATGTCCATATATTTTGCTTTATTCCAAAATCATGTTATTTAAAATCATTACTTCTCCATATTCATGTCTCAAACCATACTTTTAAGTTAAATATACAACATATTTCCATACCGTAATCAGCAACCGTTACCGATACAAAAATTTAACATATCCGTGTCTCCATATAGCTTTGAAACTTTAATGCTTTAGTTTTTTTTTAATAGTTTAAGTATATGATTAAATAGTATTTCTGTTGAATAAAACTATCTATACAATGATTTCAAAAGGAAGGATAGGCCTATCTAAATATTTTACTCATAACTTTTTCATACAAGAAAAAGTAGCGCATCCGTCGTAATACAAACGTTATATCAAAACACGACGTAACCAGGGTCGGATTTCGTAGTATAATTATCCTAATTGTACCATTATTTCATAGTTTGTAGTACATAGTATTGTAATAATACTAAGCGAAAATACCACAATTTTACCTAGAGGTCGACTTGTATTATTATTGGGTCCTTTAACATTTTAATAATAACGCTACAATATCGAGAATTTCTGTATTGTACATGAGTACCGTGTTTTTTTTTAATAAAATTAGAATTAGCTCTGGCCAATCAATGCTCGATCGATGCATTTATTAAATTCATAAATTAAAAAAATAAACATGAAACGTCAAACGTGATATATTTTTTGAAATTGTATAATTTTATTTTCACGTACAATATTTTGAGGGTCTGAGTCCAGCCCTGGCCTAATCTTGGTAACGTAACTAAACTAACAATAAAACTTTAAAAATGCGTTTAGATAATAATTTAATTGTAATAAAATTAATATAAGGTTCTTTACCGATGATGCGATATCCCATGTATTTTTTTAAATCTTTGTATCGTAATTTTTGCATTCTTTTACCACGCAACTAGACATATTTGTGACAGGCAAATCTATCCTGCGCGCGCACCACTGTCGACCGATTCGCGTTGGCCCTAAACTGTAATTTTAGGGCCAGCGCACTGGTCCGTTTTAATTGTTCGGTCGCCTAGTCCTTACGCTAGTAATATTTAAGTTAATGTATCTATACGGATTTTGTCGCGTATAATTAACTTATTTTTAATTCTCAACGTTTTGGATCTGCTTTACAGCACCCATGGTCATGAGTGTAATATCCTCTTAGTAGTCTGTGGTCATGGGGGAGATTGAGCGGTGTTTGACATCCCAATCGTTAGCCCGGCTACCTTCAGTTTTTTAATATTAATTTTTATTCCGATCTACGCAGAACGAGCTCACAGTATCTTGAAGTCTTACAGCGGTATGCTTGGGTTTTGATTTAATTTTGTTAATTATAGGATCCCAAGCAGATGGCAGCACCGATCCATCTTCTCTATTGAAATTGGGAGTATTTTTTTAATTTCAATGCCCTCGCGTATCATCCTTAGAAGGAATCAGTGTCCTTTTGCAAGGATTTGTGGTTGATTTGAACTTGTTCACATACTGCAGGCTTCCCGGAGCGTAGCCGGGCTAACTATGACATTAGAACGATACACATCTCAGCCCTCCAACCGTGACAATGGGTGCTGTAAATCACTCGAAACGTCGGCAATTAAACATAAGTTAATTAAACGCGATAAAATCCATACAAATAAGTGTATTCAATGTGTAGTGTTCGCGTAAATATAAGAAATCATTAGTATTTCTGGCTTTAAAAGTCAATTTCAGGAAAAAATACTCTCTTTTTCCTGAAAAATCTTTAAATTCTCAAATTAATTAAGAGCGAAAATTCTAAACTATAATCTGAACAAATACAAAAATGTCACAAGCAGTTGTCAAATAAAATTGACTGTTATTACGAAGTTAAATTATACTATAAAGTCTTTCGTTCCAAAGTTACTTCCTAATTACCTGATAACTCACTAAATTAAGACGACACATCGGAAAAGTAGCTCCAGGCTGGTACTAACGCTTGAAAACACGCCGTCATAGCACAGATTAATAAATAGTTTACCAAGTCATAGGGTCTAAAATTGCGTAGGCGCCCGCGACGATTAAAAGCGCTCAGAAATTGTCAGAATTTTAATATTTTTTTTAAATTATTGATTTAAGTAATCAAAATAATGAGCAAGCAAATTATGAATATTGATGTTATGAATATATTTGAGTGATTCCCAAGCATATAGATTAAGTAATTTCGTTGTAATTTCAACTAAGTATAGTGATTTTTAGATGTGTTTTCGCAAATAATTATGATCGAGTCAAAATTATACAATCGTGTTTTTGAACATGAATTTACCTATATCAAAATTTCACTTTCGTTAGTGGTTTCATAATCCCATATTATTCGATGAAAGGAGGTGCATTTTCTCACTGTGTCGCCTTAACAAACAAAGGAGGAAGGAAGGATTACAACAGATTCATTCATTTTCAGAAGTATTTCCTGAGAAATTTGATGTGATAGAAATGTAATTTAAAAAAACTACAATACCATTAAAACAATATGCTTCAACTGTATCCTTAAAAGTACTTTTAAATGTGTCTCTCACATTTAATATCTCTTATAATATCCTCGAAACTGGACAAGCGGTTAGTTATTATTATAATTATAGTACCGAAAATTTTGAAATTAGGGTAATACCCTCCGATCAGAGTACCTACACCTGGAGTGAATCTGGTATATTGTATATTTAAAATAAGTTTCAACTTTTGCGTAATAATTTGAACATACATCTACGATCTACATTACTTTTGAAAATATGCTTTCTATCATAAAATGCAAAAAGTAACATATTTTGCATTCAGTTACTAAAAATTATATAACACAAACCAATAGCAATTATATGTTTAAATAACTACCTTTAACAGCTAACAATAATTATTTAGTTTTTTCGATATTTCATTTTTTTATCGAGAATAGATGTAGATGTCTATGGACCACAGCAACCACTTACCATCACGCGGACTGTGTGCTCGTTTGTCACCCTATCCTTTAAAAATAATTTATAAGTTGGTCGACTATTACTCGTTTACTTGCTAATTCAGACCCCTGAATCAAAAAACTACCTACGACCAACTATCCAACCCACACGGAATATCCAACCCACATGGAATAGTCGGGTAAAAGAATTATCTTCCCTTTACCTGTATGGAAGGTACTCAAAATAAAATGTTTTTTTTTTTAAGATTTTATTTCACAGCTTTATAGGCGTAATTAATATCTATAATTATGCCAAATTATAGAATTGTAGCATCAAGGTTTTAACTGTAACCGCGGACGGACGGACATGGTGCATCTATAAGTATTCCTTGTTGTTTAACTACGGAACCCTAAAAATTACGGTTGCCATTCCGTTTACCAAAAGTGACGACTATGGAAAATATTTCCCATATGAGTTATGTTCAGAAGAGGACTTTAATAAGCTGTAACAGTAATGAATGGATCAGTTCATGGGATCGTTGAATGTAGAATTACCTACTAGGGTGACAAACGTTCGCACACAGTTCACCTGATGGTAAGTGGTTACTGTGGCCCACAGACATCTACATCTACTCGTATCCGCGATTACGAATCAAAATGCAGATGCTTTGTCACCCGTGAGGACTAAGATGAAATGCCTCGTTTCCTTTAAAAAGGTCTCTGGTTCTCTATACTCACTATACGAAACACAGCAGCATTAAGCTACTATTTTACGCTGATATTCTGTGAGAGCGTGGTCCTTCCCCGGTCGAGCCGACCCATTCGTGCTACAACTATACTTCTAATATAACTGCATGGTTCTACCACATACAAACGACGTGCTTCATTTTTTTTCATTTTAAAATTGTTCTCGTAATAATCTGATTGTAAATAAATGTTCAATATTTTTTTTTTGATAAATAGTTTATCGATTAAAACAAATGTTTAAAAATAATTAAATCGCGTTAATTAAAGTAGTAGGAATGTTTAAAGTTGCAATTGGCACTAAAAGGTTGGTAATTGGGGCATCCACCCTACAAAGCGTGAATATATATATACATATTGTTACGAGCTTGAGGTTCGTGACAATAAAACTTGCCGATAGAATTACCTAAATTAACACTTTAATTCACTTTACACTAATTAAAGTTAAAAACACTAATAATTAATCACACTGATTCACTTTATTCCGCTCCGAAGCTTCGCTTGTGTCGCCAACTCCAATACTTCCCCGATCGCATCTTGCAGCGCCTATTTATATAAATTAGCAGCGAAATCTCCAGAATATTCAAGTAAATACGCGCAAGGTACCGAGAGTTCGTGTTTCGACTTCAAGAAGTTTAGTTCTTCGGTTCGAGACTAGATGGCGCTAGTGCCGGGGACTTGAGCGCGTAACACTGCCCCCTCCTAAGACATGCTCGTCCCGAGCATTATCGGCCCCATAATAACGCGCCAGGCGATCCACATGGACGATCTTAGGAGTCCCTCTTGCGCTTTTCTGTATCCGGTAGGTTACATCGTTGATCTTGGTCACAATCCGGTACGGGCCGTCCCATTTAGCTTGAAGCTTAGGAGATTTCCCTTTGCTGCGGACTGGATTGTGTAACCACACAAGTGAACCTTCGTCGAACCCTTTGTTGTTCATCTTGCGGTCGTACCGGGTTTTCATCTTTTCAGACATTTGCTGGCCCGATTGTCTGACGTGCTCATAAACGTCATTCATTTTGTTCCGCAAGTCATTTGCATAATCGGTTATACTGCGTGGAGCATCAGGTGGTATCCCGGTGATCAGGTCCGCAGGCAGCCGTAAGTTTGCGAAAGCTTGTGTCACTGATGTACTTTCGTGAACAGCGCTTCGATTTGACAACAAAAACGGTTGTATGTGCTTGTCCCAATCTCGTTGCCGATTGTCTACAACTTTTGCTAGGTACCTCTCCAATGTCTGATTAAATCGTTCTACCATTCCATCAGATTGCGGGTGATAAGAAGTCGTTCTTGTTTCATGAGTACCCATAACTCGGCAAGTTTCCTGGAATATTTGAGACTCAAAATTCCTTCCTTGATCGCTGTGAATCTCTAAAGGTACTCCAAAACGACAGAAGACTTCATGAACTAGTTTATCTGCAACTGTTGAAGCTTCTTGATTTGGAATGGCGAAGACTTCTGGCCACTTAGTGAAGTAATCCATCACAACTATGAAATACTTGTTACCGCTTTCACTCTCCGGAAACGGCCCCGCCACGTCAATGGCTATTCTCTCCCATGGTGCACCAACATTGTACAACTTCAATGCACCTCTACTACGAGTCTGAGGTCCCTTTACAGCCGCACAACTTGTACATTTGCGACACCAGTCCTCGATATCGTTTCGACAGTGGACCCAGTAAAACCGTTCTCGGATCTTCAGTAGAGTTCGTTTAACTCCCAGATGGCCACCGGAACAATCATTATGGTACAGCTGTAGAACATCCGGTACTTTAGCTTTAGGGACAACCATTTGCAAATGACAGCTGTCTCCCCAAACACTTTCCCATTTACGGCACAGAACTCCATCCTGAAGCAGCAAGCTGTCCCACTGGTACCAATAGCTTTTAGTGGTCGAACTCATCGCTGAGACGTCGCTCCACTTGGGCTTGGGAGCACTGGCCATTTCAGAATCGGCTTGATGTCCGGATCTTCCTGCTGTGCACGTTGTAAGCTGTCCTTCCACTCTTTGCTGAGGTGGTCTGCCCTGAGCATCCTCACGGATACCAGTTCCTTACTCTCTTGCCTAGTACAATGTTTGCAATCTTCAGGACAAGGTCTTCTTGACAATGCATCTGCGTTGCCATGAGATTTCCCGCTCCGATGTTCGATCTAAAAGTCATATTCCTGCAGTAGTTCAATCCACCTCGCAACTTGTCCTTCTGGATTTTTAAACTGCAATACCCATTTTAGTGCAGCATGGTCAGTTCGTAAGTGAAATTTCCGCCCCAGAAGATATTTGCTAAAATGCTGCAATGACTTTACTACTGCTAGCAATTCGCGTCTTGTCACACAATAGTTCCTTTCCGGTTTTGACAATGACTTGCTGAAGTACGCTATCACGACCTCTTGGTCACCATTCCGTTGAGACAACACACCGCCAAGTCCTATATCACTTGCGTCTGTGTCAACTATAAATTCTTTGCTTGCATCAGGGTATCCCAAAATAGGTGTTTTGCACAGACGGTCCTTGAGCTCCTGGAATGCGATATTGCAATTTTCATCCCAGCAGAAATGTCGCTTCTCCTCGGTTAGCTTGTGCAGAGGTTTGGCTATATCTGCAAAGTTCTTCACAAATAGCCGGTAATAGGAGCACAAACCCAAAAATGCTCTAACCTGCGTCTTGTCTTTTGGAACCGGCCAATCTTTGACAGCGGCGATTTTCTCCGGATCCGTACGGATACCTTCTTCCGACACTACATACCCCAAAAAGTTGACTTGCCGTTATGCCGAATAGTGAACATTTCTTCGGACTCAACTTGAGGTTGGCACTCTGAATCTTCATGAGCACGCGTTCCAGGTTTTGAAGTTGTTCCTCAAACGTACGGCCCACGATGATGATGTCATCCAAGTAGACCAGACAGGCATCGCCAATTAGCCCAGTAAGTACAAGCTCCATCAGCATTTCAAACGTTGCTGGAGCATTGCACAACCCAAACGGCATTTTTTTGAATTGCCACAGACCCTTTCCCGTCGAGAATGCAGTTTTCTCCTTGTCCTTAGGGTCAATTTCAACTTGCCAGTAGCTACTTTTTAGATCCAGCGTGCTAAACCATTTTACTCCTGTAAGCATGTCCAGCGTGTCATCAATTCTTGGCAAGGGATAGCTGTCCTTCTTTGTAACGTCATTCAGATGGCGGTAGTCAACACAAAACCGCATGCTGCCATCCTTCTTCTTTACTAGTACCACGGGTGAACACCATGGACTAGATGAAGGTTCAATAACACCATCCTTCACCATTCCCTCAATCATGGTTTCCACTTCCTTTTCACGTGCTACCGGCAATCTTCTTGGCCGCTGACGGATAGGCAATTCACCTGTGTTTATTTTGTGTTGAAGTAAGCCAGTCTTTCCTATATCAGCATCGTTGGATGAGAATACATCGGCATACTTGAGTAACAACTTCTTCGCTTTGACCATTTCATTCGGGGAGGGAACGCTGCGACATTCTTCTAAAAGTGTGCTCACTATAGTTTGTGCATCCTTGTTGGGGGTCCCAGTCGATAGATATTGGCACCGACGTAACCAATCCACTTCCCACAAGTAGCAGCTAGTATGCCTTTTTCTATAATCTGTTCCCGGCCACAAAGGTTCAGCACACGTACTCCTGAGATGTTAGTGGTTCTGACCAAGGTTCGAGCCACTTTCCATGGAAGGTCATTTTCTAACCTTTCCACGAGTACACAACGATGAGGTTGCCCAGGATTCCGAGGAAGACTAACCGGAACAATAGTTTCCGATCTCGGCGGAAGAACAATCTTCTTAATGCTGTACACGTTCCCTGGTAACGCACCTTCCATAAAAAGTTCCTCCTGTCCACATTTCAAGACACCTTGCTTAACGTCGATCTCACAACAATTATTCCTCATAAAGTCTAGGCCTAGGATGCATTCGTCCATTATAACAGCCACGATGACATTATGCAGGTAGATCACGTTGCCAAGCTTCAACTCCATCTCCTTCTCTCCACGGACGGGTATACGCTGACCGGTGGCTGTTACCAAATTAATGCGTTCTCGGTTGTATGCGGAGTCCCCAAGGAACTGACGTATAAGTTGGGAACTAACAACCGTACGAGAGGCTCCAGTGTCTATGGCCAGTTTACACGGCATTCCGTTGACCTTGCCCTTGATGATTATACTGTTCCTATCATGGGTTTGTGAGATCGAGATCCTTGGGGCTCTTTTAACATCAGCCAGCACCCGCCCCGCAGTTCTGGCTTTTACTCGTTTCCCTGCTGCTGCTGGGCGGTGCTGTTGGCAGCACTACCCTCCTGAGATCGTTCACCTTCCCTTTCTAGGGTTCGCTTAGGGCAGCTGGATCGAATATGGCCCTTTTCCCCACAGCCATAGCACCTAGGGCTGTATCCTTTGTTGCGGTCGCGAACTGTAGCTGCTGCAACCTCCCTGATACGATGGGAACGATGATCCTGCCGCACGGCTTCCACCTCCAGTGCATGGGCCAAGGCGTCCTTAAGCGTCTCGTGGTGCCCGAGCCTCACAGCAGCTCTGACTTCCAGGTCACGGATGCCGTCGATGAATGTCTGCACCAGGTTCCCTTCTATGAGCGCAGGTACAGACCGGTATGCTTTTCGCACCAGCTTCTCAACCTCTAGAGCCCACTGCTGCAGGTTTTCGTTGATGCGCTGCACGAGATCCTTAAGCTGCGCACGAAAGACGTGTTCCAGGTGAGCGTCGCCATATCTCACCTCCAATGCCTCAAGGAGTTGCTCATAAGTCACTTCCTCACCGAGAGCTTCCAGAACTGTTAAAGCCTGGTCGCGTAGGCCTAGTGTGACAGCAGTCATGGCCTGACTTTTATTCCATAACAGCCGTTCGCCTTCATAACAGCCTCGAACTGGATTTTGTAGGCTGACCAGGAAGAGGTACCGTCGAACGGTGGCACCTTGAACCCACGTAGCGAAGGTGTTGTAGCTACTACGGGAGCTGTAGTTCCATCCTCAAGTTTGAGGTTGTTCAGCGTTTTCTTCACGTCAGCCATCACGTTGTCAACCCGATTGTTCACATGGTTGATTCGGGTTTCATTTTCTTCGATTCGGGTTTCAGCTTCCAACAGACGGTTGTCATGTTGAGCAACCCTATCCTTCACCTCCCTTATCTCTTTCGCAAAGGTAGCGTGAAGGTCCTTCATGAGGAGCATCTGTTCCTCCTGTCGGCGGGCCTGTTCCTCTTGTCCGCTCTGCAGCTGCTCTTTCAACTGACGGACCTGTTCCACCTGTCGGCGAGCCTGCTCCTCCTGTCGGCGAGCCTGCTCCTCCTGTCGGCGAGCCTGCTCCTGCAGCATCACCATCAGAGCACCTAAGTCAGGTGCTGCAGATGTAGGAGCTACCGACGGGCCTGCAGCCGGTGGCTGGCCCTCCAACGTCTGCGGCGTTGCACCACCAAATCTTCGTTGGTCCGTCTCCTGCTGGCGTTGACTTCGGGTACGGACACCCTCCGTTTCCTCCTTAGGTAAAATCGGCATGATTTTATCCCACTTCTTGACACCTATTGTTACGAGCTTGAGGTTCGTGACAATAAAAATTGCCGATAAAATTACCTAAATTAACATTTTAATTCACTTTACACTAATTAAAGTTAAAAACACTAATAATTAATCACACTGATTCACTTTATTCCGCTACGAAGCTTCGCTTGTGTCGCCAACTCCAATACTTCCCCGATCGCATCTTGCAGCGCCTATTTATATAAATTAGCAGCGAAATCTCCAGAATATTCAAGTAAACACGCGCAAGGTACCGAGAGTTCGTGTTTCGACTTCAAGAAGTTTAGTTCTTCGGTTCGAGACTAGATGGCGCTAGTGCCGTCGACTTGAGCGCGTAACAATATATATATATATATATATATATATATATATATATATTGTTACGCGCTCAAGCTATATATATATATATATATATATATATATATATATATATATATATATATATATATATATATATCCGCTCTAGACGTTGGCCAATTCTATTGGCCACTACATTCGCCACTGTGTTGGCCAACGTGTAGAGGCACCATTATCACAGCAGTGACACTCCCTGTACGTGAGAGCTTAAGCGCCGGTGACCTTGAGTCGAAGCGTGTAACGCTAGGGTTGATATCGAACCGAAATGGAATATTATAGACTTGTACAAAAGAAGATACATAGTACACAGATAACTATATACTATGTACATAGTAGGTATGTGTTATATATTATGTAAACTTATGTATTTGGGTAGTGAAAGGTACGTTCAATTTTAAATCAACTTTTATTAAATGAGGGATATTAAAACTTCCGGCAGAACCAAATATGCACGACAGTTAATGGTAATCTTAAATAATTAACCAACACTTATTTCAGTACGCAATAATCAGTATTTCCTACTTAAAAATAATTTACTCTTATATATTTTTCAATTTTTCGATTAATTTTTTAATTCTCATTATTATTTCTAACAAAGGCGAAAATTCGTAGCATGTATATGGTAAAGGTATGCAGGTTTCCTGGGACATGGCGGCCAACAAATTGTTCCCTATGTGTTGAGGAGATAAGTCGTTTCTATTTCTAATGAAATAATCCATAAATACAACAATGAACAAATACAAAAACTCGTTATAGATATCAAAAATTTCTTGACTCTCTAGTGGTATTTTTAATAGTGTTTATTTTAGTTAATGTAATATAATAACATTATTGGCGATATATTAGTTTTATTGTCTTGGTATATCCCCATAATTCTTGTTAAGATCATAACGACTTTCATTAAAACATTGAGTTATAATGTACTACGTACTACATTATAACTCATAGTACATTATAACTCAATGCATTAAAATGAGTTCATGTATTTTTAGGTATCATAAAACATTATTAAAAATTAAACTAACAAAACAAGGGCCCTTGTTTTGTGCAGCGGAATTTATTTTAATTCTAATCACTTAAAATCACTTTCAGTAATACTTATACATATACTATAATATCATTTATTTAATAACAACATTAATATTTATCAAAGCATGTAAACCTAGCATACACGGCTATAAAAATTAATAACGTTACTTGGTAACATAAACTTAATACCTACATGAATAGAATAGTAATATGTACATTAAGATATCAGTAATAATCATAAATTAATTGAAATATTATATCACTTGACGCATTCATATTAACTAATACTGACAAATATCGGTATTACTACTATCCCTCAACCAGGGCAGTCGGCGACTGCCCGTTCCACGCCCCGCGCGCCTCTCAAGGCCACACATCCAGACACCCACACATAGCCGCAAGCGATTTTACGTGCACACATGCTTAAGTGTCGTTTCTTTTCGCGTAGTTTATATATTCTTTGTCATTATAGAGATAGAAATAAAAACGTAAAACCTAAATTATCTGTTAAATAAAATCTTTGAGTTACGACAAATTGTGAGTTTTAGTGTAACTGATACTTTTATAACATCTTATTATTCTTAAAAACGAAATAGTATCTTACGTAATTAGAGGGAGGGGGGAGGCTTGGAGAAATCCTATGTACCCTTACATGGGGGGTAGAGGTTGTCACAAATCGCCAAAATCATCCTTACGTAATTAATGTATGGTCCCGAACACGTATGTAGGCTGCTATTTTACTTTTTTTACTTTAAAACTATAAAGCACTTTGTCATAATATGTTAAGATTTCATATTTTTAGATATTTATAATACTTATATATAATTTTTTTAGGGCCCTGCTTTCATAGCTCACATGAGTATATTATGTAAATGAACAAGCACCTGAGAATAAGTACAATAAAAATATTAAAGTAAGCAAAATTACTTAAGCACAGGTTTATTGTTATATTAACTATGAATAGAACTGAACTGATAGAATTTAGGATAACATTTGTCAACTCCGGTAATCGAACCGATTAAGAATTTCAATCATCTTCGCCAAAGAGACTATAAGATAATTCCTGTGACAGACAGATATAGAAACACAGACATCGAGGTGACGCGTGGAGTCATCCAATTTGCTAATATCATCATATCATCAATTTGCATATATTAGGATATAATGGGATTTTATTTCATAAGTATAAAATATTTATATTGATTATGAGAATGTATGTTTATTACGCATTCAATCTTTATATCTCCACAAATGTTCACATACCTACATATTAGTGCAAAGATAATACTGGGAAATTTGCTGTCGCTGTAGGTTTTGTAAAATGAAATCTAAGTTGGTCAACACCACCTTGTTAATTAATGATTTGCATTATTTAAAATAAAATAAAATTATCTAGTCTATACCCATGGGGATAATTATTATTAATATTTTCTAAATTATAATAATTTTGGTTGTAGGATAGTGAGCACCATGATACTCTTCGTTCCTTTTTTCTTTGCATTTTGTACGCTCGGAATTACAAATAAAATACATCGGAATAAGGATTTTTAGATCGGAATAAGATGCTTCCGACTTCTTTTCATATTTAATTGATTAAGAATGCAAATCAAGGTCTAATAGCAAACCTATTTTTTTTTCAAGAGTAGAAATAATTATGTTTCTAATAAAAATAACCTTTAAAAGGGGGTACCTACAATAGATGCTTAATTTTCGATCTCTTTTTGAGTTTTATTTAAACTACCGCAGAAATAGGTGTCTATATTTGAATTTCCTTCACTTTTAATATAAAATATTATCGTGGTGTTTATTTTCTTCTTCGTCTTACGAGACGTAGTTGGTACATTTTTTACAACATGTTACCTATGAGACGTAGTTGGTACCTAAATTTTTTTCATTATAGTCGTAAGCAGTGTTGCCGTTTTAGCGACTTTCTCGCTAGATCTAGCGGATTTTAACAATGTTTAGCGGATAAAAAAATCGTTTTAGCGAGAAATAATTATTTAGCGACTTCTAGCGACATTTGGACTTTTGAGATGGCGACTTTCTTTTATGAAGTAATTCATTTCAAATAAGTAATTTATCATATGTCCAATTTTGTAATCTACCGTTGGTAGCACTCTATATATAATATAATTTCACGGGAATTCCCGAACATAAACTAACAATTCAATGTCGTTAATTCACTTTCTCTGTTTCGACCTGAGACCATGTTCTAAGGTTTCGACATACAAAAATGCAGCAGGAGTAAACATATTCGAAGATTTATGTAATTTTGCAATAGTAATATTATCACTACCGCACTCAAATGCAGAATTTGAACGCGTATTTGGTGCCATGAATGTAGTTAAAAGCAAACTGTAAAACAAGCAATCAGAAAAACCTTTAAATTCCATTCGTCTAATTAAAAATCAGTTAAGGATTAAAAAAGAATTGCGCAACGTATGATATTCCCGAAGATCTTGTCAACCAAGTCGGTAAAGATAAACCAAAGATGGGAACTGGAGACATTGGCGAAGCTTCAGCTTCCGCTGAAGTTCTTTTTGAAGATCTGGATCCATACTTCGCTATTAATTTTGAAATTTAGGTACAAGAACATACTGAGCTAATTGTTTTATTTTTAATAAGATGACTAATGTTTAAACGTGGTTTAAAGAGATTTATTTTTTTACAATATTTTTTATTTTGTACATGAATAGTTTTTGTTTTGGTTGTTATGTCATTAACCTACACTATATATAAGTAATTTATATGAAATAGAGTCCGCTCTTTTTAAGGTTTTCTGAATTTATAGATTTAGATTTTCGGTATTCATTGTATGTATATATATATATATATATATATATATATATATATATATATATATATATATATATATATATTGTATACCATTTGGCAAGATTTTTCAGTTAGACAGTTAGTTTAGTTAACGGTACCACGAAAATGTACCTAGGGACATCTAGCGGATTTTAAGAAAAAGAAAAATCCTGTTTCTGGCGGATTTTTTCTGTTAGTCTAGGGACATTAAAATTTATAGAACGGCAACCCTAGTCGTAAGTCTCGCATAAAAATGGGTCATATAATCCCAGGCCAATATTAACTATGTTGTTGTATTAGTAATAGTCATTTAAAATGAATTAATAACTTTAACTTGTTTTAAGTTTTAATGAGCGCTAGAATGGTGTATCGTATGTAGACGGTATAAATTAGTAAGGATCGTCGAACCTTTCAACAATGAGGCAAATTTAAAAATATATACAAAATTAAAATTATTTTTTTTTAAATATTAGTAATCTTGTTGATTAACATTACGAATATTCCTTTTAACCACTCCTGGTAAGCTTGAAAATGCTTGTGTTAGGAGTGGTTCACGACAGTAGTCAAATGGCGGATTCGAAGCCACGACCTTTTGAGTTCGCAATCTGCGCCCTGCCATTAGGCTACTGTCGCTTCGACAATTATTGGCCAAATAGATTCCAATAAAAAAGAATATAAAGTCAAGTTTTATGTCTTATTGAGACTGAAGTGATTTAAAACCACAGAACACTATTACTCCTATCGGAGTTTAAAACAGAGCGAACAATTGTATAAAGCTAGTCGTAAATTCTTTAATTTCTAAAATCTATAAAAGTTAAAAAAAATTATAAAAGTTCTCAAGTGTAGTGAAGTAAAAAATAAAGTTACAGGCTATATAAGTCCCACTGCTGGGCATAGGCCTCCTCTCATTTCTGAAAGGGTTTTAGGAAAAGGAAGAGTCCGCCATGCAATCCCAATGCGTGTTGGCGGACTTCTTAAATTATTATTGAACATTTCCAAGACATGTTCTTGGAAATATTTCTTCCCAATTATTGTCGAGTAAACTATAAATAATAATAAAATTATGATTATTTGAAATTTGTTAGCTTAGGGCTCTCGGCGCTCTCTTTATATTTTAAAGCGAAAATTGCGTATTATATCAACCCGAACTTCGATTGCCAGCGGCATCACTGATTGAAATCCTTAATTAAAATTTTAAGATTCGGAGCTCTGACTTTAAAACACGAAAGAGTTATAAGTAAATATAAGAATTTTCTATCTTTTAAAAACTTTTGCGTTGTCTAATATAATATCGAAATAACTGCCTTTTACAGATAACCTCTATTTGTTTATTTGCATGTCAGTTTGACATGAGTAACCATTTTGAACACTTTCGTCTGTCTGTCTGAGCTAATCTTTTGAAAGGCTAAACGGATTGTAATGAAACTACACGAACAGATAGAGAGCAATACCAGGAGTGGTGATCCAGGTTGCGGAGTGACATCATCATTACAGCCTTTCACAAGTCCACTGCTGAACATAGGCCTCCCCCAAGTAATGCCACAAAGCACGGTCCTGAGCCACCTGCATCCATCGACTTCCTGCATGTCTTACCAGGTCGTCACTCCATCTAGTGGGGGGTCGCCCTACACTACGTTACATCGTTGGAGCCACACGCAAGTGTGAGTAACGATCCAAGAGCAAGTCTTATCCGACACTATTCCGATGATATCCCGGACGTCAGTCTAAGCGAGATTAGAATGGCTCTCCAGCACCTTAAAAACGGCAGGGCCCCAGGCGAGGATGGAATTACAGCGGAGCTTCTGAAAGCGGGTGGAACACCGGTACTTGTAGTCCTTCAGAAGCTCTTCAATTCCGTCCTCCATGGTGGCACTACTCCAGAGGCGTGGAGCAGAAGTGCGGTGGTCTTGTTCTTTAAGAAAGGCGACAACGCTCTCTTAAAGAACTACAGACCGATTTCCCTTCTGAGCCGCGTCTACGTGCTGTTTTCGAGAGTCATTACGAATCGTCTCGCACGCAGACTTGACGACTTCCAGCCTCCCGAACAAGCCGGTTTCCGAAAAGGCTATAAGTATCTATCTAACAAAAAAGAAATAATTTCACCTTTCGTAACATCCTACTAAAATCCTTCGGTAACTTATAGAATGACACATTTGAAACCTTTTGTTGGTCATTAAGCATTCATCCACGCAACAGTTATAGTCAAAGATTTAAATAGTTAGATGTGGCCTTACCATATTATGTATGACTACTCCGAAATGTGTTTATTCTCAAATAAGTGAGCTCACTCATTCGCAATCAGTGCTCATTTATGTGCGGTGATAGCCAGACCTTGCACATTGGAACAAACGTGCTAATTTCACCAAAAAAAAAAAACTCTCAGAATGCCATCATGTGCCTTCCGAAAGTGCAATAATAATTCTAGAAACAAATAAAGCCCAAATTGTGGGTAATATTTCACTCGAAGTATCTATATTTTATTAAATATTGAATTTATTTTTTCCGATGTCACAAAATAATTATAGGATATAGAATTAATTACGGGCAAACGGAAACTGTGCGACAGAGAAATTTACACAATTTTCGTAAGATAATCAGATATAACACTATTGTCTCAGTACTCTTCTAATCATAATTGAGTTAGATCCTCGGATGTACCAAGGAAGCGGTTTACAAAGTGGTCATCTATAAACAGACATTAACAGACGGAAATGCCGTGACAGAGAAAGTAGTATACACAATTTCCGTAGGATAATAAAAGATGACACTGTTGTCTCAGTACTCTTCTAATAACCAATTTAGTGTGAAACTGCGTATGCAGCCCGGGCTGTCTCGCGATTGTATGTAATTATTTCACGCAAGTAGTAGAGTGACAGAGGCCTGCCACGGCATTACCACATTTATCATAACATATATGGCATTACAAATAAGGCTCTGTCAAATGACAAAAGCCTGTCTATATGTATCTATTTTAAGTAGCGGACCCAAGCCGAGACTGGTGATATAAGATAAAAGTTTTAGTTCCACTCTTTACAAATAGTCTTCTTGATAAATATGAGCTAAGCCACAGAATAAATAATAGTATTACGTAGCTACGCTAACTTCAATGTTATATGGTGAGGTTAAAAAGATTGAAATAAGAAAAAGTTTTATAGTTTTAACAAAGTTGTATATCATGTCCCCGGGTGTAGTATTTACTCCTTTAGCTTTTTAAATAATTACTTTTGTTAAAAATGTCATGCAAAAAAAAACATGCCAAGAGTAGGGTTAATTATAAAAAGTATGTTCATTTTTAAACAATAAACAAAGAAAGTAACAAAACCTCCTGACTTTAGGTATATTTTTAAGAAACCTTGAAAATGGGAGGTGAGTGTGTAGGACGTTGTAGGCATTGTAGGTTTTAGCGACCTCGGTCTGCAGAAACCAATGCTACGCAGCTTCGAAAAAAATTAAAGGAGCAAGATTTGCTCCCTCAATTCCCCTGTGCCTTTACACTCTCAATTCTGCCGAGGCTCGGCGCTCACACCACATGGCAGGCGCTGACTGATTGCTCCGACGTAGCAGGTTTGTCACATAACTTACGTCAGCGGGCGATGGGGCCGTCACTTTGCTACGCTTATTATCATTGTTCGCGACGGCCTAACAACGTTAAGAAACAAAGTGATAAAGAATATTGTTTTTGTATTAATAATGAAATTACCGACAAAACTGGGTGAAAACGTGTATTAATATAGTTGTTTAGCATGTTTATAACTCTTAGTATATTTGTATAGAATGTCGTTTTGATAACAAGTAATATAAACAACTTTTATTATATACCAAAAAATCGACCAATCACAGCGCGTCTTATCGTGGAACTCTCTAAAAGTTTTTAATTATCTGCTTAATAGTTCATACTAAAAATAAGGAAAATAATTTTATGTTCTAAAAGAGTTATAAATATGACATTGAATTAGCATATGGCTTATAGATTAAAGAAGTGTAGGGATATTTTTGTATAATTAAACGCATTTGGTAGATATATAAAAATCAAAGAATTAATGTACCCAAATATTATGAAAATTTGGGACATTTCGTTTAATAACTTTTTACAATGTTAATATTTTGAGTAACCTTTATGATATACTAATAAAGTACCAGACTACCGATTTATTTAGCATGTAATGACTCAAACGATGTATGTTTTGTTTATAGCTTTCATACGGGACTTTGGCAGAAATCGTAAATCTGATTACACGTGCCGCGATCGCGCGAGTTCCCTCAGAGGTGCCGCGTCGAATGCGCTTGGTCATGTGTTGGTGCTGTGACAGTCAAGAAGACAATCTTACCCTATTCTTGAGCTAGATTATGTACCAAACAAGCCCGTGTTTACTGATTTTGACTACGTTACGTGTTGTGTTCAGTGGAAGAGACCCGTGTAAATCCTGTGCGCATGGTATTGGGTTGACCCTGACACTGGTGGTTTCTGGGGTGAGTCGGTGGCGCAGCCGACAACAGACCTGTGTAAATCCAGCCATTATTAGGTATCTGGGGTGACCTGCTAGAGACTGATGTAAATCCTGTTTGCACACGCGAGTTTGTGCGGGGTATTCGGTTGCGTGGGAAGAGACCTGTGTAAAACCTATGTGACTTGAAACGTTTTTGTGTAGCGTTGATAACTGTTCATGTTGACTGTTCTAACTGACTGACTTGTTTGGCTAATTGGGTACATAATCTGACGCTTTTATGAACTATATGAATTTAGATCAACTGTTAATACGCGATATAAATAAATGTCTCTTAGATTGTGTGTATCTTCTCAGAGATCGACGATGGTGACATCGAACAGCCGCGGGACGCGGTGAGTGTTGCTGAGCCATCCACGAGTTCCTGCTGAGGGCTTCGAGCACGCAGCCCCGTCAGGAGAGGCCATGTTAGAAGAAAAGGTCTGAATCGGGAGCGCCGACGCCGCACCGGGCTATATAGGAGGGCGGCTGGCGTCACTCGCCCCTTTTTTGCCGACGGTCATCACGGAGTGCGGAAGCTTTGCTCGAATACTAGCGTCATTATTTTAAATCTTGTTTTAAGCTTTTAAGTTAGTTTATATTTGTTAGGCCAAAGGCCATAAAAATCTTTTTAAAAAGTCAATCTGTGTTTCTATTTGTAACAGTATAATGATTATTTATTATATGATTATTCATTTTCAATTTTGATAAACCGTACAAAATGATATTTTTAACTCTTAAGGTAATATAAATATTAAATTATTAAATTAGCCGATAGCGTGTTTGTGCCATTTAGCGTAATCTTTATTTAAAAAAAATTAAAATAATTAAAATTGGGGTGTTTAGATTTGGATTTTATATTTTATATTTTAGGGTCGGCTCGATCGGGGAAAGACCACGCTCTCACAGAATAGAAGCTTAATGCTGCTGTGTTTCGTATGGTGTGTGTAGAGAAACGGAAACCCTTTTACTGGAAACGAGCATGCCATCTTAGTCTTCATGGGTGACAACGCATCTGCATTTTGATTTGTAATCGAATCAGGTGGATTGTGTGCTCGTTTGTCACCCTATCATATAAAAAGTCATCACAGTAACAAAGTCAACTTTTAATAGCGAAAATGATTACTAAACTTATTGAATGAAAATGTTTATAAATCCTAATGTATTTTTGATTAAGATAAATAAGTCATCATCATCAACCTATACCTATAATTAACCGTTTGGGTATTTAAGGTCTAGCATATCTGGGACGGTATTCTCGGTATGTGTACGCGTTAATGTGATTTTTTAAAGAATGTTGCCCTATTTGTAGCAACTTTTAAAAATATCGTTTAGATATTATTTTTAGTAAATCGCAAGTATTATTCATAACTGGCCAGGAGTCAGAACACTATTGCTTTCTATCTACGGCTATTCTAAATTCTAATCATAAGCAGTTAGCTCAAGCCTTTAAAAAATATACTAAAATGATAAATGAACTTACTTAACAAGCTAAAATTGACAAAGTTTACTAAAAACACAAGGAAGGCACGTGTTGTTTTGAATAAGATGATCTCTAGCTATGTGCTCTTTTCGGATAAAAATGGTGTATTTATTTACATATAATGAGCATCCGAGGTAGTTAGTGACCTTGTCTGATTCGAATTAAATAAATTTTAGCGTGGCTTTACGAACTCATCTGTAGTTAAATACACTGATCAGTACACACGATCGTAAGAGTTTTATTTAATAAAAACATAATAAATATTAAAGGCAACTGAAGCTACTTTTTACCAGAAATATCTCCAATTGTAATTTACGTTGTAATGCGCGACTTTATTTAACTGACGACATTAAAAGCTATTTTTTACGTTCGTGACAATAGCCATTAATTTCGTTAATGCGAGACAGTGAGGGTTTCGTGTCGTGGTCGCACTTTGGTTGTCGGCACGAAAGGTTCCATTGGTCATGATCATGATACAGAAATAATTTTGAGAGTTAATAGTATTAACTGAACGTAGAGCTTGCAAAATATATCTGGAAGTTTTAATCACGGTTTATTAGAAAAGAGACTATATGTGATATTCACATTTAGTCTCTTTTCTAATGTACCGTGTGAAGCATATCGCTGAAAAAGACAGAATGCAATAATGGGACTTAAATTTGACAGGAATTTAGACCAACTCACGGCCTAATAAAATATATTTTCGCGTTGAGAGTCCAAAAATTTGATAAAACGTAATATCTTTTGGAATCACTTGGTATTCGCTCGTTTTTCACATTACAAATTATGAATGAAATAACACTTATTTACACTTTTGTGACTTTATTTAATTTGTTCCTAAATCTATAGTTATCACTACAGTGAGTAAGAAAATGGTATATGTACTCAAATGAAAAACATCATTTCTAAAACAATACCAAATATTTCAATTTGGACTAAATTTAAATTATTCATCGTTGTATAGAAACAAATAAAAAATGAGGTGAATAATGTAAGAAATGTTCCGAAACATCAACAAGGCAAACAGGTCGAAATCTCCATTTGCAGCCATTTCAGTGCAAAAAAAATTTATAAGTGAAATATTGTGTAAAGAGAGAGCGAGTTTCTACGGAACAAGCGCCTACCGAGGGTAAGGAAGTCTTGGAAAACAGCATCAAAAGAAAAATACTCTTAAAGAAAAAGGTATCTTGTATTTACCTTACGCAATCAACTATTTGTTTTCCTCTAGAAATAAAGCTATAAAGGAAGATTAAATATACATAAGAATTTCAGTAAAAAAATTAAGTATAGAAAAACACTTCCAGGCCAACTTACAGCAATTTTTATGATATTCTGTAAAAAAAACTATAAATGTATTAAGTTATATTTAATGTTACAAAAATGTTTTGACGTGTGATAGACATAAGAGTTCATTTTGATTGTTTTTGAAGTCTTCTGATGGATATAGATCCTTCCAAGAATACATCAAAAAGTGTTCAGTTCATCATCATCAGTCAGATTGTGATTTCTTTTCAACTGGGTTCAATAAAGCAGGGGATCCGATATTCGACGCGTATGTTTTTATATATGTTCTAGGATTTATCGAAAAAAGCTAAACCGAATCACATAAGTTATTCTTCTTTTATTAAATATATTTTACTTCAGCGATGGACGCATATGAATTTGAAGAATAAATTCAATAATGAAGTTAGAATAACAGAATAGGGCATCAAGATGTTAGACGACATTCTAGTTGTTTACCTTGACATTGTGATATTCCTTAGTCAACTCAAAAATATTGAAGATAATAAAAAATAAAGGCTAAAGTATCTCATTATACATGTCTGTTGAGATAGACTATGTCATTAACATACACCCATGTGGTCTTAGTACCGATTACAGAAACTATAATGTGGAAATTAATTTCATGTGTTTATTAATTTTTCAATTAGTTTGGCAATTACAGAAATATAGACATAGCCTATCTATATAATTTATCGTCACTAATTGTATCCAAATCGATCCAAAAATCTGTTAATAAAACCGGTCACGGCGATTCAACAGACACACTATGTCACTTACGTATTTGTTATACAATTTATCCGAGCCGAACTTTATCACTAAATTGCAAATGTGAAACTGTAAATAATCGCTTGACTTTGACCGATTTATATGCAAACTAAACACAATGATGCCGAACCATAAAGATTTGAAGTGTTTTGATATCTATATTTACTCACCTGGTCAATGCTCTCTCTGACGGAGATCTCGTGGAAACACACGCAGCCTATTTCTTTACTTCGCCTCTGCCCCTCTTCTGTACTGACCATACGGTCGCCAATCTGGTCGTTTTTATTACCCACTAGTACCACTGGTGTCTCTAATATACTGTCCTGTAATTTTTAAATATTACGCTCATTCATTATATTGAGTGTTTGTAGAAAATGTTACGGCATTGATATTGAATGACTTCTGAATATAAGTCAAAGATTAAAATAAATAGAGTGCGCCAAGGATATACAACCAGTTTTATAGCTAACAGGTATATCCCTTTAAAATTTCCCTACCGAGCGTGGCAACCGCATATTCCATTATTTTGAGTTGTTATCAGGAAGATGCTGTTTCATTTCCCTCTGTTGCCTTTCCCGATACCCACGGGATGCTATGGATTAGTGGATTCTCTTAATATCATCATTATCATCATCATCACTACAGCCCTTCACAAGTCCGCTGTTGAACATATTCCTTACCCAAGGAATGCCACAAAGCATGGTCCTGAGCTACCTGCACCAATCGACTTCCCGCATGTCGTCATTGCATCTAGTGGAGGGTCGCCCTACACTTCGCCTACCGGTACGAGGCTTCCACTTGAGAACCTTTTTTTCCCAACGAGCTATATGGCCAGCCTGTTGCCACTTCAGCTTACTAATCCGTTGAGCTATGTCAGTCACTCTGGCTTTACTGTGGATATCCTAATTTTTAAGTTTATCACGCAGAAAAACCCCGAGCATATATCTCTCCATAGCTCGCTAAGAGACATCGTTGAGTGTTTTCCTACTGCCAGCAGTGAAGGACCATTTCTCAGATCCATAAGTTATCACTGGCAACACGCACTGGTTGTACAGTCTCGTTTTCAATTTTTGAGGTATATCTGAAGAGAGGATGTGTTGTAATTTCCCGAACGCTGCTCAGTTGATTGACCTATCCATTGAAGTTGGACTTACCTAGTGGGACTATATGTCCCAGGAAAACATGCTCGTCAACGACTTCGAGCTAAGTCCTCCTAATAACTACTGACATAGGTGTGATAAGGACATTACACATGATTTTTGTTATGTACATGTTCATCTTAACCCTTCAATCCCCATAAAATCCCATGCAGTCATGCGTCCGTAATATCCCGAGCGGTCGCATGCGACCGCACCCACCTACAGCAATTTAAACCATTAAAACTTATATTTAGAGACTACTTTTCTATGAAGAAATTTGGCTTTATAAAATCTATACAAAACTCTCTATCCTGTGGTCTAAACAAAAGTCAGGTTTTACTTCATTACAAAACGACTTTATTGTTTTTTGATTTAAAAAAACGGGTACATAACAAGCGGATGTCGACAGCGTGAAAATCACTATTATTTCTATATATTATTCGAAATTATTTACGTAAAAATAAAAATTATATTCACACAAAATTCATACCAATTTTATAATAAAACAAAATACTAAAACACTAGAAAAATCCAAAAATCAACACAAAAAAACACGATAACATCCACATGAAAATGGCGGAACGTAGACTAAAAATAAATAACCATAGCGTAACTGACGTTTTATTGCACTAGAGGATAGAAAATTTCATATTGAGCCTATAATGCCAAATTTCCTCATAGAAAAGTAGTCTCTAACGATAAGTCTTTATGGGTTAAAGTGCTGTGAGTGGTGTGTGGCCGAAATCGGTCACTTGGTATTTGATGGAATATCGCCGCGACCGAATTCGGCCGCTTGGTAGCTAAGAGGTTAAGATATATCCGTTGTGTGGCACTATTAAGGTCATTGAGCATAGTCCTTAGGTCATCCAGCGATTCTGTCATAAGGACCATATCGTCGGCAAATTGAAGGTAAGTGATGTACTCGCCATTGATGTTAATACCGTATCCTTTTCAATCCAGTAGCTCGAAAACGTCTTCCGATGCAGCGGTGAAGTTTTGGGGATATAATATCACCCTGTCTTCAGCTCTTTGCAGTTTGATAGGTTTCGTACTCTGGTTGTGTACTCGGATAGCTCGGATAGCTAGCTATATACCTATGTCTTGCGTATGTGGACTATTGGCAGATTTTACTGCTTCGTCTTCTGTACAATTTGCCGAAGAAGCACCATAGAACACTTACACCCATGTGGTCTGTGATGCTAAAGTCTTTTACGAAACCAACTTTTTTTGTAAGAGACAAGAGAGAATTGTCACCTTTCTTGAAGAACTAGAGCACCGCATTTCTGCTCCACATCTCCGAAGTGGTGTCACCATGGAGGATGGAATTATAAAGCTTCCGAAGGACTTCAGATAAGGGTTTTCCATTCGCCTTCAGAAGCTCCGCCGTAATTTCATCTTCGCCCGGGGATTTGTCGTTTTTGATGTGCTAGAGATCCATTCTAATCTCATGTCCGGAATATCATCGGAGTTGTCTCAGATAAGTTACTCACCCTTGCATGTGGCTCCAACGGTGATGTGTACTGCTGGGCATAGAACCTCTCAATCTCAATCTCAAACACACAAATTTCTGGCAAGGACTTTGGAGCCCCCGTTTCACTCGATCGCTTCTTCGATATGAGCTATATTGAAGTTGCGTAAGTCCCGCCGCATGCATGGAAGATCTGTCTGTTCAGTTGTACATGTGCTATCAAATCTGCCAAAGACTACAGTTTCATCTTTCGTCTAAAAACCACGAAATTAACGAGTGTGATCGGAGAGTTTTTGTGTTCTTCTGCGGCGAGTCTCGCAGAACTTAGCTGCGACCGCATGGACAGTTTGGACGAACTTGTCATTCATATCGTCCACTGTATTGCAGTCTTCTAGGCACTGAAAACGATTTCATAATTCGACCTGAAAATTTTCAGGACCTTGGAATAGAGCACGAGGCAGACGGAACGTTGACCTCATTAGACGTCACTGAGACATCACTGAACAGTTGCCGTTCAGGGTCAGCGCACACCAAGAGCAGAGCAGAGCAGAGCGTTTTCTGAGAACACTTAAATATTAATTTTATGACTATTGACAGACAGTGCAAAATTATATACACGTCCAAACTTGATGCTCGAGCATTCTCGAGCTTGCAGGATGCATGTTCGAGCATGCGCGAGCGCGCTCGCACCGCCACTGCCCGCGCTCAGTATTGCCGCAGCGAAAAAACTGTTTCAACGTGTGTTTAGTTTATACCTATAAGCGCGTCACATAAGTCGGAATCATGGATGAAGAACTGCTACACCAAACTTATCAACTTATAAGTTTGGTGTAGCGCTTTGAGTGTCTGTACAATATATCATGTTCAACATACAGCGATCGTATGTTAAAAGCCAATGCTTAGGAAAGAATCTCCATCAAGTTTCTTCTACCCATACTGTTTATCTAATTTTCTGAAGTCTGATTTCATTAATATGTTCTTTGTGTTCCTCTCTCTGCCAAAAGGGTGGTAATCACCAAGTCATCGTCACCAATCATCATATTGAACACGTCTATCAACGTCGGATTTTGGCATCAAATTGGTAATACACGCCTCCCTAACAACCCAGAGCACTTTTAATGGATCTTGCTCACGGTGGCGCGCGGATGCCGCCTGCATGGACGAGTAGTCAAAATTTTGCTCGAGCATGCGCGAGCATTTTGCAGCTCGGTCTGCGCTTACCCTTAGTCGGCATAATGAAGTCACTCTCATTTTTTGTTGAGCTGTCCGGTCTCGACCCGGTCAACTTTCTGTGGGGCCGCTTCTGGAAGAAAAGTTCATCATAAAGAGTCCCTTTTTCCCTATGAAGTCGGCCAGCTGCTGGTCCCTTGGGTTTCGTTGCCCTATCCCGGATTTCCCTACATTCAGCTCACTGTTCTCTCCTGTACCTAGTTTTGCGTTGAAGTCTCCCACTCATACGGTATAGTGGGTTAGTGGGTTTTGGAGGAATGTATGGCTCTAGATATATCCTCATACATTTCCTCCACCTCCTCATCGGGATGTGCCGAGGTTGGTGCATAAACCTGTATAACTTTCAGCGAATACGTGGTTCTGAGTATAAGGTACGCAAGCCGCATCCACACACTCCTATTCTTTACAACGTTATTAATATTAACCTTTACACGGCCACAGTGGTGACCCCAACGTGATATGAACACGCAACCTTGTGATTTGCCACTGTGGCCGTGTAGGAAAAGGGGAGATCTCCCGCCGGGCAAGGTGTTCTGCCCGGGGAGCGGCCAACACTCCGTGTGATAGTTCGGAGATGTTCTATATATATTATGATTCGGAATTTTGATAGCTTGATTTAGTTTTCAGTGTGTTTCGCTTGCAGCGCGATGACAGCGCCGCCACAGAACAAGTTTCCGGATCCAAGGATTACCTTGCCCTCTTCGTACCTTGGAAAAATATTCTAACATAACTTGTCTATCTTTTCTTTCAGCTTCAGGATCTTCTCGTCAGTCTTCAGGATGTGTGCGTTATTATGTGCTGCCAGGTCAAGTCTTTTTACGGGGCAACCGAACCTCCCCTGGAGACTCTTAGCATCCCCCTGCCATTACCATGCTCACCAACGTAGCCACCAATAGCGGAGCTACCGGAAACTGGGGACCGTCCCTTCGTAACTCTCATCATGGGGGTATATTACCTATATACCCCCCATGATCATATGTATATCATCATCATTCGTATACAACATCAGTTTTTATTGTTATTTCGCTGTTATCGCGAAGAACCGGCCCGCATCTATTACCTCAGTTTACCTCTGTCGCCTCTTACGACACCCACGGGAAGATATAGGGTAGTAGGTATTCTTGCCAGCCACTACGCGGGTTTTAATATATTACCTGCATATCCAATTAAATTCCAATAACCCAAAAGTTTTCTTCATTTTTGTAAATAAAATATAATAATAATCTTACAGGCAAGTATTTAAAAAGCAGCAAGCCGCGGTATGTCTGGGACTAAGTATTTGCCGACATCTCACAGTAAGCGAGAAGTCGATGTTCGCCGGAGCTACACCCAAATGTAAATGTAAATGTGAATTCACGTGATTGGCGCTTTAGAAAACTGAACCAGCATGCCCGAAATATTAAATATTACGATAGCATGCAACGCGAACTTTAGAAATGAGAGAAGGCCTGCGTAGTCTGATGTTACAGCAACTTCAGGTTTTTGATAGACTGGGTTTTAGCCCTGATCGGTCCATTACGCAATAGATAGATGAGCATAGTATAGTCACACCGCAACTATATTATTGCAGTATAAATGATTCGACTCGACCGGAGAAGAATCACCACGCTTTCACCGAATATCAGTGTAAAATAGCAGCACAATACTGCCGTGTATTGTAAGTGTATCAGGGGTGATAACCTATCTGCATCGGGGGGCACGGCAGTGCCCCCGTCAAGTCGAGCGCGAAGCAAACACTGCCGTACCATCCTTTACTAGAACCACTTCGCCGCATTTTCAGGTCCCTATTTGAGAACCTCTGGATAATACCAGAACGCAGAAATTCGTCATCCAGTAAACTATAATCACATACTTAAAATCCAAAATTTCAACTCTGTAGGTCATTTAGTTCCGAAGTTAAGCGAAAGCAAAGTTTCGCATGTATGACACTCACTCACTCACTTATGATCATCAGAATATAACAAGTACTTCCCATAAACTCAGAGAGCTGAAATTTGGTACAGAGTTAGGGTTTAATGGCCACATAAAGGGAAAACTATAAAAACTAGGATAATCGAACATCTGGAGTACCTGGTGACCCTGATTAGAAAACACAAGAGCCCAACCAAACTATTAGAAGAGATCGACATACCGCCTTTACAAAAAATATTCAACTTGGTGGGCCGCTTCATTTGATGTCAAAAATCGAAGGTCTAAACTATCTGATGAAGAACCCTCAGCTGGTCTCAGCTGTATTAGAGATATGGTAATGCCCCCTTCTACCATTGGTACATAAAAATCTACTGTCATTTCAAAAATCTAGCGTAGTGGGACACATAATTTAATCTAGCCTATAGCGTCCCACTGCTGGGCGAATGCCTCCCCTTCTGCTTTTAATACGCATATAAATAAAATTAAAGAAAACTCTGGATAACACTAGATTGGCTTTTATACTTATACTTACAAGTTTACAAGAAAAAATAGTCGAACGATTAACTTTATTCTACTCGAACGTTACTCAAATTCCTTTAAGGTACCGTGGACATGAATTCATCTCCGCATTACGTGCTGCTATTTTCTTCATTAATTGATATAAAAATACAGTATATTTTCAATTGAACACTATTTCATTCGATTCTGAACGAACTAAAGAGTATTCTGAAGAATTATATTCACTCGGTTACATAGACAAAATCAAATATAACAGCCATTCGCTTTTGTGCTGTTGGTGCTGTTAGTTGCGTAATCGTTGAAGTTTTGTGATTGTGATTTTAGTTGGATTTTCTTTCAAAAAACTGTAAGTATTGTTATTTATCTTTACTACGTAATGTTTTTGAATGATCTAAGTTACAACAACAGTAACTTTTTATGTTTCAATTGATAAAAAAGTAGAATCAAAAAACCTCTACGCGAACAATTCATAACGGTCAAGATTTCTAATAAGATAATAATAGTATATTCTTATTCGAATACCATAGTAAATACTTTTACTGGGAATTGCTAAATGTTATATCTATATGATTGTATAAGAAAAATAAAGGAAGAAGGTATAATATATACACAAAAAGGTTTTGAAAATGAGGTTACAAAGCGCGCGCAAACTGTCTATTGTCGAATTTTTAGCAAATGTTTGCAAGTGAAAAAGTAGAATTATTATAATTATTACATGCATAATTTCGGAAGAATATGTTGTATTGATTGTAAGGACATAAAAAAAACTTATGATATTTCATTCATAAAATAAAATTTGTTGTCAGTAAGTACACTTTATCAAGATCCGTTAGAAACAAAGAGCTGTACAAAATAAAATAAACATTTAAATGTTATGGTTATTGCTTCTACTTATCGAAAATCTTATCGGCTTTAAATAACTGTAACAAAAACCTCTTTAAACATAAGTGAGAAACATAAATGTTTATAACAAGTGCCGCCAGCTGAGGTGACAAAGCTGTTTTTTGTTACGGCGGGCGCAGTAAGAGAAAGGTTAAATAAACAAATTACACTAGACTTACCAGAAGATACTGTTTGTTTACTACCGACTAGAAATATGTGTATGCAGTTAAATAATGCTATGTTAAAAGCGATTCCGCACCCCGAGATAAAGTTAGTTACTAAAGATTCCTTGGATTGTTCAAAATGTATGATAACGAAAGCCCGGGCGTGTTTACCAAAATATGAACATGATGCGTCGATGACTGCTGGACTGGAAGAAACTATAATCATTAAAGAGGGAGCTAAGGTAATGCTTAGGAGAAATATTGATGTTAGTTTAGGTTTAGTGAATGGGTCATTAGGCGTTGTACAAAAAGTGAGGTGGGACCTGGAAGACCAAACAAAGCCTAAACAATTGGTAGTAAAATTCGCTAATAATTTGATTCACGAATTATTGCCTATTAAGTAAAAATTTGAGATCATACCCCGGGCATACGTGTACAGGGAACAATTCCCAATCTGTGTGGCGTATGCCCTAACAATTCACACGAGCCAAGGTCTAAGTCTAAAAAATGCCCTCATGGACATTGGCACCTCCATATTCACTTGTGGCCTAGCCTACGTGGCGCTTTCACGAGTAACCAATCTTCATGGGATGCACCTCATAAATGTTGACTTCAATAGTATAAAAGCTCAAGCTTCAGCGATCACCGAATACAACCGGCTTAGGCGTAAATACCGCGCCGATCTTTCAGATTTTAAACCGTCTAAACCGTCTAAAAGAATAAATAATGAATGCGATACGAAAAACTGTTGCTACTGTACAAGAATCAGAACCGGAAAAAAGAAAAGAAAGATTTGTAATAATAAAAAAACTACTCCTAAAAAGAAAAAAAGTGTCGAATAAGAAAATCTAATAAAATAAATCAATGTGCCCACGTTTCTACAAAAAGAAGTGAAATCCCACCAAAAACATTCTGTAAAAAACTAGCCAAGCCTCGATGGAGCTGCTTGTTTATCTCTAAAAAGTAATGAAATCTAGACAAAGTCGTGCCAAGTCTAAGGTTCCTTACTGCGATTTCTTTATTATTATAGTTAATGTTGTGTGACTTGGCCGTTGAAGGGTACACAAGGGTACAAAACCAGGTGCTACGTGACACCCTTGCATCAATCTGTCGCCAGAACCGCAACCCGTTGACGATAGAAAATTGCCACTTGGAAAACGTTGATTGAATAACCAGTCAATTGTAGGCTTGATAAAGCTGCGTATTTCAATAATACTTTTGTATAGGCGAGCCTGAAACAAACAGTATAAAAAATTATTTCCAGTACAGGCGGACTTCGAATCATTGATAGAAGTCCGTCTGTACGTCTATTTTATGTTAGATCGGTGGTCGATTTGATGCCTACAATTGACTGGTTATTCAATCAACGTTTTTCAAGTGGCAATTTTCCATCGCCAATGGATAGCGGTTCTGGCGACAGATTGGTGCAAGGGTGTCATGTTTTTGTACCCTTGTGTACCCATCAACGGCCAAGTCACACAACATTATCTCATAAATCTAGTCCAGTTTAACCCCCAGAAGACACAAGTTTGGGCGTTAACCGCTAAAAAGAACCCCTTTGTCGTATTCCCTCAGTTTCAAGGCACTCCCCTTGTTGCCTCAGCCAGTATCGGAATCCTCGGCGTCGACATATCGAGTGACGTGCAGTTTCGTGGTCACTTGGAAGGAAAGGCCAAATTGGCCTCTAAAAAGCTTGGCGTGCTTAGCAGAGCGGGACAGTATTTCATGCCGGCACACCGCCTGCAACTTTACAAGGCGCAGGTTCGGCCGCACATGGAATACTGTTTCCATCTCTGGGCTGGGGCGCCCCAATACCAGCTCCTTCCACTTGACCGCATCCAGCGCAGAGCGGCTCGAATCGTCGACGACCGAGTGCTTTCCGATCGGCTCGATTCACTGGCGCTGCGAAGAGATGTTGCATCTCTTTGCGTATTTTATCGCATCTATCACGGGGATTGCTCTGAGGAATTGTTCGGATTAATCCCAGCCGCCAAATTTCGTGAACGCACTACACGGCAAACGTCCCGACACCATCCACACCATCTGGATGCTTGGCGGTCCACCACTATACGTTTCACAAGGAGTTTTCTTCCACGTACAACCTCTCTGTAGAATAGTTTACCACCGGCGATTTTTCCGGACCGATACGACCTGGGGACCTTCAAGAAAAGAACTTACTCCTTTCTAAAGGGCCGGCAACGCACCCGCAATTCTCCTGGTGTTGCGGTTGATCATGGACGGCGGTAGTCACTTAACATCAGATGAGCCGCGTGCTCGTTTGCCCCCTCTTCTATAAAAAAAAAACATTAACTATAATAATAAAGAAATTGCAGTAAGGAGCCTTAGACTTGGCACGACTTTGTCTAGATTTCATAACTTTTTAGAGATAAACAAGCAGCTCCATCGAGACTTGGCTAGTTTTTTACAGAATGTTTTTGGTGGGATTTTGATTACTAATTGAGGACGAGTATAAAAGTAGTTGTCTATGGGTCACAGCGTTCACTTGTCATTGGGTGGACCGTGTACTTGTTTGTAAAACTTATTCTATAAAATATCATGGTAATAAGACTACACGGTCGTCAATTTTATAATAATTATGAAGTATAATTATATCAACAATCATCGTCATGAGCGGGCTTGTCAC
Organism: Parnassius smintheus behrii; assembly: GCA_036936625.1. Lineage (NCBI taxonomy): Eukaryota > Metazoa > Arthropoda > Insecta > Lepidoptera > Papilionidae > Parnassius > Parnassius smintheus. The sequence continues at coordinate 29,148,878 of JAUPFT010000003.1, read as the reverse complement.
TAATTGATTGCCTTGTTTATTCGGATTGACTTACCGTATTTAAATTAAAAGCAATATTTATCGCCTTCAGTATCCTAAACAGTTTTGTCCGCATTTAATTATAATGAATTTTTGAATTAACTTATAAGTTTGAATAAGAGGTTTTTTTTAACTCAACAAATTACACACATTCTCACAGAATACCAGCGTAAAATAGCAGTTTAATACTGCTGTGTTTCGTATGGTAAGTGTAAAGATCCGGAGACTCTTTTTTACTGGAAACGAGGTTTTCGAGGGTTTCGAGGATAAATGTAGATGTCTATGGGCCACAGCAACAGCATCCATTTATCATCAGGTACAGTCCACCTGTACTTGTTTGTCACCCTTATTCTATAAAAAAATTATCTTGAATGTAAAATAATCTCGTATATTAACATACTTGTAACAATACGCGTTATGTAGCTCCATGATCCACCAACCATGGTATACAAGAGTTTGGTTCAGTATCTCTGAACATAAGGACAATAACACAATACTCTACCTATAAATGTATACAAATAGCATAATCCATGCAAATATACAGTTGTACCATTTGAATAACGGTTGATTAGTAACTTAGGGTTTCATTTGAGGTGAAATACGAGTAGGTGTCTCTTAAATTTTTTAAAAGCCATATGCATACAATTTTCTAGAAAATTGAAATATACAATAACTTTTTATTTTGGCCAAATTAAATGAGGGATTTTTGCAGGGTTACTCTGCAGCTTGACATTTTAAATTTTAAGATTAACAAAAGTGGTTTAGGAAATTCGAAACTATTTTCAAAAGGTGTCTCTAATGCCACCCCATTTATTATAAAAGTGAAGAAAACGTTTATTGAAACGACAGTGTTTAGGAAATTCCCATTAGTCTTACCAGTAAAACTTCTAGGAAGAAAATTCTCAGTAGTTTTACTAGTAAGACTACTTGTTAAGACTACTGGGAATACCCCGTTTAATCTTAGATATTTGAACTTTTTCGACTTTTAAATCACAGTCGCTATTGGACATTGTTGTGCTCCAGCCAAAGCACAAGTCACAAACATCATTACAGTTCGTGAAAATTACGAAAGTACTTTCGGTAGTGTTTATTTTAATTTTTAAGAATTAAAGAAGTCTAGGTGTGCTAAATCAGGACTGTAAGGAGGGCAACTCGAAAGCTTAACTGTCGTGCTGTCTAACAAGTTCCTCGAGTAAAATGGATGAGGTGCTGAAGCAGAAGCCCGCGAAGCCCCGTGTTTGGTCGGTTGTTGATCACAACAGTTACCACTTCAGAGAAACATTGTTTTCATAGTATACCATTCGGCATCAACGCTACTTGCATTTCTTGTATGAATTGACACCATATACCTCGTCTATTTATAAAAGTACATTAAGTACACTATTCATAAATAAAAGTACACGGATAACCGAGCTTCCTCGGTTTTTTTTAAGTTACATTTAGGTACAAATAACATAAATAATATTTTTTGATCTTATTGACATAATAGAAAAAATTGAACTGGTTATTTGAATGAAAATCATGAGTGCAATTAGTTTAATTAAAATTTTTCTTATTTTTAAAAATTACTAAAGAAAAGGGCTCGAAATAATAGATTTTCTCACAAAATAAGGGAATTTGAAAAAAAAAAGGAAAAAAAAGTAGGCCCTAAGACGGGACGCGAACCACGGAACTCCGACATCACGCCCGACCGACATCCCACCTGAGCTATTACGATCGTTAGTAATCTGTCAAAATTTACCTTCTTATATTGTAGCAGTTTTTTTATTGCCTGAAAACATGGACAAAAGGACATTTTCTAATATATATATATATATATATATATATATATATATATATATATATATATATATATATATATATATATATATATATATATATATATATATATATATATATATATATATATATAGAAATATATATAATATGTACAATAATTGCTAGTTTAAAGGTATAGGATATCAAAAACTTTTTGTAATATCTTTTACGAGTATAGTTTATGAGATAATTATAAAAACCAGTTTTTCGATAAAAAAATCCTCCCTGTTTTGTGGAAAAAATATTACTTACAATTATCATTGTCATAGGTTCAGCTATTCCGAAGATTAACTGGAACAAACAGACAGACAGACTGACAGACAGAGACAGGCAGAGACAGACAGAGACAGACAGAGACAGACAGAGACAGACAGGCAGACAAGAAAACAACAGTTTAAGCAAAAGTTTAATTATGTCTTAATAGTATGAAAATAGCCCCTGAGCTTAACACACTTCAATTTTACGTATTATATTTAAAGAAAATAAAAACATTATGCGAAGGCTTATGATTGAAAAGTAGTACAGCTTTATTATATGCTTTGCAATCTCAATTTAAATCGGATATTTATCTATTTCATAATTCTCCATCTTAATAACAATAAAGCGCAACAAGATATTTACGAGTAACCTTTTCAACCTATTCTTAAATACCAAATTGAAAAAAGCGTTTTTCTTTTGTGAATAAATTCAGAATTCAGGAATCATAACAAATATACATATATGTCCTTCAGTAAGTAATTTGTAAATGCTGATATGAGGAAAAATGGTTACTATTTTTAAGTATGTAAAAGTATTGTAATAAAATAACTAGGGCATATTTTTCATTGGGTTTATGCAGCAAATCCTATCCTATACTATTAAACGAGCAATTCTTGTATATATATATATATATATATATATATAATCGGGATCTCGGAAACGGCTCCAACGATTTTCATAAAATTTAGTGTCCAGGGAGTTTCGGAGATAGTAAATCGATCTAGCTAAGATTTATTTTTAGAAAATGTCTTTTTGTCCGTGTTTTTAGGCAATGAAAAACTGCTACAATATCGTTAGAATAAGAAGGTAAATTTTGACGGTTAGTTAGGGATTATAAATAGCTTAATTGGTATAATGGTCGGTCACGGAATCTTAAAACCCCGATTCGAGCCCAGACCGACCCGACCGACTTTTTTTAATTTTTTTTCATGTTCCTTTCTTTTTTGAGAAAATCTATTTTTTCGAGCCCTTTTTTTAGTATTTTTTAAAAACACGAAAATTTAAATTAAAATAATTGCACTCATAATTTTTTATTCAAATAACCAGTTCCGTTTTTTCTGTTATGTCGCTAAGATCAAAAAATATTATTTATATTTCATCAGTATGTAATTTGTATCTAAATATAATTCCCAAAACACACGAATTAAAAAAAAATCGAGCGAAAAATACCGAGCAAAGCTCGGTCAACCAGGTACTAAGTCAATTAAGTTTATATTTTTGGGTAGCACTTTTTCTGTCTAGCGTCGGGGTAGGTAGTACATTCTTACCTATTTTTAATTCTACGTTGTCTTCTGCGAGTGCATCGTTGCACTGCAGGTTTTGTGCCTTGGAGCATCCTCCATTACCCGGAATCCTCGAGGTACACTATGTACCGGTCATGGGAACCGATGTCGGCATTGTAGGTAAGTATGGGCAGTGAAAGAGGTTTGTCTTTTTGTATATTTACCCTCCGTTCGCCGCTGTTTAAGTATCACATCCGGTCGGTGTCAATAGGACTATGGTCAAGATTGGTCAATCAGTGACGTTGGTGCTTACTACTCGACTCTTTAATCTGTATAGAGAGGAGTTCTCTTAGTAGAAGTCGCCCATCTGGGGTTCGGGCATGTAGAGGTGCCAAGTTGTTGAGGTGTTCGTGTGGCCCGTTGTTGGCACGGTCAAATAAACCGCCAGGCGGACCACGAAATCCTTGGTAGTCTCCATCTTGAGGATGACCACTATGATGTGATTCCGAACGTAGCGACCTGCATCAACTACGGTCTATAAGAATAGGTTCTGCTGGGCTTGCAAGCACTGTCTCTGTTGATCGCTGAAGAGTGCGTACAAGGCTGGAGCAGAGTATGTTAATTTTGGTCTAATGTAGGGTTTACATAGTCTTATTTTGGTTTTCAATGGTAGCTTGGATGCCAGGACGAACGTAGCATCGCTCGCGCATCTCGGGCAGTACGGGCGAGGTATTCGACGTGTCATGCGCAACATCCTGTCTATACGGCATCCAAGGTAGGTCACGGCCTTCTGATATACGATCTCTTGATCTCTGAGCGTCAGCGGCAATGGTAGGTTCCTGAGAATGCGGGTGAGTAGAACGGTCGTCTTCCCAACATTGAAGGCCAATCCCCACTTATCCAGCCACGGCGGTAGCAGGTCCAGCAGACGATACATCCTGCCAGCGGCGATAACGGCTCTTATGGACGACATGTAGTAGGTGCTATTTTCCGCATATAGAGCCTGCTCACATCGTTCCCATTGGCGTAGATATCCTGGGTTGGAATGTCATTAGTATAAGCCGGGTACAGGATTGGCGAAAGACAGCCGCCCTGTGGTACGCCGGCTCTTATTGCTTTCACTGCGGACTCGGCATCCGCAAAACAGAACGTCCTAGACATCGTAGAATTATATTCTGACCTTTAGAAATGACGCCACTAGCCGCAGCATAGCAGGAGGGATACTTGTCTTTTCTTTCAGTTTATAAAGTAATCCAGAGTGCCACACCCTGTGGAACACCTTCTCTATATCGAGAAAGACATCTAACGATATGCAGTTACAAGATAGTGCAGCACCCTGTACAGCTATAGAGTGATCCCTTCTGAATCCATGTTATTCCACCCTTAGTTGTAGACACAGACAGACTCTTCTTATATAATAGTGTTCTTCCCAATAGTTTAGCTATGTGCGGTAGCATCAAAATTGGCCTGTAATTAGCTGCTCTAATTACATAATAATACGGCTGCATTGGAAGACGTTTTCAAGCTACTGGACTGGAAAGGATACGGTATTAACATCAATGGCGAGTACGTCACTCACCTTCAATTTGCCGACGATATAGTCCTTATGGCAGAATCGCTGGAGGACTTAAGCACTACGCTTAATGACCTCAATAGCGCCTCCCAACGGACAGGTCTTAAGATGAACATGGACAAAACAAAGATCATGTTTAATGTCCATGTCACACCTATGCCGGTAGTTGTTGGGAACACTAAGCTGGCAGCCTTGTACCGGTGGGCGAAGTGTAGGACGACCCCCACTAGATGGAGTGACGACCTGGTAAGACATGCAGGAAGTCGATGGATGCAGGTGACTCAGGGCCGTGCTTTGTGGCATACCTTGGGGGAGGCCTATGTTCAGCAGGGGACTTGTGTAAGGCTGTAACGATGATGATAGGTGCTCTACGTTCTTCCTTCCTGGGCTTCGGCAGAACCGTAACCTTGCCGGCTTTAGAATCCTTGGGGAAGTGGAAAGTCTGCAATACTCGATTCAAGCCAACCTATCTCTACTAGTGTTCTGTTGGGCTGCTGCTATATATATATAGCTGTGCTGCTATATATATAGCTGTAATAGTGCTGCGTTAGTTATCCCGTCGTGCCCCGGCGCCTTCTTCGGTTGCAAGCGGGTTACTGTCCTTCGCAATTCAGCGGGCGATGACAAGAATCTTTGTACGCGGCTCTCCTTATGAGCATGAAGCTCCATGAACTTCGCACTTGTTAATTTCGGTATAAATTGCTCCTCTAAATGCTCTACCTTTCTATATTCTATATCCGCCCTACCTTTGGCGTTGTAAAACTTTCGCCCACGTTATTGATCGGCAGGTGGACATGGGGTCTAGTTTTTGTTAACTTTCGGCTCAATTTGTAGAGCGACGCATCTTGCTCTTCCGCTTTCCAAATACGCGGCTTCCAGACTTCTCCTCTGTAGGCCTGTATTGGTCATCTGGTTGAATTTCGTCTTTAGTCTGGGGCAACGAGTACGCGCCCAGAACTTTCTCAAAATTTTCTCAAAAACTTGTTAAGCACCTCAAAATGCTTCGTCTAATCTGGGAAGCACTTTGCGATGATGGCTGGGTAGCGTGCCTTCTCAGCCTCCTTGGGTCTTGGCACTGCTGGTTTTGCTGCCAATTGAGCATAACTAGAAGGTCTTTGAACATCGTCCGATGGTAGTCCCGACGGGTTGGTAATGGGCGCATACGATGATCATTCGGCAGCTGGCGGTAAAGGTCGCATATGTGGAGGACTCCCAGTCGTAGGATTTCTCTCCTTCCTGTTCGAACTCTGCCGTGTCCACGTTACTACGACGGTCCTGGGAGATGTATGGGGTTGGTTTTTGTGGAGATGGTGATTTGGTAGGGGAGTTATGTACTCACAGTTAGGATAGGTAGGAACACACTGTTTTTGTGTTAAACCACTTCGAAAGTCATAATAAATCATCGCTCTTGAATTTTCTCGAGTCAATTCCATTTTCACAACGACTAAACAAGTTTGACAAAACCTTGTGACAAGACCGAGAATCTTTTTTTAAATAAATAAATGGTATTAGATTTTTAAAACCAAGGAGTTTTCAATTAAAAAGATTTTAATATGACAGGAACAGTGGAAATATTCCATTCCCAACACTTTTAGTGCAGCCTAGTATACTAAGACTAAAAAATTAAGGGTGTCCGGCTTTTTACCAAAATGTCCGGCTAAGCTCACTGTTCTGTCTGGCTTTTTGGTTTTAAGACCTGGCAAGCCTAGGTGAGGCCATTGATCTTCCTTAGTGGTGACAACGCACTCTTTGTTTGAAGTTGGTTACAACTTACAAGTTTTTATGAGCTGCAACACTTAATGTGTTAGGTTTTCATTAGGTGGGCTGTAAGTTCGCTTATCACTTCAGTATTCTGAAAAAAAAAAACATATTAAACCTGTGTGACCAGCTATACATTTAAACACGACATTAACATTAAACTGTCAACTGTATTGCATTTCTTTTTACTTCCCGCTTCATTAAGGAAATAAACTTTTAGGGTTTGCTACATATTAAAAAAAATCATAACAAATCTACAGAGGTAAACTAAAGTTTTGTTTGAACCTGTTTGAACAACGTGTTTACTGCGAAAGATTATATTACAAAGGAGCCGTTTGTTAATTTCACATAAGATGTTTTAAGCGAACTAACAATTCCCCTCAAAGATAACTTTGTTAATTGTGTATAAAGTGAAATATTATTTGACCTATCTATAGTACATAAATAATTAAGAGTTCATTTTATTACTGTTCGTGAATAACTTTACAGAATTTATTATAAGTTTAAAACTTGTCACTTGCCACTTGCCACTCACACTCCCATCGCAGTTGCGTTCTGCAAGTTGCCGCCGTGTTTATTTGGCACTACAGGTCGGCCGATACAATATACGGTCTTTTTTGTATCCTAACCCTAAATAAGGGTTTCTGATTCAGTGCCATACATAGTTGTTTCAGATTCCGTCGTTAATGTTGTACTTTAGGGAACGGACCTTTTTATTCCATCTTCTGTTGTGTCCATCAAAGGCAGCTCGGACATGGTTTCGTCGCTCCTGTAAAATTGAATCACGCTATAAGCGGGTATGCTGACGTATCAATATCCCGGGATGTAACACTAGCGCTCTTAAAAAGAAATTCCGGCTCCAGGTACTTCAAAACAGACATTGCAGAGGAAAATTCAACGCACACCGGCAGGATTGGCGAGAAACTAGAAGTAGGCGTACTTTCAGAAACCCGTGCATTCTGGTCTCATTCTTTTTCAGGGATCGGGTAGACGAAAGCCGTCTTCGAACGGGTACCAACACTGAAGCACACGTCCTCAACACAATTGGGGGGATTCCGTCAGGCTCACTCGACTTGTAGATGTTCAGGGAGAGGAGTGCTTTAAGAACCGAGCACTGTGAACCGCACACCCGGCATGGAGCACTCACACCGTGGAATAGTCGGCAGTGTGCTCTCCCCGTCATCGATAGTCGAGTTGGACACAAAGAAAGAGCCTAGAAGATCGCCTTTCTCCTTTGCGGCATGGACCAGTGAGTTGTCCTCCTTATGCAGTCGTCTTTTAAAGGACCTGGAGGCGGAATTATACCTCTTTTTTAGGGCGCTGGTGTTTACATCCCGGGGCGTTGATGCCAGCCCAGCCCAGGCCCGGTAGCACTCCTGCTTATAGCGTGATGCTATTTTACAGGAGCGACTAAACCATGGCTGAGATCTGCCGCTGATGGGCACCACAGAGGAAGGCATAAAAGTTCCATAACCTGAAGTACCACATCAGCGACGGAATCAGCAACAACGTTGGAATCGTCCAGCGAGAAGCAAACCCGCCCTCAAGGAAAGAAAGATCGCATCCTATCCCAATCGGCTGTCCTATAGTGCCAAACACGGCGGCACACTGCAGAAAAAGGGTGTCGACGGAAATCTGATATCCGTCCGGATGTGAGGTCAGCAGAAGGTCCAACAGGGAAGGTGTATGATCCTCCACATCTGGAATCGGTCAACGTAACATTCAATGCTTTGCGGATGATCGAATCATCAAATCGGTAACATTCATTGCTATGCGGATGACAGCACTGGTGATGCTCTGTACACCGGCCTTGCCAATATTTCTCGGGAAAACGTCTCCGAGTACCGGGACAAACTTGTGTCTGAAGTCGAGTCTTTGTTGAAAAAAGTCTCGGATTGGGGGTGACTAAATCTATTCCAGTTTAACCCTCAGAAGACACAAGTTTGCGCGGTAACCGCTAAAAAGAACCCCCTTGTCGTATCTCCTCAGTTTCTCGGCGTTGACATATCGAGTGACGTGCAGTTTCGTGGTCACTTGGAAGAGAAGGCTAAATTGGCCTCTAAAAAGCTTGGCGTGCTCAGCAGAGTGGGACAGTGTTTCATGCCGGCACACCGCCTGCAACTTTACAAGGCGCAGGTTTGGCCGCACATGGAACTGTACTACTGTACAGTTACTACTGTTACTGTTCCCATCTCTGGGCTGGGGCTCCCCAGTACCAGCTCCTTCCACTTGACCGCATCCAACGCAGAGCGACTCGGATCGTCGACGACCGAGTGTTTTCCAATCGACTCGATTCACTGCGAAGAGATGCATTCTCTAAGGAATTGTTCGGATTAATCCCAGGCGCCAAATTTCATGAACGCACTACGCGGCAAACCTTCCGATACCATCCACTCCATCTGGACGCTTGGCAGTCCACCACTGTACGTTTCACTGGGAGTTTTCTTCCGAGTACTACCTCTCTGTGGAATAATTTACCACCGGCGATTTTTCCGGACCGATACGACCTGGGGACCTTTAAGAAAAGAGCTTACTCCTTTCTAAAAGGCCCGCAATTCTCCTGGTGTTGCGGTTATTCATGTACACGTAAAAGGACATATATAGTCGTAATGTATATTTTGATCTAGTTGAGAATACAGTAGTGTTATCTACTCATGAAATTTAATTCAGTCAACAAATTTAACTATGTCAATATATTTTTACATACTACATAAAATTGTGCGATATTCCATATCGAAACGTTTTTTTTTATAAAATCATCTATTATGCATTGTGAAATTTGTTATTGTTGTAGCTCATCATAATTAATACTATCTTCGGCAAAAATATTAAATTTATTATTTTATAGATTTGTAACTCTGAAATTTTTTAATTGCACTTGGCTTATTATTATTGTACCTACCTGGTACCCCACTGAATTAATAATTACGATAAAAAAGATAAGTGTACGTAACACTTATCTTTTTTATTTAGTTCATTTTTGACGATTTAGTATATTTTATGTTCGAAAAACCGACAACCGTTTGGAAAAAAAAGGTTCTCGAGTTGCAGCTTCATACCGGTAGGCGAAGTGTAGGGCGATCCACCACTAGATGGAGTGACGACCTGGTAAGACATGCAGGAAGTCGATGGATGCAGGTGGCTCACGACGGAACTTTGTGGCATTACTTGGGAGAGGTCTACGTTCAGAAGTGGACTTGTGAAGGACTGTAATGATGATGATGATGTTTGATTAAAATATTTTTTATAAAGAAGAGAAAAAATAATAATAGTATCGTTAGAAATATTTGATAATATCAATACTTACTCGATATGTTTTACTCTTAAGAATCATTATAATTTATTCTTGTTATATCTATCTGTTTCCGAAGTTTATTTTTAATGAAATTTTAGTGAAATTATAGCAACAAAATTGAATTTATTTAAATCGTACCTTTGTAGCAGACGACAGCCTACGACGTCTCTTATTATAATTGATGAGGAATTTGAGACGATGGCACTCGTCAAACGAGCATTTATCCGTGACCGAGTACATCAAGATAAACGCCTCCGCCCAGCGGATGTTGCTTTCTAAGTTGGCATATTCGTTTTCCTGTAACATATTCAAACTACGGTCTGGAAACAGTTACAACCACAAAAAATACAACAAAGTCGTAAAAAAGGAAACTTACATGGGGATCTCCAGCAGAGTCGAGTATTTCAAAATAAACCATCTCATTGTCGATCACAGTTTGAAAAGCGTAGATCTTTTCTAAATTGGGATCATATTCGCCAATAAAACGCCGCGTAATGAATCGCACTACTAACGCTGTAACAATTTTTTATTGGTTTGTTGAGATGCCTACTTACTACGCTCACTTATTTTGAGTGATATTTCTAGTATATTAAGTTAATTATTATTGAATATATAAATAAATCTAAAAGTTAGTTAAAGGGCAAGAAAGTGTACGCCGCGCTGCCCCAATGCATGTCGGCGAACTTCACATGTCTTCAAAATTTTTTTTTCTTATTTCGACATACAGGTTTATTCACGATGTTTTCCTTCACCGCCGAGCAGTGGTAAATCAGCACTTAAAATTGCAATTAACATCTTAATTGGTGCCGGTGGGAATCGAACCCGGTTTGCTCGCGTACAGCGAATGCTGACCATCTGAGCTACAACGGCTCTCGAAAATAATTATAAGCATAGACTTATAATTTATATCGATGATCATAAAAGAAATAAAAATGTTATAACAGTCGTAATGAAAGTAACATTTAAGGTGTTATAATGTCTTTTATATGTCTTTCATAATGAATATTAATAGAAACTCAACTTTATATTTTTTACTTAATAAAATAAAATAACAAAAATCGGAAATTATAAAAGGGCGTTAATAAATGACAGAGCAACTGAGGCGGACCCGGGCACCATCCCCCTAAACAGTAGATTTTGGAATGAAAGTGAGCTTGCCTTTTCCTTTTAAAAAGTCAAAGTCCAAAACTATGTGAAAACTAGCTGATGCTGAACTCACTTGATTAAAATTAAACATTTAATTAAAATTAGAAAATACAAAGAAGTATAAAACAATTTCCACATACCAGCTTCTGAAGTCGGCACTAAGAGTATCGATAATTATAGCTCTGTTTTCAGAACCTGTTATTAACATAATTATCCTCATCTTTACAGCCCGTCACAACCTTGCTGAATATAGGTCATTTTTCAAATCTTTTTCTATAGTTTTACTATAGTCTTACTACTGTTTGATTTAAACTTGTCAACCACGGAGATATATATATACCAGGCGGTCCCATAATGAACTGGCCTCAGTACTACAGAACTGACTATAGTTCAACGCGACATGTCGCTACATGTTGTGTTGCATTAAATAGTACGTTTATTGCACTTAATATAAAAAACATGCATCGACATGAAATGCTTAGTCTTAGTTTAACAGGCATTTGAATAACGAGAGTCGCGTAGTTTTTCAAAATGTCGAAAACTGAGTATCGAAGTGTCATAAAGTTTCTGTTTAAAGAAGGTTTATCCCCTGCCCAAATAAAAGAACGATTGGATGGCGTGTATAAGGAGTCTGCTCCCTCCTATAGCACAGTGAAAAATTGGGTGAAATAGTTTCGCCTCGGGAGAGAAACCGTCGAAGACTTTGGCCACGACGGTCGACCTGTGGAAGTGCTCATTCCCGAAACGATTGCTCTTATCGAAGAGGAGGTTCTGAGTGACCGCCGTTTGAAGATTAGAGAAATTGCAGCAAGGCTTGGGCTCTCTAAGAGTACCGTTCATCGCGCGATCCATGACCACCTTCACATGAAAAAAGTGAGTGCAAGATGGGTACCGAAACTTCTTTCAGCGGTACAGAGACAGGAAAGAGTGCGCTGCGCTTCGGAGTTTTTGGATCTTTGTGGCGAAAATCCAAAGATTGTGATCGAGCGGCTAGTGACTGGTGATGAAACTATGATCTTGTATTATGATCCACAAAGCAAGCGCGAGTCAATGGAATGGCGTTATAAGGGTGAAAAGCCCCCTAGAAAGGCAAAGGTGCAACAATCGACTAAAAATTTTGGGATTTTCAAGGCATTTTGATGGTGGATTTTAAAGAACGTAATACAGTCGTGAACGGCGAATATGCTTCTTTAATATATAAATTACGAGACAAGATAAAGGAAAAACGAAGAGGCAAGCTGTCTGAAGGTGTCCTGTTGCTCCATGACAACGCCCCTGTTCATAGTGCTGGTGTTTCGAAGGATGCAGTTCGTCAATGCGGGTTCACAGAAGTTCAACATCCACCTTACAGTCCAGACATGGCCCCGTCCGATTATTATTTATTTCCAAATTTAAAGCGGGACTTAAGAGGAAGAAAATTTTCAAGCGATGAAGAGTTGCAGGCGGCCGTCTTCAGTCATTTTGAGGATAAAAAATGTGATTATTTTTATAAAGGTTTAGAGATGTTGATTCACAGATGTCAGAAGTGTGTTAGTATTCATGGTGATTATATTGAAAAATAAAATTGGTTTCGTTTCATTTCCTTCATTGGTTCATAGTTAGGCCAATTCATTATGGGACCGCCTACGTATATATATATATATATATATATATATATATATATATATATATATATATATATATATATATATATATATATATATATATATATATATGTATCACGCAGATATATAGCTTACTGTTGTTGACGTCTGTATAGCTTACTATTGTAGAAGGTGATTAAGTGTTCTATTGTGCTAAGTTTGACACAGAAGATCAGAAGAAAGGTACAAGAAGAGGAGAAAATGTTGTGCCAAAGATAAGGGATAGATACAAATGACCCGAAATGTGATTGAGTTATTGTACAAATATTTCGCAATATTAATTTTGCGTTATTACTCAAAAATAATAAACTCATTCATATCTTAATTGCGTTCGGTTTGTTTGGAATAATTATAATGCTTAAAATAGAACTGTTCTTAACATTCAAATTAATTGTATAAATAGAACAAAAAGCGTACTCTGAATCCTTACAACCAAGAAGGAAGCACTGTAAACAATCACACAATGCAAACAAACAAGTCATCAGCGTATCCAATAAATCATATAATAATTATTTTTGTCAGCTCCTACGTAATAGAACGGAGGAATCATGAAAAATTTATAAACTTGATTGACGCTGTCTATATAATACTTGCGATCCGCCATGCCTTCGCCTAGGTACGATCTACTAATGTGGCGTTATTTACATTTGACATAATCAAAGACCATTTATTTTTAAAAAAATCAGTTGTGGGACTGCAAGCACAGAATAAATAATAGTACTACGTACTGCAAGTCAGAAATGAAAACTTCTTAGCTTCACAAACTTGTAAACATTATTTTCGGGTTGTTAGGAAATATTTTTAGGAAGTATTTTTCATTAGAAATTATTTTTATAATCGTTTTAATATAGTAATAAAATTTTTGTTTATTGTGCTGTTTTACATAAAAATGTATGATTGTTATTAATTGGATTTTCAACATTATTTTGATCAATTCTATGTTGTATTTAAGCGTGCCGGTCACGCGAGCTTAGTGTTTTCCCCAAAAGTACCTAAAGAAATTTTCATTTAAAAAAGAATATACAAGTTTTTCAGATCTGCCAAGATCTCGCTATGTGCGGACAATGTCCGGATTCGTAAAATATTTAAATTAAATTATTATTATAATTATAGTACTACTAACCCCCTTACTATTAGAATTAATTACTAACCCTTATGGACCTACGTTGTCTGAAAATAAAAAGATTTGATTTTGAAGAAAGAAGGAAAAAGGTACTTTTTTTATAGGATCGGGTGACAAACGAGCACACAGTCCACCTGATGGTAAGTGGTTGCTGTGGCCCATAGACATCTACATCTATCCTCGATTACGAATCAAAATGCAGATGCGTTGTCACCCATGAGGACTAAGATGGAATGCCTCGTTTCCAGTAAAAAAGGTCTCCGGTTCTCTACACTCACCATACGAAATACAGCATTAAGCTTTTTAAGGTATTTCTTATTACGGCGGAAAAGTTAATAGAAAATATTTTCAATAAGGTTTTTTTCCAACAGGGTGTCATTAAAATTAGGATATAATGGGGCTGATATATCCATTCGGGATAAAAGCCTCTAAATAAATAAAGATAAAAAAGAGAGTTTCCAAATGATATAATAAGTATACTAGTATTTTACAACTTTTTTGTAGAAGAGAGGGCTTTTTATACGAGCATGCGGCTCAACTGATGGTAAGTAACTACTGCCGCCCACAAACAACAGCGACCCCAAGGGTACGTAAGAGCAGATACGGTACCGGCCTTTTAAAAAGGAGTAAGCTCTTTTCTTTAAGGTCCCTAAGTCGTTCCGGTCGAATCGATCCGGAAAAATTGCTGGTGGGAAACAATTCCACAAAGAAGTTGTACGAGGAAGAAAACTCGTAGTCAAACGCACACTGGTGGATGGCCAAGTATCCAGATAGTGAGGATGGTATCGTGAATTTTGACGCGATGTGCGTTCGTGAAATTTGGCAGTTGGCATTAATCCAAACATTCCCTCAGACTGCTCGTGGTTGATGCGATAAAAATTGCAAAAAGATGCAACATTCCTACGCAGCGCCAGTTAATCGAGACGATCAGTAAGAACTCGATCGTCGACGATTCGAACCGCTCGGCGTTGAATGCGGTCAGGTAAAAGGAGCTGACACTGGGGTGCCCCGCTCTGCCTAGCACGCCTAGCTTTTTAGAAGCTAATTTGGCCTAACCTTCCAAGTGACCACGAAATTGCATAATAACCTGAGGCAGAAAAGGGAGTGCCTTGAAACTGAGAAGATACGACAAAGGGGTTCTTTTTAGCGGTAAACGCGCAAACTTGTGTCTTCTAGGGATTAAACTGGACTAGATTTAGTCACTCCCAGTCCGAGACTTTGTTCAGAAAATATTCGACTTCGGACACAAGTTTGTTTCGGTACTAGGTGAGTTTTTCTCGAGAAATATCGACACGGCCGGTTTATAAAGCATTACCAGTGCTGTCGTCCGTACAGCAATAAATGTTATCAGTTTGCAAAATATCACTTATATATAGAAGGAACAGCGTTGGTGATAGCACGCAACCTTGAGGAGCAGTTTGATGAGAGCGTGCACCATCTACTACGACCTTGATGCTCCAATCAGCAAGGAAACTATCGATCCGATTGCACAACTTCTCGGGATACCCATAAGAAGGCAGCTTCGAAAGAAGCGCTTTGTGCCAGAACCGATTGAAGGCCTTCGCTATATCCAAACCAACGGACAATGCCTCCCCCTTGGATCCTACTGCTTCCGCCTATCTATACCAGAAGATCACCAGCTGATCGATTCCGACAACTAATCACTAATTAGCTGTGATCCTCAAGGTACCCCATTCCATTAATTTGGAGAACGAACGAGGTGATAGCGATAGGCCTGTAGCTGGACGGTTCTGAGCGGTCGCCTTTTCATGTGCTGTGTAACTTGCACGTCCAGCGTGGAGCACTCACACCAGGAGACGGTCATGCGGTGTGTTCCCCCCGTTATCGTGAGTTGAGTTGGATGCAAAGCGAGAGCGTAATAGATCGGCTTTCTTCATTGCGGCATGGGCCAGTAAGTCGTCCTCTCTGTGCGGTATAGAAGAGGCTGACAGAAGTTCCCGAAGGAAGGCGAACTAGCTTTCTGTCGATGTGCTCTGACCATGCCTTGGCAAGGACTCTTTTAAAGTAGGGGGAATACGCAATGAAACGGACGCGTTATGAAACGGACACTTACGATATCTCGAAAATTTTTAACGAAAATATTCATTTCATTTGTTTGTTGGCAGCACTGATGACCATAGACAAACCCACAATAATGACAGCTACCGGCGGCCATTATTTTGTTTACTTTTTCGCGTGTTCTTCAACACTTGAGTTTTGTAAAAAATAACGTATATTTGCCAAATGGTTTAAAATTCGATAATAACTTGGGTCACTATTGTGATAATCGTATTTGTTGTGATATATTCTCAAAAATACATGGAACGGTGAGTTATAATCTTATTAATACTTATTTTATGGAATTTGGTTATATATGTATTTAAGGTTAGATTTGCAATGAATTGGACAGGTACAGTCGTGTTGAAACGGACGTCCAATTCAATGCGTCAGTGCCTGTCCGATTCATTACTCCTGTATACCTAGTCTCTTAAATTGGTTTTCTTTGTTCATAAGATGCCACCAAAGAAGAGAGTTCGTCCAGAGAAAGCGGCAATAGAGTCTGCTGTGAAAGAAGTATTAAATAAAGGCCAATCCATTCGCTCAGTAGCTTCAGCATATAAGATATCGAAGTCTTATTTGGCGGATATCGTTAAAAAAGCTAAAGAGTCTTCAACTACGTTCACTCATAATCGCAATATTGGAAATAGAAGAATTTTTTCTCAGGAACAAGAAGAACTATTAGCCGATTATTTAAAAAGATCTTCAAAGATGTGCTATGGGCTCACTACAATCCAGGTGAAGGAGCTTGCTTATCAATTTGCAGTTGCAAATAATATAGCGCCCGAAAAGTGGATTGAGCGACAAAAGGCTACGAAGGATTGGTTTCGTGGTTTCATGAAAAGGAATCCATCTTTATCAGTACGTAAACCAGAAAATACTTCTCTGTCCAGGGCTACATCTTTTAACCAAGAAAACGTTGGTAAGTTTTACGAAAATCTTGCAAATATATTGAATAAGAAGAAAATTGAACCTCATATGATATGGAACCTTGACGAAACTGGATGTTCGACAGTGACTAACCCACCAAAAGTAGTTGCAACGCGAGGCTGTAAACAAGTTGGACAGGTGACATCGGCAGAGAGAGGACTGTTAATCACAATGCTTGGATTCATTAATGCTTCAGGTGGCACCGTACCTCCGGAATTTGTGTTTCCTAGAGTCCATTTCAAGGAATTCATGTTACAAGGCGGTCCAAAAGGGTCACTCGGCTTAGCCAACCCAAGTGGTTGGATAACAGAAGAGAGTTTCTACAAAGCCATGATACACTTCATCAAATTCGTAAAGCCGTCTGAGGAAAACCCCTGTTTGATACTATGTGACAATCACTCTAGCCACATAACAATCGACGTTGTCACATTGGCTAGAGATAATTATATAACAATCTTAACGTTTCCACCTCACTGTAGCCATCGCCTCCAACCGCTTGATGTTTCTGTTTATGGACCATTTAAAGCTCGGTATAGGGAGGCCATGAATGCATGGATGTTATCTAATCCCGGAAAGACAGTATCGATTTACGAAGTGGCTCAATTTGCCAATACAGCGTATACTGCCGCATTTTCTATGGAAAATGCTATCGCAGGATTTCAAAAAACTGGTATTCATCCATTTAATAGAAATACGTTTACTGAGGATGATTTTTTGACATCTTTTGTCACTGACAGACCTGCAGCTGAGCTCCCTAATGCTGAAGTATCAACTGATAATGCTCCTGGAACTTCTGCTGAAATACTATCTACTGTCGATGCTCCCGATACCTCTGCTGCTATCTCTTCTAGCTTCACTCCACAAATAACATACTCAGAATCGAATCCATCAACCATGGTTTTATCTCCTGAATGTATCCGACCTTATCCAAAGGCATTGCCTAGAAAGAAAACTCAGAACCAACCTAGGAAGATGAAAAGCACGGTTATAACTGACCCGCCTGAGAAGGACGCATTAATTGAAAAACATTTTGCTAAAAAAAAAATTCAAAAAAGGAAGCAAAAGATGAAAACTTCCAAAAACATGAAAAAGCTAATACAGACATTTTCAGAGTCGTCAGATTCCGATTTTTCACTCCGAGAATCAGATGATTCCGATATTACGTCTGATGGCTCTACATATAATCTATCATCTTCATCTACATCTAAGGCTAAGAGAAAATGCAAGGCGAAAAGCACCGCAAAAAAAGCAACAAAAATGATGACTATTGCACTGTTTGTAATGGGGCTTATTTATGCAGCAGTGTCGACTGGTTAATGTGTACTATTTGTAAGAAATGGGCACACGAGACATGTGGTCTGAAGGGTATGAACAATTATTTTTGTAATAATTGCAATTAATACTCCAACTTGGTAACGGGAAGACTGATTACTTTTAATGTATGGGTATAAAATTATAGGATATAAGTAAACAGTTTATGATTTTTAGTTAGTCCTAATATTATTAAGGAATATTTTTGATACCTACTTATATTGTTTTACCATAATGAAGCCAGGATCTCATTTTTGTTAGAAGATTAAGAAGAGTCTAATTATTTAATGTCGTTTTTTTTGTAATTGTTAAATTTTTTGATCTCATTTTGTTTTGTACCAAAGTGTTTGATTTGTTTAAATAAGGGTTATAATGTAAAATAAAATAATTTGTGAAACCTTGCGTATTTATATAGCAAAAAGTATAACATTGGTTCCTAGTCCGTTTCAAGACACCCTTTGTCCTGTTCAATGCTTCTGTGTCATGAAACGGACAATTAGCGAGTTAAAAAAAAACTAAAATATTTCTTAAAATAAATTTCATTTTCATAAAAGATGTTGTATTACTAATACTATAATACCTCCGAATTTTTTAAGGACAGATAACGAGTTTCTAAGATTTTAATTACAGTATCTAATAATACTCCAAAGTTAAACGTCCGTTTCATTGCGTATCTCCCCTACATGGAAGCGGAATTATACTTTTTTTAAGAGCGCTGGTGCTTACATCCCAAGATGTTGATACGTCAGCCAAGGCCCGGTAGTACTTCTGCTAATAGCGTGATAGAGCGATCAAACCATGGCGGGGATCTGCTTACGATGGACACCAAAGAAGATGTAATAAAAAGTTCTAAGTCCTGAAGTACCACATTATCGATAGAATCAGCAACAACGTTGGGATCATCCGGCAAAAAGCAAGTATAAGGTAGGATCCACGGGTTGGATACAAAAAAAGGCCGCATCCTATTCAAATCGGCTGACCTATAGTGTTGAACACGGCGGCAGCCTGCAAAATGCAACCGCGACGTTAGTGTGAGTAGCACCATACAAAGACAAGACAATAGTACGTAATCGACCACATCTGAAATCCGCATGGTCGTATTAACTAGCTGTGTCAGACTATATTATACCAAGACAAAGTCATAAACAGATCTCCCCGTATGATCGCTTATACGTAAACCGAGCCATTCGCTGCCTAACCCCCCCCCCCACTAGAATTCAAGGGGCATACTGAGAACCCACGCTCCGGAAGAGTAGGGTAGCTTGGGCATGGCTGCTCAGCGAGGGATTCGCCGATACCAGGGGTGCTGATACCTTCATACTACATATTCTACTTCACACTTGGATTCTGTGAGGTCGTGGTACCTGACCAGTTCGAGCCGGCCTATTCGTGCGATGGCAAAAGCTGCCACGTCTCTACCACTGAAAGTTTAATATAAAAGGAACCGCTAGTTTAATAAAAAAAACACAAAGTATTAAAAAACTTCCCGCTAATTTCAAATGCAAAACACTCCAAATTTCACCGAATTATGACGATGAATATGAAATATCGGAGTAATTTAAAAATCTAATTTTCAAAATTTTTCGTTTACGATATCTCACGAACAAATCAACTGATTTTGACCAGACCAGCGGCGATTAACGTGGTTTTTCGAGGTTAAAAGTTGATTAGTTTTTTGAATAGATTAAAGCCGTTAAAACGTTATTCCAAAAAAGCATTTATTTTTAGAACGCACAATTGGTTACCCTACAGACCATCCCTGGAACTTCCCGCTAATTTCAAATGCAAAACGCCTCAAATTTCACCAAATTGTGACGATGAATATGAAATATCGCACTAATTTATAACAATCAATTTGTTAATTGTTTTTGTTATTTTACAATTTGCCAAGTTAAAAATGTTTAGTTAAAAATTATCAAACGTAACAAATTTTATTAGAATCATTTAAAGAACATAGCCAGAATCTTTAATCTTGCCAATAGGTACCTAATAATGTAATGAATATCCTATAATTAAAAGTGGTTGCATGACAATACTAAGGAATACTGAACACCATAGATAGTATAGCTTACCTAAATGGTGGAGCCAATTTCTATGGGTGCACTCACTCACCTTTTATAGCTGCAGTATAAATGAGTCGGATCCGACGGGGAAGGACCACCTTCTCACAGTACACCAGTGTAATGTTACTTTTTTATTGTGAGTGGCTATTATAAGAGGTGACAAAGCATCTGTGTCTATCAGTCACATCATTAGTTCACTATGGTGAGATCACTCTTTACTTGTATAGAAAAGGGGCTAAGCGCTCCCGTCAATTTTATTTGTTTATTTACACAAAAATAATTCGAGGATATTTGAACTCGTAACCAACATCACATGGGGTACTGCAGCTGATTAATCGCACATAATGTTTGTACGTATTGTGGCGGCGTAACACGGCCACAGCGGTGACACTCCCTGTACGTGAGAGCTTAAGCGCCGGTGACCTTGAGTCGAAGCGTGTAACGCTAGGGTTGATATCGAACCGAAATGGAATATTATAGACTTGTACCAAAGAAGATACATAGTAGGAGTATGTTATATATTATGTAAACTTATGTGTTTGGGTAGTTAAAGACACGTTCAATTTAAATCAACTTTTATTAAGTGAGGCATATTAAAACTTCCGACAAAACCAAATATGTACGACAGTTAATGGAAATCTTAAATAATTAACCAACACTTAGTATTTCAGTACGCAATAATCAGTATTACCTACTATCCTTTAAAAATAATTTACTCTTATGTATATTGAATAAAACTATTATCTACGGATTTTATCGCGTTTAATTACATTAATTTATTGTTTTTATTATCCCGACGTTTCGGGTGCTTTACAGCGCCCATGGTCACGGGGGGGACTGAGATGTTTGACGTCCCAATGTCATAGTTAGTCCGGCTACCTTCAGTTTTTTTATATTAATTTTTGGTCCGATTTACGCAAAACGAGCTTACCGTGACCATGGGCGCTGTAAAGCACCCGAAACGTCGGGATAATAAAAACAATAAATTAATGTAATTAAACGCGATAAAATCCGTAAATAATAGTTTTATTCAATGTGTAGTGTTCGCGTAAATTTAAGAAATCTTTACTCTTATATATTTTTGAATTTTTCGATAAATTTTTTAATTTTCGTTATTATTTCTAACAATTGCAAAAATTATGTATATTTTTTTAGAAAATCCAAAAGTAAGCAGGTTTCCTGGGACATGGCGGCCAACAAATTGTTTCCTATGTGTTGAGGAGATAAGTCATTTTTATTTCTAATGAAATAATCCATAAATACAACAATGAACAAATACTCTTTACAGATATCTAAAATTTCTTGACTCTCTAGTGGTATTTTTAATAGTGTATATTTCAGTTAATGTAATATAATAAAAATTATTGGTCATATATTAGTTTTATTGTCATGGTATTTCCCCATAATTCTTGTTAAGATCATATCGACTTTCATTAAAATGAGTTCACATATTTTTAGGTATCATAAAACATTATTAAAAATTAAACCCTTTGTTTTGTGCAGTGGAATTTATTTTAATTCTAATCACTTAAAATCACTTTCAGTAATGCTTATACATATACTATAATATCATTTATTTAATAGCAACATTAATATTTATCAAAGCATATAAACCGGCTATAAAAACTAATAACGTTACTTGGTAACATAAAGTTAATACCTACATGAATGGAATAGTAATATGTACATTAAGATATCAGTAATATTCATATATTAATTGAAATATTATATCACTTGACGAATATATTCATATTAACTAATACTGACGAATATCGGTATTACTACCAGCCCTCGGCCGGGGCAGTCGGAGACTGCCCGTTCCATGCCCCGCGCGCCTCTCAAGGCCCCCGCACACATCCAGACACCCACACATAACCGCAAGCGATTTTACGTGCACACATGATTAAGTGTCGTTTCTTTTCGCGTAGTGTATATATTCTTTGACACGGCCCTGGGTCACCTGCATCCACTGACTTCCTACTTAACTTACCACGTAGCTGCCACTAAAATACTCCATACTCAACTGCCATCGGTTGTTGGTTCTTTGAGCTATATGCCCATTATCTTATTATACTTCAGCGTGGTAAGTCCCACCTCCCCTCCCCCCATACGTACCCAAAACCCCACATCGTTCCGTGGGTGTCGTAATGAGGCAAAAATGGTATACCAAATGTGTCAACTTCGGCATAATCCCCCCTATGAGTTTAGCTTACTGATCCAATGTGCTATATCGGTTACTCCGTTTATGCGGATATTTTCATTACGAATTCTATTATGCAGAGAAACTCCAAGGAAAGCTCTCTGCTCCAATTTAATTGAATTTAATACGTCCCGACCTGTTACTATTTGTATTAGTATTTCACTTACCCGATTTTCCAACTCCAGATTGTCCCAGTACCATGATTTTAAAAGGCTTCTGCTTTGGATACAGCACCAGTTTAGCAAGCGAGGATTTGGGTGATGGAGTACTATTCATTGTGACCAATGTCGACATCGTTTTATACTTTTATATTTAACTTAATGGGACGAAGTTTATCTGAAATGGAAATACATGATTTTAACACACTTCAAAATACGAGTAGAAGAAGGTCCTCAATTTTTATGTTTATATTTCTTATATTCGAGCATAACTCCGATATATATATATACATGTATATGTGTACAATTTATTTTGTTGTTCGGAAGAGGTTTGTTCCTTAATTGTCCTATTTAAATTTTGTAAAAATATGATAATGAGTTTCGGAGACAGACCACGGAACTTTTCAGTAAATGCCATCTTCAACCACAATTGCTGCTATCGCATATCTATACAGTGTTTACGCAATCACACAACAAGCTCGTGAGGTTGTGAGAGTCGTGATTTTCCGCGCCTTTGCTCGGCTTCTTAGACCGTAAGGGCTCTATTTTTATTTTATTTTATTTATTTAAATTGGTTTACCAACAACTTATGCACTAACATCTTTCCATATAAATCAAGCGATATAGTAAAAAAACTAAGTACACAGTCAATTACAGGTAAACACCACATGCATAACTTTTATCGCGACAATTACAAGACGAATTTATACTTATTGAATAGAAACACTGTAGTATTGCTATTATAAAATGCACTAAAAGAAACTGACTAAAAACAGAGCGGCAAGGTATGGATTTACTATATTTAAAAAAAAATTAAAAAATTAAAAAATTAAAAAAAATTAAAAAAAGGAAAAAAAGTGTTTAACAAGGCAAATGTTTAGAATCTGAGGTACCTATCATATAGACAGCCTTTCGAAACTTTCCCAATGAAACATGGTTAATGTCGACGAGATCGCTAATTTGGTTAAAAAGTCTGATCATCCTACAAATTGGCGAATGTGATCCCAAAACAGTTCGCCGTAATGGAGGGCTGAGTGGAGTAATAGGTTTTCGTGGAGGCCTGAAGGGAACTCTAAAATTAATCTTTTGTAAAAGTTCTGAGCAGTCTATGATATTGTGGAGTAATTTAAATAAAAATAACAAATCTAAAACCTCTCTTCGTTTGGATAAACTGGTCATGTTAAAGCGCTTAAGACGGGTCTCGTAACTGATATGCCTGCCTCGCATACCCGAAGAATACGACAGATGCCGAAGAAAGCGCTTTTGTACCCGTTCTATTCTCAATGAGTGAGTAGCGTAGTGCGGCCGCCAGATTACACTACCATACTCCAGTACACTTCTGACCAGACTATAATAAAGGATTTTTTTAGTTTTAATGTCTCGGAATTCCTTACTATTTCTTATAACAAAACCCACCATTCTCGATGCCCTGCCGATCGTTTGTTCCATATGTGGTATGAATGTAAGTTTTGTGTCCAATAAAACGCCTAAATCACGCATGATTTCTGTCTCCTTAAGTATGTTGCCTGCTATTGTATATGAAGATGAAATTTTGTTAAGTTTTCTAGTAAATTTTATGTGTGTACATTTTTTGGCATTCAATTTAAGTCCATTTTTAACGCACCAAGAATTCAAGATGTCTAAATCCTTTTGAAGCGTCATAATATCGCTCTCATTATTTATGACTTTAGACAACTTCAGGTCGTCAGCGAACATATGCGCTGAAGAATGAAGAAAGTGATCAGGCAGATCATTAATAAATATATTAAATAGTATTGGGCCCAAATGCGAGCCTTGCGGTACGCCAGAGGAAATAGAGTGTAAGTTAGATTGGTACCCATTGACTACAACATAAAAGGATCTATCGCTTAAATATGATTCTAGCCAATGCAGAATAGGTCCAGCGAAGCCATACATTTCTAATTTTTGGAGGAGCACGTTGTGGGGAACTGTGTCAAATGCTTTGCTGAAGTCCGTGTAAATGGCGTCAACTTGCCGATTGTTATCTACAGCTTCCATAAGGTCTTCAACAAAGCACATGAGATTCGTAGAAGTAGACCTTCCAGCTACAAATCCATGCTGTTTACTAGAAGTGTATTTTTTGAAGTGATTTTGTATGTATGGGCAAATGATTGCTTCTAGCAACTTAGCAAAAACAGGCAGGATAGAAATTGGTCTATAGTTCCGAACGTCTTGGTCATTATCAGACTTATGAATCGGCACGACCTTAGCCAACTTCCATCGCTTTGGAAATACTCCACTTGTCAACGATTCATTTAAAATGAGCCCTAAAGGTACTGATAAACTATTAGCACAGTTAACTATGAAGTATGGTGGAATATTATCAGAGCCTGCACCTTTCGATATATCTAGACCCTTAATACGTTTGAGAATATCATCGTGACTTATTGAAATATGTGCTAAACAATCCGAGTTAATACTAATATTATTAGTTGCATTATCATAGAGTAATGGCTGTTTGCAATCACTATACACCTCCGAAAAATAATTGGCAAACATTTCACAGATACCCTTGCCTTCATAACTTGTGGTAGATCCATTTTTCATGGCCGTTGGGTATGTACCACGACCGCCTCTTTTAGTTTTGACATAAGACCAGAAATACTTTGGGTTGTCAGCTATTTTTGCCTCTGTGCTTCTAAGGTAATTTTTATAACAATCCGAAACTAGTTGCTTACATCGTTTTGACAACAAATGATAGGAAATTTCATCAAGCGGATTTTTGTATTTTTTAAATCTAATTCTAAACCTATTCTTTTCGCGCAGTCTTTTGATAAGCTCCTTACTGTACCATTGGGGATATTTATGTTTCTTCTGCCTTTGTTCCGGCACATGTTTCTTAATGGTGCAGTTAAGTTTATCATAAAACACATCTATCATTTCATCCACGTTCTTGGTTAGTGAAAAGATTTCTGGCCATTGGACACTATTAAGCTCTAGATTAACTGCCTCATAGTCAGTTTTGCGAAAGTTCAGTTTTATATTGTTAGGGTTAGTTAACATTGTGGCGAATTCGAAGCTCAGCTGAAATTCCAAGGGGGGATGAAGATTATCAACTACGCTCAAGAAGTCTAATGACTTGGATAGCTGACACATAGGGAGATCTACAAGAACTAAGTCTAAAATTCTACCCATTTTATTAACAATATTATTGACTTGTTTATAGTTATTAATATTACAAAAGTCCAATAAATATTGGCAAATCGCAGAACTATGGTAGTAATTGCTTGACTTACCAAACTGCTCCCAATCTATGCTTACCAGATTAAAATCACCAACAATACAAATATGGGACTGGTTTTCCTCAACAACAGAGTTGCAATTATCCACGAAATGCTTTATTACGTGCATCGAGACTGGTGGTGGCAAATAAACGGCGCAAAATACGAACCTTCGACGGGTATTTGAAAAAGATGTGTCAACCGCAACCCAGAGATCCTCGCAGTCGCTTTCCCACATAGTTATCCTTTTCGAGTTAAGCTCTTTGGATACTGCTATTAAAACTCCACCCCCTTCCTTTCCGTTATGAAAGCCAGACGTCTCTCTGTCCCTTCTAAATACCTTATAACGATCATCGAATAACTCAAAACTCATAATATTTTCATTTAACCATGTTTCACTTAATATTATAATATCGTAGCTAGACGCTGTTAGATTTTGGTAGAACGAATGAGTTTTAGTCCGAAGGCCTCTTACATTTTGATAGTAGACATTTAATTTATCGTATTTTATTTTGTTAACAATAAGTACCATGCAATAAGATTACGAGTTTAAATTAAAAAAAAAGAAAAAAATTAACATAAAATAACAAAGTTTTAACTTATCTAACTTTACTTAGAGAGTCCATATCTCTTATGACTATAAAGTCTGAGTTGTCCGTTTTCCTTACAAAAATACGGCCATGACGTATCCACACATGCTTGTATCCGTTTTTCTTCGCAGCCAGCCTGGTAGCTGCGTGTAGCGCCTTGTTGCCGGGGGACAGGTGTTCAACCACAAATACTGGTTTTTTCTCTCCGCTGTAACCCAAGTGGGTGGTATTTAACTTTTCCGATACCGGTCTAGGTTTATTGAATTTAATAGCTGCTGCCAGAAAACAATCACGGTCTCTGGGTGTGGCGAGCTGAACAATAATCGATCTAGGGCGAGCGTGATTATCGCGATTGATTTTGGCAATTCTGGTGCAGTGTACTATTTTCTCCGGAGAGATGGGGAAGTCTATAACATTGCTCAATTTTGATACTATGTTTTTCAATTTTGATACTCTAACGATAGTTATGTTGAAACTTTTCATTATTATATCACGAAAACATAAGCAGATCTAACTTTTATATATGTATTTTATTTTGTTGTTAAGTACGTGGGCAGTTAATGAACTTTATATCTCTTTATCTCTCTTATAGATGATATTGTCTAAGCCAAGTTTTACTGAGTAACATTTCTACATGTAAAGATTTGGGTGTATAGTTTGGTGATAAACTGCATTTTAATCAGCATGTTGAGAACATTATAAATAAAACATTTAAATTATTCTTTCGTGATGAGATCTCTTACTCAATGCAGAGGGCCAGAAACATACGAGTACCTATTTCCATATTTTTAAATCCCTCAGACGCTCTTAACTTGAATATGATGCTTCTTCAATTTGGATATATCGTAAGTATGTAGACGAAATTGAGTAAGTTTAATGTAAGTTTTTTCGTTCAACCACAGAATAAATAATAGTACTACGTAGTTCTACGCTTCTACGCAACTAAATTTGTCGTACTTGTTTTACAATTATTAAATACAAATTAATATCGCTTGAGGCAAGACTGAAATGTAGAGCAAATGATGTACTTCTACATTGGATGTTTGCTTCAAGATATTTGCATTATACACATACATCTATACATATTATAATAAATATTATGTAGAGAAGTCGTGTTTGTTTATTTCGTAGAAAAAACAAGCCCAAGGTAGTAAATAAAGGAAACTTAACCCACATTAGTGCTTTTTAGATTTTTTCTATCTGTCTATCTGCCTGTCTGTATCGCAAAACTACAAAACACACAATAACTACTGGACGGATTTTCATGAGATTTTGTATGTTGGTTATAAAAGCTGATGTGTTAGAAGTGGGAACGTAGTAAATTTAAAAACAATTTATTATACTTTCTGTGTGGTCTCTCCATTAAATGAGAATTTAGGTCAGCCTACGCACGGAGTGTTCGATTTATATAATTATTGATACTAAATTCATTTTCGACGTTAAAAAAATTTATTAAGATTGGAAATAAATCCTTTTGCTCTTAATATATCTGCAGTAAAATTATTTTGAAACATGTACATATTAGAAATCATCCTCCGTGTGGTTGCGCCTTAAGACAACCCTCCATCTCATTTTGTCATTTGATAAAAGAGTCAAGTTCAATTAAGCAACAACTAAACAATATCAGAAAATGTCATGGTGTCAGATTTTATTTTTGCCATATATGCCGTAAAATTATAAGACATAATTTTTAACCACCGACGAAAATTAAAAACTACTTCTTAATGCTCCTGTGTTTTGTATGGTGAGTGTAAAGAATCGGAGACCCTTTTAACTGGGAACAAGGTACTTCATCTTAGTCCTCAGGGGTGACAACGCATCTGCATTTTGATTCTTAATTGAGGATAAATGTAGATTAGTCTATGGGCCACAGCATCCACTTACCATCGGGTGGACTGTGTGGTTTTTTGTCGCCATATTCTATGACAAAAAATTATATAAATGTTCACGGCTTTTTGCCAGATGCGTCTCAACCTACTGTTGCTGATATTACTAGATGGTCATTGAATGATGATATAATATGGAATTTCGATTGCGGCAACCAGTCCCAAAAGATACTAGCTATCTGCGCAGGACAGGATTATAGTGACCAAGTTCACTTACTATTTTCTCACTCTCATAGTCCGATGGGACGGAGACGACACGATCGGAAAGAGTTCAGGCGCTTGACCAACGGTTTTACGTGTTTTCAGAGGCACGGGGGTAAATCACCGTCAACTTTCTGACTCTGGGCAGCTACTGAGAATTTCTTGACACATAAACTGAACAATATATTTTTTTGGCTGAACCGGCATCCGAAACGGGGACCTCATGATCAGCAGTTGGGTCACCACTAGAGTCTAGAGCTGGACCAATGAGGCAGGTAAACGTTGACATTATTTTATATTTGATATGACCAGTAATAATGGGCTAATAATGAAGTGGTTGCGATTTGCTAGAACATTTCATGATATGATCAATTCAACGATCTGGCCACGAGATAATATTAACTTTAAAGTTTTAGCTTTCATAGTTTTAATTTAATAATAGCGCCATCTACTAACTGCTGAATAAACTAATAATAATAAGTAAACTAAAAAAAATAATAATAACTAATAATAAAATGCTACTTATTCTTACAGCTTCAAAAATCTTGCATATTTAAAATATCGTAACAGTGTATGTTTTCAATATGATTATCGAAAATGCCACGGTACACAAAACGAGAAGCTCTTTAGTTGAATTTGTTGGATGTCTATCGGCGTAATAATAATTCCACCAACTTCATTATCCGGACTAAATAATTGAAAAGTGAGTGCACTGTGAGATTCTATCGTTGGATGAATAATATTACTAGGTTAAGTGGTGGTTAAGTTTTTATGAATTTTTTTAAGAAAATACGAGAGCCGTGTAGCTCGCGATACGTAGTACTATTATTTCTGTGACTATTATTTATTCTGTGGTAATACGCAGTCGGGGCTAGCGCGTTGCAGGCGATTGATGAATTTTAACGCTGTTCACGTAAATAGTATTTTGTAAACATTTATTGTAATTTTTGTTTAGTGTTTAGTATATTTAATTGTAGGATAAAATAGTTCAATTTTTTTAATGTGATTTAAAATAATATATGTGTAGTGTATGGGGATAAGTCGCTCGCGTCCGTAGGCTTCGACCACCTAATCCTAGGCCCAAACTGCACGTGTCCCCCGGGTGGTGTTAAATGAGCGACAAGCCGATAGCACAGACTTGGCTCCTCGTCGTGGTAGCGACGTAAAATATACCACCCCACATTTCGCCCATGAGGCACCAAATAAAAGAAATGGTCCCGAGTTCCGGACGCCCCTTTAGTAGGGTAGGGTTGCGAAGAATCTCCAGGAGGAAAACCGGTGACGAGGTTCGCCACCCGTCACGTGCTGTCTCCCGGAGGGGCGAAAAGTGGATTGCAGAAGTCCGTCTGGCTACGCTGGATGTGTGTGGAACAATGAATGATAAGACGGAGGAAGTATGCGATATGATGTATGATAGAGGGATAGATGTGTTATGTGTAAAAGAGACGAAACGTAAAGGGAAGGATGTACACTACACATGGCATGTATACCGCATACTGGTCTGGTATAGACGAGACCGAGGCATACCAGGGTGTAGGTGTCTACCTTTCAGAAAGAATAGGCCAATGTCTGAAAGAGTATGAATATGTAAGCCCAAAACTGCTATGGATACGAATGGAAGTGGGCTTAAAGAAGTTGTTTGTGCTAGGGGTCTACGCCTCAGACATGTCTAAGCCCACTTACATCTGAGAGCAGTTTTGGGAAATGGTAAGGATGGTGTTAATGAATGTAAGGGAAATGAAAATATTATTATGCTAAGAGATTTTAATGGAAGGGTTGGGGTGAAGAGGCTTGGTTATGAAAGGATATTGGGAACGTTTTTTTAATAGTGTAAGGGTGACAAACGAGCACACTGTCCACCTAATGGTAAGTAGATGCTGTGGCCCATAGACATCTTAATTTTTAACCTAGTTTAAGAATTAAAATGCAGATGCGTTGTCACCCTTAATGACTAAGATGAAATGCCTTGATTCAAAAAGTTCAGTTATTCAATATTATCATTACATTATAATTTTAATTTATCTACAAAAACATTATGATGTTTTTTCAAATAACATCTCTAGATATCGTCATAATATTTTGCTTATACATTGATTAAATACCAAATTGTTTTACTAATTAAGTACAATTGTAGTTTAACATACCCACTTAAATTTAATAAACGATGCTAGACATGAAATAATATTTGACTACTGAGTACTGAATGCCTCGTTGATCTGGCGGCCGTAACGCAATTGCTGATCATTAGGTCCTGTGTTTGAATCCCGGGTTGGGCCAAAATCAGATATTAAGTTTTTGTCAAAAAATTCTCCGGAGCAACTGCGGTTCATTCTGAAGGTATTCTAAACAAACTATTTCTTTATCTTTTTTAAATTTAACTATCTTTTGCTTATTACAGTGTCTGTAAGGCGACTCCGATATGATAGACTTACCCCAAACACTATCACAGTCGTAAAATACCCGGACCGGTAACGGACAGCCACATCAAATATGAGTGTCGTTCTATAATCGAAAAACTATATTTTAATTAAATTTACCATCTACTACAGAAATATTTTCATAAAAAGCTGTAAGATTTCTGAATGTATTACCTATATTTGTAAAAAGATATTTGTAGAAAGATATTTGTAAATAGACCGATTAATTATACAAATTATGACGTCATTTACAGCCTATTTTCAAAAATAAGAAGAAGGAAGACGCGAGTTTCTACTACGGTGTTGATAACGTGGACCTTTTTTTGAAAAGCAAAACAAGATATTGACATAATCCGTAGAAGGATGTTGTTTGAGTGTGCAGACATCGGGCTCAAACGTCGTGGTTTTTAAATGTTTGTCCTACACAAAAATATTTTGGGTTTCCTAAACACAAATTAATAGTCCTGCAGAATATTTTAAACCACATTTATATTACATTTTTCTATAAATGACCAAATATAATAATAATAATAATTTATTTGACTCTCAATTGACAGGTTACATATGTATTATATGTAACCTGTCAATTGAGACATGTATTATATCTATTTTAAATTACAAAATTACATTTCAAAGTAGTTGCCGTTAACGGCCATACTAGTATAGACTGTGTTACAGACGTCAAAACTTTCTTCGATTCTGCGAAAATCGTACCTGGAAGCACTGTGAGCAGACTACAAATTCTACATGATATGGGGAAAGTCAGGGACAGTAGACTAACCGTAGCGACAACTTTAATCGCGTAATGGTGGTGTAATAATATTAATAATAATAATAATAATAGTAATAATAATAATAATCCACAACTATCACACAACGCCATCTAGTCCCAAGCTAAGCCACTGTGAGCAGACTACAAATTCTACATGATATGGGGAAAGTCAGGGACAGTAGACTAACCGTAGTGACAACTTTAATCGCGTAATGGTGGTGTAATAATAATAATAATAATAATCCACAACTATCACACAACGCCATCTAGTCCCAAGCTAAGCCACTGTGAGCAGACTACAAATTCTACATGATATGGGGAAAGTCAGGGACAGTAGACTAACCGTAGTGACAACTTTAATCGCGTAATGGTGGTGTAATAATAATAATAATAATAATCCACAACTATCACACAACGCCATCTAGTCCCAAGCTAAGCCACTGTGAGCAGACTACAAATTCTACATGATATGGGGAAAGTCAGGGACAGTAGACTAAGGCCGGCTCCACACGTTGGTCCCAACGCTCGTACCAACGTTGGACTGCGAGTTCGGTGAGGCGTACACACGTTGGCTAATAAACTAGTTCTGTCCCGTCAGGGCCAATGTGAAGATGTCCGATACAGAAATCGAAACTGCTCTGAGCGCTTTTGTAGTACTGAGTTCACATTTATATTTGTTACTGAGAAAAAATAAAAAGCCACGTCAAAGAAGATGGTGGATGACGACACATCATAAAACACGGAATCAGTGAGTAAAGATCTTGTTATACACTCCATTTTAAATATTCTAATAACATCAACAACAAACTATAATTATATCAGCAGTTGTTTACAGGAGCTGTAATATTAAATTTCTTTTTGATTCTATATTTACATTTTCTTTCTTTTTTAGGTATGATGGAACCCGATTATTGAGTAATTTGATTCAAGAGCCATCAGGACAGTTTGATAACTTTTGTCGTTTTTTTGTGGATGAGGAAGCCATTCTCGCTTGATGTACGCACTTGCTGCGTGTTGCAACAGAACTGAGCAAAGTGCCAACGTGTGGACAGATCGCGAGCGTTGGCGCAGATTCCTTTGATGAAACCGACACGAGCCGGCCAACTACCAACGCTCGCCCCAACGTTGGGACCAATGCCATTTTCTAGATCCACACGTTGGACGAGTAGCGTTGGGACCTATATTGGGGCCAACGTGTGGAGCCGGGGTAACCGTAGTGACAACTTTAATCGCGTAATGGTGGTGTAATAATAATAATAAGTCGCTCCCATCTTATGGAATTGCTAAACATCACTTGTGAATTTAGCAATTCCATTGGAATGGAGCTGGGGACGGATAAGTGTGCGGTACTCCATGTTGAGAGGGGTAGGGTTGCTAACTCTGAGGGCATAGACTTATCTGTGCCCGTCAACTTAAGGACCCTTTCCGAGGCTGAAACATACCGATACCTGGGTATGTCACAGAACATCGGTATCGATGAGGCTGGTATGAAACAGTCAGTTTGCGACGTATTTTATGCACGCTTGACCAAAGTGCTTAACAGCCTTTTGTCCGGTGTGAATAAGACACAAGCATATAACGGCTGGGTCATGCCTGTCCTCATGTATACCTTTGGCATACTCAGGTGGACTCAGACTGAACTTAACGCCCTGGATAGAAAAGTCCGCACTACCATGACGTCCCACAGGATGCATCATCCGAGATCGTCGGTAATGAGGCTGTACTTGCCGCGAAAGCATGGTGGGCGTGGTTTCTTGAGCGCGCTCACCATGCATAATCGCGAAGTGTGCAGCCTCCGTAATTACTTCCTGGCGAGATCGGATGATCCATTCTATAAGGACGTCATTTCTTGTGATAAAGGACTTACCCCTCTATCCTTAGCCAACGAGCAATGGCAAGACCCGGCAGTGCAGACAATTTCCGACCGGGAGACCGTATGGAAGGAGAAGGAGCTCCACGGGAGGTTCTACAAGTCTCTACATGGGCCTTTCGTAGACACAGTAACCTCCCTCCACTGGCTACGCTTTGGTGACCTCTTCGGGGAAACCGAGGGTTTTGTCTGTGCAATACAGGATCAGGTTATTAAGACCAACAACTATCGGAGATACATCCTAAAGGATGGCACCATCGACATCTGTCGAGCTTGTCGCCATCCCGGTGAGTCACTTAGGCATATCATCTCCGGTTGTTCGGCGCTTTCTAACTCTGAGTACTTGCACAGGCACAACCTAGTAGCCAGAATTCTACACCAGGAGCTCGCTCTGAAATACGGTGTCGTGGATCGGAAATTGCCGTATTACAAGTACTTGCCGGAAGCCGTGCTCGAAAATGATCGCGCCAGGCTCTATTGGGACCGGGCCATCATCACAGACAGGACTATTCTTGCGAATAAGCCTGATATTGTGCTGATGGACCGGGCACAGTCAAGGATATTTTTGGCGACATTACCATTCCGTGTGACGAAAACCTCGTGAAAGCCGAAACAGATAAGCAAACAAAATATCTGGACCTGGCTCACGAGGTGACCGACATGTGGGGTGGTCTGCCAACCGAAATTATTCCTGTAGTCGTCTCTGCAAACGGGCTAATCCCAGTCAGCCTCTCGGGTCATCTGAGGCGGCTGGGTCTACGTGGCGGACCGCTCCAGGCTCAGATGCAGAAGGCGGTGCTCCTCGATACCGCCCGCATCGTCCGCCGGTTTCTTTCCCTTTCCCCCTAACCCTCGGCCGTTTGGTCTCCCCTGCCGAGGGCCTCCATCTGGTTGGGCTTTTATTTATACATGTATTTTTATATTTAGTTTATGTTATTGATATTTATGTATATTTATCTTTTCATTTCCATTTATAATTATATATTTATAGAACCCAACCAGATGAGAAAACTATATTGATAGCCCACACAATAATAATAATAATAGTAATAATAATAATAATCCACAACTATCACACAACGCCATCTAGTCCCAAGCTAAGCCACTGTGAGCAGACTACAAATTCTACATGATATGGGGAAAGTCAGGGACAGTAGACTAACCGTAGTGACAACTTTAATCGCGTAATGGTGGTGTAATAATAATAATAATAATAATAATAATAATAATAATCCACAACTATCACACAACGCCATCTAGTCCCAAGCTAAGCCACTGTGAGCAGACTACAAATTCTACATGATATGGGGAAAGTCAGGGACAGTAGACTAACCGTAGTGACAACTTTAATCGCGTAATGGTGGTGTAATAATAATAATTATAATAATAATAATAATAATAATAATAATAATAATAATAATAATAATAATAATAATAATAATAATAATAATAATAATAATAATAATAATAATAATAATAATAATAATAATAATACATAATAATACGCTAATACATAGCGTAGGGAAGTGACGACCCCATCGCCCGCTGATGTAACGGTTATGTGACAAAACCGCTACGTCAGCGCAGTCAGTCAGCACCTTGCCAAGAGGTGTTAGTGCCGTGCCTCGGCAAAAATTGAAGGTGCCAAGGCCCGCTTGTGCACATGGCCTAACCATGAAACGGCGCCGGGTCTGCGCGTCTCCCGCTAATGACGCCCTAAAATGGATGATGGAAGTAAATGGAACGCGCAAAGGGCCGCTGCCTGGAGGTCGCCAGGGCGCGTCTGGAGCTGGCGCTGGACGCGACAGCATGCGAACCGCCAGCCGAGCGCGAGGTGCTGCACGACCACCCAGCAGCTCCTCGCATCCATCATCCCCACCAGCTGGCTTGGTGTCGGCAGGGTCTTCGCGGGCTCAGCAATCGGCACCCGCCACTGGTGGAGTACGCCGCATGCGTTGGACAACCCAGATGAACAGCAACGCATTGCGGGCGTATTTTAGGGCGAAGGGGGGAGAAACTGGAGGTTTTGCGTATCGGGCAAGGATGCATCGACTTTTTGCTGAGCTGGAGCCATCTGTAACCGTCACCGAGCAAAACCTGGCAGACCGAGTTCGGTATATCTTGCGCTCAAATACATTTGATGTCACCGAACTCGAACGGCTACGACGTGAGGCTGTTCCTTCATCGGGTGAAAATGCTGCGGCTGAGGAAGCGGTGCCACAACTTGCTGAGCAAACGGCAAATGTGGATGCCGCCGTGAATACGCCAGTTGTGGTTGATTCAAACGATGATGGAGCAGTCGCCCAGTAACTGGAACTAGAGCAAATTAGGAGTACATTGGAAGAGGCGATTGTGGAAACGCGCAGTACGCCTCTCGAAAATCGACCGCGACTTCCCCGCTTAGCCCTAAGCAAGCGGAATCGGGCTGTCGTGAGGGCTCTGAACCCAATGCTGGTTACCTATTTGGAAGCCAGCCGGGACCTTTGCGAGACGGACTCAATTCTTTTTGGCGCCGCACTGGCAGTCTGCCGTATTATAGGCGCCAAACTTTCCACGGCTGGACGCGCTACTGGACAAAGTAGTGCTATCCCAGCCTGGAGAATAAGAATTGAAGAACGTATCGCAAAGGCTAGGGCCCTCATCGGCAGACTGATATGCTTCAGGTCAGGCAATACCAGGCCAAGGATTGTGCGCACCGTCAGGATGGCGTTTGCTGGGACAAATGTTAGTTTGTCCCAGCCGGATATAATGCAAAAACTGACGGAGCGCATAGACGATCTGAAGCAAAGAATAGCTGCTTGGGGAAAGCGGATTCGGCGATATACCGAGAGGTCGACACGGTTCAACCAGAATCGTCTCTTCCAGAGTGATCAGAAGAGGCTCTATAAATCATTGAAGCGACCAATAGTAAGTGGAACGGGCCCTGCACCAAATCAGGCCGACATGGTCGCATTCTGGCGCAGCCTGTGGTCAGAGCCCGTAAACCACAACGAGGCCCCTTGGACGGAAGTTGTGGCGAGTCAGTGTGCGTGTATTACGCCCATGGACCCCGTCATCATAACGCCGGATGACGTAGCTGAGGCGGTCCGTAGGGCCCTGAACTGGAAAAGTCCGGGGCTTGACGGGCTGCATCACTACTGGCTGAAGGGGTTCATGGTGTGTCACGCTGTGCTCGCCCGACAGTTTCAAGAGGCTCTCAACCAGAAGTCGCTCCCAAGCCTCTTCACTACTGGGATCACTCATTTGGTTCCTAAAGATCAGGGTGCCACAGACCCGAGCAAATACCACCCCATCACGTGTCTACCGACCATATACAAGACACTAACATCCATTTTGAGCGCGAGAATCGCTCGTCACCTGGACTTAAATCAAGTGATGTCGCGCGCTCAAAATGGATGTCGGGGCGGCGGTCGTGGAACCAAGGAACCACTCCTCATTGACGCGGTCATTGGCAAAGTGGTGAAACGCAACCGTCGGAACTTCTCCGCCGCCTGGATAGATTACAGAAAGGCATTTGACTCGGTGCCCCATACATGGCTAAAGAGGGTCCTCGAGCTGTACAAGATTGACTGTACAGTTCGAGACTTCCTCGGGTAGTGTATGGGGCAGTGGGGTACGATCCTCTGTCATCTAGGCGAGCGGATGACGGCTGCGGAAAGCCGCATAAGGATAAGAAGGGGTATATTCCAGGGTGACTGTCTGAGTCCAATCTGGTTTTGCCTCTCTTTGAACCCTCTCAGTACTTTACTGGAGGGCTCCGGGAGGGGGAAGGAGGTACAAAAGTGACCCACCTTTTCTATATGGATGACCTCAAATTATTCGCCTCCAGTCGCTCCCATCTTATGGAATTGCTAAACATCACGTGTGAATTTAGCAATTCTATTAGAATGGAGCTGGGGACGGATAAGTGTGCGGTCCTCCATGTTGAAAGGGGAAGGGTTGCTAACTCTGAGGGCATAGACTTATCTATGCCCGTCAACTTAAGAACCCTTTCCGAGGCTGAAACATACCGATACCTGGGTATGTCACAGAACATCGGTATCGATGAGGCTGGTATGAAACAGTCAGTTTGCGACGTGTTTTATGCACGCTTGACCAAAGTGCTTAACAGTCTTTTGTCCGGTGTGAATAAGACACATGCATATAACGGTTGGGTCATGCCTGTCCTCATGTATACCTTTGGCATACTCAGGTGGAGTCAGACTGAACTTAACGCCCTGGATAGAAAAGTCCGCACTACAATGACGTCCCATAGGATGCATCATCCGAGATCGTCGGTAATGAGGCTGTACTTGCCGCGAAAGCATGGTGGGCGTGGCTTCCTGAGCGCGCTCACCATGCATAATCGCGAAGTGTGCAGCCTCCGTCATTACTTCCTGGCGAGATCGGATGATCCATTCTATAATGACGTCATTTCTAGTGATAAAGGACTTACCCCTCTATCCTTAGCCAACGAGCAATGGGAAGACCCGGCAGTACAGAGCATTTCCAACCGGGAGACCGTATGGAAGGAGAAGGAGCTCCACGGGAGGTACTACAGGGCTCTACATGAGCCTCACGTAGATACAGCCGCCTCCCTCAACTGGCTACGTTTCGGTGACCTCTTCGGGGAAACCGAGGGTTTTGTCTGTGCAATACAGGATCAGGTTATTAAGACCAACAACTATCGGAGATACATCCTAAAGGATGGCACTGTCGACGTCTGTCGAGCTTGTCGCCATCCCGGGGAGTCACTTAGGCATGTCATCTCCGGTTGTTCGGCGCTTTCTAACTCTGAGTACTTGCACAGGCACAACCTAGTAGCCAGAATTCTACACCAGGAGCTCGCTCTGAAATACGGTCTCGTGGACCGAAAATTGCCGTATTACAAGTACTTGCCGGAATCCGTGCTCGAAAATGACCGCGCCAGGCTCTACATGGACTGGGCCATCATCACAGACAGGACTATTCTTGCGAATAAGCCTGATATTGTGCTGATGGACCGGGCCCAGTCAAGGATATTTTTGATCGACATTTTTACGTGGTAGAGCCATGCTGCAGTTACATTAGTAGTATAGTTGTAGCACGAATGGGTCGGCTCGACCGGGGAAGGACCACGCTCTCACAGAACACCAGCGTGAAATAGTAGCTTAATGCTGCTGTATTTCGTATGGTGAGTGTAGAGAACCGGAGACCCTTTTTACTGGAAATGAGGCATTCCATCTCAGTCCTCACGGGTGACAACGCATCTGCATTTTGATTTGTAGTGGAAGATAGATGTAGATGTCTATGGGCCGCAGCAACCACTTATCATCAGGTGGACTATGTGCTCGTTTGTCACCCTATTCTATAAAAAAAAAAAAAAAAGAAAAACCATTCCGTATGACGAGAACCTCGTGAAAGCCGAAACGGATAAACGAACAAAATATCTGGACCTGGCTCACGAGGTGACCGACATGTGGGGTGGTATGCCGACCGAAATTATTCCTGTAGTCGTCTCTGCGAATGGGCTAACCCCAGTCAGCCTCTCGGGTCATCTGAGGCGACTGGGACTCCGTGACGGACCGCTCCGGGCTCAAATGTAGAAGGCGGTGCTTCTCGATACCGCCCGCATCGTCCGCCGGTTTCTTTCCCTTTCCCCCTAACCCTCGGCCGTTTGGTCTCCCCTGCCGAGGGCTCCCATCTGGTTGGATCTTATTTATTTATGTAGTTTTTGTATTTATTTTATTTTATTGATATTTATGTATATTTATCTTTTCATTTTAATTTATAATTATATATTTATAGCACCCAACCAGGTGAGTTTAAAAAAATAATAATAATAATAATCCACAACTATCACACAACGCCATCTAGTCCCAAGCTAAGCCACTGTGAGCAGACTACAAATTCTACATGATATGGGGAAAGTCAGGGACAGTAGACTAACCGTAGTGACAACTTTAATCGCGTAATGGTGGTGTAATAATAATAATAATAATAATAATATTCCACAACTATCACACAACGCCATCCAGTCCCAAGCTAAGCAGAGCTTGTGTTATGGGTACTAGAGACAACTGATAAACATACTTATATATTTCTAAATACATAAATATTATAGATAAATTACACCCAGACACAGAACAAATGATCGTGCTCATCACACAAACATTTGTCCTGGGTGGGAATCGAACCCACGACCTCCGGCATAGCAGTCAGGGTCACTAACCACTACACCAACAGGCCTGTCTTAATGTAAGAATATCGCGTATCAACCCGTGGGTGTCGTAAGAGGCAATAGAAGGAAACTAACTGGGAGATGGACAGCAGCATCTTCCTATTAACAACTAAAAAATTATAAAACCGCGGTTGCCAAGTAGCCTGCCAAGTGTGGCAACTATCGCAATCTATGGGGGAGGCCTACGTTTAGCAGTGGACTTATGTATTTGTAGCGGTAACGATACGACTTGGGAGGGACGTATATGACAACGTATCATGTAGGCTTAGACATCAGGTAGGCTTCACACTAGG
This sequence comes from Parnassius smintheus behrii, assembly GCA_036936625.1. NCBI lineage: Eukaryota > Metazoa > Arthropoda > Insecta > Lepidoptera > Papilionidae > Parnassius > Parnassius smintheus. The sequence continues at coordinate 29,108,833 of JAUPFT010000003.1, read as the reverse complement.
TATTCCTGACGCGGTCTGACCTGCTACAACAACTTCTCTGTGGAATTTACCACCGGCGATTTTTCCGGACCGATACGACTTAGGCACCTTCAAGAAAAGAGCTTCCTCCTTTTTAAAAGGCCGGCAACGCAGCTGCAATTCCTCTGGTGTTGTAGTTGTTCATAGGCGACGGTAGTCACTTATCATCAGGTGAGCCGCATGCATATTTGCCCCCTCTCATATAAATAAGAAAAATGGCAGGGATAGCAGTCATTATATCTTTGATGATGATGATGATGATGCTAAGATTCACACTATAAATCATTTGACGTTTAGGAAGCGGGTAAGGGAAACGAGAGTTCGTACCCGTTCATACAAAATATTCCTAAAGTTAATAATCTAGTCGCATTCCTATTACAGAAGTCAAACAATTCCATTATATAAAAGTAATCCGAGTTTATTGAATTCATTTATTCAATGTGAAATAAATAGCATCGTTATCTGACATCCTATTTTGGATCGTGAAATTACGAGTCAATTAGAATTCAACGACCTGTACCTGCCTATTCAATGCGATCTAATTTTACTTCACCATTGATGTTACATATTAATTTTGTCGTGAATATTGTCCAAATATCTCATTGTCTGAACGGCTAATGAATTGCCGATGTCAGTCAATGCAAATATTAGATGACAGTTTCAAACAGTTATTGCTGAGAGTTACTGTGTATTACACTAGCTAAAGTTTTTGAAACAACTTTACTTGCGCAGAACTCGCCCAAGAAAGGGAGGTATCGAACACCACAGAACACTAATACCCTTTCGAACACCCTTTGGCCATCATTGAAAATAAAATTTACCATTTTGTATATACAAATCAAATATTAAACTTCATCATGAATAATAATACTACCTACCTATTCTAATTACTTGCTGAACTAGCTCTCGTTAATTTACACGCTAAGAGCTCACACACTTTTCGTTATAATATGGTTACAAAATTATGGGTGACAAACAAACACATACCTGATGGTATACTCGTATGTTGGGGTAAGCTGATGCTATGGCCTATATACATCTAAATCAAAATGCAAATGCGTTGCCACTCCTAAGTAATGAGACGTAATGAGTCGTTATTTGTAGAAAGTGTCTCCGGTTGTCTACACTCACTGAACAACACACAGCAGCATTCTATGTTATTTGGGGATAAGGGAGTACCTTATTTTACCTCGAGAGGTATTCACGTGGTACGAGTACACCTTATTTGAGGTATGTCTACCTACGTTGACCTATTACTTCCGGCCTACGCGTAGATTAGTCCTAATAAGTCTATCGCCGCATCTTACTACACCATTATGTTTCAACCCCACACGTTTAATCAATTAATTTCACCAATTTCATTTGTTATAAAGCTAACGTTTCAATTAATCAATTCAATTACTTATTAATAACTAAGTGCACTATGAGATTTATATCTACATTTAATGAAATAGTTCGTAGTTCGTAGTTGGCTCAGGACCATGCTTTATGGCATTCCATGGGGGAGACATGGGCATCAAGAGTTGATAGGGTTCTGCGGTGGAGAGAGGACTTTTAACAGGCTGTAATAATGATGACGACGATCGTTGGATAACTAATTACTAGTTAGGTGTGGCCCACATCGTGCTAAAGCTTCTTTTTAGTTTTATGATATTTATTTAAATAAATTGAGAGCTGTGTAGCTCACCGTAAGATTTCATGGCACGGGAGCAAAACGATAAAGAATAAGTTTGTGGAGAAGCCTAAGTAAAGACGTTTGAGTAATAAAAAAAAATGTAGAACCGTGAAAACCGTTTTTGCGCATTGAAGCATTGCGGCGGTCTCTTTCTACCCACAAAACTCTATGTGTAATGAGGAGCCCTTTGCATAGTCGTGAGACGTATGTAAGCTGCTAATTTACTGTTTTATTTTTAATGAGATATAGAACAGTTTATCATATATTAAAATAGCTTACATATTTTCAGACATATTAAGATTTCTGTATACGTGTAATGGTGGTGTAAAAATATCAAAATAATTAATGCTCTGGTTCCCATCCCGCCCGCGAAGCAACTATGACAAAGTATATTCAGCAGTAGACTTTTATAGGGTGTTATGGTATAACAATATTGTTCAAAAACTGTTAAAAGAAAGTTTGCCAATTTTCTGAAGTATCTTTTCAGAAAGTTATTTTTATACAACGGCTTTATATTTCTTTTATTTAACTTAGTTTTTTTGTAGCAAATTATGTTCTTTGATTATTTTTTATAGAAAAGGGGGTAAACGGGCAGGCGGCTCACCTGATGGTAAGTGACTACCACCGCCCATGAACAACCGCAACACCAGAGGAATTCCAGATGCGTTGCCGGCCTTTTAAAAAGGAGTAAACTCTTTTCTTGAAGGTCCCTACGTTGTATCGGTCCGGAAAATCTCCTGTGGTAAACAATTCCACACAGAAGTTGACGTGACAGGTCAGACCGCATCAGGAATACCTAGTGTAAAGCCTAACTGATGCGTCGGCAACTTCGTTGGTTAGGACACCAGTGCCGGATTAACCACGTAGCAAGAGTAGCAATTGATACGGGCCCCACTCAAAAGGAGGACCGCGTATCCCAGCATCCCATCATCACCTAAAGTTACTTTTTTAAGTAAAACTTATTAATACGGTATATTCAATTTACTTGATGTCACATAAACGTAAAATGTTGCAAATGACAATCGGTAACCGATTATTTCGTTGGCAAAAATGAAACACAGAATATCATACAGTAAACACAAAGTTCCAATGACCAACATGCTGAATGGCTCGGTTTTTTATAGAGTAAGGGTGACAAACTAGCACATAATCCACCTGATGGTAAGTGGATGCTGTGGCCCATAGTCATCTACATTTTTATCCTCGATTAAGAATCAAAACGCAGATGCGTTGTCTCCCTGAGGACTAAAATGGAATGCCTCGTTTCCAGTATAAAAGGGTTCCCAGATTTCTACTCTGACCATACGAATCACAGGAGTATTAAGCTGCTATTTTACGCTGGTATTCTGTGAGAGCACGGTCATTCCCCGGTCGAGGGTCAAACCATAATATAGCTGCCATAAAATAGCTTTGCCTCGGCATATGGTCTGACACAACAGCTCACGCAGTTTCCGGATGTGGAGGATCACACGCCTTCCCTTTTGGACCTTCTGGTGAACTCTTATTTAGACGGCTATGAAGTTTCCATCGATGTCCCTCTTCGCTCTTTGGATCACTGATCCGGAATACAGTATTCATCACTTGCTCATTACAGGCACGGTCTGTAGGCTGCCGCCGAGTGTGGGACTATAGGTCGGCGAATTGGGATGTTATGTGGGCTTTTTGCATCCTACCCATGGCAGGCGGATTATTTTATTTCTAGATGATTCCAAAAATTTCGTTGCTAAGTCTGTCGCCGATGTGTTGCTTCAGGGGATAGAACTTTTGACCCCGTCATCCGTAGTGCCTACCGGTGGCAGATCCCAGTATTGGTTTGGACGTTCCTGCAAATTTGCGGGGGGAAAAACAAGAGTATTACAGGCTTTTGGCTGACGCATCGGTGTCCGAGTGCGGCCGTCCACTCAAAAATAAATACAAGTCTTCCTCCAGGTCCTTCAAAAGAGATCACTAGGGCAAAGTCGGAGAATATTGGTAGAATTTGCGAGAAACTAGTTAGCCTTCCTTCGAGACCGCGTGCGTTCTTATCCCTCGGAAAGGCTGTCAAAGGGAATTTCTGTAAACCATCATTGCGCAAGAATGATGACTCACTTGGCCATGTCGCAAACAAGAAAGCTGATCTTTTTAGACTTCTTTTTGAGTCCAACTTGACTCTCGACGACGGGTAGATTATACCGCTGACTATCCCGCGCTCCATGCCGGATGTCCTGTTTAGACAGCGCTCGGTGCGCAAACCTCTTGTCCCTGGACGTCCACAAGTTGAGTGGACCTGATGAAGTCCTCACGCGTCTTTTCTAGGTTCTCTTACTTTACAGGCGTCGTTTCAGGCTCATGAAACTTAATACTGGATACACTCTTTACGAATCATTTTACGGATATGTCCAAACAATAAACGGTAAACATTTTCATATATTGAAGCAAAAGCCAAAGATCTGACAGGCTGTCATGAATATCAGTATAAAACTTCAAGACAACGCACGCGAAACACAAAGTACGACCATTTTAGCGGTTCTAATACACTTGACGGATTTGTTGAACCTGGTAAACAGTTGAAAATTAAAGTGTTTGTTTTCATTATTGATAACTTGTTATCTGCTTTAGATAAACGCATGAGAGCATACCAAAATCTAACTGGTGTTTTTAGAACATTTAACAAGGAGTGATAAATACACAATCTACGGTTGAATTAGCGGTAGCGAAAGCTACTACGTCAGCATCAAAACAATGTTGGTCCATTTGCGTCAAATTGGCAAGGCAAAAAGCTTGACAAATGGGTGCCCCGCGAACTCACTGCTGCATCGCCAGCGTGAAGTACGCGTCGACACGTGCCTTGCACTGCACAACAGGCACACAAACGAAGAAATTTTTGAACCGTATTACTATATAAATATATTACAGCCGAAGAGATTTTGAAAGAACCTTCAATTATGATCAGTGCTTATGCAAATGGTTTGGAATACAGCATAGACGGCGAATTAGTGCAGTTAGCCGAGTTGCTCAAAACGGATGTGGGAGCCAAATTGGATATATATATATATATATATATATATATATATATATATATATATATATATATACAAGAATTGTTCGTATAAAGGTATAGGATGACATTAGCTCTTCCTGAAAATATACTTTGTTATAAACATGCCGTGTAGTGGCGGTTGAGAATATCCACTACCCTATATCTTCCCGTGGGTGTCATAAGAGGCGACAGAGGGACACAGAAAGGAGATGGGCAGCAGCATCTTCCTAATAACAACAATAACATAATAAAAAACTGCGGTTGCCAACCCGCTCGCCAAGCGTGGCAACTATGGCAAATGTCCCCCCATGAGCGACGACGCAAATAAACGGCCCCCAGTCCCCGGCGGCCCCGCTATTCCTGGCTACGGTGGCGACCATGGTAACGACGGGGCAGGGGGTGCTAAGAATCTCCGGTGGAGGTTCGGTTGCCACCTACGACGACTCGACCTGGCAACGTATAACGCACGCACCCTGAGGACTGACGAGAAGATACTGGAGCTGGAAGAAGAGGTAGACAAGTTGCGCTGGCATATTATTGGATTATCTGAGGTCCGAAGAGAGGGGGAGGACACGATAATCCTCGAGTCCGGCAACTTGTTCTATCACCGGGAGGGCGACCATCTGTCCCAAGGATGTGTCGGATTTATCGTCCACAAGTCACTCGTCAACAACGTTGTAAAGATTGGGAGTGTGTCGACGAGGGTCGCATCCCTGATACTCAGAATCACCAAACGGTATTTGCTGCAGGTCATACAGGTCTACGCACCAACCTCGGCACATCCCGATGAGGAGGTGGAGGAAATGTATGAGGATATTTCTAGAGTCATGCATTCCTCCAAAACCCACTACACGGTGTTGATGGGAGACTTCAACGCAAAACTAGGCACAAGAGAAGGCGGTGAGCTGAAGTTAGGGAAATTTGGAGTAGGGCAACGGAACCGTAGGGGCCAGCAGCTGGCTGACTTTATGGAGAAAGAGGGACTCTTTATGATGAACTCTTTCTTCCAGAAGCGGCCCCACAGGAAGTGGACCTGGCCGAGCCCCGACGGTTCGACAAAAAACGAGATTGACTTCATTATGACGACCAGACGCCAACTGTTCAGTGATGTCTTAGTGATCGCAAGGGTGAAAACCGGCAGCGATCACCGAATGGTTAGAGGCACACTGAACCTAAACGTTAAGTTGGAGAGGTCTCGTCTAATGAAGTCAACGCTCCATCCCCCTCGTGCTTTAATCCAGAATCCCGAGACTTTTCCGCTCGAGTTACGTAACTGCTTTCAGTGCCTAGAAGATTGCAATGCAGTGCACGATATGAATGACAAGCTCGTGGAAACTGTCCATGCGGTCGGAGCTAAATTCTGCAAGACCCGCCGCAGAAGAACACAAAATCTCTCCGATCACACTCTTAATCTCATGGCTGTTAGACGGGAGATGAGGCTGCAATCGTCAACAGATTTGACAGAATACAGGCAACTGAACAGACAGATCTCCAAATGCATGCGGCAAGACTTACGCAACTTTAATACTGCTCGTATTAAAGAAGCGATCGAGCGGAACCAGGGCTCCAAAGTCTTTGCCAGAGATCTGTCTGCCAGGAAGAGCCAACTGTCAAAGCTGAAGACTGAGTGTGGCAGCATCGTTTCCGGGACACCTGAGATTTTGAGTGAGATTGAGAGGTTCTATGGGCAGCTGTACACATCATAGTTGGAGCCACACGCGAGTGTGAGTAACGATCCAAGAGCAAGTCTTACCCGACACTATTCCGATGATATCCCGGACGTCAGTCTGAACGAGATTAGAATGGCTCTCCAGCACCTTAAAAACGGCAGGGCCCCAGGCGAGGATGGAATTACAGCAGAGCTTCTGAAAGCGGGTGGAACACCGGTACTTGAAGTCCGTCAGAAGCTCTTCAATTCCGTCCTCCATGGTGGCACTACTCCGGAGGCGTGGAGCAGAAGTGCGGTGGCCTTGTTCTTTAAGAAAGGCGACAACGCCCTCTTGAAGACCTACAGACCGATTTCCCTTCTGAGCCGCGTCTACGTGCTGTTTTCGAGAGTCATTATGAATCGTCTCGCACGCAGACTCGACGACTTCCAGCCTCCCGAACAAGCCGGTTTCCGAAAAGGCTTCAGTACCATAGACCACGTACATACCCTGCGGCAGATTTTACAGAAGACCGAAGAGTACAATCTGCCACTTTGCCTGGCTTATGTGGAAATGCTGCTATGAGAAAGCCTTTGATTCCGTCGAAATTTGGGCGGTGCTACAGTCCCTTCAGCGGTGCCAAGTTGACTGTCGGTATAGCGAAGTGCTGAAGTGTTTGTACAGTAGGGATACGATGGCTATCCAAGTACAGAACCAGAGTTCGAAACCTATCCAACTGCAGAGAGGTGTAAGACAGGGTGACGATATATCCCCGAAAGTCTTCACCGCTGCGTTGGAAGACGTTTTCAAGCTACTGGACTGGAAAGGATACGGTATTAACATTGATGGCGAGTATATCACTCACCTTCGATTTGCCGACGATATAGTCCTTATGGCAGAATCGCTGGAGGACCTAAGCACTATGCTCAATGACCTCAATGGTGTCTCCCAACGGATAGGTCTTAAGATAAACATGGACAAAACAAAGATCATGTTCAATGTCCATGTCATACCTATGCCGGTAGTTGTTGGGAGCACTATGCTCGAAGTTGTTGATGAGTACGTTTACCTGGGACAAATAGTCCGACTAGGTAAGTCCAACTTCGACCGAGAGGTCAATCGACGGATTCAACTCGGCTGGGCAGCGTTCGGGAAATTACGACACATCTTCTCGTCAGGTATACCTCAATCTCTGAAAACTAAAGTGTACAACCAGTGCGTGTTGCCAGTGATGACTTACGGATCAGAGACGTGGTCCTTCACTGCTGGCCGTATGAGGACGCTCAAGGTCGCTCAGCGAGCTATGGAGAGGGCTATGCTCGGAGTTTCTCTGCGTGATAGACTCAGAAATGAGGATATCCGCAGTAAAACCAGAGTGACCGACATAGCCCAACGGATTAGTAAGCTGAAGTGGCAATGGGCCGGCCATATTTTAAAATTATTTAGCTACAACTTGTGCGTATTATTTGATTTTGACGTTAGAGTAAGAGAGAGCTTTCCAGAAAATGACGTGACTCATAATTCAACCAACAGCGCCATTTAGTGTCGAATTGAAGAACTAAGCTCTCTAGAAGCCCCACACTCGAACTTTCGGCGCCTGGTTGGCGCGCGTATTTACTTGAATATTCTGGATGTTTTGGTGAAAAAGGTGTATTTGAAGGCGCTGCAATACGGCCGTATGAGGACGCTCAAGGTCGCTCAGCGAGCTATGGAGAGGGCTATGCTCGGAGTTTCTCTGCGTGATAGACTCAGAAATGAGGATATCCGCAGTAAAACCAGAGTGACCGACATAGCCCAACGGATTAGTAAGCTGAAGTGGCAATGGGCCGGCCATATTTTAAAATTATTTAGCTACAACTTGTGCGTATTATTTGATTTTGACGTTAGAGTAAGAGAGAGCTTTCCAGAAAATGACGTGACTCATAATTCAACCAACAGCGCCATTTAGTGTCGAATTGAAGAACTAAGCTCTCTAGAAGCCCCACACTCGAACTTTCGGCGCCTGGTTGGCGCGCGTATTTACTTGAATATTCTGGATGTTTTGGTGAAAAAGGTGTATTTGAAGGCGCTGCAATACGCGATCGGGGCAGTATTAAATTTGGCGAGACAAGCGAAGCTTCGGAGCGAAAGAAAGTGAATCAGTGTGATTAATTATTAGTGTCTTTTAAGTTTTAATTAGTGTAAAGTGAATTAAAGTGTTAATTTTGGTAATTCAATCGGCAGCTTTTATTGTCACGAACCCTACGCTCGTAACAATACTAATGCTTACTCTGAGATATTAGCAGTATGAAGGTAAACAATATATGTTTGAATTATGTGTAGCAACCATTATATATTATACCTTTTAGCTTTCTGTACTCCTTCGTATACACTTTAATTATACCAAAACTTACACTATTTCCTGTCAATATGCTTAAAAAGGGGGTACAAAGTTTGCCCTTCGTCTATTAATATAAAATCATCTATTCCGAATTCGGCTAAGGCAACTATCGGTAATATTCGGTAACACACTCCCTATGTGGCTAATGAAGCGCATGGTATATGAGGATACCATTTATTGATTTCTTCGTGCCTGGCATCCAATTCACTTCTACATTTATTTTCGAACGTGTGAATAAATCAAGGGAGGGCTCAATGTTGCATTTCTTCATGTGCCTTTTCTAAACGTCCTTTTTTTTTAACATGGGGAAATGCCTACGCATATCCGCCTCGCGGGGGCAAGGACGGGTTATGTCGGACTCGTACCGACTAAAACCCCATGGTGTTCCACCTTCGTCGCATATTGACAGGGCTACGGGAACGCTTTCGCACACTTCCGCGGCCCTACCAGCGACTGCCGCCCCATGGCAGCACCTCCTCGGGAGAGGAATATTCCTCCCCGTTCTCCTTCCAAAGTAAGGCGCATCAGAACACATGGCACGCCTTCCTCCACGGCCTCCAATTACATCTGACACACGCCCAACAGACGCCCCCGCGTCCGATGCGCGAAGGCCATGGGGCCAGGAAAAACGAGCACTTAGAAGTACTAGCCTTCCCGACCCCTGCGGCGGATCTGGTCTATGGCTCCGCCGCCAACCAAGATTCGGCTGCGGAGGATAGGGAGAGCGGCGCCTCGCAATACCGACAATCCTCTCCCCCGGAGCCCCATCACCACCGCATCAACGGTGCGGCCCCGTTTGAGTCGCGGAGGATAGGGCGAGTGGCGCATCGCCATACCAACACTCCTCTTCCTCCGCAACTCCACCTCGGCTGCAGGGATAGAGGGTGTGGAGTCCCCACTCGCTGCAGTCCACCAGCACACATTCGAAGTGGGCTCCCCAAGCCCACTCGGAGTGGCCACCTCAGGCCGGCCCTTCACCTCGAGCCAGCCACGTGGGTTCCTCTTTGTTCACCGTGGGAGACCAAGCCACGGCTACTAAGCCCCCCCGCCACGACAAGGCGGAAACCCGTTCGGGGGGGTTCTAAACGTCCTTGAATTTGAGAAACTGTTCACCGCTTTTACGCTTACCGTTTTGGAGTACAGAATAGAAAATGCGCTCCGCAATAGGCCCCTGTGACAGGTGTCCACCAGTGCCGGATTAAGCAAGCGCGGGGCTCGTAGTAAATTATATTGAGGAGGCCTTGATCTGATTTAGGCTTTTAAATATAAAGAAGTAAAAAAACAATTCAATACTCAATAAGTTTATTAGCGGTCTATGGGTTATAATTTAGTTGGTGTTTAATAGTACAGTGGTTTATTATAGGCTCTGTTAGACTCCAGCAAGTACAAAAAGTCAGACGTGAGATTGTCCTGGTAATTTAGAATCATTTTGATAAGAAACTAACAATTTAAAACTGACGATACTAACAAATAATTGTAAATATTTTTAGTACATATTTCAAAGTTCATGTTTATCATCATCATCATCATTACAGCCCTTCACAAGTCCATTGCTGAACATAGGCCTCCCCCAAGTAACGCCACAAAGCACGGTGCATGTCTTACCAGGTCGTCACTCCACCTAGTGGGGGGTCGCCCTACACTACGCCTACCAGTACAAGGCTGCCATTCGAGAACCTTTCTTCCCCATCGGTTATCGGTTCTTCGAGCTATATGGCCGGCCCATTGCCACTTCAGCTTACTAATCCGTTGGGCTATGTCGGTCACTCTGGTTTTACTGCGGATATCCTCATTTCTGAGTCTATCACGCAGAGAAACTCCGAGCATAGCCCACTCCATAGCTCGCTGAGCGACCTTGAGCGTCCTCATACGGCCAGCAGTGAAGAACCACGTCTCTGATCCGTAAGTCATCACTGGCAACACGCACTGGTTGTACACTTTAGTTTTCAGAGATTGAGGTATACTTGACGAGAAGATGTGTCGTTATTTCCCGAACGCTGCCCAGCCGAGTTGAATCCGTCGATTGACCTCTCGGTCGAAGTTGGACTTACCTAGTCGGACTTTTGTCCCAGGTAAACGTACTAACAACAACTTCGAGCATAGTGCTCCCAACAACTACCGGCATAGGTATGACATGGACATTGAACATGATCTTTGTTTTGTCCATGTTCATCTTAAGACCTATTCGTTGGGAGACACCATTGAGGTCATTGAGCATAGTGCTTAGGTCCTCCAGCGATTCTGCCATAAGGACTATATCGTCGGCAAATCGAAGGTGAGTGATATACTCGCCATCAATGTTAATACCGTATCCTTTCCAGTCCAGTAGCTTGAAAACGTCTTCCAACGCAGCGGTGAAGACTTTCGGGGATATATCGTCACCCTGTCTTACACCTCTCTGCAGTTGGATAGGTTTCGAACTCTGGTTCTGTACTTGGATAGCCATCGTATCCCTACTGTACAAACACTTCAGCACTTCGATATACCGACAGTCAACTTGGCACCGCTGAAGGGACTGTAGCACCGCCCAAATTTCGACGGAATCAAAGGCTTTCTCATAGCAGCATTTCCACATAAGCCAGGCAAAGTGGCAGATTGTACTCTTCGGTCTTCTGTACAATCTGCCGCAGGGTATGTATGTGGTCTATGGTACTGAAGCCTTTTCGGAAACCGGCTTGTTCGGGAGGCTGGAAGTCGTCGAGTCTGCGTGCGAGACGATTCGTAATGACTCTCGAAAACAGCACGTAGACGCGGCTCAGAAGGGAAATCGGTCTGTAGTTCTTCAAGAGGGCGTTGTCGCCTTTCTTAAAGAACAAGGCCACCGCACTTCTGCTCCACGCCTCCGGAGTAGTGCCACCATGGAGGACGGAATTGAAGAGCTTCTGACGGACTTCAAGTACTGGTGTTCCACCCGCTTTCAGAAGCTCTGCTGTAATTCCATCCTCGCCTGGGGCCCTGCCGTTTTTAAGGTGCTGGAGAGCCATTCTAATCTCGTTCAGACTGACGTCCGGGATATCATCGGAATAGTGTCGGGTAAGACTTGCTCTTGGATCGTTACTCACACTCGCGTGTGGCTCCAACTATGATGTGTACAGCTGCCCATAGAACCTCTCAATCTCACTCAAAATCTCAGGTGTCCCGGAAACGATGCTGCCACACTCAGTCTTCAGCTTTGACAGTTGGCTCTTTCTGGCAGACAGATCTCTGGCAAAGACTTTGGAGCCCTGGTTCCGCTCGATCGCTTCTTTAATACGAGCAGTATTAAAGTTGCGTAAGTCTCGCCGCATGCATTTGGAGATCTGTCTGTTCATTTGCCTGTATTCTGTCAAATCTGTTGACGATTGCAGCCTCATCTCCCGTCTAACAGCCATGAGATTAAGAGTGTGATCGGAGAGTTTTTGTGTTCTTCTGCGGCGGGTCTTGCAGAATTTAGCTCCGACCACATGGACAGTTTCCACGAGCTTGTCATTCATATCGTGCACTGCATTGCAATCTTCTAGGCACTGAAAGCGGTTACGTAACTCGAGCGGAAAAGTCTCGGGATTCTGGATTAGAGCACGAGGGGGACGGAGCGTTGACTTCTAATTTAGAATTTCGTAAAATCTGTTCTTAGCTGACCTCTTCTGTGAAAGGAATATTCCTACCAAATTTCTAGACCTTATGGTTCCAGAGATATCGTTATGAGTCAGTATATATTCTGTAATATATATATATATATATATATATATATATATATATATATATATATATATATATATATATATATATATATATATTTAGACATACTGCATAGAAGTTTTAGATTTCTATGCAAGTATGTAATATCCCTACAAAATAAAAATATTACCTATTGTAAAAGTTAAATCAAAGCATCAGTTTTATTTATACTATTTCCTTATAATATTAACGTGCTTTTCGCGTCGCATCGCGTGTTTAGCGGGTGGCGTGATAAAAATAGTAAAAGACCAACCTGTCTTGCTTTGCGAGAATTAGATTTATTTCTATATGTCTAATATTACTCTGGAGAAACGAGAAAGAAACCGTTACAGTTACCGTTACAGTTACCGTTACCGTTACAGTTACTACCTATAAAGTCCACTGCTGAACACAGGCCTCTCCATAGATTGTCTCATATGGGAGATTATTTGCCATAACTTCAACGCCTAGCAAGCAGGTTTGCAACGGCAGTTTTATATTTCTAGTCGTTATTGGGAAGACGCTGCTGCCCATCTCCTAATGTGTTTCCCTCTGACGCCTCTTACGACACTCACGGGAGAAACAAAACAATTACAAAATCAGCTGGTGCACAAGGCATCTTCATAGTCAGGGTACGTTAATTGTCGTATACGTATAACACATAATAACCATTTATACGTGATAGAGCCATGCTGCAGTTATATTAGTAGTATAGTTGTAGCACGAATGGGTCGGCTCGACCGGGGAAGGACCACGCTCTCAAGAATACCAGCGTGAAATAGTTGCTTAATGCTGCTGTATTTCGTATGGTGAGTGTAGAGAACCGGAGACCCTTTTTACTGCAAGCGAGGCATTCCATCTTGGTCCTCATTCATTTTGATTCGTAGTCGAGGATAGATGTAGATGTCTATGGGCCACAGCAGCCACTTACCATCAGGTGGACTGTGTGCTCGTTTGTCACCCTATCCTATAAAAAAAAAATTGTCAGATTCATCCGTAAAATACTTAGAGTAGTTACGTGAGAGGGTACACTGAGGTACTCTGAGTTTTGCTTAACTAGACTTAGACTAATATATTTACGGCTTTTCAAAGTATTTTCCCTTATCTACATTATAAAAACTTTTCCATTCGTTTAACCCATTTTTGAAAATATGAGAAACATTGGTCTTTAGGCATGTCTTTTACGAGCTGGTTGGAAGTGATCACGGTGTCTTCTGGTACTATAAATGCGAAGCCTCTCATTAAATCTTTGAATTTTGAGAAAATAAAGAAATTGCATGGTGTGAGGTATGACACTATGACTTTGGGCAAGATAGGTCACGAGCTCCTCCTTTTAGAAGTCAAATAACTTTGTCAAAAAATTACTTTGTCTTGTTCGGGGTCTGCGCCTAAGCATTGTCATCCCTAAATTTTGCAAAGACACTGGGCAAACAAATGGCGGTATATTAACTATCTTTTGCTCATTAAGAGGGATCGTGCAGATAGGACCGGCATTGTAAAAACAGATGAATTTAATTAATTCTTTTTTTCGATTTTTTTTTTGTAGGATAACCACGCAAGACTTAAATGTCTACTGTTACAGGATTGTCACTGCCTTTTTGTTTAACAGCTAAAATCTCATTATTTTTATAAGTAGTTATAATATTTACAAACATAATACATACGGATACGTACCTATATATCATATTTGTTAATCATTTCGTCAGTTTAAAAAAAAAAACAATATCATAAACACTCACGCCTGTCACCCAGAGGGGTAGGCAGAGACTACGGACTTCCATTTGGCACGATCCTGACATACCTCTTTCACCTCCTTTAAATCCATATATCTACGCATACATGCTCGTCGGTTAAGGGTACTTCTAACGTGGCCCATTTTTAAAATATCGCCAATTTGGTCGATAAACTTTTTTTAGGGCGTCCCTTCCGGACTCTGCCGTTCACATCTGCCATATAAATTTGCTTTGTCACTCTTTCCTCACTCAATTTTTCTTACAACAAATGCCAAATAACTAAAATACAAGTAGGTAAGTTAACACTGAGCATATGGTGTCAGCTCAGACTTAATGATTAAAATAAATTTGTTTTAATGTGATATTATGATAATTAAAGTACTTATGAAGTATGAATCTATGTTTAGATATAGTAATATAAGCCAATTTCCTTAAAATAAGAAGCTAATTTACTTAAACAAACGCATATATTAATTTATTGAACGAAATCAGAAAATAAAACGATAAAAAAACTGCTAGCAAAATTTTGTTTAAAGTCAACAAAGTCTCAAAACAAAGGTGATTGCGGAGCGTGGCGGTGGGCGTCCCCGACTCGGTCCGATCTTCCCGACTTAGCAAGTGTCTAATGATTTCTTATATTTACGCGAACACTACACATTGAAATAATACTAGTTTTTACGGAATTTATCGCGTATATTTAACTTTTTAATACCCGACGTTTCGAGAGCTTTACAGCACCCATGGTCACGGGAAGGACTGACATGTTCAACGTCCAGATGTCATAGTTAACCGCGGTTACCATAGATTAAAATTTAACTTTTGTTCCGATCTACACAGTATGAACTTATGGTATCATAAAGTCTTGCAGTTGTATGCTTTGGTTGGGATTTAATTTTATTTATTATAGGATCCCAAGCAGATGGTAGCACCCAGCCATCTTCTCTATTGAATCGCGAGGCTATTGAAATCAAAAAACATCCTAATTTCAATAGAGAAGATGGCTGGGTGCTACCATCTGCTTGGGATCCTATAATAAATAAAATTAAATCCCAACCCAAGCATACAACTGCAAGACTTTATGATACCATAAGTTCATACTGTGTAGATCGGAACAAAAGTTAAATTTTAATCTATGGTAACCGCGGTTAACTATGACATCTGGACGTTGAACATCTCAGT
The DNA here is from genome assembly GCA_036936625.1 of Parnassius smintheus behrii. Classification (NCBI taxonomy): domain Eukaryota; kingdom Metazoa; phylum Arthropoda; class Insecta; order Lepidoptera; family Papilionidae; genus Parnassius; species Parnassius smintheus. The sequence goes on along the minus strand of JAUPFT010000003.1, from coordinate 29,093,487 downwards.
CCTTCCCGTGACCATAGGTACTGTAAAGCTCTCGAAACGTCGGGTGTTAAAAAGTTAAATATACGCGATAAATTCCGTAAAAACTAGTATTATTTCAATTAGCAAGTGTCGTTGTGTGCGTGCTGTGGCGTGACGTACGAGTCCGTTCCAGTTACTTAGAAGTTTCTTATAAGACAGCCTACTATTGTGATTTTACGATGGGACCGCTCTAGGAGAAAAGAAACGCAATCATTTATTTGCCTACGCTTCCTGCTTGCTTCAATTTTGTTGATTTCCTTCCTTCAAACCATTGAAAACGTATATAGAGGACTTTGCTTCTTTCCAGAATGTAACAATTTATATTAATGTTTCATCTCCTGTCACAATGTCATACACAGCATTTGTTATTTTAATGCGTTAGTGATATACTTTAAAATCATATTTTACACCAATCTACTCGTGTCTGTTTTTGTTTTGAGGAGGGTTCATGAGGAATCCAACGACAACAAAAACATTTATGTGATTTTAAGTGACGGTAGCCTAATGGCAGGGCGCGGACCGCGAACTCAAAAAGGTCGTGGGTTCGAATCCGCCATTCGACTACTGGCGTGAACCACTCGTAACACATGCAATTTAAGCTTACCACGAGTGGTTAAGGAGAATATTAGTAATGTTTAGAGCATTGTTAATATTTTTTAAAATATTTTTTTTCAATTTGTCTCATATCGATACTCGAATGCCTCGAAACTCCTTGTAGGTGATGCGCTAGTTTTCTTCAGTTAGTCCACAGTCACATTATCCCCAGGGATCGCATTTGATGGTCGACCTTCACGAATTTCATCATGGAGAGAAACACAGCTACGAAAATCCTACTAACGCTGTACGGTGCTCAAATTAATTGCTTCCCTCCCAAAAGAATTTTAAAGACTAGCAAGTAGTTCAATCTTGCTGAAATCTTTTCGCGTTAATCCCATGTTTGCTACCAATGACGAACTACAACTTGTAATAAAACAAATGACATGCGAATTCCCGCTAAAAATTTCTTATGTTTTAGAAATGTAATATTCGAAATTCTGCCACTTAAGAGCTGCCAGAAGCGCAGAACTGTCAATTTGTTCTCTGTACCTACATGCGTATGGTATGTAAAATATCTGCAATGGCACGCTAAAACGTCAAGATGTGTGACACATTCATGAGGCGTTGCAGAATACGTGTAGTGTAGTTGAAATGAGGAAGTTCAAAAAAAAAAGACTTTTAAAAGACTTTCCAAAAGAAAAACTTTTAATGAGTCTTAGAGCTAAGTATAAAAGCTTACCCGTAACAAAATTTATATAAACATGAACATAAGACCCAAGAGATATAGCTAAATTGAACGGCAAAATCATAATTCATATTAACATAAATTTTATTGTTATTTAGTATCCTAATAAGTTAGCATTTTAAAACTTGGAAATTTTCTAATTCGGGTAAAATTTCTAAAAACTTGTAGCCTGAACAGTGAAAGATTTACCAATGAAAGTGGTGACGAGCTAATAAATTCTCAGCACATAACTAGATGAGCAACGAAAATCCTTGTCATAAAGAAGGGAAACTTAAATGTGAAAAAAAATGAAATGAAAGATTTTACTACTAAATCTTATCAGGTGAAGAGGCTTCTTTTCTGTTTATTTTAGGTCCGTGCGCGTAGATACCATCCTCTTCTGTCTCTGCCGCAAAATAGCAGTGCTTGAACTGCTGTGTTCTGATGCGGAGGGCGTCATTACCAGTGAAAAGTTACTCCGGTTCTCTACATTTTTTAAAAACATTTCCTTGTTTTAAAAATCAATTCTAGCGTTTGTTTACCTCCAATAATAGAAATATTAAATATGTCGGAGGTAGAGGACAGAGGATAGAAAAGGGATAAATAAAAGTGAAGGTAGAACTTGACACCCCCATTAGTTTAAGCAGTTTAAAGTTCGGTGCAGATGATTTTTTGAGGGATTTCGTCTATGACATCAATCAATCGGTTAACTCGTTTGTCGTGATTCTGTCCATTTTGATAATTTCGCTTGAAGAAGCAAAATACTACCGCGATGAAACTGAGTAGCCTTTTTGAAGGGAGAACCTCTGTAGGGTGTATTATTGTTCTATGAGCCGATCAGAGTTACATTGTGATGAGCAATACTATAAAACTCCCTGTGTTGCTATTGGTTTACTTATCTTATATAATCTATTTTAGTGGTATCATGTAATTACGTCCAATATTTTACAATAAAGTGTGAACATTAACGGGATGTATTACGACAGGTATTATCGATTTTAACTGCTCTATAATACAAAATAAATGAGTTATTGTGTAGTACATTGCTGTTTTATTGCTGATAAGGATTAATTACGTACGCAAGAGAACAAGTTGCACATGAACATCCATTTTCACACTATAATTATATTTAATATTCGTCAAATATATTTTGTAGCACATTAAGCGAATACAATCATTATCAGGATCAGGTAGAAATTTATTTGGTACCACTATAAGTTGGGGTGCCAACTTTTTTGAGGGAAAAGACCTATTTATTCTTTTGAATATGAAAAAAAATAGTTACAAGAAAAAAGTTTTTTCAAATTTAGTTTTTTTCTGGTTTAAATACATATTTTTGTGCTTTTAGCAAACGTAAAAAATGTTATCTTAAAAGGTTTCAAAACTAGTTTTACATAAATGATTAATTTTTTATAATTTTTTAAGGAATGAATCAAAAAGAATTTTTCCGGGATAACACATAACATAACACACAGGTATTAATTCATTCTGCCAACAATTACCTGATAGAGAATACCAATATAGAAATAAGATCGCCTTTTCACTAAAATATTGTAATTTGTACAAAAAAATATTTTTATTTATTCATCTATTTTTTTTTCAGAAACAACTGGAATATGTGACCATATGATATTATTTATATGTATATGCCTATACTAATAGCCTGTATAATAGGAATCCATTCATTAACACTTAATGTTTTATTTATTTTTATTGACATTCTGAAATATTTTGATGGGTAATTCTGTGTTACATACACTTTTTTATAGAAGAGTGGGCAAAAAAGCATGCGGCTCACCTGATGGTAAATGTCGACTGCAACACCATGGTAATTACAGGTGCGTTGCCGGCCTTTTAAAAACGAGGACAACTTGCGGCACGAAAGTTTAGCGGTGAACGTTATTGCGCATAATTGGCCGTATCGGGCATTATTGCGAATGATTGGCTGTGCGTATCGTTAGCAAGCGCTCATTGGCACTCTAGTCGCATTACGCCCCCGTTCTGATACGTCATTCACAGCTATCCCCTCCACATTTCGTTCAGCGCTAGAGTTACGTGCCGCGACTTATAAGCTCGTTTCTTGAAGGTCCCTAAGTCGTATCGGTCCGGAAAAATCGCCGGCGGTAAACGATTCCACAAAGTAGTCGTGCGAGAAGGCTTTAAGATTGAGTAATAGTGTATCTTATCAAATTTTATCTTTTAAGATTCATCATTATCATCATTATTATAGTCTTTCACAACTCCACCGCTGAGCATGGAGGTCCATGCTCAGCGGTGGAGTTGTACGAATATCACAAAATACGGTCCTGGGCCGTCCATCGACATCCTGTAAGTCTTACCAGGTCATCTAGGGGTCAATACATTTGGTTTTCATTTTATATTTATGATAATATAATATTAATTATATAATATTTATAATATTTGTATTTATTTCAAATAATTTGTTTTGACCGCTTGACCGCTTTGGTTTAAAAACTTTTCCACCTTATCACAAACATTGATTTATAATTATAGTATAGTCTTAGGTTTAAACTAGAATTAGCTTCAATTAAGATATTAGAAAATATGCGAACTAAAAGGATAGTGTGGAATTTAAAAGAAAATGTCGAATTGCGCAGATTGTCGCAGCACCACGCTAGATATTGAACTTCTTTAGTTAGAAACTTAGAAAATTTCTTTAGTATCTATTAAAAGTATTAAACCATAATTTAAATCGATATCAATAAACCACATGTTGATGGTAACAAAACGATTTCAGTTTGTTGTACTTGATAAGAAGTCAGTCAAAATATACAATATTTCAATGTTCTAAATAATCTTAATTAAAAATATCTTTGCCATAAGCAAAAAGCTTAAAGTTAAATTATTAAAAGAAATAAAAACTCTAATTAAAATGTTAGAAAAAAGTTAAGGTTTATACTTACAAACCTGTAAATGATTATTTACCTCTAAATCCTCTTAAATCACATTTTATCTATCTTCTTTAAAATTTACTAAAATCAAAAATTAATCATTTGTTTTTAATACACTAGGAACATAATATTAATTTAGCATGATTATTTTTACTCATTTTTCATTTTACACAATGCGATCATGAGATTTTCGTAGATGAAAAAATAATTGAGTAAAAAACGTTCGAGACATCCACGATTGAGCGCGCTCGCTTCGCGAATGTCGGTACGGCTGCCGCTGCCTGCTCGAGTGAAAAGTGTTTACTGCCGATCACAATAATCATGATATTATAAACTGATTACTGTGATCCTGCTCGGTGACAGTGACTACTCGGATACAGACTCAGATCCGTCCGATCTGCATATTGTATGAGGGCGAGCGAGCGAAACAACACGATCGTTATTATTATAATTTTGAAGTTTAAAAATAAAAGCAAATAGATATAATATAATTGAAAATTACTTATATATAAAACGCAACGCCATCTTTTTGTAAATTTGACGTAGAGGTTCTTTCTTTGCAGCAAATAACCGAACAATTCGGCATTCTTGTGTGTAGGACTTCGATTTAGCCGGGTAACTATATTTAGTCTAGTGAGCAGTGCGCTTGCAACTAGTTTTATCGTAAGGACATCAGTGCGTGGACAGTGGACTTAACAGACAGAGGAAGCGCCTGCGTTTGGCAACCCTCCTCCGAATCACCGGTGGCCCGTGTTTCTTTATGCCATAAACCAATAAAAAGGCACAATTTAATTTTACACTTTCCATAGTCCTTAATTACATAAACAGTCCCCTTTACTTTTCAAATAAAACCAATATTATTTGATTATAGACATCACGTACTTTTTTCGTATAATCGTGATAATGGGGGGTGCGTATTTAGTAAATTTAAACAATTTCTCATTCAAATTTTACTTCCTAGTCTCTGACTTTTTATAGATCTGCTACTAATATTTTTATAAGTTATAATATATTATCAATCTATCCCAAAGCTCAGCGTTAAGCGGATAACAAACGCGATGCCAATTTATACCAGTACTGGCAAAAATAATTAAAAAAAAATATAAACACCCATCTTTTGATACTGTGATCCAAACTTTCCAATTTTGTAGTTTTTTTTTCATAACGGAACAAGTGGGTGTGTGGTGGTGACATAGGAATTATCCATCAACCCCATTTCGTCCCGTGGGTGTCCGGTGATGATAAATCTTATGGCTACTGAAATGTAGCACTATAACCGTCTCCTCCCTAACGGGAGAGCCCTAATGTCAGCAGATGTATTACGAGCTGATGGAGGAAATAAAATTTTTGAATTTCTTTAAAAAAACATGTTTGAATTAACCAAAGTTAAACAAAATTATATCAGCTAAACGAAACTTTGAAGAAATATCAGCTGATACCATTGATAAAAATTAAAATTGATTATTATATTATTACACCAAGTTTATATATATATATATATATATATATATATATATATCGGTGCACATCTCTGTGTACGACATGATTTAAATAAAAAACTTCTAGAACTTCAAATCGTTCTTAATTATGTGACCACAACTATATATATATATATATATATATATATATATATATATATATATATATATATATATATATATATAAACTTGGTGTAATAATATAATAATCATTTTTAATTTTTATCAATTGTATCAGCTGATATTTCTTCAAAGTTTCGTTTAGCTGATATAATTTTGTTTAACTTTGGTTAATTCAAACATGTTTTTTTAAAGAAATTCAAAAATTTTATTTCCTCCATCAGCTCGTAATACATCTGCTGACATTATATATATATATATATATATATATATATATATATATATATATATATATATATATATATATATATATATATATATATATATAGTTGTGGTCACATAATTAAGAACGATTTGAAGTTCTAGAAGTTTTTTATTTAAATCATGTCGTACACAGAGATGTGCACCGTTGCAGAGAAGCAACTAGTTAAATGTTATAAAATAGCCAAATTAATAGAGCAACTTGACTTAGGAGTAAAGAATTTTTTCAATTTTATTTATTTTACTAAAGTAACTTTTATACGTGGTAGAGCCATGCTGCAGTTATATTAGTAGTATAGTGTAGCACGAATGGGTCGGCTCGACCGGGGAAGGACCACGCTCTCACAGAATACCAGCGTGAAATAGTAGCTTAATGCTGCTGTATTTCGCATGGTGAGTGTAGAGAACCATGTCGTACACAGAGATGTGCACCGTTGCAGAGAAGCAACTAGTTAAATGTTATAAAATAGCCAAATTAATAGAGCAACTTGACTTAGGAGTAAAGAATTTTTTCAATTTTATTTATTTTACTAAAGTAACTTTTATACGTGGTAGAGCCATGCTGCAGTTATATTAGTAGTATAGTGTAGCACGAATGGGTCGGCTCGACCGGGGAAGGACCACGCTCTCACAGAATACCAGCGTGAAATAGTAGCTTAATGCTGCTGTATTTCGCATGGTGAGTGTAGAGAACCGGAGACCCTTTTTACTGGAAACGAGGCATTCCATCTTAGTCCTCACGGGTGACAACGCATCTGCATTTTGATTCGTAATCGAGGATAGATGTAGATGTCTATGGGCCACAGAATCCACTTACCATCAGGTGGACTGTGTGCTCGTTTGTCACTCTATCCTATAAAAAAAAAAAAAAAAAAAAACTCATTCAAATAATACTGAAATTGGACAAATAAATAAGAACGATTTATTAAACTGATCACAAATTGTTTTGTATTTTACATTAAAAAAATCGCAAAAAATATGTAGCGCGGAAAATTCAAAAAGCAATTTACCTTTTGATATAGCTTTACATCGGCGAGGCATTGACTCTATTAATTTTTGACATTTCGCTAGAGAAATAGAGTTCCATTCTTCTAAAAAAACGTCATACAGCTCTCTTAAATTCCCACACTGTGTACTTGAAACCTTTTTCTTTACTTCGAACCACAGATTATCTATTGGGCTTAGATCTCGGCTGTTAGCTGGCCAGTCTAAGACAGAAACTGATTTCGCTGTAAGAAATTCCTTTACGGTGCGTGCAGTGTGCTTTGGATCATTGTCATGCTGAAACGTCCAAAAAACCGCTAGAACGTCTTCAGCACAAGGTAACATTGTTTCTTCCAGTATATTTTTGTATTGGAACTGATCCATGTTACCTTCTTTCAGCTTTACAGGTCCAACACCATGTCCAGAAAATCACCCCTAGATTTTCATATTTCCACCACCGCGCTTTCATGTAACTGTCGTGTACTTAGGGTTAAAAAGGATCTCCTAGGTGTGCGTTATTTGTAGTTAGCAGTGGCTGCAAATGACATACTCCGCCGAACGTTGAGTCCCGTGATTCCGTGAGGCGTCGAGGTCACCGGCCCTTAGGTGATTCTTGGCACTTTATGCGTTACGTGCATCCTGTGCCCAGTCGCGTACTAAAGTGCCACCATCGCACTTCCCCCAACCCTTTTGTTTGCAAAAGGGGTAGGCAGTGCCCCAAGTGACTATTTCTATACCATCATATTTTAGACAGGGCCTAAATCTAGATTACCTGACTGACGTAGGTAGGTAATCATGTCCGATAAGAAAAAGGGGGAGCCTCCCCCCCAACAAGAAAACCACCGGACCGAAAAGGTGTGTTGGAACGACCACTGATTGTGAGGGATCTGGCGAACCCGGAGCGCACTAGAATAGTGTAATCCTTCACACAGATCCCCCAAAGAAAACCCGTCTCGCCACGGAAGGAGCCCGCACCGGGCGTCGCGCTCACGCCGTCCGTGTCGGAGCACACGGTCAGGCGGAAACCGTCCCCCCAGCAGCAGAGGGCAGTGAAAACGGCAAGACGCCACACTCCTCTGGAAACCGAAGCCTTCTTATACGAGAAGCGGCAACGGATTGGCTCCCAACTATCTTCCGATGAAGCACCATCTACATCGGAAGGGGATGAAGATTACCACCAGGTGACGTTGAAGAAGATGCTTAGATCGCCACCCAAGTCACCCTCTCCACCGCAACCCCCCTCCGCTCTATATCTCCGGATCGACGAAGCCAAGATTCGGCCCAGTATGAGCAGGGGGGTGAAGAATCTTACAGTTGGGGGTCAACCACGTATGCTACCCTCGCAGCATCCGCCGGCCAATCATCGCCGGTGGCAATATCCAACCCGGACCCCCGCACCGTCCGGACTCCCGCAGGACGATGGCCAACGGCTATCTACCAGCTATGCCCATATGGTAGCTGCACCAGCAGTACCACGACCACCACCGGCGGCAGTGCCTATTGATAAGCCTGCCGACCAGGAGAAAGCTCGATATCCGCCCATAGTGGCTGAATGCCTGCCGGATTGGAAGAGGCATTTTAAGGAGCTCGACAGAATGTTGGGCCACCCTTTAAATGCCCGTCCGTTCGGGAAAGGCCTACGGTTTACACCGCAAAGCGCCAACGTATTTCGTACAGTGCAGCGCTATATGGTCGAGTTAACCAAGGAAACACCAACACTGTCGTGGTCGTGGTCGTATTGTTATACCCCGGAGGAGGACAAGTCCACTAAAGTGGGCATCCGGGGTCTACCAATGGGCATGGATACCAAAACAATAGAGGAGGCCGTAAGGGCAAAAGGCTTCCCCGTAAAATATGTGAAGGCAATCCCACCTCGTAGGAGCAGACCTGGCTGCGTCTACTTTGCCCAACTTGATCACCTGAGCCTAGAGCAGCTCCAGTAACTCTATAAAATCGACGAACTCCTCTATATGAGAGGGGTCGTCATCGAGGCCTGGCAGAGAAAAGCAGGACCAGCTCAATGCCACCGATGCCAGGCCTTCGGGCACGCCTCTGCCAATTGCTTCAGGCCAGTGAGGTGCGTGCGCTGTGCCGGGGAGCATATTGCAAGCCTTTGCCCTCGGGGTAGAGAGGAAGAACCGAAGTGTGCCAACTGTGGCAAAAACCACACGACAAATGACCGCCGCTGCCCAGTCCTGAGGAGGACTGCTAGGAGACAGGGGATAACTTTACCTTTACGTTTGCCGGGGCTCCTCCCGGAGGACCCTAAAAAAATCCCCCAGAGTCGCCCCAAAGCTGTCACCATACAGAAAGACGGGTGGGCTACCATCATTGGGAAGGGTAGGCAACCCCCCCCCCCCCACCCCCCACCCGTAACATCACAGGAAACGGTGGAACTCACAATGACCAGGGCAACCACCGGGGCGACTCTACAGCCCCCCCACCAACCCCGCCACAGAACGGCAACCCTCTAAAAAGAGGAGGCTGGAGAGAAGCAGGAAGAAGTCGCAGCCTCCTCAGGCTGTTACCTCTACCCCGACACCAACTGTACCAGTAGCCTCGCAGGCGCAGATTACTCGGGAGACAACCAAAAGCGTGGGTAGAGTGCCAGAAAGGGCTCTACCCGAACATAGAGCCCGCTCTACTGGTAGAGCGCGCTATACCCACAAGCAAAGAGAGCAAAACCAGGAATTCCAACACCCGAGACAATTGCCAACGCCTTCTTATAGGAGAACATCTACCGCCGGCCTCGAAACAGCAGACGCAATCCAGCGTCTGGTTGGTATTGCTATCGAGGTCGGCACACAAGTCCTGGCTGACATCAGAGCCGGGACAGACCCAGTGACGGCGATAATGAAGGCGCTGGCGAACCTTCTAGCCTGGCATTACGGAGGAGAGTAATCTGCGCCTCCTCTATTGGAACCCGGACGGTATACAGCAGAAGCTGCATGAACTCCGCACAGTCGCCCAGCAACAGGATCTGCACATCATTTTGCTGGGAGAGACGAAGCTAAACCCAAAGACCCATATTAAGCTGCCTAATTACCACATATACAGAAAGGACGAGGTCACTTCTCAAGGGGCCGCCTACAGAGGGACGGCGGTTCTAGTGAGGAGGGACATCGTCCATCAAGATCTGAAACTACCACCATACCAGACTATGCGCTCTATCGGCATAAGAATGGAGGCGGCGGGCCAGGAACTTAGGATCTACGCAGCATACCGCCCGCCAGGGACTCCATTCTGCTCCTCAGACATCCGGACGGTGATGGAAGGTAAAACACCCACAACCATCGCCGGGGACCTAAACGCTAAACACCCGGCGTGGGGGTCCAGAGTGATCACCCCGCTGGGTCTTGAACTCTATGTCGATGCGGAAAAGAACAATTATGACGTATTCGGTTCCGAGGAACCATCTCACGTTCCTACTGACCCACGGAGACATCCGGATGTATTAGACATCGTGCTCACTAGGAACGTCAACTACCCGATAGTGGTAGAAGTGCTGTACGACCTCTCCTCACAGCACCTCCCGTTACTGATAACCCTTGGCCTAAAGGCGGTGACTACGCCGCCCAGAGCATTTAAGACACGTGTCGACTGGAGGCTCTACTGTCAACATCTGCAGCAGAGACCTCCAGCACATCAGCCAATAAGCACAGCGGACGACGTAGAGGCCGCTGCTACTAGAATTACCAAGAACATCAAGGAGGCCCTCCACGCGGCCTCTACGATTGTCCCGATCACAGCAAGGCGAGACGATCTGCCGCGTGAGATATCAAGCGCAAAAGAGCGCTGAGAAAGCTCTGGGCGCGTACTCACTGCCCTAGACTAAAGACCCAGCTTAACACCTTATCGGAGGAACTGTCGGTTGCAGTCCAGGCCTTCAGAGGGGAGGCTTGGGATCGGCGCATCTGGAAGGCGGATGAGTATGATGCGTCGCTCTACAAACTGAACCGGCAGTTGACCAAAACCAAACCTCCCGTTTGCCCGCTGACCAACAACGCGGGCGACGCTGCTACGATGCCAAGGGCAGAGCGGATATCCTAGTCGAGCACTTCGAGGAGCAATTTATGCCGAACCCAGCAAGTGCGGAGTTCATGGAGCTTCATGCCCGGAAGGAAAGTCGCGTACAGGAGTTCCTGACGTCGCCCGCGCCGCCTCTTGCAGGAGAGTGGTTCATCTCCCCCGCTGAACTGCGGGGGACCGAACCAAGAACGACCTGCCTGCAACCGAGGAAGGCACCGGGGCACGATGGGATTACCAACGCTGCACTCCGACAGCTGCCCAATAGAGTCCTAGTAGAGCTTGGTCGACTCTACAATGGGATATTGCGGACATCCCACTTCCCGGAGGACTGGAAGAAAGGCAAAATCATCGTCTTGCCGAAACCCGGGAAGGACAGGCGTAGAGCTGCCAGCTACAGGCCGATCACGCTATTACCACACATAGCTAAACTGTTTGAAAGATTGCTGCTGAGACGTCTCCGTCCGTGCATCCAACTTCAGGCGGAGCAGCACGGATTCAGGAGGGGTCACTCTACAGTCACACAATTGACTAGAGTGCTGAACCTGCTGGCGGCAGAGTACAATCGTGGCCGCATATCGTTGGGCGTCTTTCTCGATATCGACAAGGCGTTCGACCGGGTGTGGCACATAGGATTACTTTACAAGCTGAATGAACAGACCAGTGTCCCTCTTGCTATGTTGCGGATAATGGCGTCTTTCCTGGAAGACAGGAAGTTCTACGTCTGCGTAGAGGACGCCGAGTCCGCAACCAGATCCATCAGAGCCGGTATTCCACAGGGCAGCTGTTTGTCTCCAGTCCTGTACGCGGCTTATACTAACGATATACCTACACTGGCAGGCAGGCATCAAGAGTGGGAGGACGACGTTGAGCTGGCGCTATATGCGATAGCGCCTATTTCACCTCGTCCAGAAGAGCCCACATAGCCACTGCCAAGATGCAGCGTCTGCTGGACCTGCTGCCACCATGGCTGGACGAGTGGAGGATGGTCGTCAACGTTGGTAAGACGACCGCTCTGCTCACTCGCCGTCTCAGGAAATTTCACCTCCGCTGACCCTCAACGGCCAGAAGATTGCGTACCATAAGGCCGTAACCTACCTTGGGTGCAGGATCGACAGGACGCTGCGCATGACCGCGCACGTCGACTTCGTCGTCCGCAGGGCCCGATGTGCGCGGGCGACGCTCTTGCCGGTCCTGGCATCTAAGCTGCCGATAAGAACCAAGCTCCCGATATACAAGATGTATATCCGGACCATCAACACGTACGCTGCTCCGGCCTGGTACGCACTTCTGAGCGACCCTCTGAGGCGGCGACTGCAGGCCCAGCAGAATTTGACATTAAGGACGATTGTCGGAGCAGGTCGCTACGTCCGGAATGACGTAATAGCGGCCGATCTGAAGGTCGAGACCATCACCGACTTCGTGGCCCGGCTAGCGCGCGGCATGTTCGACCGCGCCGACAACGGGCCACATGAACACCTCAACGGCTTTGCGCCGTTGCACACTCGGCCACCGGACGGGCGACCTCTTCCAAGAGAACTCCTCTCTAAGTAACAACCCTCAATGCCGCTGAATGGCCAACTTTGACTTTTACTGGACAACCTCCTTTTTCCCGTAGTTAACCGACTACGGGAAAAACTTACCCGGCTACGGATTAACCCGTTATGCCTAGAATAGGCTCCAAGGACTGGCCCATAGTGATGGGCCCCGGGGCCCGATACCTGCATTGCACTTCGGTGCGTGTAGACGACAATCAACTTAGGGTTGAATGCTGTATTCGGGGGACGTCGTACATATCGTTTTCCATCAGAACATACTCTGTTTATTTTCGTCTCTTCAGAAAAAAGTACATTTTTCCACTGTCGCACAGTCCAGTTTCCATACTTTCTTGCAAGTGCAAGCCGATCTTGCCTGTGGCAAAGTTTCAACATGGGTATCTTTCTTGCTATCCTACCGTGCAAATTTTTCTTCCACCAAACGTCTTCGAATAGTGCGTACTGAGATTGTTAAAGGGTTGTTTTCACCAAAATATTCTTTTTTCAGCTCATTGGACCCTTTAAAAGGATTTTGTTTTGCCATACGAACGATGTTTCGGTCATCTCGAGGAGTTGTTTTTCTCTGTTTAGGTACACGTGGAACATTCGAAGTAGTTTGATACGTAGCAAAACCATCGTTTTTGAACATTGCAGGTGGTCAGCTATCTTTTTATAAGACTAATTCTTCCGGCGAAGTTTTATTATTACTTCCGTTGTAGATTTAACACAACTTTTATTTTTTCCCATTGTTTTTTCCTAAGAAGCAATCACTTTCCATTTTTTACAGCACTAAATGGCGCACAAAATTATACAAACAGTAACAAATCAACTGAGTGTTCTCTATTTCAATCAATTTGAATAAAGTTATAAATTATTTAGCGTTCTTAATTATATGACCACCACTGTATATATATATATATATATATATATATATATATATATATATATATATATATATATATATATATATATATATATATATATATGTATATATATATATATTATTTATTTTGTTATTACTTTTTGAAAAAAAAATGTCTCATGTGTGTAAGTCAAATTATCATGAGACTATTGTTGACAGTATTGTAGAGGCGGCATGCGATAAAATGTCCCACTTTTCCCGGTTTCTTGCTGGTTCTTCCCAGGGCACAGGTTTTATTTCCGAACCAGTGATAAATTAAAAAAGTGACCTTCAATAAGTATTATTTATAATCTATATTGAATAAAAAAATTGTTTCTGTTTCTGTCGAGAACTACATGGATACCGAAATGTGCAAAGTTTGTCTCGTTCGTCGCGAGAAATCGTGAAGAACCAGCGCATAATTTTCGTCATGTGAAAGTCTAAGACATAAAGTACTCTCCCGAATGGTGAATTGGACGCCTTGTTTCAGTTTTATGGCCTCCTCGTTATCCGAACCCAAGCCCTCTTGATTTCTTTTACTGGGGCCATATAATATATATAAAATGTTTCTCCGACCATATTTAAAATAAATACAATTTTTCTCCGTCCGTCCGTCCGTCCGCGCTTTTACTCAGAGACCGTAGGTGCTACAAATCTGTAATTTGGCAAAGTTATAGATATGATTAAAACTACTTTTACGGATTTTATCGCGTTTATTTTTACTTTTTATTTTTAATTCCCGACGTTTCATTAATTAATTCGCCTACGTCACAGTGACCGAGTGAAGCCGGCCACAGTCGAGCGTGTGCCTGCTGTACTACCATATGTCAGAGGTGTCACAGACAAGATTGGCTATATCTTGAAGCGAGCTTCTATTGGAACATTCTACAAGTCGCCGAAGAAGATTAGTCAGTTCCTACCATCCGTCAAGTGTCATATTCCTCTACAAGATGCAGGAGTGTACAAGCTTGATTGTGAATGTGGTCTCTCTTATATAGGACAAACCAAAAGATCAATTAGGACCCGCGTAAAAGAACATATAGCTGATGTGAAGCATCAACGTTCCGGGAAGTCTGCAGTTTGTGATCATATCCTAGACGGCCCCAACCATTACATCAGATTTGATAGACCACAAATCCTCGCGAAAGAACACCGATTCCTACCAAGGATGATACGTGAGGCTATTGAAATTAAAAAACATCCTAATTTCAATAGAGAAGGAGGCTGGGTACTACCACCTGCTTGGGATCCTATAATCAATAAAATTAAAACTAAACCCAAGCATACCACTGCAAGACCTCAAGACATAGTCAGTTCATTTTGTATAGATCGGACCATAAACAATAATTAAAAAAGCTGAAGGTACTCCGGGTTTAACAATGACATCGGGACGTCAGTCATCTCAGTCCCCCGTGACCATGGGTGCTGGAAAGCGCCCGAAACGTCGGGAATTAAAAATAAAAAGTAAAAATAAACGCGATAAAATCCGTAAAAGTAGTTTTAATCATGTGTAGTGTTCGCGTAAATATAAGAAATCATTAAAGTTATAGACTATATTAATCATGCCTACATTGCTGTGAATAAAATCATTAAAAATAATTTTATTTTGGGTACCTCCCATACAGGTAAATGGAGGATGATTTATTTTTTACACATTTATTCCATGGTGTGGAATAGATAAGTAAAAAATAAATACCCTTGGACATTTTGGACATTTGAAATAAGTATTGTTGGACAGGTTTTTTTAAAAACACAGGGGGTATGGAAGAACTTATTTTCGATTAAGGGATGCGTTTGCGAAATATTTTGCTTTAATATTATTTTTCATAGTCATGTGCCCCCTCCCTCTACTTGTGGATTACTTAGAAATGTGAAAAGTATACTCAATAGTAGTGGAGACGCCAGTAACTTAAGGTATCTTCGATAAAGATTTAGTGGACTGTAATTTTGGTGCATACGGCAAAGGGGAAAATAAATAGGTGGGATAGCACGCACTGACCTGATGAGGGCTGCCGCGCCTTCCTCCTGGAGTGTCTGCTATACAGCGAGCTCGACACGTGGTTCGGCGCACACGCACTCTCGGAACAGTCTCTGAAGTCCCACACTCTCGACCTTTGCCCTTACGGGGGCGTCTCACACTTTTATGAGTTACAAAGACACAATGTCTGATGCGGTGAGTATTAAAGATAAACAGGAGATCTCAATGTTAGTCCTGCGCGGTTTGCGGTTAATATATATAAGACGCGACGGGTGGCCGTGCGCTGCGGATGGCGTAATATCACTTAGTATAATGACGCGCGCCGAGATCCTCTTTTTCACCTCGGCGGCAGCGCGTGCGGTAGGAAAGGGAAGGAAGAAAGGAAACAAAAAATATGCACTAGTCATGTTGATAAAGTAGATATATCTTAGGACGAACTCAATGCGATATGTAATGTAACGTTGATAAAGTAGATTGTTAACTGGCGTTACCATTTCCTCCCGCCCTTAAAGGGTCACCTTTAAAAGACAACCGTAATATAAAAAGTAAAAGGAAAACAAATAAATAAGCGGTATATAAAGTGAGAGGATGCGCTCAATGCGCATGTCTCATCTACTAACCTTACTTGGTAAGCGAGAAAATGTATACATAAATATAATATTGCGGTTTAATACTTTTTTAATATATATAAATATAAACTTAATTCCTAATTTAGATAAATAATTATAATCAAATAATCGTGATTTATTGTCTTGGGAGAGGGCAAATACGAGCAACAGGACGGAGATATGTTCCCTTAGTAGTTCTCACGGTCACTACTCGAACTACGCCATCCTTCGAAGGATGAACAGACTCGACAATCGCTAATGGCCAAGCAAGGGGCGGTTCATTATCATTTATCACAATTACAACCATGTACGTACGTAGCCTGGTACGATAGCCGTAGACGGGGTGTTCCACTTCTGACGAACTTGTAATCCGTGAAGGTATTCCGTCCTCCACCGGTCCCAAAACGACTGAACTAATTTATCCAGTAAAGAATGCCTGTGTAACAGACTGGTAGAGTCAGATTTGACTTTGGGTGCGGGTAATGACAATAAGGGTGCGGTATTCAAAAAATGACTCGGAGTAAGAGCTGAAGGCTCTGCAGGATCAGAACTTAATACTGTCAAGGGCCGCGAGTTTAGCAAGCACTCAATTTGCGCAAGAACAGTATTAAGCTCTTCGTATGAAAGTAACTGATGTCCGATAACTCGGAACAGATGCGTCTTTACGACTTTGATCATACTCTCCCAGGCGCCTCCAAAATGAGGAGAGTTGGGACAGATGAACTTCCATGTTATACGATTCTCAGCACACTCTTGCTCAAGCTTTGGGCGGTATTCAACGTTTAGAAATTTGTAGAGATCGCGAAGATACGAAGCGGCACCTTTAAAATTCGTTCCATTATCCGAATATAAAAACTGAATCGGCCCTCGTCTAGAGAGGAAACGTTTAAGCGCAGCGAGGAAACTAGAACAACTAAGATCTGTAGCGATTTCTATATGTACAGCTCGAGTCGTGAAGCATGTGAAAACACATAAGTACGCCTTCTCGCTGCGTACACCACGACGACGTACAGGAGTGTATGCGATAGGACCGGCATAATCGCAGCCCGTGTGTGTAAATGCCTTAATAGCTTGTCTTACACGACTATGGGGAAGATCAGCCATCAAAGGGTAAGTTGGACGGGGTCTAAGCCGGAAACATATATTACACTTGTAGACTCTGCTTCTCACAGTGCGGCGTGCGGAAAGTATCCAAAATTTTTGACGGAGCAATGACAATAACAATTCAGGCCCAGCGTGTAAATTTTTAATATGATAATAGTCAATGATCATGTTCACTACATGATCACTGCGCGGGAGTATAATTGGATGTTTTTGCGTGTAATCTAATGCGGAGTTCGAAAGACGACCACCAATGCGGATTAAACCATTCTCAATAAAAGGCCTTAAACGATTGAAAGCGGGCGAGCAAGGTTTGTTACCTTCAATATTTAAATATTCCACTGCAAAATGCTGTTTTTGCAGGGCGCGGAGGATTATAACCTCAGAGAAACTGAGATCATCAGCAGTCACTACAGTAGTGCTGCGGCGGGGCAATAATTTAGCAAACTTACACACGTACGCAATTAAACGTAGAAGTTTACTCCAAGAAGAGATGCGGAATGCGAGCTCATAAATCGCAGAATTACAGACGGATGTGCACACAGTGTGCGACAAAATCTTCTTCTCAGGCATATTTGCAATAACCTCATTGTCTAAAGTACGAAGAGGCCATTGAGATGGATCTAACGAAGTCCACTGAGGCCCATGGAGCCACAGGGGGTTTGAAACTAATTTACTTGGCGTAACGCCACCTGAAAGTATGTCAGCGGGATTCTCAGTACCTGCGACATGATAAAAGTTATCAGCGCGAATATTGTCGGTAATCTGAACAACGCGGTTTGCAACAAAGGTCTGCCACTTGTGTGGCGAACTCTTTATCCAGTACAGAGCTACTTTTGAATCTACAAAGGCATAGACTGATATTGCAAGGTCAAGAGAATAATTGTCGAGTACTCTGCGAAGCAATTTTGAGAGTAAAACCGCTCCACAAAGCTCAAGGCGTGCAATAGATAGTGGTTTCGTCGGTGCGACTTTAGTCTTTGCACAAATCAACTGGACGGTGTTACCATTGACGCTCCCTACATGTATGTAGACTACGGCACCGTATGCGTGCTCGCTGGCGTCGGAAAACCCCAGGAGTGACGCAGTACAGTTTTTGGATACACCAACGTGTCGCGGGATACGTAAATCATTAAGAGCTGGTAATTCAGCACAGAATTGCCTCCACATCTTAATAATTGGCGGTGGTGGTATGTCGTCCCAATCTAAATTAAGTTGCCAAAGCTGCTTTATTAACAATTTGGCGTACGCGACTGTGGGAGCAACGAAACCCATTATGTCCCACAGGCGAGCGACAGTAGATAAGATGGCGCGCTTAGTGCACGTCACATCAGCGGGAACAGATATCTTAAAATAAAAGGCGTCACTATCGGTAGACCAATGCAAGCCTAGTATTTTATGTGGCATTGATTTATCGAACTCTACTTCTCCTGTAATTTTATGGGAAGTAGGGAGGTCATCTAAAACAGATCGACGGTTGCTATGCCATTTTATCAGGTCCCATTGGGCACCCTTGAATAAGTCTATCAGCTGCCGAGAGATCTCACTGGCCTCGGATTCACTGGGCATAGAGAACGCGATGTCGTCCATATATAGCGAAGTAAATGCGATACGACTCGCAAGCGGATACTTTGCGCCGTCGTCATCAATGAGCTGTCTTACCGTGCGCAATGCATGGTATGGACTCGAAGTTAAACCGAAGCACACGCGATTGAAGTGGTATAACACAAGTGGGTCTTGTGGACGGAAGCGGTATAGGAAGCATTGGTAACGACGATCAGAATCGCGAACAACTATTTGCAGAAATTGTTGGCGACAGTCGGCTGTCATAGCGATTGGATGTAAGCGGAAAGTTAAAATTATATTGAACAAGTCACCTTGCAAATTTGGTCCTGAATGCAGAATATCATTTAATGATCGCCCAGTGCTAGTCTTACTGCTAGCATCCAGGACGATGCGCAGACGCGTTGACTTCTTATCTTCGCGTAAGACTCCATGATGCGGTATGACATATATTGGAGCGGGTTCATGAGAGTCATACGGCGGTGCGGGGGATATATAATTTTTAGCTAAGTATTCCTTTATGACGTCATCATATGCTAACCTTAATGTAGGCGAGGCTTGAAGTTTCCTCTCCAAGCACATGAATCGTCGTCGAGAGGTTTCATAAGAATCTCCGAGAGAGTAAACGTCATCTTTAAATGGCAGGCCAACAATATATCTACCAGTAAAAGGATCGCGGGATGTCGTAGATTTATAAAACTCTTCACATTCAATGTCTGAAGGACACTGAATGAGCGGTGCGGAGGGTGGCTGTTCAAGCTCCCAAAATCGTTGCACTAATTTGTCAACGATAGGAGACTCTAGAACGGAGCAGCACGTTAAAGAATGATTTACCTGAAGTGTCGCCACTGAGCCCATAATAACGTAACCAAACACCGTATTCAAAGCCGAGGGCCCGGACAAGTCGTTAGACGAATAAATTACGTCTGGACACAGTAAGTGCGGGAAAAGGGATGCGCCTATCAAAACATCAATTTTATTAGGCATGCTATAACATTCATCAGCGAGTCTTATGCCATGGAAGTGTGATAAGACAGATGTGTCTACCACAGCAGTGGGCAAAAGGTCGGTGATTTGATCAACAACTAGCGTTGAAATATTGAAGTTAATATTCGAGTCGAATCGTGAGAAAATTTTAATATCAATCGATTTCAATTTTACAATTTTTTCAACTCCACCGAATCCCTTTACTACAGTACATTCGGTATCGTGTTGTTGAACGCCTAAACGATGACAGCACTCTTTAGTCATAAAATGGCTTTGAGCCGCGGAGTCTAATAATATACGAATAATTTGTTTCTCTCCCTTAGCATCGTAAGCAAATACTTGAGCGGTTGATAATAAAACAGTTCTCTGCGAACGACTTGCGCGCGCGGGAGGCGGTGAACGTTGAGACACATTCTTGAACGAAGTACACAGCGCGACGTCTGAACGCGCACCTGCGGTGAGGGGTGGCGAGTGTGCGGGCGCGGGGGTTGTAGACTTCAGTGTAACTGGCTGAAGCGGTGGAGAACGCGCCAGCGCAGGGGAAGCATTATCGCTTCTGCGCTGGAAGTGCAACAATGTGTGATGTTTAAATTTACAAACTCGACAACTATAATTTGAAGAGCAACTAGACACTCGATGACTTAAACTGAGACAATTCACACATGCATTGTTACTCTTTACGCATTTAAATCGTTCCTGCGGCGTCATTTTATTAAAGTCTGCACACTTAAATAGGTGTTGATGCACAATATTATCGCACAGACACTTTGAGCAACTTGTCGTCGTGCTTACGTACGCCTGATACTTCGGCGACGAAGTATTATTACAGCGACGATTATTACCGTTACCTCGTCGATTGTTTGGTGCGCTATTAGAATTTGTACTAGAATCGGTGCGTTGCAAAACTTTGGAGCGGGTCTTAATAAAATTTACTAAATCATCAAAGGTAGGTACCATCGAGTTATGACTATATTCGAAAGAGCGAATGGTATCCGGGTCCAGCTTCTTAAGCGCGATATGAAGAACAATTAAGTCCGCGAGATTATCTAACTTTAAGTTTTGTAAAGCGCGCACTGCACTTATAAAGTTATCAGTAAATAAATCAAAATTATTTGCGGTGGCCGATTGCAATGGCTTAAATTCGAACATCTGATTAATATATGTAGATGCTAGCATACGCCTTCATATTTGTCAACGAGTGCTTGCAATAAAATTTTATAATTTTCAGCGCAAGGAGTTATACCTGAGCATACAGATAGGGCTTTGCCCGTTAGTTTACCTAGCAAATAGTATAACTTTTCAGCGTCGGTAAGCGATGTGTTGTCATGGACGGTTGATTTAAAGCTAGCATAAAATAAAGGCCATGAGCGAATGTCACCCGAAAATGGCATAAGTTCGATAGGCGGAAGTGTGAATCTGGCTTTAGACGGTGTACTAGTACTTTGTGAATTAGATTGCGAATATTGTAAATAAAGCCTATTTATTCTACCGCAAAGAGACTCAAACGCAATGAGGCTGTTATAATCAGGTTTAGCAATAGGGTTTATTTTTAATAAATGTGAATTATAATTATCTAAGACCTGTTTAAACTCAATACGTAAAGCATTAATATTAGAACTTCCATCAAGAAAACGCTCCATCATGGAAGTGTTTGTGAGGATGTCCGAGGACATATCATATATTTTTTGCACTATTTCAAATAAAGCATCTCGTTTAGCTAACAATAAAACCAACTCAGCATCAGGTGTGCCCTCATTATCCGAGGAATCGCTATTATTCGATGCTATTTGTTTTTTAGGCGGCATTACAACTTAAGTTATGCGGCAAAAATAATATAATTATAAGCGGGTAGTCAGTAAGCGACCTTGCTACGCGGTTGAATTATTAAATATTAGTTTTGTTAACGATGAACTTTAATTGTTAACTTTTATAATAATTATGAAGTTATTTACAACGAATATAATGCTTAAATATATGTGCAAATAATAAATGTAATTTAACAGTATAATCTATAGATGTAGTTAAAAGTTGATGACGTGATGTGAACATACAACAAATAATTTATATAGATAATTATATGCTTATTCATTCTATGAATATAGTTTTAAAATTACTATGAATGTCACCTATTAGGACCTATTCTAGTGTTCTAATAAGGGCGGGGTTAATCCGAAGTCGGATTAAAATATAAATAATTAATTATATAAACGCTTATTACGATAACGATCTAATAAGGGCGGAAAGTCAAGGTCAATCCAGCGAGAAGTGACCATTAAAAATGGAGACGCCAGTAACTTAAGGTATCTTCGATAAAGATTTAGTGGACTGTAATTTTGGTGCATACGGCAAAGGGGAAAATAAATAGGTGGGATAGCATGCACTGACCTGATGAGGGCTGCCGCGCCTTCCTCCTGGAGTGTCTGCTATACAGCGAGCTCGCCACGTGGTTCGGCGCACACGCACTCTCGGAACAGTCTCGTGAAGTCCCACACTCTCGACCTTTGCCCTTACGGGGGCGTCTCACACTTTTATGAGTTACAAAGACAAAATGTCTGATGCGGTGAGTATTAAAGATAAACAGGAGATCTCAATGTTCGTCCTGCGCGGTTTGCGGTTAATATATATAAGACGCGACGGGTGGCCGTGCGCTGCGAATGGCGTAATATCACTTAGTATAATGACGCGCGCCGAGATCCTCTTTTTCACCTCGGCGGCAGCGCGTGCGGTAGGAAAGGGAAGGAAGAAAGGAAACAAAAAATATGCACTAGTCATGTTGATAAAGTAGATATATCTTAGGACGAACTCAATGCGATATGTAATGTAACGTTGATAAAGTAGATTGTTAACTGGCGTTACCATTTCCTCCCGCCCTTAAAGGGTCACCTTTAAAAGACAACCGTAATATAAAAAGTAAAAGGAAAACAAATAAATAAGCGGTATATAAAGTGAGAGGATGCACTCAATGCGCATGTCTCATCTACTAACCTTACTTGGTAAGCGAGAAAATGTATACATAAATATAATATTGCGGTTTAATACTTTTTTAATATATATAAATATAAACTTAATTCCTAATTTAGATAAATAATTATAATCAAATAATCGTGATTTATTGTCTTGGGAGAGGGCAAATACGAGCAACAGGACGGAGATATGTTCCCTTAGTAGTTCTCACGGTCACTACTCGAACTACGCCATCCTTCGAAGGATGAACAGACTCGACAATCGCTAATGGCCAAGCAAGGGGCGGTTCATTATCATTTATCACAATTACAACCATGTACGTACGTAGCCTGGTACGATAGCCGTAGACGGGGTGTTCCACTTCTGACGAACTTGTAATCCGTGAAGGTATTCCGTCCTCCACCGGTCCCAAAACGACTGAACTAATTTATCCAGTAAAGAATGCCTGTGTAACAGACTGGTAGAGTCAGATTTGACTTTGGGTGCGGGTAATGACAATAAGGGTGCGGTATTCAAAAAATGACTCGGAGTAAGAGCTGAAGGCTCTGCAGGATCAGAACTTAATACTGTCAAGGGCCGCGAGTTTAGCAAGCACTCAATTTGCGCAAGAACAGTATTAAGCTCTTCGTATGAAAGTAACTGATGTCCGATAACTCGGAACAGATGCGTCTTTACGACTTTGATCATACTCTCCCAGGCGCCTCCAAAATGAGGAGAGTTGGGACAGATGAACTTCCATGTTATACGATTCTCAGCACACTCTTGCTCAAGCTTTGGGCGGTATTCAACGTTTAGAAATTTATAGAGATCGCGAAGATACGAAGCGGCACCTTTAAAATTCGTTCCATTATCCGAATATAAAAACTGAATCGGCCCTCGTCTAGAGAGGAAACGTTTAAGCGCAGCGAGGAAA
Source organism: Parnassius smintheus behrii (assembly GCA_036936625.1). Lineage (NCBI taxonomy): Eukaryota > Metazoa > Arthropoda > Insecta > Lepidoptera > Papilionidae > Parnassius > Parnassius smintheus. Next base: position 29,069,877 of record JAUPFT010000003.1, on the reverse strand, counting down.
CTAGAACAACTAAGATCTGTAGCGATTTCTATATGTACAGCTCGAGTCGTGAAGCATGTGAAAACACATAAGTACGCCTTCTCGCTGCGTACACCACGACGACGTACAGGAGTGTATGCGATAGGACCGGCATAATCGCAGCCCGTGTGTGTAAATGCCTTAATAGCTTGTCTTACACGACTATGGGGAAGATCAGCCATCAAAGGGTAAGTTGGACGGGGTCTAAGCCGGAAACATATATTACACTTGTAGACTCTGCTTCTCACAGTGCGGCGTGCGGAAAGTATCCAAAATTTTTGACGGAGCAATGACAATAACAATTCAGGCCCAGCGTGTAAATTTTTAATATGATAATAGTCAATGATCATGTTCACTACATGATCACTGCGCGGGAGTATAATTGGATGTTTTTGCGTGTAATCTAATGCGGAGTTCGAAAGACGACCACCAATGCGGATTAAACCATTCTCAATAAAAGGCCTTAAACGATTGAAAGCGGGCGAGCAAGGTTTGTTACCTTCAATATTTAAATATTCCACTGCAAAATGCTGTTTTTGCAGGGCGCGGAGGATTATAACCTCAGAGAAACTGAGATCATCAGCAGTCACTACAGTAGTGCTGCGGCGGGGCAATAATTTAGCAAACTTACACACGTACGCAATTAAACGTAGAAGTTTACTCCAAGAAGAGATGCGGAATGCGAGCTCATAAATTCCAGAATTACAGACGGATGTGCACACAGTGTGCGACAAAATCTTCTTCTCAGGCATATTTGCAATAACCTCATTGTCTAAAGTACGAAGAGGCCATTGAGATGGATCTAACGAAGTCCACTGAGGCCCATGGAGCCACAGGGGGTTTGAAACTAATTTACTTGGCGTAACGCCACCTGAAAGTATGTCAGCGGGATTCTCAGTACCTGCGACATGATAAAAGTTATCAGCGCGAATATTGTCGGTAATCTGAACAACGCGGTTTGCAACAAAGGTCTGCCACTTGTGTGGCGAACTCTTTATCCAGTACAGAGCTACTTTTGAATCTACAAAGGCATAGACTGATATTGCAAGGTCAAGAGAATAATTGTCGAGTACTCTGCGAAGCAATTTTGAGAGTAAAACCGCTCCACAAAGCTCAAGGCGTGCAATAGATAGTGGTTTCGTCGGTGCGACTTTAGTCTTTGCACAAATCAACTGGACGGTGTTACCATTGACGCTCCCTACATGTATGTAGACTACGGCACCGTATGCGTGCTCGCTGGCGTCGGAAAACCCCAGGAGTGACGCAGTACAGTTTTTGGATACACCAACGTGTCGCGGGATACGTAAATCATTAAGAGCTGGTAATTCAGCACAGAATTGCCTCCACATCTTAATAATTGGCGGTGGTGGTATGTCGTCCCAATCTAAATTAAGTTGCCAAAGCTGCTTTATTAACAATTTGGCGTACGCGACTGTGGGAGCAACGAAACCCATTATGTCCCACAGGCGAGCGACAGTAGATAAGATGGCGCGCTTAGTGCACGTCACATCAGCGGGAACAGATATCTTAAAATAAAAGGCGTCACTATCGGTAGACCAATGCAAGCCTAGTATTTTATGTGGCATTGATTTATCGAACTCTACTTCTCCTGTAATTTTATGGGAAGTAGGGAGGTCATCTAAAACAGATCGACGGTTGCTATGCCATTTTATCAGGTCCCATTGGGCACCCTTGAATAAGTCTATCAGCTGCCGAGAGGTCTCACTGGCCTCGGATTCACTGGGCATAGAGAACGCGATGTCGTCCATATATAGCGAAGTAAATGCGATACGACTCGCAAGCGGATACTTTGCGCCTTCGTCATCAATGAGCTGTCTTACCGTGCGCAATGCATGGTATGGACTCGAAGTTAAACCGAAGCACACGCGATTGAAGTGGTATAACACAAGTGGGTCTTGTGGACGGAAGCGGTATAGGAAGCATTGGTAACGACGATCAGAATCGCGAACAACTATTTGCAGAAATTGTTGGCGACAGTCGGCTGTCATAGCGATTGGATGTAAGCGGAAAGTTAAAATTATATTGAACAAGTCGCCTTGCAAATTTGGTCCTGAATGCAGAATATCATTTAATGATCGCCCAGTGCTAGTCTTACTGCTAGCATCCAGGACGATGCGCAGACGCGTTGACTTCTTATCTTCGCGTAAGACTCCATGATGCGGTATGACATATATTGGAGCGGGTTCATGAGAGTCATACGGCGGTGCGGGGGATATATAATTTTTAGCTAAGTATTCCTTTATGACGTCATCATATGCTAACCTTAATGTAGGCGAGGCTTGAAGTTTCCTCTCCAAGCACATGAATCGTCGTCGAGAGGTTTCATAAGAATCTCCGAGAGAGTAAACGTCATCTTTAAATGGCAGGCCAACAATATATCTACCAGTAAAAGGATCGCGGGATGTCGTAGATTTATAAAACTCTTCACATTCAATGTCTGAAGGACACTGAATGGGCGGTGCGGAGGGTGGCTGTTCAAGCTCCCAAAATCGTTGCACTAATTGGTCAACGATAGGAGACTCTAGAACGGAGCAGCACGTTAAAGAATGATTTACCTGAAGTGTCGGCACTGAGCCCATAATAACGTAACCAAACACCGTATTCAAAGCCGAGGGCCCGGACAAGTCGTTAGACGAATAAATTACGTCTGGACACAGTAAGTGCGGGAAAAGGGATGCGCCTATCAAAACATCAATTTTATTAGGCATGCTATAACATTCATCAGCGAGTCTTATGCCATGGAAGTGTGATAAGACAGATGTGTCTACCACAGCAGTGGGCAAAAGGTCGGTGATTTGATCAACAACTAGCGTTGAAATATTGAAGTTAATATTCGAGTCGAATCGTGAGAAAATTTTAATATCAATCGATTTCGATTTTACAATTTTTTCAACTCCACCGAATCCCTTTACTACAGTACATTCGGTATCGTGTTGTTGAACGCCTAAACGATGACAGCACTCTTTAGTCATAAAATGGCTTTGAGCCGCGGAGTCTAATAATATACGAATAATTTGTTTCTCTCCCTTAGCATCGTAAGCAAATACTTGAGCGGTTGATAATAAAACAGTTCTCTGCGAACGACTTGCGCGCGCGGGAGGCGGTGAACGTTGAGACACATTCTTGAACGAAGTACACAGCGCGACGTCTGAACGCGCACCTGCGGTGAGGGGTGGCGAGTGTGCGGGCGCGGGGGTTGTAGACTTCAGTGTAACTGGCTGAAGCGGTGGAGAACGCGCCAGCGCAGGGGAAGCATTATCGCTTCTGCGCTGGAAGTGCAACAATGTGTGATGTTTAAATTTACAAACTCGACAACTATAATTTGAAGAGCAACTAGACACTCGATGACTTAAACTGAGACAATTCACACATGCATTGTTACTCTTTACGCATTTAAATCGTTCCTGCGGCGTCATTTTATTAAAGTCTGCACACTTAAATAGGTGTTGATGCACAATATTATCGCACAGACACTTTGAGCAACTTGTCGTCGTGCTTACGTACGCCTGATACTTCGGCGACGAAGTATTATTACAGCGACGATTATTACCGTTACCTCGTCGATTGTTTGGTGCGCTATTAGAATTTGTACTAGAATCGGTGCGTTGCAAAACTTTGGAGCGGGTCTTAATAAAATTTACTAAATCATCAAAGGTAGGTACCATCGAGTTATGACTATATTCGAAAGAGCGAATGGTATCCGGGTCCAGCTTCTTAAGCGCGATATGAAGAACAATTAAGTCCGCGAGATTATCTAACTTTAAGTTTTGTAAAGCGCACACTGCACTTATAAAGTTATCAGTAAATAAATCAAAATTATTTGCGGTGGCCGATTGCAATGGCTTAAATTCGAACATCTGATTAATATATGTAGATGCTAGCATACGCCGGTCTTCATATTTGTCAACGAGTGCTTGCAATAAAATTTTATAATTTTCAGCGCAAGGAGTTATACCTGAGCATACAGATAGGGCTTTGCCCGTTAGTTTACCTAGCAAATAGTATAACTTTTCAGCGTCGGTAAGCGATGTGTTGTCATGGACGGTTGATTTAAAGCTAGCATAAAATAAAGGCCATGAGCGAATGTCACCCGAAAATGGCATAAGTTCGATAGGCGGAAATGTGAATCTGGCTTTAGACGGTGTACTAGTACTTTGTGAATTAGATTGCGAATATTGTAAATAAAGCCTATTTATTCTACCGCAAAGAGACTCAAACGCAATGAGGCTGTTATAATCAGGTTTAGCAATAGGGTTTATTTTTAATAAATGTGAATTATAATTATCTAAGACCTGTTTAAACTCAATACGTAAAGCATTAATATTAGAACTTCCATCAAGAAAACGCTCCATCGTGGAAGTGTTTGTGAGGATGTCCGAGGACATATCATATATTTTTTGCACTATTTCAAATAAAGCATCTCGTTTAGCTAACAATAAAACCAACTCAGCATCAGGTGTGCCCGCATTATCCGAGGAATCGCTATTATTCGATGCTATTTGTTTTTAGGCGGCATTACAACTTAAGTTATGCGGCAAAAATAATATAATTATAAGCGGGTAGTCAGTAAGCGACCTTGCTACGCGGTTGAATTATTAAATATTAGTTTTGTTAACGATGAACTTTAATTGTTAACTTTTATAATAATTATGAAGTTATTTACAACGAATATAATGCTTAAATATATGTGCAAATAATAAATGTAATTTAACAGTATAATCTATAGATGTAGTTAAAAGTTGATGACGTGATGTGAACATACAACAAATAATTTATATAGATAATTATATGCTTATTCATTCTATGAATATAGTTTTAAAATTACTATGAATGTCACCTATTAGGACCTATTCTAGTGTTCTAATAAGGGCGGGGTTAATCCGAAGTCGGATTAAAATATAAATAATTAATTATATAAACGCTTATTACGATAACGATCTAAAAAGGGCGGAAAGTCAAGGTCAATCCAGCGAGAAGTGACCATTAAAAATGGAGACGCCAGTAACTTAAGGTATCTTCGATAAAGATTTAGTGGACTGTAATTTTGGTGCATACGGCAAAGGAGAAAATAAATAGGTGGGATAGCACGCACTGACCTGATGAGGGCTGCCGCGCCTTCCTCCTGGAGTGTCTGCTATACAGCGAGCTCGCCACGTGGTTCGGCGCACACGCACTCTCGGAACAGTCTCGTGAAGTCCCACACTCTCGACCTTTGCCCTTACGGGGGCGTCTCACACTTTTATGAGTTACAAAGACACAATGTCTGATGCGGTGAGTATTAAAGATAAACAGGAGATCTCAATGTTCGTCCTGCGCGGTTTGCGGTTAATATATATAAGACGCGACGGGTGGCCGTGCGCTGCGGATGGCGTAATATCACTTAGTATAATGACGCGCGCCGAGATCCTCTTTTTCACCTCGGCGGCAGCGCGTGCGGTAGGAAAGGGAAGGAAGAAAGGAAACAAAAAATATGCACTAGTCATGTTGATAAAGTAGATATATCTTAGGACGAACTCAATGCGATATGTAATGTAACGTTGATAAAGTAGATTGTTAACTGGCGTTACCATTTCCTCCCGCCCTTAAAGGGTCACCTTTAAAAGACAACCGTAATATAAAAAGTAAAAGGAAAACAAATAAATAAGCGGTATATAAAGTGAGAGGATGCGCTCAATGCGCATGTCTCATCTACTAACCTTACTTGGTAAGCGAGAAAATGTATACATAAATATAATATTGCGGTTTAATACTTTTTTAATATATATAAATATAAACTTAATTCCTAATTTAGATAAATAATTATAATCAAATAATCGTGATTTATTGTCTTGGGAGAGGGCAAATACGAGCAACAGGACGGAGATATGTTCCCTTAGTAGTTCTCACGGTCACTACTCGAACTACGCCATCCTTCGAAGGATGAACAGACTCGACAATCGCTAATGGCCAAGCAAGGGGCGGTTCATTATCATTTATCACAATTACAACCATGTACGTACGTAGCCTGGTACGATAGCCGTAGACGGGGTGTTCCACTTCTGACGAACTTGTAATCCGTGAAGGTATTCCGTCCTCCACCGGTCCCAAAACGACTGAACTAATTTATCCAGTAAAGAATGCCTGTGTAACAGACTGGTAGAGTCAGATTTGACTTTGGGTGCGGGTAATGACAATAAGGGTGCGGTATTCAAAAAATGACTCGGAGTAAGAGCTGAAGGCTCTGCAGGATCAGAACTTAATACTGTCAAGGGCCGCGAGTTTAGCAAGCACTCAATTTGCGCAAGAACAGTATTAAGCTCTTCGTATGAAAGTAACTGATGTCCGATAACTCGGAACAGATGCGTCTTTACGACTTTGATCATACTCTCCCAGGCGCCTCCAAAATGAGGAGAGTTTGGACAGATGAACTTCCATGTTATACGATTCTCAGCACACTCTTGCTCAAGCTTTGGGCGGTATTCAACGTTTAGAAATTTATAGAGATCGCGAAAATACGAAGCGGCACCTTTAAAATTCGTTCCATTATCCGAATATAAAAACTGAATCGGCCCTCGTCTAGAGAGGAAACGTTTAAGCGCAGCGAGGAAACTAGAACAACTAAGATCTGTAGCGATTTCTATATGTACAGCTCGAGTCGTGAAGCATGTGAAAACACATAAGTACGCCTTCTCGCTGCGTACACCACGACGACGTACAGGAGTGTATGCGATAAGACCGGCATAATCGCAGCCCGTGTGTGTAAATGCCTTAATAGCTTGTCTTACACGACTATGGGGAAGATCAGCCATCAAAGGGTAAGTTGGACGGGGTCTAAGCCGGAAACATATATTACACTTGTAGACTCTGCTTCTCACAGTGCGGCGTGCGGAAAGTATCCAAAATTTTTGACGGAGCAATGACAATAACAATTCAGGCCCAGCGTGTAAATTTTTAATATGATAATAGTCAATGATCATGTTCACTACATGATCACTGCGCGGGAGTATAATTGGATGTTTTTGCGTGTAATCTAATGCGGAGTTCGAAAGACGACCACCAATGCGGATTAAACCATTCTCAATAAAAGGCCTTAAACGATTGAAAGCGGGCGAGCAAGGTTTGTTACCTTCAATATTTAAATATTCCACTGCAAAATGCTGTTTTTGCAGGGCGCGGAGGATTATAACCTCAGAGAAACTGAGATCATCAGCAGTCACTACAGTAGTGCTGCGGCGGGGCAATAATTTAGCAAACTTACACACGTACGCAATTAAACGTAGAAGTTTACTCCAAGAAGAGATGCGGAATGCGAGCTCATAAATCGCAGAATTACAGACGGATGTGCACACAGTGTGCGACAAAATCTTCTTCTCAGGCATATTTGCAATAACCTCATTGTCTAAAGTACGAAGAGGCCATTGAGATGGATCTAACGAAGTCCACTGAGGCCCATGGAGCCACAGGGGGTTTGAAACTAATTTACTTGGCGTAACGCCACCTGAAAGTATGTCAGCGGGATTCTCAGTACCTGCGACATGATAAAAGTTATCAGCGCGAATATTGTCGGTAATCTGAACAACGCGGTTTGCAACAAAGGTCTGCCACTTGTGTGGCGAACTCTTTATCCAGTACAGAGCTACTTTTGAATCTACAAAGGCATAGACTGATATTGCAAGGTCAAGAGAATAATTGTCGAGTACTCTGCGAAGCAATTTTGAGAGTAAAACCGCTCCACAAAGCTCAAGGCGTGCAATAGATAGTGGTTTCGTCGGTGCGACTTTAGTCTTTGCACAAATCAACTGGACGGTGTTACCATTGACGCTCCCTACATGTATGTAGACTACGGCACCGTATGCGTGCTCGCTGGCGTCGGAAAACCCCAGGAGTGACGCAGTACAGTTTTTGGATACACCAACGTGTCGCGGGATACGTAAATCATTAAGAGCTGGTAATTCAGCACAGAATTGCCTCCACATCTTAATAATTGGTGGTGGTGGTATGTCGTCCCAATCTAAATTAAGTTGCCAAAGCTGCTTTATTAACAATTTGGCGTACGCGACTGTGGGAGCAACGAAACCCATTATGTCCCACAGGCGAGCGACAGTAGATAAGATGGCGCGCTTAGTGCACGTCACATCAGCGGGAACAGATATCTTAAAATAAAAGGCGTCACTATCGGTAGACCAATGCAAGCCTAGTATTTTATGTGGCATTGATTTATCGAACTCTACTTCTCCTGTAATTTTATGGGAAGTAGGGAGGTCATCTAAAACAGATCGACGGTTGCTATGCCATTTTATCAGGTCCCATTGGGCACCCTTGAATAAGTCTATCAGCTGCCGAGAGGTCTCACTGGCCTCGGATTCACTGGGCATAGAGAACGCGATGTCGTCCATATATAGCGAAGTAAATGCGATACGACTCGCAAGCGGATACTTTGCGCCGTCGTCATCAATGAGCTGTCTTACCGTGCGCAATGCATGGTATGGACTCGAAGTTAAACCGAAGCACACGCGATTGAAGTGGTATAACACAAGTGGGTCTTGTGGACGGAAGCGGTATAGGAAGCATTGGTAACGACGATCAGAATCGCGAACAACTATTTGCAGAAATTGTTAGCGACAGTCGGTTGTCATAGCGATTGGATGTAAGCGGAAAGTTAAAATTATATTGAACAAGTCGCCTTGCAAATTTGGTCCTGAATGCAGAATATCATTTAATGATCGCCCAGTGCTAGTCTTACTGCTAGCATCCAGGACGATGCGCAGACGCGTTGACTTCTTATCTTCGCGTAAGACTCCATGATGCGGTATGACATATATTGGAGCGGGTTCATGAGAGTCATACGGCGGTGCGGGGGATATATAATTTTTAGCTAAGTATTCCTTTATGACGTCATCATATGCTAACCTTAATGTAGGCGAGGCTTGAAGTTTCCTCTCCAAGCACATGAATCGTCGTCGAGAGGTTTCATAAGAATCTCCGAGAGAGTAAACGTCATCTTTAAATGGCAGGCCAACAATATATCTACCAGTAAAAGGATCGCGGGATGTCGTAGATTTATAAAACTCTTCACATTCAATGTCTGAAGGACACTGAATGGGCGGTGCGGAGGGTGGCTGTTCAAGCTCCCAAAATCGTTGCACTAATTTGTCAACGATAGGAGACTCTAGAACTGAGCAGCACGTTAAAGAATGATTTACCTGAAGTGTCGGCACTGAGCCCATAATAACGTAACCAAATATCGTATTCAAAGCCGAGGGCCCGGACAAGTCGTTAGACGAATAAATTACGTCTGGACATAGTAAGTGCGGGAAAAGGGATGCGCCTATCAAAACATCAATTTTATTAGGCATGCTATAACATTCATCAGCGAGTCTTATGCCATGGAAGTGTGATAAGACAGATGTGTCTACCACAGCAGTGGGCAAAAGGTCGGTGATTTGATCAACAACTAGCGTTGAAATATTGAAGTTAATATTCGAGTCGAATCGTGAGAAAATTTTAATATCAATCGATTTCGATTTTACAATTTTTTCAACTCCACCGAATCCCTTTACTACAGTACATTCGGTATCGTGTTGTTGAACGCCTAAACGATGACAGCACTCTTTAGTCATAAAATGGCTTTGAGCCGCGGAGTCTAATAATATACGAATAATTTGTTTCTCTCCCTTAGCATCGTAAGCAAATACTTGAGCGGTTGATAATAAAACAGTTCTCTGCGAACGACTTGCGCGCGCGGGAGGCGGTGAACGTTGAGACACATTCTTGAACGATGTACACAGCGCGACGTCTGAACGCACACCTGCGGTGAGGGGTGGCGAGTGTGCGGGCGCGGGGGTTGTAGACTTCAGTGTAACTGGCTGAAGCGGTGGAGAACGCGCCAGCGCAGGGGAAGCATTATCGCTTCTGCGGTGGAAGTGCAACAATGTGTGATGTTTAAATTTACAAACTCGACAACTATAATTTGAAGAGCAACTAGACACTCGATGACTTAAACTGAGACAATTCACACATGCATTGTTACTCTTTACGCATTTAAATCGTTCCTGCGGCGTCATTTTATTAAAGTCTGCACACTTAAATAGGTGTTGATGCACAATATTATCGCACAGACACTTTGAGCAACTTGTCGTCGTGCTTACGTACGCCTGATACTTCGGCGACGAAGTATTATTACAGCGACGATTATTACCGTTACCTCGTCGATTGTTTGGTGCGCTATTAGAATTTGTACTAGAATCGGTGCGTTGCAAAACTTTGGAGCGGGTCTTAATAAAATTTACTAAATCATCAAAGGTAGGTACCATCGAGTTATGACTATATTCGAAAGAGCGAATGGTATCCGGGTCCAGCTTCTTAAGCGCGATATGAAGAACAATTAAGTCCGCGAGATTATCTAACTTTAAGTTTTGTAAAGCGCGCACTGCACTTATAAAGTTATCAGTACATAAATCAAAATTATTTGCGGTGGCCGATTGCAATGGCTTAAATTCGAACATCTGATTAATATATGTAGATGCTAGCATACGCCGGTCTTCATATTTGTCAACGAGTGCTTGCAATAAAATTTTATAATTTTCAGCGCAAGGAGTTATACCTGAGCATACAGATAGGGCTTTGCCCGTTAGTTTACCTAGCAAATAGTATAACTTTTCAGCGTCGGTAAGCGATGTGTTGTCATGGACGGTTGATTTAAAGCTAGCATAAAATAAAGGCCATGAGCGAATGTCACCCGAAAATGGCATAAGTTCGATAGGCGGAAATGTGAATCTGGCTTTAGACGGTGTACTAGTACTTTGTGAATTAGATTGCGAATATTGTAAATAAAGCCTATTTATTCTACCGCAAAGAGACTCAAACGCAATGAGGCTGTTATAATCAGGTTTAGCAATAGGGTTTATTTTTAATAAATGTGAATTATAATTATCTAAGACCTGTTTAAACTCAATACGTAAAGCATTAATATTAGAACTTCCATCAAGAAAACGCTCCATCGTGGAAGTGTTTGTGAGGATGTCCGAGGACATATCATATATTTTTTGCACTATTTCAAATAAAGCATCTCGTTTAGCTAACAATAAAACCAACTCAGCATCAGGTGTGCCCTCATTATCCGAGGAATCGCTATTATTCGATGCTATTTGTTTTTTAGGCGGCATTACAACTTAAGTTATGCGGCAAAAATAATATAATTATAAGCGGGTAGTCAGTAAGCGACCTTGCTACGCGGTTGAATTATTAAATATTAGTTTTGTTAACGATGAACTTTAATTGTTAACTTTTATAATAATTATGAAGTTATTTACAACGAATATAATGCTTAAATATATGTGCAAATAATAAATGTAATTTAACAGTATAATCTATAGATGTAGTTAAAAGTTGATGACGTGATGTGAACATACAACAAATAATTTATATAGATAATTATATGCTTATTCATTCTATGAATATAGTTTTAAAATTACTATGAATGTCACCTATTAGGACCTATTCTAGTGTTCTAATAAGGGCGGGGTTAATCCGAAGTCGGATTAAAATATAAATAATTAATTATATAAACGCTTATTACGATAACGATCTAATAAGGGCGGAAAGTCAAGGTCAATCCAGCGAGAAGTGACCATTAAAAATGGAGACGCCAGTAACTTAAGGTATCTTCGATAAAGATTTAGTGGACTGTAATTTTGGTGCATACGGCAAAGGGGAAAATAAATAGGTGGGATAGCACGCACTGACCTGATGAGGGCTGCCGCGCCTTCCTCCTGGAGTGTCTGCTATACAGCGAGCTCGCCACGTGGTTCGGCGCACACGCACTCTCGGAACAGTCTCGTGAAGTCCCACACTCTCGACCTTTGCCCTTACGGGGGCGTCTCACACTTTTATGAGTTACAAAGACACAATGTCTGATGCGGTGAGTATTAAAGATAAACAGGAGATCTCAATGTTCGTCCTGCGCGGTTTGCGGTTAATATATATAAGACGCGACGGGTGGCCGTGCGCTGCGGATGGCGTAATATCACTTAGTATAATGACGCGCGCCGAGATCCTCTTTTTCACCTCGGCGGCAGCGCGTGCGGTAGGAAAGGGAAGGAAGAAAGGAAACAAAAAATATGCACTAGTCATGTTGATAAATTAGATATATCTTAGGACGAACTCAATGCGATATGTAATGTAACGTTGATAAAGTAGATTGTTAACTGGCGTTACCAAGTAGTATATATATATATATATATATATATATATATATATATATATATATATATATCATTATATATACTACTATAGCTAAATAGAATTAACAATTGATAGAATCAGGCGTTATATCGTTTAAGTCTTAAGGAGGTAATCCTAGCTGTCAGCCGCCGTAGAGTCAACATCACCTGAAGATGCCTCGTGTATAGGGGAAACACGTGTCGTATTATCGTCGATGGTGTGTCTTTCTAAGAATAATGGGGTTGGGAGTAGTGGCGTTGGGAGTAGTGGTGCTGGGATTGGTGGTGACGGGCTTAGTGCACGCAATTGACGGCGGGAAGTGCTCCTCAAACTAGGGAAGACACATCATTTTATTTAATTTAGCGGTTGGTTGCAAAATCACTATTAATATCTTTATTAGAATTAACAAGTTAACGGGTAAGAGTCGAAGTTTTAAAATGCACTTGGATTAGTAAACATTTCGTTACAACTCCATCGAAAATAACCTAAAACTAGCTGCATTATAACTTTGTAATGTTTTTGTGAACTGTAGTAAATAAACATACATTACTACATCTTGCTTTACTTATTTACTACTTTCGCTTATTTGTTAGTTGCTAGTTATGGTAGGCCTCATTCAAAGTATATTCATACAATCAGTAGCCTCATACAGTACATTCGGGATAATTAAGGGCAGTGATGATTTACGGGAAGCATCGTTACGGTCATATATATATATATATATATATATATATATATATATATATATATATATATTAGGGTTGCACTGCCGGGAATATATAGATAGATAATTCTACTATGCCCATTTTTGTACGGACTTGGCATGTGAATGATCTTTTTTGAATACCACTATAAGTCTGATTGGAAAATAAGTCCTTCAGTTACCATCGTCCCATTTAGGCCCATTTTTAGTCGTTATAGCGGTCAAAACGCTGACTCGCTTAATACGCTCATTATCAGGAAAGTCCAAATATTAAGACGAGCAACTACGGAACCCTACCTCTAGATTGTAAGCGGCCCAACACGCACTTGTACAGTTTTTTCGCTCTACTCTACTCTACTCTACCCGCTACTCATTTTCAATTCCTTCCATGTCATGTAGAAAAAAGTAAAATGTCACGTTTATCATGACGTTTTAGCACAGTAATATATCCTTTCTGCAATTTACTTCCAGTAACAGCTTGCGGAAAGACCCTTCGCTTTTTATTTACTGTACCCAGCAAATCAGTACGACGGTTCTTCAAAAAGGTTGCTAGAATACACTGGTATAAAAGTTATCAGAAATTATAAACCTACCCTCATCCAGCAGGTTTTCAGCAAGACGTGCGACTATATTTCCAGATAAATCCAAATCGTGGACTCTTTAGCTTTGACCACAGTAGATTTCATACGCCCATACAAAACCAATTATTAATTGTTAGTAAATTTTTACGCCGTATTTGTGGGCTTTAGATTGCCGAAAAATAAGGCGTTCACGAAAGTACACCATTGATTCGTCGACCATAATAACGCGATCTGGTGAGTATATAATATTGTTACGAGCTTAGGGTTCGTGACAATAAAAACTGCCGATTGAATTACCAAAATTTACACTTTAATTCACTTTACACTAATTAAAACTTAAAACACTAATAATTAACCACACTGATTCACTTCATTTCGCTCCAAAGCTTCGCTCGTCTCGCCAAATTCAATACTGCCCCGATCGCAGCATGCAGCGGGTTTAAATACACTTTTACGCCGAAACATCCAGAATATTCCCGTAGATACGGGCGCCGACCGACCAGACGCAGAAAGTTCGAGTGTGAGGCTTCTAGATAGCTTAGTTCTTCAATTCGATACTAGATTGCGCTAAAAGATTAGTCATGTCATTATCTGGAAAGCTCTTCTCGTTCTGTTACCCGACACTAGATGGCGCTAGTGCTGGACGTCAACTTAGGCACGCAACACTGCCCCCTCCTAAGACATGCTCGTCTGGAGCACTATCATAAATAATGCCACTAGCGCCATCTAGTATCGAGTGGCAGAACTAGAAGAGCTTTCCAGAAAATTCGATGTTAGAACTTTCGACATTCTACTCGAGCATTCTAGATGTTTCAGTGGAAAAGGTCCTATACAAAGGGCTTAAGGCTTAAGACTGCGGTAGAGGTAGTATTGAACGGGCTATACGAGTGACTTCGGGGCGATTTAAAGTAAACTAAAGTGTAACGTGTAATTAATTATTAATGTGTTTTACATTTTAATTGGATTTTGGTAATTAAAGTGTCAATTTTGGTAATTCAATCGGCAGTTTTTATTGTCACGAACCCTAATCTCGTAAGAGTATAAATTGCTCTTATGACTCTCTTCCGCAAAACAATGATAGATTACAGTGTCAGTTGCATTACACCACAACAAAATTCTACATGACATTGTACTATATATAAATAACTGAAAAAAGTAAAGTTACAGCCTACATGGTGTGGTAACAGTGGGACGTCCACTGCTGGGCATAGGCCACCTCTCATTTCTGACATGGTTTTATAAATAACTATAACAAACTAATCCAGCTGTTTCAACACATTAAGGCCCCATATTTTTACATCATATGCTGCAGAACAAAGTTTGCTAGATAATTTAGATATATGAGGACCCCATTAAAGCTCCGCGTCAACTTTAATTCCGAGAAAAACAGTAGAACATGAAAAGTCTAGGATCCTACTTACAAGCCAAACCACCAAAATATATTATTTCAATTAGTATTCTTAAAAAACAGTTCGGACTTGCGTTTTTCTTTTCTGCTAATTACCTATACTAGTTGACAATCTCATTTTTACACTTATACACCTATAGGAGGCTCTTGCCATCCCAGAGCTCTTATAGCAGACAAAACCTCACCGATGCCGCCTCTCGTGAGGCTGGACCACCCCAATCTCGCCCTAGACGATCTCGAAAAAGCCGATTACCTAGCCGACAGTCTAGAGTACCAGTGCACGCCATCCACTGCACCAATAGATCCTGCTCACCTACTAGAGGTAGAAACGGAAGTAGAACGTAGGTCTGCGCTGCCACCAGAGGGTGAACCACTCGATCCTGTGACAGTAGATGAAGTCACCGAAACCATCAAAAGCCTTAAGAATAGATCAGCCCCTGGGCCAGACGGCATCAGCAACAAGGTGATCAAATCCCTTTCGGCGCCACTTATTTGCCTCCTTGTAGGAATATTTAACACCTTTCTCACGAACTGTTCCTTCTCGGACATCTGGAAAGAAGCAGACGTAATAGGGATCCCAAAACCGGGTAAACCGCGTAATCGTCCCTCTAGCTACAGACCCATTAGCCTGCTCAACACATTGGGCAAACTATACGAGCGCATTATTCATAAGCGTCTCCGTCATTATACCGAATCTAACGGACTCCTCCCAGACGAACAGTTTGGCTTTAGAGCCAATCACTCATGCACCCACCAGATTCATCGCCTAACAGAATACATACTGTCTGGCTTCAACCAAAACCCGATAAGGAAAAAGGCTCGAAACACGGGAGCCCTCTTCTTCGATGTCGCGAAGGCATTTGACAAGGTCTGGCACGACGGCTTGATTTACAAGCTGTACAAACTAAACGTGCCCGATAGGCTCGTGCACATCATACGAGCTTTCCTTTCGAACCGCACTTTTCGATATCGAGTGGAGAGAACCCGTTCTTCCATCCTATCTCCACTCCTCTTCACACTCTTCACGAGTGATATCTCTAAAGACCCCGTAGTGAACACCGCACTCTTTGCCGACGATACGGCACTCTTTGTGTCAGATACAACAAAAATAGACTCTCTATAAAGTTCCAAAAAGCGAACAATCGCCTTGGTGAATGGTTTTCCGCCTATGGAGAATTGACGTGAATCCCGAAAAAAGTGTAGCAGTATACTTTCAACGGAATTCAACAGCAGGTTCTAAACCAAAAACGATTTCTTTATACGACCGCCCAATCCCTTAGGAAAAATCGGCCAAATACCTAGGCGTCACGTTCGACTCCCGCACGAGTTTCGCGACGCACATAATTGTAGTACGCAACAGAGCCAAGTCAGTAATTGGCCGTCTACACTCGCTCGTTAACAGCAAGAGTAAGCTATCGCTAAGACACAAACTCCGACTGTACAAAACCTGTGTTAGACCAATTATGCCCTATGCAAGTGTAGCTTTCGCCCACACATATAAGACCCATATGTTAAAACTCCAAAGACTACAAAACTTTTTCATCCGAAAAGCCACCGGTGCACGGTGGTATCAACGGGACTCTGATTTACACTATGATTGTGAATTACCATCTATCTCCGAATATTTTAAGGAGATGTCCCAGCGCTACTTTGATAGAGTATAAACCCACCCTAACCCGCTAGTGACAAACGCAGCTAACTACGTTCCGATAACAAACGTCGCGCCCTATCTCCGTAGACCGCGAAATGTGTTAATAGAACTACCTCAACCGCTCGATCCAGTCGACCCAAACGTCGCAGGCACATTACACAACGACACTACACCCACACTAAATGAGACAAACACTACTAGGACAACGAATGGGACGCGTCGCACCCGCAGACGGGCACGACGCGTTCCAGCTCACACCGCGTACACACCGTACACCCGCGTTCCTGGACGGTTCTCACCGCCCTTACCATCAACCGACACGAGCTGAGCAGTCAGAGACGGGGGTCCGCACTCCCCCCCTCGGACTGCGGTTAGATAGCTCAAAGAAAAACGCCTAAAAAGGCGACATGATGATTGGCAACAATATCAAATCATAAACCATTTCATCATCATCCTCAGACAGCCCTGAGACAGATCCAGCCGTAAGAGTCGCATAGACTAACAGCACTAACATCTAGATACTATACTTGCCATCCCTTTCTAATATTTATATCTTATCCTTGTCCGACATATACACCATTTCTCTCTAGCATTAAACTGTCCTTGTCTAACGTACATATTAGTATGTCTTATCAGTAATCAAAACATACATTAATCAAAAGTGCTCAAAGCTAACAAATTGTTAGCTTTGAGCACTTTTGGTATGAGGTGTATTCTTTATTTAAATTGTACTACATAGCTGATGACTAATGTAATGCATGACTCTAAGTTATTACAAAAATCCTTATATTACTTGGAAGTTAGCATTTACAAAAATTTATTATTTGTAATGTTCAATATTTAAGAAACAATGAAAGACTTAATGAGATGGTTATCTCGCGTCACCAACATTCTTGATTTGGCTTGGCGTAATTTTTTTACGACATATTTAATCACAGCTCTTATTTCATTTTTTTCCATTTTCCGGGAGAAAATTAGATTCGCTCGAACAAAAAAATCGTAGAAAAATAATCATGCAACCTATCATAATAGCACTAGAAATACAATTAAATATTATTTATTTACATACTACTAAATCTCGATTGGACCGAGAACTTTTTAAACCGCCCAGGTACCTACTTATGAATGAAGTTCTAATCTAGCAAATCTTATTACTATTACACAAAATTTTCTTCATAAATTCTAAATTCTATGTGATAATCCCATATTTATGACAATATAACTGGTTATATTATTTTATCTTATAGTATTTTAAATTCGTATTATCACACAAATAGATTAGTGTACTCGAAGCATCTATACCGAGCTTTTTCAACTCTATAACATCCACTAATGTTAAAATTTGTTACTGAAAAAGAATTCGTGCCTAAAATTAACCATGCTGATGTCGTTTTAATCAATTTTTTTTTACTTAGCATATTACGTCGTATAACATGTACAAAATACATACCTGTTAACTGCTGCACCAGATAATAATTATTGCAGCGGTTGAGACCATCATGAGATATTATTTTAGGTTAGTCGTGAAATATATGGTAACAAACTCAGTTTATATAACTCAATCTAAAGCTTTTCCAAACAGAGTGTTATGATCGACGGGGGCGGTGTATTATAAAATATTAAGCATACCTACGTATATATGAGTTATCAGGTGTTTCAGTCCCACGCTTCGCTCAATTTTGATAACATTTAGTGATGTGCAAAAGCTGTATGAATACCGCGATGTAAAATACACAAAGTTACAGTTAAGTTCAAACAGATCTTAAAAAAAACAAAACTAAGCTTACAAAAAACACTTAATATGATTAACTGTGAAATATTTTTTAAATTGTAGTAAAATTTTAACCTTGTAGTGGCGGTGTAAGAATATAAATCCCCCATAAAGTGTAGTGGCGTTGCAACTACGGCATATATCCCCTCAACAACAAACGGCCTGACTAGTAAGCTGCGCTAATAGCCGGCTCTGCTGTTCTTGACTCTGGTGGCTGTCATGTAAATGGCAAAGCAGAGGGGTGCGAAGAATCTCCGAGCCTCCAATCCGGTAACTTGTTCTATCACCGGAAGGGTGACTACCTTTTTTTCCATGGAGAAATGCTTACGCATACCCGGTTGGCGAGATTGGCGGATTATGTCGAACTTTCGCTGGCGTATCGCCATCCTCTTCGCCCGCGCCTTCACCTTGACTGCGGCGGCAGTGGAAGAGGGCACACTCAGTAGCCTCTCATCACAGTAGCCAAACCGTATAAAATATCACCAAGTTTTAGCCTCCATGAATTTAACAACCAAAAACAAACATGACTCAAGTGGCATTCACTGCACTCCTCAATCACTCACCACGCCTCTACAAGATGAGATCTCAGTATAGAAACAGTTTCAATTTTTTTAATAAAATGGGTACAAAACCTATAAAATAGGATGATAAAAGGAGAACGTCGAATTTCCTGTTAATAACAAACATTGACAATCATGATTCCATACATAGATAAGTAAATTAATGAATCTCGGGCCACTGAGCCGTCAACTTTGTGCGTCTTTTGACTGAATTTGACACGATTTACATAATTTTCTGTCAATTTCTTAAGGCTTAATACTTAAGTACGTCAGTCGAGGAACAAAGTGATTAAAATCACATGACTTTTTATTCGACAAAACAGTAGTCTGAATTTTGCCTCGTATATATTTTTTGCGTCTTATGTCTTGAGACGGTTTTCCTCAAATTATTTAGTAATTTTGAAGATGGTCAATCGTCAAGATGACCTTTTTGCTGCAAGCTCCTATCAACACGCGGTGTCGATAGCACAAGCACTTGATGTGTATTTTCTTCATCCTTATAGCGCAAATGCTGACCACCGTGCTTTAGTTTACCTTCCGCCATTTCTGATTAGAAAACAGCTTTAGGTTAACGTCGGTAATTCATGCAAAGGACATGCTCGCACCACCTGAGCTGACGTAGCATTAAAAGAGCTTCTATGTCGTACATCCCAGAGCGACACAGACTCTCAGAATTTGGAACATAGTCTTGCCACTTGATCATTAATCTTAGACACCTTTATCATCATCATCATTACAGCCTTTCACAAGACCACTGCTGAACGTAGGGCTCTTCCAATTAATGCCACAAAGCACCGTCCTGTGATTCCTACATCCATCGACTTCCTGCATGTGTTACCAGGTCGTAACTCCACCCAGTGGAGGGACGCCCTACACTTTGCCTGCAGATACGAGGCTACCACTCAAGAACCTTTTTTCTTCGTCGATTATCGGTTTTTCGAGCTATATCCCATTGTCACTTCAGCTTACTAATCCGTTTAGACCTTAGGTGGTAAGAATCGAGTTTATGTCTGATTTGTAAAGGCACCATATCTCTGCGCCATATAAAAGAACAGGTATAATAAACACTAATATTTCTCTCATAGGACCTCCAGACACGACCAGCGAGCCACCTGAAATCGGCAGCAGCATTAGCAATACGAGATAGTATCTCCGAAGCGAAGGTGTAGTCACACAGGATATTGCTACCAAGATATTTAAAGTGAGTGAGCGACCTCATCTAGTACTCTTTCATCTAGATTTAGATTTCGCTGTTGGATCAGGTTTATCTCCGTTGGGTTGTTGTTTTAGGATATGAGTCTTGAAAGTGCTTAAAATCACTCTTAATGCATCAACGTAGCTTTGGAGATGCAGCATACTATCTGAAAAGAGGCATAGTCGTTATCGTAGATAATCACTAATATGGATAATCCCTGAACTTTAAATTTCGCTCTGAATATTGAAATGTCAAACACACCTTCTTCAGTTCTGACATTAAGCTTGATATGGTTGCTACAGTACTTTAATGCGTCGCTCATAACAACTGAAAAATATATGGCGAAGAGTTTTGGCACCTTGAGGCATCCACGCTTTACTCCACTTAAAGTTCATATTCGTGCTGAGCCTGGGCAGACATAGAAACTTACAAAATTTCATGTACCTTATACCTTTAAACGAGCAATTCTTGTATATATATAAATATATAATCGGAGTCTCGGAAACAGCTCCAACGATTTTCATAAAATTTAGTGTCCAGGGAGTTTCGGGGGCAATAAATCTATCTAGCTGGGATTTATTTCTAGAAAATGTCTTTTTATTCGTGTTTTAGGCAACGAAAAACTGCTACAATATAAGAAGGTAAATCTTGGCACATTGTTAATGATCAGAATAGCTCAAGTAGATATCGAGCGGTCGCGAAATCGTAGTGCCTTGGTTCGCGTCCTGCCTTCGGTCCGACTTTTTCCTTTTTTTTCATTTTCCCTTCTTTTGTGAGAAAATCTATTATTACGAGCCCTTTTTTAGAATTTTTTAAAAATACTAAATTTTAATTAAACTAATTGCACTCATGATTTTTTATTCAAATAACTAGTTCAGTTTTTTCTATTATGTCAATAAGATCGAAAAATATTATTCATGTTTCACCAGTATGTAATTTGTATCTAAATGTAATTTAAAAAAAACGAGCAAAGCTCGGTCATCCAGGTACTATATCTCATATCTCATGGGTAAAAAAACTATATATATATATATATATATATATATATATATATATATATATATATATATATATATATATAACGTGCTTGAAATAAAGTTCATTTTTCTTTATTTTTATTGAATGACAGAATTAGGAATAATACGAATAAAACTGCACTCTTAGAAGTCTTATTGCCTTAAGCTACGATCCATTTCAGTTTGTTTTGACAGTACAGATTTAGTGTGACTGTAATATACGTAGTTTTAGTTATTTTTGAGATAAAAAATTACCTACCTATATTAAAAACCGGCCAAGAGCGTGTCGGGCCACGCTCAGTGTAGGGTTCCGTAGTTTCCCGTCCGTCACCATAAGTGTTCCCACTTAGGAGTTTAAAGGTGGGTATCCATTATGTTCGCGCTCCAGCAGCGGTCCGCTCTCCTGCAACTGCTCCCGGTAGTGGGTACTGTTGTTTCCATCCAAGTTCAAAATGATTTTCCTAGAAAGTCCTTATAAAGTTCAACTTTTCAGATTTTTTTCATATTTTCTAAACTTATGGTTCAAAAGTTATTGACATTATCAAAAAATCATTTTAGTAAACCCCTGTTCATTTTTAAATACCTTTCCAACAATATATCACACGTTAGGGTTGAAATTAAAAAAAAATCACTTCCCAGTTTACATATAGGGGGGGCTACCCTAATAAAACATTTTTTTCCAATTTTTATTTTACCACTTTGTCGGCGTGATTGATACACATATTGGTACCAAATTTTAGCTTTCTAGTGCTAACGGTCACAGAGATTAAGCGAGGACGGACAGACGGACAGACAGACATGGCGAAACTATAAGGGTTCCTAGTTGACTACGGAACCCTAAAAATGATAGGAATCGATTCAGTAAACGATTCTGAACAAACTACTTTCTCAAAGTGCGTTAATTATGTTACGTGTTGTATATATATATTATATGAACCAAATTTTTTTTTGCGAATTTAAGGATTTTTAATAGGACATGACAAGGGGTCGTCGAAAAGGGCAGAACAACGTCTGTCTGGCAAACTAGTGTCATATAAATTGTCATTGTATAATTTTTTTACTTTAATTTAAAGTTTATTTTCTTCTTTATAGAGCATTTTAATAAAACTTGTTTTTAAAAATGTTTTTATACTATTAATTTATTTCCCTTCTCTTTCTTTCTGATATTCTATTCCGCTCTAACCACTATTCTCGATTTAACTTTGATTTTTTTTGCATTGCACAAATCAGAGTACATATTGTTACGAGCTTAGGGTTGGTGACAATAAAAATTGCCGATAAAATTACCTAAATTAACACTTTAATTTACTTTACACAAATTAAAGTTAAAACACTAATAATTAAACACACTAATTCACTTAATTCGTATCGCCAATTCAATACTACCTCGATCGCATCTTGCAGCGCCTATTTATATAAATTAGCAAAATATCCAGAATGTTCAAGTAAACACGCGCAAGGTACCCAGAGTTCGAGTTTTAAACTTCAAGAAGTTTAGTTCTTCGGTTCGAGACTAGATGGCGCTAGTGCGCCGATTTGAGCGCGTAACAATATATATGCATGTAATTACTCTAAGCTTCAAATATACAAGAAATATAACAGCTTAAAACTAACCACCCAACCAAAATTTAAGGATGGGTAAACTTGTTGGGATGGGAAAGTAGTGGCATATAACTGTTTCGTGATTAAGCTAAATATGTATGGCAGCTTATGTGACTGGACCGATACGGCCAAAGACTTAGTGACCTCCACCCACCACATCTCCTCCTCCTCCAAAAAATCACGTTATTAGCAAATTCTAATTTTGGTGTAATAGACCAATTTTTATGATTGCTTAAACGCCACCAAAACCGCCAAAAATGAATTGTATCGAGGAATATATATTACTATATAAATTAATACATTCTTTAATAAGAGTAATGGTTAAATAAAATCTAGGTACTTAATTTAATTACAATTTTCACATTTCAATCAATTATAAAGAACCCAAGCATTTATATTCTAAATATAAATAACAAAAAAAGCCTTTCACCATTATCATCATCATTGTCTGAATTTTGCCTCGTATATATTTTTTGCGTCTAATGTCTTGAGACGGTTTTCCTCAAATTATTTAATTATTTTGAAGATGGTCAATCGCCAAGATGACCTTTTTGCTGCAAGCTCCTCTCAACACGCGGTGTCGATAGCACAAGCACTGGTGTCTTTTGAACACATCCTTATAGCGCAAATGCTGACCACCGTGCTTTAGTTTACCTTCCGCCATTTCTGATTAAAAAACAGCTTTTGGTAAAGTCGGTAATTCATGCGAAGGACATGCTCGCACCACCTGAGCTGACGTAGCAATAAAAGAGCTTCTATATTGTACGCCTGTCGCTTCGCCGTTCGCGCCGCCGTTCCCCATGGCCAGGCCGTAACGACGTAAATAAAAATTTTGCCGGAAATCGCAAAAGTATTGTTGATATCCGTCACCACTGCGTGAGGTCAAAAGTCTTAGCGAAGTGAACGACGAGTGTTGTCCTCTTCAGTTCTTTATTCGAGTGTGTTTAATATGTTTCATTATTCACACCAAAATTTTAAATTTCTCATGGTCTAGACTACTCGACTTGTCGCCTTGCTATAAGTTAATTATGACAATAAACATAAATAGAAATATATTATCAGATAAGAAAAATATTAACATACGATGCAAATAAAATAATTGAATATAACCTTTAGTAATTTCATATGTTATGGTATGGAGATGTACATAAAATTGTTTCTGGACGCACCACCAAAATTTGGAAATGCGAAGTAAAACAATTATTTTCAAAACTTCTAAATAATTACAACCTACCTAGTAGAAAAGTGTTAATTTTAAAACTATTGATTTGTGTGCTTTGGTATAACATGTGTATTTCTCGTTAGTCTATTACTTTCGTGTAAGGTTGCGTTTCGAACACCGTTACTGCATAGATTACTGTGTATATACTAGAGGCACTACTGCTTGTACTGCGTGGAAAGAAAACCTAACTAGACTAACTCATTGATAAAGAAAAACAGTCTTGCCACCTAGTGTAATCTATATATTGTAAGGATTACAACACTCTAAGCGAAATACCACACTCTAAGCGGAATACGACACTCTATGTCGCCTCACGCTGTCTATAAAAATCGAACGACTCCACCCACAAGCCCAGAGTGATCCATCTTTGTATGAAATCCGAGAAATATAATACAACACAACAAATATAATAAAAACACTTATATACTTAAAACTTAAATACTTGCTAGCTCGTGATGAATACCGGATAAAGCTACAACGGCACATCGTGCAATGGAATTGAAGACGCTGAACACCGCGTACGCGACATGACTCAGTGATTCGTAAGCATAATATGATGTATATTTTTTATTTACTCTGCTACCTCTGCAGTTTATTAATCTTTTCACTTATCTAAGTAGTACAGAGCGTAACTACGAGAAGAAGTTGACGTCGACTAAAATCTCTGCGGTCGCCATTGAGCTATCATGGTTCAACAAAAAACATGAAATATCGGTATATTTACGAGTACGAGTTCTACCGTGGCACCAGTGCTGTAGAAACAGCTTAAAAAGGATTAATGATGTGTACGGCGCTAGTATCGCAAAAGAAAGCATCGTACGTTTTTGGTTTCAACGTTTTCGTTCTGGAAATTTCGAGCTTCAGAACCAACCCCGTGGACGGCCGGAGACCAAAGTGGAAAATGAAGAATTACACGCTAATGTGGAAGCGGATCCATCACAAAGCACTTCAGAGAAAGCTGCAGGCTTCGGGGTAAGTGATAAAACTGTATTAATCCACTCGAAGCAAATCGGGAAAGTAAAAAAACTTGAACGATGGGTACCTCATGAATTGAGTGAACTTGCAAACACGCGTCGACTGTTGTGTTACTTTGCTCAACCGACACAAAAATGAAGGGATTTTAAATCAATTATTACTTGTGATGAAAAGTGGATTCTGTAAGATAATCAGAAGCGCTCGTCGCAATGGCTTAACCCTGGAGACTCAGCCAAATCCTGCCCTAAACGAAAATTGACTCAGAAAAAGTTACTTGTGAGTGTTTGGTGGAATAGCGCCGGTGTCGTTCACTATAGCCTTCTATAATCTGGCCAAACCATTACGGCAGATATCTATTGTCAGCAACTGGAAACCATGAAAGAAGAACTAGCTGCTAAACAACCGAGATTGGTCAATCGCTCTAGGCCACTGCTGCTTCACGACAACGCAAGACCACACACTGCACAACAAACAACCACTAAGTTAGATGAGCTACAATTGGAATGTCTGCGACATCCACCGTACTCTCCGGACCTTGCTCCAACAGATTACCATTTTTTCCGGAATAAATCACTTGATGACTTTGATGCGGCAGTCCAAACCGCCTTCAAAGAGTTTATTGATTCTCGCCCCCATGGTTTTTTTTAGTAAAGGGATCAGTGAACTACCTATGAGATGGCAAAAGTGCGTAGATAACAACGGTGCATACTTTGATTAATTAAATATATTTTACAAAAAAAAAATCGACTTTATATTCCTCCCGCACAAAAAGCCAATTTCATATGTAAGGACCTATTACTTTATACGTGATACTTACATACATACTTACTTACAGTTACTTATTTATGGTCTCTTTCAAACAATTTTGTTACAAAAATATAAAATGTACAGACATCTGGAATTTACATTTTTATTATATGTATAGATAAAAATAAATAAATCAATGTATATTAATGAGAGCTTACCAGTTAACGGGAACTTCAAAAGTAGGCTAGCAGAACTTCACGCTTGAATATGCTTGCCAAAAATATAATTGGCATTAAAGAAACTGTGAAGAAGTTCGTTCGTTAATAACCAAAAGTATATATGGAAAAATATATTTTCGACATTTACAATGTAAGAAATATGAGCATTTTCATTATTTTAATACTATTAAATTCCATTCTGTTTCATTAGATGATCCAATAAATCCTTAAGTTGATTCGTCTAGTTCAGAAAAAGTATAGTTTCCAGTCTTGATTTCACACGTATAAATATGGTCTACGCGATTGGCAGGCTTAAAGTACGAATTCGGTCTGCATCAAGCATGTTACAGATAGTCGATAGCGAACCATCAGAACGAAGCACGAGGAAGTTCCCTCTCGCGACGGATGACCTGGATTTGTAAAGAAAGAGGGTTAGGTTTTTCTTTTAAAGAGACACCTCTGTTTTATTTTAGAATGATGATTGTATGGTCAAATTCGGTTACTGAGTCAATACTTTGATAGATGAGGTTGGAGTTAACTGAAAGACTATCGAGAGAAAGACTTGTTTAGAAGTAATACACTCGGTCTCGAGTGAATTACTTCATGTAAGCCTATTCAACTACCTATTTCAAATTTAACGTTGTTTGCAGGTGTGATGGTGTAAGCTAAGGTACGCTAAGCATAAGGTGTGATGGATGACGTGGTGATTAATTTGCATGTGAGTCGGCAGGTGTTCAGAATGACAGTATTCTGCAGTGTACGAAGTGTGTGTTGGGGTACTTGCAAAATATCTAGACTATGTTGTAGGCTTTTAGGTATGACTCCGGTAGATGAGATAATTATTGGGGCTATATGAATAGTTTTTGCTCTTCATTGATGCTTGAGTTTTATTGCTAAATCTTGATATTTTGTAAGTGTTTCAGTTATGATGGATTGGATGTTATGGTTGTTTGGTATGACAATGTTAATAAGACAAGTAGTTTTGTTATTATTGTCATACACTGTGAGATCGGGTCTAATGAAATGGATAGTAGTAGGAAGATAACTTCCAGAGGCACATAGCCCGTGCGCTTTCGTTCCCACTGATACTTGCAGACATTGCCACTCTAGCCCCTAAAACTTACAGCACATAACATCCGCCTGTAGAGCCCTTACTCAAATCTAAAGTAAACACTGGCATGACCAGTTCTCTTCCATAACACCACCCTAGATCCTGCGTGCAAAGGATGACTCTTTCAAGATCCGAGGGAGGACGAGATATCGTATATGTACGGAATAGATGTCCTCAACTTGTACAACAAATAAATCAAATCCCTTCGACAATATTTCCATCAACGCTCAGCACACTCACTTCTCCACGAAATATTAACTTTAGCCGAAAAACGCCTCACACAACGTAACCTTGTAGACCGAAACACACAACGCAACGAACTAATCACTGACACAAAAGAGAAGATAGCTTCATGGCAATAGAAGTCCACACCCGGAAGGCACTACCACGACCTGCAGCTTTATTTTTTATTTATTTTTAGAATAAGGGTGGCAAACGAGCACACAGTCCACCTGATGGTAATTGGATGCTGTGGCTCATAGACATCTACATCTATCCATGATTAAGAATCAAAACGCAGATTCGCTGCCACCCCTGAGGATTAAGATGGAATGCCTCGTTTCGAGTAAAAAAGGATCTCCGGATCTCTACACTCACCATACGAAACACAGCAGTATTAAGCTGCTATTTTACGCTGCTATTCTGTGAGAGCGTGGTCCTTCCCCGGTCGAGCCGACCCATTTGTGCAACTACCATAATTAGCTTTAGCGTAGCTCTACCACGTCGAAAAAAAACTGCGATATGTATCGATAACCTGGTCCTGGATCGCTACCATGAAGGCCTCCATCTCTGAAAAGTGTTCACCGTGCCTCAGTCAGGCTTCGACGCTTTTTTGTCGACATGTGGCAGCTTTTTTTCGACGTGGTAGAGCTACGCTAAAGCTAATTATGGTTGTAGCACAAATGGGTCGGCTCTGTCATCAGGGACTCCAGGACCAGGTTATCGATACGTATCGATAACCTGGTCCTGGATCGCTACCATGAAGGCCTCTGTCTCTGAAAAGTGTTCACCGTGCCTCAGTCAGGCTTCGACGCTTTTTTGTCGACATGTGGCAGCTTTTTTTCGACGTGGTAGAGCTACGCTAAAGCTAATTATGGTTGTAGCACAAATGGGTCGGCTCTGTCATCAGGGACTCCAGGACCAGGTTATAGATACGTATCGATAACCTGGTCCTGGATCGCTACCATGAAGGCCTCCGTCTCTGAAAAGTGTTCACCGTGCCTCAGTCAGGCTTCGACGCTTTTTTGTCGACATGTGGCAGCTTTTTTTCGACGTGGTAGAGCTACGCTATAGCTAATTATGGTTGTTGCACAAATGGGTCGGCTCGACCGGGGAAGGACCACGCTCTCACAGAATAGCAGCGTAAAATAGCAGCTTAATACTGCTGTGTTTCGTATGGTGAGTGTAGAGATCCGGAGATCCTTTTTTACTCGAAACGAGGCATTCCATCTTAATCCTCAGGGGTGGCAGCGAATCTGCGTTTTGATCCTTAATCATGGATAGATGTAGATGTCTATGAGCCACAGCATCCAATTACCATCAGGTGGACTGTGTGCTCGTTTGCCACCCTTATTCTAAAAAAAATAAAAAATAAAGCTGCAGGTCGTGGTAGTGCCTTCCGAGTGTGGACTTCTATTGCCATGAAGCTATCTTCTCTTTTGTGTCAGTGATTAGTTCGTTGCGTTGTGTGTTTCGGTCTACAAGCTTATGTTGTGTGAGGCGTTTGTCGGCTAAAGTTAATATTTCGTGGAGAAGTGAGTGTTCTGAGCGTTGATGGAAATATTGTCGAAGGGATTTGATTTATTTGTTGTACAAGTTGAGGATATCTATTCCGTACATATACGATATCTCGTCCTCCCTCGGATCTTGAAAGAGTCATCCTTTGCACGCAGGATCTAGGGTGGTGCTTTCGGTTAGCCATCAGAGTGGTATTTATAATACGTTGTAAATTGATAAGATCACCCTGAGCACAGTATTAATATGAACAGTAAGGAAACTAGTTGAGGACATAATTACCTATGCTCCATTGAAGCAATAGGGTTGTGACTTTTAATGTTTTTGAATTATTTTTTTACATTTTGTAATGTAGTGATCAATCAATTGAATTTAAATAATTAGCTTACAAATACAATTTAAATAGTTATACTCATGGCGTCGGTTAATCTCAGCAAAAGACAATAGTTTGAGCACGGAAAACAATTTAACATATACGTACAACAACTTGTAGAACTACAGATCTTTAACTTTCTCACACGGCGTAACCTTTTACAAGTTTTGGCGGGAGCGTATTGTTATGCCCTGTATTCGTTAGCCTTAGTGCTGCACTGCCTCTTAAGGTTCAGTGAGTATTGCAGTGGAGCAGTTTGGCCAGTGAAATTACCAAAATTTAGAGAAAGGAATTCACAGTGGTCTTGCTCAATATTCTCTAAGATATGCAAAAGCAAACAATAAATACATGTCCTATTATGACAGCAAGCATAAAAACAATTTTTAGTTTATCTTGATTATGTAAATTTATATGGTTTTGCTATGACACAAAAGTTACCAACGGGGAACTTTAAAATTCTAAGTGAAAAATAATCGATTTGACGTAATGAGTGTTCCTGATGACAGTGATATTGGGTTATATTCTTGAAGTAGATAGTGCACTATGCAATTGAAATACATGATGATCATTCAAATTTATCATTTGCAGCAGAAAAGTTTGCTCCGCCAGGAAGCAAACTTAAAAAAATAATTAGCTAGTTTGTACGATAAATGTAAATATGTTATTCATTATCAGCATTTAAAAGAATGTTTACGTCATGGACTCATTTTTCTGAAAGTTTAAAGGATATTGTTATTTAGTCAAAATATATTTTAGCACCATATATTTTATTAAATACAACACTTAGACAAAACGCTGCTTCAGACTTTGAAAGAGTTTTTAAAAAAAAAAAACAATTCTATTTTTGGCAAGTGAATAGAGAATAAACGAAAACAAGTCGATGTAAAATTGGTTAATGTATGGAAATATACATCCAATAAGACTAATAAACTATGTGGAGCTGAAAAATATGTAAGTGTTCCTAATTTTAAAAAATTGTCCATAATTTCAGATTCGTTAGTAGCAATTCAGTTAGAACTAACAAAAGTTATTATCCTTGATCGCCCGATTTACATTGGGTTTTCAATTCTGGATTTAGCTAAGAGTCATTTATATCATTTTCATTACTCTATAATGAAATGCATATATAAAAATTATGTTATACTGATACTGATGGTCTACTGTATCTAATAAATACAAATGATTTTTATGAAGACATGAAAAAAATATAAAATATTTTGATACAAGTAATTTCAAAAACGATTAGTATGATATACCTAAAGTTAATTGTATAATTCCATGAACATACTAACTGAATTTGTTGGATTAAAAGCGAAATTATATTGTATTGATTCCAAAATAACCTCGATTAGAAAAGCTAAGGGTATTAAAAAATCTGTTACTAAAATATTGACAAATATAAACGAGCGTTATGGTCTAATGAAAACTTTAGAAAGAGTATGTGTATAATTAGATCAAAGAATCATCAAATATTTACTCAAAAAGTTGATAAACTAACTTGTACTTAATAGAGATGATGACAAAAGACAAATTATGGCAGATGGCTACAATACGTTACCGTGGGGACACTATAAAACTATATTTTAATAAATTTGAAGGTAAAATTATGTAATGCTACTACTATGTACTGTATAAATAAGTAAGAGATAAATGTATGGCTTAAGTTACATGTATTATCATGTTTATAATTTTTATATTAATTTAAAATAAATAAATATTTAGTTTTAATGAATACATTCGTTGTAACAATAAATGTCTTTTCTTTTTTCCTCTACACAATTGAATATTAAATGATACATAGTAAAACAACAATAAAATTTAATGTATAACTTTTATTATATTTTACAAGCTACATTACTTACATTACTAGTTCTCATAATTTTTCACCTATTTTTTATAAGACAATTTGTAGCATCTAACACTTCATCATACATTGAATCCACAACATATTTAACACTTATATTAGCACTAAGATCGTTGATGTCATTTTCTTCTTGCTCGTTAAGTTCGTAAATGCTGATTTTAATCAGATGATGACCTCGTTTATCCTTATCTCGGCGGATAACGTATGATGTTGATGATTCTTGAGAACGGTTTCTCTTCCTGTAACATTTCTTTGATTTTAATTTCTTTTTGGTGGTAAATCGTGAAGCTACTCCTTTCGGTTGTAATAATTTAGTATAAATTTATCCAAATCCTGTGTATAGTATACGGATTAGTGATAGTATTAGAATTATTGTGTTCCTCAGTGTTGGAAATGATCTGCAATTAAAAAAAAACAAGTATGAAGTCAAAAAAAGTTAATGCCGGCTGAATTTCTAAATAGTAAAAAAAATTATTAAACTTACCAATATAGATATTTGACGAGCGTTGTAATCAACGTGCACTCGCTATGAGAATAAAACAATAATGAAACATTAGCATAAGCCTAGCTTCGCACACCTGACCATAAATAGAATAATATATAGATGTGTTATATTAACACGATAGATTTTGCTAATGAGGTAATGATAACTGTATTAATATTTTTACGAGCTTGAAGTTCGTGACAATAAAAATTGCCGATAAAATTACCTAAATTAACGCTTTAATTTACTTTACACAAATTAAAACTTAAAACACTAATAATTAGACACACTAATTCACTTAATTCCGCTCCGAAGCTTCGCTCGTATCGCCAATTCAATACTGCCTCGATCGTATCTTGCAGTTCCTTTTTATATAAATTAGCAAAATATCCAGAATGTTCAAGTAAACACGCGCAAGGTACCGAGAGTTCGAGTTTTAAACTTCAAGAAGTTTAGTTCTTCGGTTCGAGACTAGATGGCGCTAGTGCCGCTGATTTGAGCGCGTAACACTGCCCCCTCCTAAGACATGCTCGTCCCGAGCATTATCGGCCCCATAATAATGCGCTAGGCGATCCACATGGACGATCTTAGGAGTCCCTCTTGCGCCTTTCTGTATCCGGTAGGTTACATCGTTGATCCTGGTCACAATCCGGTACGGGCCGTCCCATTTAGCTTGAAGCTTAGGAGATTTCCCTTTGCTGCGGACTGGATTGTGCAACCACACAAGTGAACCTTCGTCGAACCCTTTGTTGTTCATTTTGCGATCATACCGGGTTTTCATCTTTTCAGACATTTGCTGGCCCGATTGTCTGACGTGCTCATAAACGTCATTCATTTTGTTCCGCAAGTCATTTGCATAATCGTTTACACTGCGTGGAACATCAGGTGGTATCCCGGTCAGGTCTGCAGGCAGCCGTAATTCTCTTCCAAAGTTTGCGAAAGCTGGTGTCACTGCTGTACTTTCGTGAACAGCGCTTCGATATGACAACAAAAACGGTTGTATGTGCTTGTCCCAATCTCGTTGCCGATTGTCTACAACTTTTGCTAAGTAACCTCTCCAATGTCTGATTAAATCTTTCTACCATTCCATCAGATTGCGGGTGATAAGAAGTCGTTCTTGTTTTATGAGTACCCATAACTCGGCAAGTTTCCTGGAATATTTGAGACTCAAAATTCCTTCCTTGATCGCTGTGAATCTCTAAAGGTCCACCAAAACGACAGAAGACTTCATGAACTAGCTTATCAGCAACTGTTGAAGCTTCTTGATTTGGAATGGCGAAGACTTCTGGCCACTTAGTGAAGTAATCCATCACAACCATGCAATACTTGTTACCGCTTTCACTCTCCGGAAACGGCCCCGCCACGTCAATGGCTATTCTCTCCCATGGTGCACCAACATTGTACAACTTCAATGCACCTCTACTACGAGTCTGAGGTCCCTTTACAGCCGCACGACTTGTACATTTGCGACACCAGTCCTCGACATCGTTTCGACAGTGGACCCAGTAAAACCGTTCTCGGATCTTCAGTAGAGTTCGTTTAACTCCCAGGTGGCCTCCTGAATAATCATTATGGTACAGCTGTAGAACATCCGGTACTTTAGCTTTAGGGACAACCATTTGTGAATGACAGCTTTCTCCCCGAACATTTTCCCATTTACGGCACAGAACTCCATCCTGAAGCAGCAAGCTGTCCCACTGGGCCCAATAGCTTTTAGTGGTCGAACTCATCGCTGAGACGTCGCTCCACTTGGGCTTGGGAGTACTGGCCTTCATCCATTCCAGGATCGGCTTGATGTCCGGATCTTCCTGCTGTGCACGTTGAAAGCTGTCCTTCCACTCGTTGCTGAGGTGGTCTGCCCTGAGCATCCTCATGGATACCACTTCCTTACTCTCTTGCCTAGTACAATGTTTGCAATCTTCAGGACAAGGTCTTCGAGATAATGCATCTGCGTTGCCATGAGATTTCCCGCTGCGATGTTCGATCTCAAAGTCGTATTCCTGCAGTAGTTCAACCCACCTCGCAACTTGTGCTTCTGGACTTTTAAACTGCAATAGCCATTTTGGTGCAGCATGGTCAGTTCTTAAGTAAAATTTTCGCCCCAGAAGATATTTGCTAAAATGCTGCAACGACTTTACCACAGCTAGCAATTCGCGTCTTGTGACACAATAGTTCCTTTCCGGTTTTGACAACGACTTGCTGAAGTACGCTATCACGACATCTTGGTCACCATTCCGTTGAGACAACACACCGCCAAGTCCTATATCACTTGCGTCCGTGTCAACTATAAATTCTTTGCTTGCATCAGGGTATCCCAAAATAGGTGTTTTGCACAGACGGTCCTTGAGCTCCTGGAATGCGATATTAGAGCAGAAATGTCGCTTCTCCTCGGTTAGCTTATGCAGAGGTTTGGCTATATCTGCAAAGTTCTTCACAAATCGCCGGTAATAGGAGCACAAACCCAAAAATGCTCTAACCTGCGTCTTGTCTTTTGGAACCGGCCAATCCTTTACAGTTGCGATTTTCTCCGGATCCGTGCGGATACCTTCTTCCGACACTACATACTCCAAAAAGTTGACTTGCCGTTTGAATAGTGAACATTTCTTCGGACTCAGCTTGAGATTGGCACTCTGAAACTTCATGAGCACGCGTCCCAGATTTTCAAGGTGTTCCTCAAACGTACGGCCCACGATGATGATGTCATCCAAGTAGACCAGACAGGCATCGCCAATTAGCCCGGTAAATACAAGTTCCATCAGCCTTTCAAACGTTGCTGGAGCCTTGCACAACCCAAACGGCATTACTTTGAATTGCCACAGACCCTTTCCCGTCGAGAACGCAGTTTTCTCCTTGTCCTTAGGGTCAATTTCAACTTGCCAGTAGCCACTTTTTAAATCCAGCGTGCTAAACCATTTTACTCCTGTAAGCATGTCCAACGTGTCATCAATTCTTGGCAAGGGATAGCTGTCCTTCTTTGTAACGTCGTTCAGACGGCGGTAATCAACACAGAACCGCATGCTGCCATCCTTCTTCTTTACCAGCATCACGGGTGAACACCATGGACTAGATGAAGGTTCAATAACACCATCCTTCACCATTCCCTCAATCATGGTTTCCACTTCCTTTTCACGTGCTACCGGCAATCTTCTTGGCCGTTGACGGATAGGCAATTCCTCTCTTGTGTTTATTTTGTCTTGAACTAAGCCAGTCTTTCCTATGTCAGCATCGTTTGACGAGAATACATCGGCGTACTTGACTAACAACTTCTTCGCCTTGACCAATTCGTTCGGGGAGAGAACACTGCGACAGTCTTCCAAAAGTGTGGTCACTCTCGTTTCTGAATCCTTGCTAGGGGTCCCACTCGATATATATTGGCACCGACGTAACCAATCCACTTCCTCACAAGTGCCAACCAGTGTGCCTTTTTCTATAATCTGTTCCCGGTCGCAAAGGTTCAGCACACGTATTCTTGAGATGTCAGTGGTTCTGACTAAGGTTCGAGCTACTTTCCATGGAAGGTCATTGTTTACCCTTTCCACAAGTACACAACGGTGAGCTTGCCCAGCGTTTCGGGGAAGACTAACCGGAACAATCTTTTTCGATCTCGGCGGAAGAACAATCTTCTTAATGCTGTACTGGTTCCCTGGTAACGCACCTTCCATAAAAAGTTCCTCCTGTCCACATTTCAAAACACCTTGCTTAACGTCGATCTCACAACAATTATTCCTCATAAAGTCTAGGTCTAGGATGCAGTCGTCCATTATATCAGCCACGATGACATTATGCAGGTAGATCACGTTGCCAAGCTTTGACTCCATCTCCTTCTCTCCACGGACGGGTATACGCTGACCAGTGGCTGTTACCAAATTAATGCGTTCTCGGTTGTATGCGGAGTCCCCAAGGAACTGACTTATAAGTTGGGAACTAACAACCGTACGAGAGGCTCCAGTGTCTATGGTCAGTTTACACGGCATTCCGTTGACCTCGCCCTTGATGATTAGACTATTCCCATCGTGGGTTTGTGATATCGAGATCCTTGGGGCTCTTTTAACATCAGCCAGCACCCGCCCCGCAGTTCTGGCTTTTACTCGTTTCCCTGCTGCTGCTGGGCGGTGCTGTTGGCCGCACTACCCTCCTGAGATCGTTCACCTTCCCTTTCTAGGGTTCGCTTAGGGCAGCTGGATCGAAGATGGCCCTTTTCCCCACAGCCATAGCACCTAGGGCTGTATCCTTTGTTGCGGTCGCGAACTGTAGCTGCTGCAACCTCCCTGACGCGATGGGAACGATGATCCTGCCGCACGGCTTCCACCTCCAGTGCATGGGCCAAGGCGTACTTAAGCGTCTCGTGGTGCCCGAGCTTCACAGCAGCTCTGACTTCCAGGTCGCGGATGCCGTCGATGAATGTCTGCACCAGGTTCCCTTCAATGAGCGCAGGTACAGACTGGTATGCTTTTCGAACCATCTTCTCCACCTCAAGGGACCACTGCTGCAGGTTTTCGTTGCTGCGTTGCACGCGATCTTTAAGCTGCGCGCGAAAGACGTGTTCCAGGTGAGCGTCACCATATCTCGCCTCCAATGCCTCAAGGAGCTGCTCGTAGGTCACTTTCTTAGCGAGAGCTTCCAACACGGTTAAGGCTTGGTCGCGCAGGCCTAAGGTGAGTGCAGTCATGGCCTGGCTTTTATTCCAGCCGTTTGCCTCCATGACGGCCTCGAACTGGATTTTGTAGGCCGACCAGGAAGAAGTCCCGTCGAACGGTGGTACCTTGAACCCACGTAGCGAAGGTATAGTAGCTACTGCGGGGGCTGCAATTCCATCTCCAAGTTTGAGTTCACCCAGCGTTTTCTTAACTTGGTTGATTTGGGTCTCATGTTCTTCGATTCGGGTTTCAGCTTCCGACAGGCGGTTGTCATGTTGAGCAACCCTATCCTTCACCTCCCTTATCTCTTTCCCAAAGGTAGCGTGAAGGTCCTTCATGAGGAGCATCTGCTCTTCCAACCGACGAGCCTGTTCCGCCTGCTGATCTTCCAACCGACGGACCTATTCCTCCTGTCGGCGGGCCTGTTCCTCCTGCCGGTGGGCCTGTTCCTCCTGTCAGCGGGCCTGTTCCTCCTGTCGGCGGACCTGTTCCTCTTGTCCGCTCTGCAGCTGCTCTTTTAACTGATGGACCTGTTCCTCCTGTCGGCGAGCCTGCTCCTGCAGCATCACCATCAGAGCGCCTAAGTCGGGTGCTGCAGATGTAGGAGCTACTGACGGTCCTGCAGCCGGCGACTGGCCCTCCGACGTCTGCGGCGTTGCACCACCAAATTTTCTTTGGTCCGTCTCCTGCTGGCGTTGACTTCGGGTACGGACACCCTCCGTTTCCTCCTTAGATAAAATCGGCATAATTTTATCCCACTTCTGACACCAATTGTTACAAGCTTGAGGTTCGTGACAATAAAAATTGCCGATAAAATTACCTAAATTAACACTTTAATTTACTTTACACAAATAAAAACTTAAAACACTAATAATTAAACACACTAATTCACTTAATTCCGCTCCGAAGCTTCGCTCGTATCGCCAATTCAATACTGCCTCGATCGCATCTTGCAGCGCCTATTTATATAAATTAGCAAAATATCCAGAATGTTCAAGTAAACACGCGCAAGGTACCGAGAGTTCGAGTTTTAAACTTCAAGAAGTTTAGTTCTTCGGTTCGAGACTAGATGGCGCTAATGCCGCCGATTTGAGCGCGTAACAATATGTATATAAATGTAGTCGGGCAAGTAATAGGAGCTAACACTATATTGGGTATAACTATTCAAAAAAATACGTTTTATTAGCACTAACCATAATGAAGTTAGGCTAAACAAATTGTATTATTAGAAATTTATCATATAGGTGCGGCAATACCAGCAATATATCACAAACGCTCTACATATAATGCTCAATAACTCAACCGGAAGTGGAAGTACACTTGTTCCTGCAGGATAGAACTGTGAGTATGTCGACGCTAATTTGGTTAAACTAAATATTTGTACCTCTACTGGAGAGAATTGTGGTCTTCAGCGGCATACATGCCGCTGAAGACCACAATTCTCTCGAGCGATGCGAGAGCAAGTGACGCAGAAGAGGACGCGTACTTGAGTAACGACTTCTTCGCCTTGACCATTTCGTTAGGGTAGAGAACGCTGCGACAGTCTTCTAAAAGTATGGTAACTCTCGTTTGTGCATCCTTGCGTGGGGTCTAACTCGATAGATATTGGCACCGACGCAACCAATCCACTTCCTCAAAAGTACCAACCGGTGTGCCTTTTTCTATAATCTGTTCCTGGTCACAAAGATTCAGCACACGTACTCCTGAGATGTTAGTGGTATTCTGACCAAGATTCAAGCCACTTTTCATGGAGGGTCATTGTCTACTCTTTCCACGATTACACAACCAAAATATACACAATATTTCATTTTGATTAAAAGAGCCTCAATTTCGTTATAGCTCTTATGAAATAGCCATTCGATTAGAACATATTTGCAATTATGGTAGTTAAGGTGATGCATTTTTATGATTTTATTAATGGCGTTGTATAGAGACGCTACAAGTTTTACATACTGCCTCCTAGCTTAATATATAGTTAGGTAAATAGTTTTAACAGCGACAGCTGTAGCCACTACGTTTTTTATTCTTTTGGCTACAATACTACGGTTAAACTTTATACCTTTATGCAGTCTTAGAATTAAATATAAGATGTACGTTTTCCTAACAGTAAGTTAGTACATTACTTATGGCATAAAAATCTTCTGTAGGGAATCTTTTTGGTTTAAAATGCCTAACTTATAGTAAATTTCTCTGTGCCCTTTTAACTTCTAGAAATTTGGTTTTTGTAGCTCCACCCCATATAGGAATACAATATACTAAGATTGATTGAGTCAAAGCAATATATATTTGGTATAGTAACTTTTTCGTCTTAGTGTTTTGAATGTCCATGTAAGTTTCATAAGTCTATTCACGATTAATTCAATGTGTCTAGGTATGTCATGACAAATGTTGGTCAACTATGACGCCTAAATACTTGGTCTCAGAGACCTTACAAATTAATGAACAGCTGCAACTAGTCTTAAGGGATTATAGCATATGTGAAGTTTAATATGGAAATTAATATTAGGCTGAGTTTGAATATAATTTGTGAAACATATATAACTAGTTTTCAAAATATTTTAAGTAAGTAGGTAGGTGTTTAGCCACTTAGCGATCCTTTCGACGGCCTTTTCAGCAGATCTACGAACAGAATCCCAGGAGACATCAGTAAATATTAATGCAGTATCATCTGCATAGGCGATTGTTATAAATAATATTTCATATCCCAAATTGTTAATAGAAGAAGGTTAGCGGATACTGCTATACCAACCTTGAACTTGTGAGAGGTAATGTCTAGCTGTAATTATATCAACAGACTAAATAGTTTTATTATTATCCTTAACACCAATATTATTCTTCTTAAAAATATTTTTGAATTTTGACAAATTTACAATTATGACTTCTTATATTTACGCGAATGTATATCAAGTTAGCATCCAAAGGCATTATGGCTATGTCTACTACGGGCTTGATATTATATCCGATAATTTCGTTGAAACTACTGACGCATTAGTGTTTTTATTGCTCGGTATAAACACAACTGGAAATCGGAAGGTACCCATAACCAACTTTTTGATTAAATTTTAATTAAAATCTGTGTTTGATCAGGTTTTCAAAAACTGGCCGTAATTATATTTACATTACTTCACTGCTGGCCATATGAGGAAGCTCTAAGTCACTCAGCGAGCTACAGAGATGGCCATGCTCGGGATTTTCTGCATGATAAACATAGAAATAAGGGTATTCACAGTAGAACCAGAGAGACCGACATAACCCAACGGATTAGTAAGCTGAAGAGGCAATGGGCCGGCCATATAGTTCGAAGAATCGACAACCGATGGGGGAAAAGGTACGTGATTGGCAGCCTTATACCGGGGGGTGAAGTGCAAGCCTACCCCCCAATAGATGGAGTGACGACCTGGTAAGACACGCAGGAAGTTGAAATAATACTAGTTTTTACGGAATTTATCGCGTATATTTAACTTTTTAATACCCGACGTTTCGAGAGCTTTACAGCACCCATGGTCACGGGAAGGACTAGATATGGATAGGAGTCATGGATACGTCAGATTATAATTCTAAAATACAAGAACTTTTGTCCGATGTAAGTACTTATAAAAAGGTTAAAAACGACCCAACAAATAGCACACTAAAAACAACTAGTGACCTCATAAAGAAACACTCCGAAAAATTAAATCTGGACGTAAAATGGATAATACCTACGTGCGCCAAATCACCAAAGTTGTATGGGTTACCAAAAATACACAAGCCCAATGATCCATTACGTCCCATAGTGAGCCAAATCGATTCACCAACTTACAGATTGGCTCAACACTTAGCGAAAATACTCTCACCGCTTAGGGGACACACAAGAGCACACATAAAGGATTCCTACCATTTTGTCAGCGAGATTAAAGACCTGCGTCTGGCAGACAATGAAACTATGGTCAGTTTTGATGTGCAGTCATTGTTTACATGCTTACCTGTTGAAGACTGCATCTCAATTGTAACTAGAAGGCTGGAAGAAAACAACATGCCTACTTATTGTGGAAGGAGGGGTTCTACAAGCAAGTAGATGGTGTGGCGATGGGCTCACCTGTATCTCCCATTCTACCTTTAGATAAAGTAACTGCATTTTTAGACCATCTTAACTCTATAAATTCTAAAATTCAGTTCACATTGGAGTTAGAGGCAAATAATTCCTTAGCTTTTCTAGATGTGTTAGTGATTCGGAATCCTGATAACACCTTGAGCCATACTGTGTATAGAAAAAAGACCCATACAGATAGATATTTAAACGGTGATTCTCACCACCATCCTTCACAGTTAGCTACCGTGGGTAAATCTTTGTTTCAGAGAGCACGAGGGATCTGTGACAGTAAACACCTGGCTGCCGAGCTCCAACACGTCAAGCAAGTTTTGCATGACAACAAGCTTCGGGTCCCGCGCCTACGTCACAGAGAACGAGTAAAGCCGGCCACAGTCGAGCGTGTACCTGCTGTACTGCCATATGTTAGAGGAGTCACTGACAAGATTGGCTACATCTTGAAGCGCGCTTCCATCAAAACATACTTCAAGCCGCCGAAGAAGATTGGTCAGTTTTTACCATCAGTCAAGTGTAACGTCCCTCTGCAAGATGCAGGAGTGTACAAGCTTGATTGTGAATATGGTCTCTCCTACATAGGACAAACTAAAACATCAATTAAAACCCGTGTCAAAGAACATATAGCTGATGTGAAGAATCGACGCTCCGGGAAGTCTGCAGTCTGTGAACATGTACAGGATCGCCCCCGTCACTACATCAGATTTGATAGACCACAAATCCTCGCTAAAGAACACCGATTCCTTCCAAGGATGATTCGCGAGGCTATTGAAATCAAAAAACATCCTAATTTCAATAGAGAAGATGGCTGGGTGCTACCATCTGCTTGGGATCCTATAATAAATAAAATTAAATCCCAACCCAAGCATACAACTGCAAGACTTCATGATACCATAAGTTCATACTGTGTAGATCGGAACAAAAGTTAAATTTTAATCTATGGTAACCGCGGTTAACTATGACATCTGGACGTTGAACATCTCAGTCCTTCCCGTGACCATGGGTGCTGTTAAGCTCTCGAAACGTCGGGTATTAAAAAGTTAAATATACGCGATAAATTCCGTAAAAAATAGTATTATGTCAATGTATAGTGTTCGCGTAAATAAAGAAATCATCATGCAGGAAGTTGATGGATGCAGATGGATCAGAACCTTGCTTTGTGGTACTTCTTGGGGGAGGCCTATATTCAGCAGCGGACTTGTGAAGGGTAATGAATGAAAACATACTAAATATCACTTTTACCAACGCTGAACTGATTTGGACTATGATGATTTGTTTATCGATATGTCGCGTCATGGGTGGCCGAGATGCGAAGTATCGGGTTTTCTTCACGCTCCGACATGGTTTTATGTAAATGTGGGCACACGAACAAAAGATGATTTAAATCAAAAATAACTTCATTTAGACTAGTGGTTGTACACGAGAAACAAACACGTGCGTCGGTAGCGAGCGTCCGCTCCGGCTGTCCGAACCCAACTGCCGCAACACTCCGTCCCTTCTCTAGCCCTCG
Source organism: Parnassius smintheus behrii (assembly GCA_036936625.1). Classification (NCBI taxonomy): domain Eukaryota; kingdom Metazoa; phylum Arthropoda; class Insecta; order Lepidoptera; family Papilionidae; genus Parnassius; species Parnassius smintheus. Next base: position 29,028,194 of record JAUPFT010000003.1, on the reverse strand, counting down.
CTGCATCCCCTCTACCGACGATCGTGTCCAAGCGGTAGGGCGCGCTTGCGTTTCCGGTAACGATATTATTGATTCGCAAAGCTAATTGTTAGATGGCGCTGCTTGTAGCACTATGGCGCCATCAATCCACGACACGGCCATCCCTGACTAGCACCCGTCCTCGGGTGCAGTGCCTGTGGACAAAATATGCTCAGAGAATAACTTAGCTCGGCTATCCTGCCAACGGAAACGAGGTTGATTCCAGATGGTACTTTATTTTCTCCTAAATCTGAGTACAGTAATCAACTGCCATGATTGGCAAAGCCCTATTATTAGGGCTTCTTACACAGTGCTTCCTGCACTACATGATTTATTGTGAAAGGCCCGATCAACAAGTTCCAACACGGCAATTCTGACAATTTCGTTACTCTTTACCATAATTCATAAGCAATGAATACTCAACTCGTGAAACTTTCATTTAAATCTGTGCACCAGCACAGACCAGAATTGCACCAACGATTCTTTACATATCTGCCGCCACATACGCCACAACACATGAGGGGCTCTGTGCACCAACACAGGCCAGAATCGCACCAACGATTCTTTACATATCTGCCGCCACATATGCCAGAATCGCACCAACGATTCCCTACATATCTGCCGCCAAATATGCTACAACACATGAGGGGCTCTGTGTACCAACACAGACAGAAATCGCACCAACGATTTCCTACAGACCCATCGCCACATGTTACTCATGAGGTGCGGTCTAAAGTTTCGAGTATGAGTATACATGCCATTCTTAATTAGATTTGGTTTCACTATCGCTGTCATCAACTGTGACGTCTAATTCTCGAGGAACTTGGTGATCGGGGACCTTCCTCACACGATCATGGGGGTATTTGTAGGTTCGCTTAGAGTCAAGCGCCTTTAGTAGGTATCTATCCCCATCTAACACATCGATAATCTTAAAAGGACCTTTAAACTTGGGATCTAATTTCGTTTGATTCCTCTCCTCATTTTCAATTAAAACGTAATCATTGATAGCTAATTTACAAACCCGAGCCTTATTTCGGTCAAATCGATTTTTATCATAATTGGCATTTTTTTTGATATTCTGTGTCGCGTGCTCTCTGATCTAAAATCTCGCGGCCGATTAAGATATCATTTTTAAGACAACTATCCGGTACAACATGAAATAATATCTCTAACCGTAAATCGTTAATTATAACTTCAGATAAAATTTGTAGGGTACTTTGTACGCTAACGTGACCGATTCCGGTTAAATTTACAATATTATTTACTCGTTTGCCACTAAACTTTGACGCAACACAATCTTTGATCAGAGAGCATTCGGCACCAGAATCGTAGTAAAATGGGTATGACTCACCAGCATTCATCAGCACACCGCTGGGATTGCTGACATAACAAACGTCAACACGTCGCTCACTGGTTGCCGCTGCGGCAGGCGCTACCCCAGAACTGCTTGATCCACCCGCCGCGCTGGTGCCCGCACTATTGCTTCGTGGACATTTTGCTGCAAAATGTCCGGCGTTGCCGCATCGAAAGCAGATGATGTCCAAACGCTGTTTTGGTCCTGAAGAACTTGACGCCGAGATGGTGGTATTGGCTGTTTTGCTTTTCACCTCATTTCTTGATCGACAGTCAGATGCTCGATGACCTAGTTTACCACAGTTGTGACACTCCAGCGTTGTCGACTGAAACTTGGATCGCTTGAACTCTGGAACGGCGTCGGTTGAGTCAACCGTTGAAGCTTTCCTTTTCAAAAACGAGAGCGCTTGAAGTTCACACTGCAGCTTGTTCCTGTTGTTGACTTCGGTAGTAAACACCAGCCTCTGAATACGCCCATCAAATTGTGCCATGTGAGCAAGCACCGTAGATATGGCAATCTGCTCAGTGCTCATGTTTTGCCAGCGTGATGTGAGCGTTGAAAGCAATCGGGCAGCGTACGCGGCATAACATTCACCTTCCTTGGGCTTGCCATTCATCATTTTGACAAGAGTAGCGGCTGGTGTGTCCACACAATCGTACCGGGATATAAACAGGCCCTTGAAGTCACACCATGTCATCCCCGCAAACGACACTTGCGCCAGCCAACGTGAAGCACTACCTTTCAGAGCCTTGCTTAGGGTAATTATTAGAGCACTTCCCCGAAGCGGTACTTCCGATAGGCACAGATCCGCTGTGGTACACCAGGCACGTGCGTCTACATCCGGCTTATCAGGGTCAAATACAGGCAGAGAAATATACTTGGCTGCTGGGCCCTTGATGGCTTCTATCAAGGACATCATATTCTGGTTTTGAGCAGCCAGCAGCTCCCGAAACATGTTCTCGTCGCACCGTGACGACATCGCTCCAGTCTCCGTGTTTTCTTCAACTCGGGTGCATCCCACTTCTGATGTCGCGTCATGGGTGGCCGAGATGCGAAGTATCGGGTTTTCTTCACGCTCCGACATGGTTTTATGTAAATGTGGGCACACGAACAAAAGATGATTTAAATCAAAAATAACTTCATTTAGACTAGAGGTTGTACACGAGAAACAAACACGTGCGTCGGTAGCGAGCGTCCGCTTCGGCTGTCCGAACCCAACTGCCGCAACACTCCGTCCCTTCTCTAGCCCTCGCTGCATCCCCTCTACCGACGATCGTGTCCAAGCGGTAGGGCGCGCTTGCGTTTCCGGTAACGATATTATTGATTCGCAAAGCTAATTGTTAGATGGCGCTGCTTGTAGCACTATGGCGCCATCAATCCACGACAGATAAATAATATCGACATAGTCCTCGCCTTACATTGCTTACGCAAATAGACAGCGACACCAGTGTATCGACATTTGTACAATATGATGGTATTCGTAAATGCAATGAACACAAACACAAATGCTGTAGTGTGCGTGTATAGTGACGCGATTCAATTTTGCATTCGTAGTGCAGTAATGTGTTTTTCTTGCGCCCCCTGGCATTGACAGATTTTTTTGTTTAGGAATTAACGTGCGTCTCCAGTTGTTTTAATACTCAAAGACACTGACAGTCCATAATAGAAAGAATTTTAGAAAGAAAAACTATTTGACGTTTTTACCTGTGTTGCTAAAAGGTTACATCACTTACATTTACGTTACTTTTTGTCATCTTACGTAATGTATGTGTATGACATTTTAGGCATTTATATTATATAACTTATTGCAAAATAAATTTATTTGCTATAACGCCGTATTTTCTGTTAGTTCGGTTAAACAAAGATTAAACGCCTGTTATTTTAAGTATTATGTGGAAATAACTGTTTGTTATCGTTACGCTGACAGCACTGATATTTACCAATTCACGAACACGACCCCTCTAGTTTTCAATTTGATATCAGAAAGGCTAGAGCCCAGAGCCATAAAGCCAGTTCATAAAAAAATCAATTTGACACATGTCTATTTTCGCAGGTTATTTTTTAACAGGTAACAGCTGTTCGGAATTATTTTGCCAAAATTGAAAAAAGATAACTTAAAGAACTGAAATTAACAGTGAAAATGACTCCAGAAGAAACTATAGAAAAGTTAAAGTTATTAGGGTTAAGTGAGCAGAAAGCAAAAGAAACTTTAAAAAATGTTAACGTTACAAAAATATTACTTGCCGCGTTAAATGAGGTTAGTAATTTAGGATAATATAGTAGTATATTTTGTTTTAATTATGTAAATATATTTCATACAGATTTTTGATATGCATGCGTAACAGGTAAATCTTCAAACTGCACCAGCCGGTGCAGGTATGTTACTTTACAACCTCGCAACAAAAATTAAACCACAAATAACCGAAAAACTTCCGTTTATCAGTAAATACATTGCTGACGGAAAATTGGACTCTACCTTAAGGGTTGACGCTGCCATTGAATATCTTCTGAGTTCCGTTAATGAAACAAATGTTGATTTTGCTAAATTTGAAGCAGCATGTGGTGTTGGCATCACAATAACACCAGAGCAAATAGAACAAGCCGTGGAAAAACACATGGCTAAGTATAAACAGGAGCTATTAGAAAAGAGATATAGATTCAATTCTGGTACTATAATGCAAGCGGTGAGGGCTGAGTTACGTTGGGCTGATGGAAAAGCTATTAAAAATGAAGTGGATATACAGGTATATCTTAATTATTACTCAGATAATTTTAAAACCAGTAATAACAATGTCCTCCAGATCAAATTTCGGCCTCGGCGGCCTGCCTCAACGGAGGCTAACCATCGGTGCAGGACAAGATTATAGTGCCCAAGTGTATGCGCAACCACAAGTGCACTCTCTATTCCCTCACTCTCGTAATCCGATGGAACGGTAAACCGACACGACCGGGAGAGAGATTAGGCACAGGACCAATGGCTTTACATGCTTTCCGAGGCACGGGGGTGAGACAGACTGAGAATTTCTTGACAGAAAAACTCAATAATTGATTTTTTGGCCCGACCCGGGATTTGAACCCAGGTGCTCATGATCAGCAGTCTCACTACTACAACCACTGGACCAATGAGGCAGTCGACTTAATTAACATTACACAAAAAGTTAGCAAAGATTCCAATATCCTGTTGTTTCAAGATAAAATGTTTAATCATGAAAAAAGTATTAAGGTGTTTTTTCTATTTTTGTAAATAATCGGCGCATGTTTTTATTGTGCAAACTTCTGCAGATGCAGCAGCAATATACTCTACTAATTTGCGATGATGATTAGGTAGGTGGGTGAATTTCGGTTTCAGAAATATATAAATTAGTCATTATTTTACAGTAGATTACTATTGTAATCTTATGTAAAATAATAACTAAGCCGTGGTAGCTCAGATAGTTAACGCTCGCTGTGAATATAACAGAACGCGAGTAACCCGGGTTTGATCCCTGCCGGCACCAATGAAATTGTTAATTGCAATTTTAAGTACTGATTTACCACATGCTCGGCGGTGAAGGAAAACATCGTGAGGAAACCTGCATGTCTGAGGGTTAAGAAAAAAAATATTTCGAAGACATGTGAAGTTCGCCAACATGCATTGGGGCAGCGCGGCGGATATTTCCTTGCCCTAAAACCCTCTCAGAAATGAGGGGAGGCCTGTGCCCAGCAGTGGGACGTATATAGGCTGTAATTTTACTATTGTAATCTATGCACCACTGTTGGGTTAACTTGTGTATACTTATATATTATACTTAATGTTATTATACTTAAAGATGAATATCTATAATATATTTCAAGTTTCTTTGGAATTATAAAGTTTTATTTACTTTAAATTGAATATTGAATATGTTATGCTATCTAAGATAATTAAGATTTTTAATAAAAAGTACAAGCTAACATCAAAACAGGTGGAATGTTGTGTAAATAGTTATATTAAAGTCTCCATCTACAAAATAAAAAAAAGTGAAAACTTCTTTGGGCATGTTGGACACTTTTGGAATGGGGAAAAGCACTGATTTCATGTGACATACGCTCAGATACCATAAAATTGATAAAAGTAGTGTTGAACATTCAATTAATTTTGTAAAATTGATACATATTTATAAATTTGTTTGTGTTAAATAGATAATACAATGAATTATAAAATAATACAATGGCCAAGTCAATTTATTATTTGAAACATAAAAGATTTTTAACATTGATATAGTCACTATAAAATGTTGTTAAGTTAGCTAATTATGTAATAACTTAAAACAGAAGCACCCTTAAGTAGGGACTGAATAAATTAACCGACTTGGTATTACATGGATGTCACAACTTTTTATGGTAGAAGAACTGAGTTACGAGACTTGGTTTATTTTACAAATTATGTTTTTGATGGCATTATATATATTTATAATTGAATTAGGTAATTACCTCTTTGGTAATTACCAGCGTTACAACATTTTTCCGATATGGCAATTTCGATGAAGTTCAATTCATTTTAGGGAGATCTATCATAGGAGTCAAGAAAATTAATATGTCAGTTTATTTCACAGTCTAATATGGATGCTCACTTTTCGTAATTTATGAAGAGGAACAATTCTTTTCGAAACTACTGTCAACGTTAATTAAATGTCTATAGGTTACTGAATTGAGAGGTATCGAGGAGGTATTCTTTTGCTATTTTTATTATAGTTTTGCATACAAATCCATCGGTTCAAAGTCAGAGGGCATTTGTTTCTACCAAATGACTGCTCTTTTGGCACTGTAAAAAACAAAGAAATAGGTATTATTTGCCTATGGAAATGTGTGAAATAATATGCAATGCCCACAGGAAATTCACAACATCAAATTTTTACAAGAGGGGTGCTATTTCTTTAGAGAGTCAAACAAGGAATGTTCCACATTCTGAAAAGCAACATTTCTGGTATCTGACTTTATGGAATTTGAGTACTCCTCACAAATGCAAGGCTGTGTTATAACCAGACCTTTCATTGGAAATGTTTATTTATTTATTTATTACAGGAAAACTTACAACTTTTAATTAATACTATATGGTATATTATAATATTATTTACAAAGTAAGCCTATTAAAAGTTTTCACAGATGAGTAATCGGTTTGAGTAAATACATGTAACATATATAAGTAGATATAATTTATACATTGATGTTGATTAGATTTAAGAGTTCAAGAGTAAATTTCTACTGAATTCAGATGTTATCAATTTGCAAATAGTAGTACCACTAGTAGAAAAGAGGTCAGCCTTATCACAGTCCTTAGAAAATTTATTAAATGAGTTACATGCTCTTAAGAAGAATGAGTTTCGCCTGTAATTTGATCTACATAAAGAAACATGTAAGGGATTGTAATAGCGCAGTGAACGAGAGGGAACTGATATATGTAATCTTTTTAATAAGTCAGGGCAGTCTAAACGATCTTGAGCAATTTTACTTAGTAAGACCAGGTCAGCTGTATAGCGCCTAGTTTGCAGCGGGAGGAGATGAAGATGAGAACACTGCAATTCGTAGCCTCCTTTGGATATATGAAATTTAGAACCTACATATCGAATGAATTTTTTTTGAATCGCTTCGATTTTGTTAATATATATTTTATATTGAGGATTCCATACTTGACACGCATATGCAAGATGGTTACGAACAAGAGAACAAAACAATATTTTCATTGATTTTAACTGACGAAATTCGCAACAAGACCTTAAAATAAAACCCAGAGCCTTATATGCTTTATTAACGATGTCTTCCACATGCTGATCAAACAAAAGCTTAGTATCAATAGTAACTCCAAGGTCCCTTATTTTATCATATCTAGTAACTGTCAAACCTTTAAGTGTGTAAGAAAAATAACGTATATCACGCTTCCGCCCGAAAGACATAGTATTACACTTCGAAACATTCAAGTCTAATTTGTTACGGATACAATAATTATCTAAGTTAATAAGATCGTTTTGTAGGAGATTAGAATCATAAGAGTTGTTGACTACTCTAAAAACTTTCATGTCATCCGCGAAAAGCAAGAACTCGGAGTTCAGCAATATCATTGATAAATTTGACAAAGAGCAGAGGGCAGAGGTTGTGAGAACAAAACATTTCATATGAGGAAAAAAACACACGTAGTAACACTTCCAATGGAAAAAGCATATGATGGGCCTGTGGCCATCAAAACTAATAATATAGTAGACTTGAGGTGTACCTTGCAATATATACCTATTGAGCACATGGGCTACTATGAACATATAATTGAAAATTGGCCTAAATGTTAATAAACATTATTTAATAAGACCAGTGTTAATTTTTTCCTTAAAATTATGATTAGTAACCAAAGGTAACAAGTCAAGGAAGTTACCATAGTTAATTCTAAAAAAGGCAAACAATCTCAAATTTTACATTAATTTTGAATAATAGTATATGTTACTTGTCTAAATTAAAACTATAATATAGTTGTCAAAGAAAATTTTAGAATAAACTTTTTTTACCTCTGCTGTAAAATTAGGGTTGCTTGACTTAATCCCTTTCGTAATTAACCGATTCAATTGTTGTTTTCAGATATTAGATTTATTGGGGCCTAAAACAGAAGCTGATTTAGCACCTATTCCTAAAACCGAGAAAAAGACGAAAAGTGGAGGAGATAGTGCAAAGAAGAGCAAGAAAGAAGATCTGCAGGGTAGGTCATGTACTAAATAATCAAACGCTCTCACAAAATACCGGCATAAAATAACGGCTTAACGCTGCTATGTTTCGTTTTGTATGGTGTGTGTAGAGAATTGGAGACACTTTTTACTGAAAAGGAAGCATTCCATATTAGTCCTCTCAGATGACAACGCATCTGCATTTTGATTCGTAATCGAGGATAGATGTAGATGTCTATGGACCACAGTAACCACTTACCATCAGGTGGACTGTGTGCTCGTTTGTCACCTTTCTCCTATAAAAAATATCTACTCCATATGTTCACATCACTGCTATGTAGTATAACCTGTTGACTTATGAAAGGAGACTACAGACATAATCACATTATGACTCTTCCACTTGCTGGCATGATGGGAATTCAATTATTACAAGAAATGAATACCTACTGATACATTTTTGAAATGGTGTAAAAGTAACTGAGGCTTTGATTCACTGAACTTAATGGTTAGACCTTCTTCTCAGCATATTGTTGGTGACTCGCTTAAATTTAAAAACAATAAATTACTGGATATGCTGGTAGACATAGACTGGGTATGATAAAGATAGTGAGAAGTGATTAGTACAAAAACTGAACATAAAAGTTATTTCAATTATTTGTTTTCTATAACAATGTATTATAATTTTGTAACATAATATTCAAAAATCAATATAAATACATTAATATTTTATGTAGCCATGGATTGGAGTATTTTAATATATGTATGACAATTTTGTTACTAAGTTTCTTATGGTGATACAGGCCCTATGTGGTCTGTATGCTAGTTGCTAATAAATTCTATAAATGTAATAATCTTTACTTTCACATTGACTACAGAGAAAAATCTCTTATCGAACAACAACTTAATAAGCATTAGAATTTATTTTTTACTTTGTAGAAACAAATGTGACTGAAAAACCTGAATCATTTATATCTACTAGTGGGCCAGTATCAATAATTGATTTAATGAAAAAACTGCCTTTTCATGCTCCTGGCGAGAATTACAAAACAGATGGCTACATTGTTACGCCAAACACAAAAAGATTACTTGAAGAACATTTAAGAATAACACAAGGAAAAGTACGAACAAGATTTCCTCCTGAACCAAATGGAATCCTACACATTGGGCATGCTAAAGCTATTAATATAAATTTTGGTTATGCAGCAGCGCATGATGGATTGTGTTTTTTAAGGTATGATGACACAAATCCAGAAAAAGAAGAAGAAAAGTTTTTTGTTGGTATCAAAGACATGGTGGAATGGCTAGGTAAATAAAATTTTCATACTATACATCTATGCTTCTGCAAGCATTCAATAGTTTTAACATATTTTTTATTTCTTAGGATATAAGCCATCTAAAATTACTCATTCATCTGACTATTTTGATCAATTATATGAATGGGCAGTGCAATTAATTAAAAAAGATCTTGCTTATGTGTGTCATCAAAAATCTGAAGAAATCAAAGGATTCAATCCCCCTCCTTCTCCATGGAGGAATAGGCCTATTGAGGAAAGCTTACAACTATTTGAGGTATTTGTTAAATCTTAATTTTTCGTTTTTCTATTAAATTTCTGAAATCAAAATCTCTCATTTATGCTGATTATGAAATTTTGTGAAAAATACTCCATACAGCAAAGAATAATTTTATTATTTGTATTGCAAAGGTATTCTTACATCCCTTATCAGAGCCAATCTTTGAGATGCATATTTAAATAACTGTATGAAAGGTCTCGCACTGGTCCAAATGTGATCTAAATCATCGAGGGATCCATTAACACAAAAAATTTCATCAAAATCCATACAACCGTTTTTGAATTTTAGCAGGACTGACGGAAAGCAATTGATTTTTATATATAAAGATAAAAACAATTATAGTCATCCGAGGCAAGTGTGACAGGGTGCAAGTGTAACAAAAGCAAATTTTACCTCCTAAATACGGATTTTGGTTAAATTCCATCTAATATAATTCAACAGACATTATTTTTTACTTCACTACTCAACTGGCGAAAGACAGCTCAATTTTAGGAGGTTAAGTTATTAAGTGTTAAGGTACTTAGGTATAGAGTAAAATGTTTCTGTGACTTAAAATCCACTATTCCTTTAAATATGTATATTGTATACAGTTACACTTACTTCACCTAATACCTAACATCGGGGTAAGTGTGACAGTGTCACGCTTGGCCCGATCATCTTATATGAGAATATCATAAGTAGTGAAGGGACAGTCTATCATTTTTAACCGACTTTCCAAAAAGGAGAATGCTATTTACCGGTGTGCTTGTATTTATTTATGCTTAAGTATATACTTTTTTAAATTAATACTAAGGAATAAATACATGTCAAAGAAAAATGTCTAAGGTTGTCAGAAGCAGAAATAATAAATGTTATCAAAACATATTCAAAAGAAGATACAAAATATAGTTTAATTTTAAATGAAAATAATACTGTTTTAGTGCAATATTACGAGAAGAAAAAATGGCAGTATTATGTTGGGGGTACAGAATATTGAAAACAATGATCAGTAAAAAGTATTGTATTGTGAGCAGTACCTGGATGACCGAGCTTCGCTCTATATTTTTTTTTTTAGAAATTGTGTATTTTGGAAATTATATTTAAATACAAACTACGTACTGATGAAACATGAATAATATTTTTTGATCTTATTGACATAATAGAAAAAACTGAACTGGTTATTTGAAATAAAAATCATGAGTGCAATTAGTTTAATTTAAGTTTTCGTGTTTTTAAAAAAAATACAAATAAGGGCTCAAAATAATAAATTTTCTCACAAAAGAAGGGAACTTGACAAGAAAAGGAAAAAAGTCGGACCGAGGACAGGACTCGAACCAGGGTACTACGATATCGGGACCGCCCGCTATCCCATTTGACCTTTTTTTTTTTTTTTTTTTTATAGAATAGGGTGACAAAACGAGCACACAGTCCACCTGATGGTAAGTGGTTGCTGCGGCCCATAGACATCTACATCTATCTTCCATTACGAATCAAAATGCAGATGCGTTGTCACCCGTGAGGACTGAGATGGAATGCCTCATTTCCAGTAAAAAGGGTCTCCGGTTCTCTACACTCACCATACGAAATACAGCAGCATTAAGCTACTATTTCACGCTGGTATTCTGTGAGAGCGTGGTCCTTCCCCGGTCGAGCCGACCCATTCGTGCTACAACTATACTACTAATATAATTGTAGCATGGCTCTACCACGTAAAAAACCTATCCTATTATAATCATTATCATACTGTCAAAATTTACCTTCTTATATTGTAGCAGTTTTTCACTGCCTGAAAACACGGATAAAACGACATTTTCTAAAAATGAATCTTAGCTAGATCGATTTATTGCCCCTGAAACCCCCTGGACACAAAATTTTATGAAAATCGTTCTAGCCGTTTCCGAGATCTTGATTTTATATATATATATATATATATATATATATATATATATATATATATATATATATATAAATATATATATATATACAGGTTGGTCCAAACAGTGAGGTTATAATTTTTTTTTTGATTCCTCACACCTAGGGGTATCCGAAAATACCCTATGTATGTTACGCGATTTTTTGTAGTTTTCGAGTTATGATTTTTTTAATCCTTTTTTTGAAAATGTTCACCCTAAACAGCCTAACATTAAAAAAATGTAATTGTGGGATTTTTCCCAAGTTTGTTTTGTTTGTAGTATGATCCTTATGAGTTGCTCTATTATGCATAAAATAATTAGCTTCCTAACATTCACCGAAGATACAATAATTTTAATCGAAACTTAAAAATGTTCTGTCAGGAGAGTGGGGCTTGAATTTTCAACATTAAATGAAAAATAGTAATAAATGATTTCATACTTTCTAATTAATTTTAAAAACTTGGCAGTACCTTAATCTTTCATAATAACATTTAAAAAATGACACTTAATAGGCCAGTTTTTCTGTTACAGACTTCTGAAGTTACTTAGGCAGGAAACTACCTGAATAGTTAATTTGATTTAAAAAAAATATTTTTATCATTTCTAAGGCTAAACTAAGATATTAAATGCTTCAGGTTAGCAAAAATAACATCCAGTGTCTTTACTTACGTATTGTTTAAAATTTATTGAAAACAAGGTATCATTTTACTACGTTCTGGACAAATGATTTCAAGATTCATAATAAAACTAGTAAATAATTTAAGATAAATTTATTTAAAGTAAATTTTCGAAATGGAAGCCATTAAATTCGATACACACAGCCTGCACGCTCATCAGATTTAAACCCTATTGATTTTTTTATTTGGGGAATTCTACAAAGAGATGGTGTATGCTAGAGAAATTAATTCGGAAAATGAATTAAGGGAAAAATAAGAAGATAAGAGACAGTGCGCAGAAAAAATCAAAGAAAATACGAATGCTTTCCGAAGACTAAAAGCAAATTTTTTAAGACGATGTAGACTGTGTATCGAATTTAATGGCCTCCATTTCGAAAATTTACTTTAAATAAATTTATCTTAAATTATTTACTAGTTTTATTATGAATCTTGAAATCATTTGTCTAGAACGTTGTAAAATGATACCTTGTTGTCAATAAATTTTAAACAATACGTAAGTAAAGACACTGGATGTTATTTTTGCTAACCTGAAGCATTTACTATCTTAGTTTAGCCTTAGAAATGATAAAAAGATTTTTTAAATCAAATTAACTATTCAGGTAGTTTCTTGCCTGAGTAACTTCAGAAGTCTGTAACAGAAAAACTGGCCTACTAAGTGTCATTTTTTTAATGTTATTATGAAAGATTAAGGTACTGCCAAGTTTTTAAAATTAATTAGAAAGTATGAAATCATTTATTACTATTTTTCATTTAATGTTGAAAATTCAAGCCCCACTCTCCTGACAGAAATTTTTTAAGTTTCGATTAAAATTATTGTATCTTCGGTGAATGTTAGGAAGCTAATTATTTTATGCATAATAGGGCAACTCATAAGGATCATGCTACAAACAAAAAAACTTGGAAAAATCTCACAATTAAATTTTTTTAATGTTAGGCTGTTTAGGGTGAACATTTTCAAAAAAAGGATAAAAAAATCATAACTCGAAAACTACAAAAAATCGCGTAACATACATAGGGTATTTTCGGATACCCCTAGGTGTGAGGAATCAAAAAAAATTTTATAACCTCACTGTTTGGACCACCCTGTATATATATACAAGAATTTCTCTTTTAAATGTATTCGATTATGTAGACCAAAATAATAGAAAAGAACAGTTTTTCAAAATTTTTATTTTTGAGGTTTCTCAAAATCTACTCGTCCGAATCAGTTTATTTTATCATTAAATCTATTCCACATTGAGATCTTTAGAACGCCGCATGTAAATCGATCAAAACGTTCAAAAGTTATGAAAACCACAATGTGTTTTTTTTTTGTTAAACAAGGAAGATGACGTTTTTTACTTTAAATTTAACTGAATAATACATTTATTCATTGGTTTTTATTCATCTAAAATAGCATATAATATAATACAAGTACCAAAGCATTATGATTATATTATTATCAATTGTTAACGTTTCTGAATGAAATTTTATTTTGTACTTGGCGTTGTTTGTATTATACTTACAAAACATCAAGAGCTAATGTAGTAAATCTATTTAAAGACACATTTTCATATCGGTTAAAATAGTTCCACTTGCCCCATGTTGGGTTTTCGTTTACATAGATCATAAAATATATCTATGTTAGTATCATCTTATAAAGTTTGTCGAAAACCACGTATAATAATAAAGTAACTACAAAAAGAAGCACACTTGCTTCATTGATGGGTAAGTGTGACAGTCTTCCACCTCAATTAGTTTTAATTACCTCGAATTACAAAATGCTATTTGTAGATACTAAAATGCTTGATCAAACAACCACTTAATAAATGATGTTATGAAACTGAATTCTCTATGTTAAATCCTTATAAATAGTAGAAATACTTAAAAGTCGATTATAGTTTCAATTAGTTTATGTCACACTTGCCTCAGGTGACCTTACCACAAGTATTGTTAAAAATTATTTATCATTACTATTATAATATATCGACACTTAAAGATTTGTGTTTTTACATTATTTAAAGGATATGAAAAATGGAAAAATTGACGAAGGTGATGCCACACTTAGAATGAAGATAACTCTAGAAGAAGGCAAACAAGATCCAGTTGCATACAGGATTAAATTTAAACCTCACCATCGCACTGGCAACAAGTGGTGTATTTATCCTACTTATGATTATACTCATTGCCTTTGTGATAGCATTGAGCATATTACACATTCACTTTGCACCAAGGAATTTCAGTCAAGGAGGTAAAACTAACAACATTTCCAATAACGTAATGATTTTTTTATAAACACATGAAAACTACACAAGGACAAACATTTGTAAGCTGATCCGGTAGCACAGTATTAGAGCACAAATACTGTATCCGTGCGGGATTCGAACTGACGGCCCTCAGCTCTACAACTCAATGTTAAGCTACTGCGCCACGGATCCGTCGTCAAAAATTATAAATGGATTATATAACCCTGACTAGCGATCCGCCCGGCTTCGCACGGGTCATTACTGGATATCGATAACAACACCACCTACCGGGCACAATTTTAAACCTTAACCATTCTCGAATCAACTTCAATCACACACAAAATTTCATCAAAATAGGTCCCGCGGTTTAGGTCACACAGAACAGTTATTATTATCATTATAAGGTAGAGTCTATAAACAATATAATATTGGTTAATATGTATTTTCTCTTGACTTCTGAGCTTTTGCATAAATCACTTTACTGGTCAGGCAATTTAGTCAGAGACATGATCAAATTTGCATCTTAGATTGTCTACTTTGACTATCTATTTTCATATAAAATCCCAGAATACATTAAACCTAAAGCAATGGAACCATTATTCTTTTCATTGAAATTTGGCGATTATAAAAATAAATCTACAATTCTACAGTTTTATTAAAATCTTGAAACTCAGCCCATCGCTGACCAGGTATCCATAGAATCTATGAATGATAATAATCAAAGACCATTTATTTTATTCATTTTTAGTTTTTTATTTAAATCGAGTTTTTTTAGATAAAATATAGCCTTGATTTCTTATGGCATTGCTCTATATCAATTATTATAGTTTCATAACAATTGATTCGGCCATTCTGAGAAATTGTAAAAATTGTTATTTATGTCACAATAGCATTCAAATAATGCCCCCAGCTTAATAAAAGCCAACTATTTCAATATTATACTCCGACACTTCAATTTTATTTACATGTATAGTATATTAAACATTAAGAGGGTGAGGGAATGGCCTGAAAGATTCTGTCACTTTTTTTATAGCATTGGGTGACAAACGAACACGCAGTCCACCTGATGGTAAATAGATGCTGTGGCCCATAGATATCCACTTTTATCCTCAATACAGAATCAAAGTGCTAATACGTTATCACCCTTGAGGACTAGGATGGAATGCCTCGATTCCTGTAAAAAGGGTCTCCGGTTCTCTACACTCACCATACGAAACACAGCAGCATTACGCTGGTATTCTGTGGGAGCGTGGTCCTGCCCCGGGAGAGCCGACCCATTCGTGTCATTACTATAATATAGCGGCAGAGTGTCATAACCATCTTCTATTTATACTAAATGTAAGTCCTCGTTTTATACAAGCAAGGGCTACCACTCAGCACACCTAACAGTAAATGGATGTTGTGACCCATAGCTCTGTTTATCCTTGATTAAGAATCAAATACAGGTTTATTTGTCGCACCAGTGGAATAAAATGGAATGCCTTGATATCTAAATATATATAGAATGAGTTTTCATCCCTTACCAAACAAATCACAGCAGCATTATGCTCCTATATAACGCTGGTATTCCATCAGAATGTGGTTCTTCCTGAGTCGAGCCAATTTGTGCTACAGTCGTAATATAGCAGCAGCGTGGTTCCACTACGTACTGCCACAGCATACTATAATACATAATAAAACGGGGGAGTGGGCGGATCCCGTGTAGCCGCTAAAATGTCTCTTCACATGTCAATTTACACGTATAAATGTCAACACGAGATGTATTTGACATTACAATCGTCTCCAAATTTCGCATGCGAATTATTTAGAAAATGCCAAATTGCACACTATTTACAAATAAATATATATTAAAATTAAAACGATTTTTTTTAATGATGATCTTGACCATTAATCAAAAGTACATGTGTAAATTTACTCAGTCTGTCAACACAGCTAATCGGGTTTGTAGTAGTGATAATACGACGTAATTGCTTGTATGTGTGCTCCCGGCGACGCCGATCCTCGTACAAAATAAGGTTGACAGCCATTCTATTGTATATTATAGTATTCTATGCGTACTGCAGTCTCTCATCTCATTCGTCCTCCACACATGCCAAACTCCTTTCTACTACGGGAGAGGCTCATGCCCAACAGTAAAAAGTAACTTGCATTGCTCACTTAGCCAATAGATAAGCTTCTTTATTTAAAAGTAGACAACTTGTAAAAACAATCAAGTAGAACAATTTCATTACTCTATGATATATTTGTGTATTTTTATAGTAAATGTTATTTCAAAATGTTTACAGGTCATCATATTACTGGCTGTGCAATGCTCTGGACATTTACTGCCCTGTGCAGTGGGAATATGGCCGCTTGAATGTCAACTACACTGTTGTCTCGAAAAGGAAAATTGCCAAGCTTATTGACGAAGGAATTGTCAATGGTATTTATTTAAACTATTTTCAACTGTACATGAATTTTTGTGCTTTGTTTTTATGTTCTGAAGATTCTGAAGATCTTAATCTGGTATTAAATTGAATATCACAAGTATTACTGGCATTTCCTTAAGGTGACTTTGTGTCACCTATGGAACGAAATAGATATTTCTGCTGCCAACTATTTAGTTATATTTATAATAATAAATAACCTCTTAATGTGTCTCTGGAAGTCACAAAGTTTATAATACAATGAACATCTTGCTCTAAAGATTGAGGCCTATAAGAAAGTGTTTTGTTGCATAAATTTGTCAATTCATATTGACTTAATGCCTTTGAGGCGCATTACTTTCAGATCGGAATTCATTTCCAAAATAACACGCATTTCTTATAATGTAGGTATGGCTATAAATATATTAACAAATGAATAGCTGATATTTAAAAAAGGATTACAAGTCTTAAATATAAATTTATTTAGATTTAGATCTAATATCTTGATATGGGGCAGATTGAGCAAAACCTTTATGTTTATGGACTTGATTGATTGACTTTTTTTTATAAAATGGGGTGATAAATGAGCACAACGTCCACCTGATGGTAAGTGGATGTGATAAACATCTACATTAAGGCCTCGTCCGCACAGCGAATATTCACCGCACGAATTTTATTCTCGCGATTTTTATTCCGTGATCAAAATTACACCTATTACGCACTGTGAATAAAATTCCGCATGATATTTGTCAGTTCGATTCAGTTCCCCGTTCAAAACGATCGTCTAAAATGGATAACAGAACAATTTTGATTTACTTGATACTACGGCGGCGACGTAATGAACGTATCAAAAGAAGCCATGAACACTGGATTCACCCGTTTACGGCTTTGAGACCAGTGATTTTTATACATAAAATATCAAGAGCTACGAAAATACAGTAAAAAGTTTTTCAGATACTATAGAATGAGTAAAACATCATTCGATAATTTACTACGACTAGTTGGTCCAGATATTACCTATCAAGATACAAATTGGAGAAAAGCAGTTTCAGCTGAACCCGCGAATTTTATTTCGCAGTGCGGCCATAGTCATACTACTTCATACTGCACAAAACATTCGTGCGGAAATAAATCCGTGCCGCATCGCGTAAAATTTGCATCAAAACACAGATTTTTTGGGAATTTTTTTTCGCGCGAATTTTATACCGCCAGTGCGGCTACTCCTATTGTATTGAATGTGTTACAGAATTGCGAAAAAAAAAATCGCGCGGTGAATATTCGCTGTGCGGACGAGGCCTTATCCTCGATTAAGAATCAAATGCAGATGCGTTGTCACCCGTGAGGACTAAGATGGAATGCCTCGTTTCCAGTAAAAAGGGTCTCCGGTTCTCTACACTCACCATACGAAACACAGCAGCATTAAGCTACTACTTTACATCGATATTCTGTGAGAGCGTGGTCCTTCCCCGCGGTCGAGCCGACCCATTCATGCTACAACCATAACAATGCTGCAGCGTGGGTCTACCACCTACGAAATGACTTGACTTCTTCTGTTGAAATAGGGGTTCCAATATTACCACATAAGTACACAAATACGGAGCAGCTCATATACAGCTACATTTATACTCAATTAAGTATCAAAATGCAGAAACGCTGTCATCCCCGAGCACAAAGATAGAATACCTTGTTACCAGTAAAATGGTTTTCCGGTTTGTTATGCTCAACTTAAGAAACAATAGCACTGTGCTGCCTTATTGTGTTGATAATCTGTGCAAGCGTGGTTCTCGTTGGTTGAGGTAACTCATTTGTACTGCAGCCATTTTATCCTGCAGTGAGACTCCATCACATGTTGAAAGGTTGGGCCTAGTTTATGCCCCATGTTGTCTTGTCGTACTGTAACTGTAACATGTCCTGTTCATTTCGTATCATTTGACAGTATTCAAAATTTATCTCCATAGTAGAAATTGACAATCAGAGCATCAGCGTGATGATACTTTGTTTTCAGACTGGGACGACCCACGCCTCTATACTCTGACAGCGCTACGCCGCCGTGGTGTACCTGCATCCGCTATAAATTCATTCTGCGCCGGTTTGGGAGTCACGGGAGCTATGGGGGCAGTTGACCCTAACATGTTAGATGCAGCTGTGAGAGACGTGCTTAACGTCACCGCACCCAGGTAATTGCTTCTGTCGTTTTTTATTTAAGTTCGGTCTTTTATATTCTAGATAGGATATAATTCAAAACACATAAGTTCTTATTGATTCACTATTTTAATGTTAATTTTATATTTAATCTGACCCATTTCACCTTTTTGGCCAAATTTAAAAGGTTAAAGTATTATTTTAAAATATTTATTAAAATTAAAGTAAACTAAAACCAGAAAAGTGATCAGTTAATTTATACGAGTATATGCTACTAGATTGAAATAATCAATTAATAAAATCTTTAAGAATATTTTGATGACGATAAAAATTCCAGCCTAATGTAGATACAGCCGACTCTCGTTAATTCGAAACTCGAGGGACTCTTAAAATATTACGAATTATCGAGTGTTTGAAATATTAAATGGTTCGAAATTTTCGAGAGAAAATAAATAAAACTTCGAATTATTAAGCGTTGATCAATTGTTATTTATTAACTGCTATTCTTTAAAAATGACAAAAGTTTAGAGGTACATTTGTGTACCTATTCATAATATGAATTAGGTAGTCAATCTTTTGAAAGAACTCTGTTATACTGGTTTGCTTTAAAACACATTGCTGCTGCTCCGACTGCTCAATAACTTTTATAGGAGAAAAATTGCCTGAAATGCTTTTTCATCACTTTCGTCTTGTAGACAGAAGCTTTGTAAGGTATCGATTGAGGCTTTTGCTTCCTTAACTGACACCACTGCCAAAGGTTCCGATGTATCATCCTCATCTTCGTCGTTGCTTTTTTCATTCGTATCTGTCGCAGATAAAACTTCGCCATCGGTTAGTGAACCTGAGACAGCAACATCTTCATCCACTTGAACAAAGTCAGAAAAACTCACACCGCTGATGTCAACTAGTTTTTTGAATCAGTTGAGAATCGTTAGGGGTGTTAAAGCTCTCCATGCCTTGTCAATCAGTAAAATAGCTGTAGGAACCGTAATATTCACAGTTAGCTAATACAAGCTTAACAATTTCTTTGCAAAAGAATGTCTTCTCTCTGCAACTTTGAATTGTCGAGTGTTTGACGGCGATGAGTTCGAATTAACGCGTCGTTTTGTTACGTAGCAATGATCGTTCGAATTACCAAGTGCATAAAAATGTATTGATTTAGTTCGAAATATAAAGAGATTTTGTAGGGAACTCGTAATAACTTCGAATTATAGAGAGGTTCGAATTATCGCAAGTTTGAATTAACGAGAGTCGAATGAAAGTGTATACTTAACCTTTAACTTGTAGTAAAGTTATCACCTCTGATATTGTCTTTATTTTAGAACGATGGTAGTCCTAGAACCCTTGAAAATTACATTAGCTAATTATAAAGACAATACGATGAAAGAATATACAGTACCAGATTTTCCGAACGAACCTGAGAAGGGATCTCATAAGGTGTTCTTTAACAAAGTGCTATATATAGAATCTACTGACTTCAAAGAGCAACCGGAGAAGGGTTACCGTCGCCTAACCCCGACACAGTGTGTAGGCTTAAGACACTCCGAATATGTTATAAAGGTATAGTATAACCAATTAGTCTTACATTCTTAATGCCTTCATTGCCACCTCTGGAAAGCGGATTGGTGACCAGAGCCAGACTTTAGGTATCTTTGACAATGCTTCCCCTCTGGTCCGGGAACAAACATCTATCTGTATAAGGGGGATTATACCGGCTTTTACTTCAAACATGTAAGACAATGTAAGAAAAATATAAAACATCAACCCCGATAGCAAATGCAGCATCCTGCTGTTTGACGAACGAGGCTCTGACGAACGAGGCTCTGACGAACGACGTGATAATAGGGAAAATCCAACCAAAAGGGCAAAGACGCGGGCGCAATAATGCATTGATTGTTGCGTTATTATATACTGTTTTATCGCAGCTATCTGAAAGGGCCTTTTTTACCAGTGTGGGTCTCATTACGCACAAACCAGCCTGCAACCCATTAATAGTTAGTTGTTATGAGAGATGCAAGTCTGATGGGGCATTGAGGGCCATGCTATGATATATTATATTAGATGGATTTGAATGGCATTTCAATCTTTTAACGAAATGGTGTAATTTTCTCTCTTAAGCTGTGACAAGCCTTCTTTCTATGACCATACTTTCAGCCATAAATAATAATTCGTTGAGATTATTATGTTTTATCTCAAAAAGTTTTATTATCTTATAAAGTTATAATCATATCTACTACTAAAATAAACCATGTTAAAAGAATTATGAAAGTGTGGAAAGGATTGTGCCCGTGGCATGTGTCATGGCACAATTCTTTCCATATAAAGCATATTCATTTTTCTACAGGTATCAAAAGTTATTAAAGATGATGCTGGTAAGGTTGTTGAGGTTGAGTGCGAAGCTGAACCTGTAACAACCGCAGAGAAACCAAAGGCTTTCATCCATTGGGTATCAGATCCCATTGCTGTTGAAGTCCGGCTCTACGAACCTCTGTAAGTATTGCTGAAAACCTGGCGTTAATAATTAAAAACTATTAAAAACCCAGTCTTACCCTACCTAAATACAAACTTCAAATTGATCCCTGCTATTATCGTAGAAAAGACTTAAGTAACACGATTATTAAATATAGTTTTCGTAGTCGTAAATTTTTGTAGAAAATTGAAATTGGGTATAAAATCGATCGATTTCTGTGTTTAAAATTTTCTAGAATACCTGATTAAAATGTAAGAAAAATATTATGCAACATTACAACCTATAAGGCATTAAGACGACACATCGAAAAGGCTATCGCCGTACTTATCTCAGTGAATACATAATTTCTATAAAAACTTGAAAAACGCCGTCATAAGGTCTAAAATTGCGTAGCGCCCGCGACGAATAAAAGCGCTTAGAAATTGTCAGAATCTTAAAATATTTTTTTAAATTATTGATTTAAGTAATCAATGAATATTGATGTTATGAATATATTTGAGTGAATCCCAAGCATATAGATTAAGTAATTTCGTTGTAATTTCAACTATAGTGATTTTTAGAGGTGTTTTCGCAAGTAATTATGATCGAGTCAAAATTATACGATCGTGTTTTTGAGCAATCAAATTCAAGATAAAGACATAAATTTACCTATATCAAAATTCCAAAGTATCCAAATTATCGGATTTCATTTCGATATATCAGTCATGTCATACTTGCTTAAAGGTCTTTGGTTGCGTTGGCGTCGTGTCTCGAGTCGTTAACTTGACTTAAAATAATCTAGGATGTCAACAGCTGCATATATGCATCATACTTGTGAACAGGTTCTGCTTGTTCTGCAGGACTATTCGCAAATTTCGTTGATATCAAAGTGAAAGTCATTTTGTAGTACACAGCGATGATGTTGTAAACCTCAGGTTATTTCGTCCAAGTCGCCTAGCCTTAAGAACTTGAGATACTGTCGTCATCAACTGTCTGTTGATTCAGGCTGTCATTTAAAATCTCCCAAGAATGTGACGCATCGACATATTTTTTTTTATATTCTGAAGAAGATTTTTAAACAAACTTTTCTAAACGATAATTTCTTATGTATTACTTAAAACTGGCAAAGGATAACCGTATGAGTCCAACACCAAAAAAAAAAAGTAACTGCATATCGTAGCATAGTTCTGATGATCTGCTTGAGTCGAGGGGAATGTGTGGAAAGCATGGAAGTAAATTAAAAATGTTGGCGATTGGCAAACGAAATTGAAAAAACGACTTTTATTTCATTAATATTTTTTTTCATTTGCAATGTAAGCATAATGAATATTGATTGTTGTATAAACTATCAGGTTACCTAATTAATAATGATTTCTTTACACAGCAAATATGAAACATCATTCGTAATAAAACCGTCGTTGTATATTACCGTTCTCTATAGATCTGGCTGTTGATTGCGTCAATATAAAACTTATCTGGTTTAGAATTAAAGAAGTCGTTGATACATTAATGTAGCGGGATTTATTAAAAAATTAAAGATTCGTTCATATAAATGATTTCGCGATGTTTGTAATACAGAGGGTGTATTACATACATCGCGTCAATCTTAGCAATGTGCGGCCTAGCATGAACAAAACTATGTTGTTATGTTGTAAACGTTTACACTGGAATACAATCTTCAGACTACAACATACTTTTGCGGTTATAAGTTCTTTCATTGCATTCGATCTTGTACACTGCTCAGGATATATAGTGCTACAAATTTTCGCACAAACGTTAGTGGCACTCTCGTTGCAAATGTCTTGCCTCGTGTAATGCTTAAAAGGACCGGAGATTGACAATGATGCAGATCATGTCCAGCAAAATGTTTTTATAAAAATATTGGCTTCGGCAAAGGAGTAAAAGAGTTTGTACTCGTTTTGTACTTTTACCCACCCCCACCCGTTTTTTACATAGTATACACATACAACCCGCCAAAGTTTACTTGATACTTCGTTGGGACAACGTAAGCGCGCCGTACTAATTGCAAAAAAGTATTTTCAGTCAAATACTATATAAATATCGATAGAGTATCGACTTCTTTAATGGGTTTTATCGATTCATCGACTGGCTGCAAAATAAAGCTGAAAAAAAGTGTATGTTTTAATTTTTTTGACATTTAAAATACTTTTATTTTACATTAAAAAAGGTTGTACTCAACATAAACTACAGTCATTGTCGCTGTCACTTCTAGACTCTGAAGTCACCAAATAAACAGCAATTACGTAAAAGATATACAGATACGTAATAAATAGTATGAAAAATAATTTAAACCAAACGTCCCACGCGTTTCGAATCTATTTTGAATTTATCGACAGTAGGTACTGACACGTTGATAGCGAAAGTGGTAGGCGGCAGGGTTTCGGTAGGGAAGATCGAATTTCGTTAGGGTACAAATTAACTGTGGCGGGCTACTATAACCACTCAGCAACGTGGTATATATTTTCAAAAGCTACACCACAAAACAATTTAATTGCAACGTGTTCTTAATTTCAGATTCAAACATAAAAATCCGGAGGATCCAAACGAAGTTCCCGATGGTTTTCTGTCCGATTGCCGCGAAGACACATTGAAGGTGGTAGAGGCCTACGCCGATCAATCAATAAAAGTTGCAAAAGTGTATGACAAGTTTCAGTTTGAGCGAATTGGCTTCTTTTCCGTTGATCCTGACACCACTTCTGAAAAAGTAAGTTTACCTTATAATTTATATTTCAGAATTGCCATTGTAAGGGCGTGCCGTCATTGCTGCGTTATAAAACATGGGTTGGATTTAGAATCGTTTGGCAGGAATTTGGGGTAGTAAGGTGTTTTATTTGGTAGAGGTTTGGTCCCCGATTATAATAATACCACTCACATTAAAAGGTAATTCACTGTTATCGAAATAATAAATAAAAACTATTATAAACTAAAATACGTAAAGTATGGAAAATGATACATTTTTTTGTTATTAACTGACTACGACTCTGGGTTCTAGCACTTCTAAGATAAAATTATTTGATATTACTGTGAAAGCTGGATAGCGTACAGAATTTTGTGTCTGGGGCGGGAGCAAAGGCAACCTGACTACAGATATCTGATCTGATCAAATCTGTACCAAAATTAAATCAGCGTGCCCCGAATCCACGTAATCTTGTCTGCCCTACTCCTAAAGTGTTTTTGTAAAGCCGTAGGTTCGGAGGGAGAGCAGCCCCCGCCCGTCGTAGCAATTCGCAGGCACCTGTGCGAGCCGTAGTGTGGTTATTATTGTATTAGATATTATATTTATAACTTAAGGCCGAATACGAAGAGAACTGGCGAAAATTAATGTATTTCTCTTGACTAGAACTTTGACCTGAAGTAATTCTAAGCTTTAAAACATTTTTGTAGGTTTGTTCGGGTCCTTCACAATGTCACCGTCATTTTAAAATTTTAAAATAAATGAATATACCAACAAATAAAAGAATGTTAAGAAATGATATATAAAATTATTGTTCTTCCAAAACTCTGTGAATTTTAATTTAGGAAAAATTCTTTTACGTAAAAATGTTTGTATTGTGATTCCGAAGGTACCTGCTATCTTTATTTTCGATACAAAATATTATTTATTAACATAATTCGTTTTAATTAAAAACACCTAATAATAATATCGTATATTGCCAGATAAAAGTTTGCCGTAATAAATTACCAGGCGCTTCGACGTGTGACGTAAGGTAACAACAGTCGATGTGTCTGTAGCGAAAATCGTTAATTTATTGTTTTATACGCGTTTAAGTGTCTATAAATGTAAATATGGGTAGGAAAAGAAATAAATGTTACCTAAGTGGTAAAACAAAGAGAGTTTATCGCATGAACGCTGCTCGAATGTTGTATTTTGAGGTTAATACCTATATTTTTGTAAGGTAATTTTTTGTTTGAGGCTGCCTAATAGGTTGCATTTTTACTCATTTACATTAGCCAAACTGATCATTTATACTTTTCTAGTTTCAAGTGAGAAACACTAAAAATGTAAAATATCAAGACCCAGTCGGAAAAGAATGTACAGAGT
This sequence comes from Parnassius smintheus behrii, assembly GCA_036936625.1. Taxonomy (NCBI): domain Eukaryota; kingdom Metazoa; phylum Arthropoda; class Insecta; order Lepidoptera; family Papilionidae; genus Parnassius; species Parnassius smintheus. The sequence continues at coordinate 29,002,732 of JAUPFT010000003.1, read as the reverse complement.
AGTGCAAGCACAGAGACCGCAAATAATGTCAGTCAATGTATTGTCCGAAAGCATGTGGTAAAAGTACATAATTAAGAAAAACCGAAATACTTCGGATGTGAAATGATTGACCAGTCGGAGTAGTCTTGTGAGAATTTACATACACAGTACCTATCCCCACTATGGGGCAATCACCGACTTTTTAGTTTTTTTTTCTTTATTATTTTTATGCAATTTGGATTACGGCATCTTGTAAGACTCACAAGAACAAACATTTTCAGTTATATGAGATTCTTTACGTACGTTGCACCAATTAAGAAAAAAAATCGTTATCAATTCAATAACTTTTCGAACAATATTTTATAACGAATAAAGTACAGAATTTATAATCTATAGGAACTAATATTATAAATAAGAAAAATTTATTTAAGAAGTAAGCTATGCTCTCTGTGTTGTTCATTACTCTGCAACTGAGCTAGTTCAGTCAAATATAATCAAAGCCCGTACGGCTTTGATTATAGGTATTATACATGTCTATATAAACAAAGCGTAGGTACTGGCGGTGCTTGGTTTGCTGCGAAACTAGCAAGGTCATTCGCGTCGTATTGGGCCTTAAAGTAATTATAAAAGCTAATATCTTGGTGTTTTGTTGAGTGCAAGAGCGAGCGAAGCGAGCTCGGGACTTACGGCACCCCGACTCGGATAGGTTAGGTTGGTTATCTTTTCGTGAACCACTCAGAAGTAGGAGCCCCGCGAAGCGGGGCTCCGTCGTCCGACCTTCCTTCGACTGCGCTAAGTGGTACTTCCCTCCTCCAACTCTCTCCCCCCAAAAATCAGGTTTATAGTCAAAAACATTACAAAAACGTAATCTCAAAGTTAGATTTTTAAAAATTTATAAAAAAAAACTAAGCATGTCCGGCAGGATGTGGAAGTGGGGGGCGACTCTACAACTCCCCCGCCTCTTTCTCCACCACCTCCCAACCCCTTAATTCATTTTGAGTTATGATTTTGACGTTAGTTTTTAGGATTTTCTTTTTGATTTTTCTCAAGAACGGTGCATTATCTTTTAATGGGAGTGGTATAATTATAATCGGGGACCAAACCTTTACCAAATAAAACACCTTACTCCCCCAAATTCCTGCCAAACGATTCTAAATTTCAACCTAAAACATACCGAAATTTTGCGTTAGATATGGAACTTTAAAAGTTTTAGTACCTATATGAAATTGTTAAAAATGATACATGAACCTGTGACGAGTATACACGCAAAAACATATATAGGTAAGTACACATAAAAATGATAAAATGTATTCCTATAAAAAAGTAAAGTTCAGCCTATATACGGCCCACTAATGGGCAGAGGCGTCCTCTCATTTCCAAGTATACACTATATTATAATACACTATACCCTGTTGTGAGACGAAGATGCGACTGCTTTGGCAATTTTTTATCTGTCCGTATTTTGGCCAGCAAAAGATTAATCAAAATGTCTTGCTGGCACCACTGTTCAAGCTAATTTTCGGCAGCACACGATCCCTCTTCTCGAGCGTGGGGCACGCTGGATCAAAATGTGTGTTTCCCAAAGATGTTTTATAGGTCCAGATACACGCGCCTAAAACGCTTCCATTTAAAAGCCACCAATATTGGCGTATTTGTACGATCGTTCCGCCATTACGCCAGCCACGTTCACTGCGATCATACGTTACGCACCGGTATTTTTAATTTCGAAAAATAGTTGTTTGTGCTGTAAAATTATGTTAAAACTACTGCTAACTACTAAAACAATACTGTTGCGCGGCTAAGTTGACATCTTATCTCATGGAACTAGCGCCATCTAGTGTCGGGTAACAGAGCGAGGAGAGAGCTTTCGAGAAAATGACATGACTAATTTTTACCGACAGCGCCATCTAGTATCAAATTGAAGAACTAAACTTTCTAGAAGCTCTACACTCGATCTTTCTGCGCTTGGTCGGTTGGCGCGCGTATTTACTCGAATATTCTGGAATATTCTGGATGTTTTCGTAGAAGAGCCCTATATAAAAGTGCTGCAATACGCGATCGGGGAAGTATTGAAGTTGGCGAGACAAGCGAAGCTTCGGAGCGGAATAACGTGAATCAGTGTGATTAATTATTAGTGTTTTTAACTTTAATTAGTGTAAAGTGAATTAAAGTGTTATTTTAGGTAATTCTATCGGCAATTTTTATTGTCACGAACCTCAAGCTCGTAACAATTGGTGTCAGAAGTGGGATTAAATCATGCCAATTTTACCTAAGGAGGAATCAGAGGATGTCCGTACCCGAAGTCAACGCCAGCTGGAGACGGACCAGAGGAGGTTTGGTGGTGCAACGCCGCAGACGTCGGAGGGCCAACTGCCAGCCACGGAGGCTGCCAGCCCGTCAGTAGCTCCTACATCTGCAGCACCTGACTTAGGTGCTCTGATGGCCATGCTACAGGAGCAGCTGCAGCGCGGACGAGAGGAACAAGCCCGTCTGTTGAAAGAGCAGCAGGAGGAACAGGCTCGCCGACAGGAGGAACAGGTCCGTCAGTTGGAAGAGCAGCTGCGGGGCGGACAGGATGAACAGGCCCGCCGACAAGAGGAACAGGCCCGTCGGCTGGAAGAGCAGATGCTCCTCATGAAGGACCTTCACGCTACCTTCCTAAAGGAGATAAAGGAGGTGAAGGATAGAGTTGCTCAGCATGACAACCGCCTGTCGGAAGCTGAAAACCGAGTCGAGAAAGCTGAAACCCGAATCGACCAAGTAAACAATCGGGTTGACAACCTAATGGCTGACATGAAGAAATCACTGGACGAACTCAAACTTGGAGATGGAGCTACAGCTCCCGTAGTAGCTACAACACCTTCGCTACGTGGGTTCAAGGTGCCACCGTTCGATGGTACCTCTTCCTGGTCAGCCTACAAAATCCAGTTCGAGGCTGTTATGAAGGCGAACGGCTGGAATAAAAGCCAGGCCATGACTGCTCTCACACTAGGCCTGCGCGATCAGGCCTTAACAGTTCTGGAAGCTCTCGGTGAGGAAGTGACTTATGAGCAACAAAAACAAACCTTGAGGCATTGGAGGCGAGATATGGCGACGCTCACCCGGAACACGTCTTTCGTGCGCAGCTTAAAGATCGCGTGCAGCGCATCAACGAAAACCTGCAGCAGTGGGCTCTAGAGGTGGAGAAGCTGGTGTGAAAAGCATACCGGTCTGTACCTGCGCTCATTGAAGGGAACATGGTGCAGACATTCATCGACGGCATCCGCGACCTGGAAGTCAGAGCTGCTGTGAGGCTCGGGCACCACGAGACGCTTAAGGACGCCTTGGCCCATGCACTGGAGGTGGAAGCCGTGCGGCAGGATCATCGTTCCCATCGCGTCAGGGAGGTTGCAGCAGCTACAGTTCGCGACCGCAACAAAGGATACAGCCCTAGGTGCTATGGCTGTGGGGAAAAGGGCCACCTGCGATCCAGCTGCCCTAAGCGAACCCTAGAAAGGAAAGGTGAACGATCTCAGGAGGGTAGTGTGGCCAACAGCACCGCCCAGCAGCAGCAGGGAAACGAGTAAAAGCCAGAACTGCGGGGCGGGTGCTGGCTGATGTTAAAAGAGCCCCAAGGATCTCGATATCACAAACCCACGATGGGAATAGTCTAATCATCAAGGGCGAGGTCAACGGAATGCCGTGTAAACTGACCATAGACACTGGAGCCTCTCGTACGGTTGTTAGTTATACAACTAATAAGTCAGTTCCTTGGGGACTCCGCATACAACCGAGAACGCATTAATTTGGTAACAGCCACCGGTCAGCGTATACCTGTCCGTGGACAGAAGGAGATGGAGTTGAAGCTAGGCAACGTGATCTATCTGCATAATGTCATCGTGGCTGATATAATGGACGACTGCATCCTAGGCCTAGACTTTATGAGGAATAATTGTTGTGAGATCGACGTTAAGCAAGGTGTTTTGAAATGTGGACAGGAGGAACTTTTTATGGAAGGTGCGTTACCAGGGAACGTGTACAGCATTAAGAAGATTGTTCTTCCGCCGATATCGGAAACGATTGTTCCGGTTAGTCTTCCTCGAAATGCTGGGCAACCTCACCGTTGTGTGCTTGTGGAAAGGGTAAACAATGACCTTCCATGGAAAGTAGCTCGAACCTTGATCAGGACCACTGACATCTCAGGAGTACGTGTGCTGAACCTTTGTGACCGGGAACAGATTATAGAAAAAGGCACACTGGTTGGTACTTGTGAGGAAGTGGATTGGTTACGTCGGTGCCAATATATATCGAGTATCCTTGCTAGGGTCCCCCTCAGCAAGGATTCAGAAACGAGAGTGATCACACTTTTGGAAGACTGTCGCAGTGTTCTCTCCCTGAACGAATTGGTCAAGGCGAAGAAGTTGTTAGTCAAGTACGCCGATGTATTCTCATCAAACGATGCTGACATGAGAAAGACTGGCTTAGTTCAACACAAAAAAAAAACACAGGAGAAGAATTGCCTATCCGTCAGCGGCCAAGAAGATTGCCGGTAGCACGTGAAAAGGAAGTGGAAACCATGATTGAGGGAATGGTGAAGGATAGTGTTATTGAACCTTCTTCTAGTCCATGGTGTTCACCCGTGGTGCTGCTGGTAAAGAAGAAGGATGGAAGCATGCGGTTCTGTGTTGATTACCGCCGTCTGAACGACGTTACAAAGAAGGACAGCTATCCCTTGCCAAGAATTGATCACACGTTGGACATGCTTACAGGAGTAAAGTGGTTTAGCACGCTAGATCTAAAAAGTGGCTACTGGCAAGTTGAAATTGACCCTAAGGACAAGGAGAAAACTGCGTTCTCGACGGGAAAGGGTCTGTGGCAATTTAAAGTAATACCGTTTGGGTTGTGCGATGCTCCAGCAACGTTTGAAAGGCTGATGGAACTTGTACTTACCGGGCTAATTGGCGATGCCTGTCTGGTCTACTTGGATGACATCATCATCGTAGACCGAACGTTTGAGGAACACCTTCAAAACCTGGAACGCGTGCTAATGAAGATTCAGAGTGCCAACCTCAAGTGGAGTCCGAAGAAATGTTCACTATTTAAACGGCAAGTTAACTTTTTGGGGTATGTAGTATCGGAAGAAGGTATCCGCACGGATCCAGAGAAAATAGCCGCTGTCAAGGATTGGCCGGTTCCAAAAGACAAGACGCAGGTTAGAGCATTTTTGGGTTTGTGCTCCTATTACCGGCGATTTGTGAAAAACTTTGCAGATATAGCCAAACCTCTGCACAAGCTAACCGAGGAGAAGCGACATTTCTGCTGGGATGAAAGTTGCAATATCGCATTCCAGGAGCTCAAGGACCGTCTGTGCGAAACATCTATTTTGGGATAGCCTGATGCAAGCAAAGAATTTATAGTTGACACAGACGCAGGTGATATAGGACTTGGCGGTGTGTTGTCTCAACGGAATGGTGACCAAGAGGTCGTGATAGCGTACTTCAGCAAGTCGTTGTCAAAACCGGAAAGGAACTATTGTGTCACAAGACGCGAATTGCTAGCTGTAGTAAAGTCATTGCAGCATTTTAGCAAATATCTTCTGGGACGAAAATTTCGCTTAGGAACTGACCTTGCTGCACTAAAATGGCTATTTCAGTTTAAAAATCCAGAAGGACAAGTTGCGAGGTGGATTGAACTACTGCAAGAATACGACTTTGAGATCGAACATCGCAGCGGGAAATCTCATGGCAACGCAGATGCATTGCATTGACGTGGCGGGGCCGTTTCCGGAGAGTGAAAGCGGTAACAAGTATTTCATGGTTGTGATGGATTACTTCACTAAGTTGCCAGAAGTCTTCGCCATTCCAAATCAAAAAGCTTCAACAGTTGCAGATAAACTAGTTCATGAAGTCTTCTGTCGTTTTGGAGTACCTTTGGAGATTCACAGCGATCAAGGAAGGAATTTTGAGTCTCAAATATTCCAGGAAAGTTGCCGAGTGATGGGTACTCATAAAACAAGAACGACTTCTTATCACCCGCAATCTGATGGAATGGTAGAACGATTTAATCAGACATTGGAGAGGTACCTAGCAAAAGTTGTAGACAATCGGCAACGAGATTGGGACAAGCACATACAACCGTTTTTGTTGTCATATCGAAGCGCTGTTCACGAAAGTACAGCAGTGACACCAGCTTTCGCAAACTTTGGAAGAGAATTACGGCTGCCTGCAGACTTGATCACCGGGATACCACCTGATGCTCCACGCAGTATAACCGATTATGCAAATGACTTGCGGAACAAAATGAATGACGTTTATGAGCACGTCAGACAATCGGGCCAGCAAATGTCTGAAAAGATGAAAACCCGGTACGACCGCAAAATGAACAACAAAGGGTTCGACGAAGGTTCACTTGTGTGGTTGCACAATCCAGTCCGCAGCAAAGGGAAATCTCCTAAGCTTCAAGCTAAATGGGACGGCCCGTACCGGATTGTGACCAGGATCAACGATGTAACCTACCGGATACAGAAAGGCGCAAGAGGGACTCCTAAGATCGTCCATGTGGATCGCCTAGCGCGTTATTATGGGGCCGATAATGCTCAGAACGAGCATTTCTTAGGAGGGGGCAGTGTTGCGCGGCTAAGCTTACATCTCATCTCATGGCACTAGCGCCATCTAGTGTCGGGTAACAGAGCGAGGAGAGAGCTTTCCAGAAAATGACATGACTAATTTTTTACCGACAGCGCCATCTAGTATCAAATTGAAGAACTAAACTTTCTAGAAGCTCTACACTCGATCTTTCTGCGCTTGGTCGGTTGGCGCGCGTATTTACTCGAATATTCTGGAATATTCTGGATGTTTTCGTGGAAGAGCCCTATATAAAGGCGCTGCAATACGCGATCGGGGAAGTATTGAAGTTGGCGAGACAAGCGAAGCTTCGGAGCGGAATAAAGTGAATCAGTGTGATTAATTATTAGTGTTTTTAACTTTAATTAGTGTAAAGTGAATTAAAGTGTTAATTTAGGTAATTCTATCGGCAATTTTTATTGTCACGAACCACAAGCTCGTAACAATACTCTTGTAAAAAAGATAAAGATAAGAACACCACTTTTCATAACTAGGTGTACAATATTCTGGTGTATTTAATTGTAAAACAATACGAAAGCTAAATATCAATACAATAATACTGCGCAATAGTATTCATGTGTTGCATAGCCTATGAAATGTTTTTACCATTTTTTTATGTCATGATCAATCGAAAAGCTTAACTGTATAGACGTTTTAAAGGGTCTAGTTTTACAGGTTTTAACTAACCTGTAGAGTTAAACCATTTTAAGACTTAGGATTGAATTACATCTGGCTGCACGGAATCGCACTTTCCTGTGCCTTTCCTTCCTTTTTGGTAACTCAGAACCGTCGTTTACTAGAGCGAGAAAGAGAGATACATAAATATCTACTGTGTTTTTTATTTATTTTAACTATTACATTAATTATAGGTTTTAATAATTATCTTCAATATTTTAGTGTAGTATTCGTACCTACATAAAACACACATAACAAACCATATTCCCATAAACACACGCACACAAATTGACACGCCGCGCACACACATTTTATGCTCGTAAAATTACATTTAGATACAAGTTACATTATGATTAATAATATTTTTTGATCTTATTGACATAATAGAAAAAATAATAATAATAATAATAATAATAATAATAATATTCCACAACTATCACACAACGCCGTCTAGTCCCAAGCTAAGCAGAGCTTGTGTTATGGGTACTAGACAACTGATGAAACATACTTATATATTTCTAAATACATAAATATTATAGATAAATTACACCCAGACACAGAACAAATGATCGTGCTCATCACACAAACATTTGTCCTGGGTGGGAATCGAACCCACGACCTCCGGCTTAGCAGTCAGGGTCACTAACCACTAGACCAACAGGCCAGTCAGAAAAACTGAACTGGTTATTAGATAATAAGGTTAAAAAATCATGAGTGCAATTAGTTTCATTCAAATTTTCGTATTTTTAAAAAATACTAAAAAAAGGGCTCGAAATAATAGATTTTCTCACAAAAGAAGGGAACTTGAAAAAAAAAGGAAAAAAGTCGGATCGAAGACGGGACGCGAACCAAGGCATTACGATTTCGTGACCGCTCGCTATCCACTTGAGCTATTACGATCATTAACACAGTGTCAAAATTTACCTTCTTATATTGTAGCAGTTTTTCATTGCCTGAAAATACGGACAAAAGAACATTTTCTAAAAATAAATCGATCGATTTATTGCCACCGAAACTCCCTGGACACTAAATGTTATAAAAATCGTTGGAGCCGTTTTCGAGATATATATATATATATATATATATATATATATATATATATATATATATATATATATATATATATACACATTAATGCAGGCATAGTACGTAAGATATGTGCGTCACGTGATACTCACACACACATTGATCAAAGACTGGTGTCACTATGAACGGTGAGATGTGTTAGCAACGCGGTATATCTGTACCTATAGAATATCTTTGGTGTTTCCAATATGCTTGTGGAGGAGGCAAACAATAATGAAGGAAAGTATTGCCACCTATGGATACCTGTAATGTCGTTGGAAGTCTCTTATGTAATCTTCTATGAAATGATCCTTAAATTTGTCCCATAATTCAAAGGGTTCAGAATCATTGCAAAATACCAATATAATGGGGTATAGCTCTCGTAATTTAGATGTGCTGCTGCCTATACTGGTATCTGTTAATGTGTCGCACCAGTGACTATCACCTTCTAGTAAACCAAGTGCAAGGAATGCTTCTTGATACGTAGGATGTAAAATACCATTCACAGTCTTAAGAAATTCGAAAGAAGTTGGTCCCTTGACAACATCCTTAGATTATAACATTCCCGATTATTAGGATGAATTGTATGAATTCTACCAAGAGTATGCTCGTGCAATATGCCAAAATAACCCTCCTCAAGAGTTTTTCAGCGTCGCCGTTGTAATGTTTCATTATTTTTTTTATTAAATGTGTAATAACTTGGTACATCTTCATACAATGTATTGACTGCGAATTTGTCGTTATTGCACGGGATTCGAAAACGACATCAATTTCGTATTTCTCGGAATTTCGAAATGAAGTCTGATTTCTTATTATTCTGTAAAAGCGTAGCAATGACTCCTACGAGTACATGGTGCACGAGGTCGAGTTGTCTAACGGCCGCCCGAGCAGGAGGTTTTAGATGTGTTACTGTGGGAAACGTTCGTGAATTGAAAGTGGATAATATATGCGCCAGACTGCTCCAAAAGTACTAATATATCTTCAATTTCGATATAATGTGACCTCATCGTTAGCATTTTGTACACCAAATACCGCCAAATCTGAACCTTTGTTGACATACTTGTGAAATATATTTTATAGATTTTACACTGTTACACATTTAGACATTGATATGTGCTCTAAAAGTTCGCCACAGTACCGATGAAAATTTCGTATACCACCGTTTTCCGGTGAACGACGTTTGTAAAATGGATAACTCACTCAAGAGAAAATACTCAACACGATGAAATTGAGATATTTGCAGACAGTATGACACATCTGCTGACTCTTTTTATAAAATTATCAATAATAAGACAATTAATAATTCGACAATTTAATTTACTTGACTATGTACTATTTATTATTTTGTATTTAAGATGTAATTTTAATTATGGGCATATATTGTAATTAGCTTTTATTGAAATTGCATTATAAATTGATATGACAAAATATTTCGTAGCCTGACATTGTATGATTACGATCTTTCTCTTTTTTAAATATTGTACAATTATTAATATTTTATTGTTTATTACTATTATAATTTCTTAACACGGGCTGCTTAATGCTGAGAGATTTTATATCACTAATATTTTATAATTATTTAATTTATGATTATTAAAATTCATGTAGTAGTTCAATTATTAAAATATATGTAAATGATAACTATTAATTTTTGTTGTTATAATTGGATGCATATATAATATTTTTGCATGTAAAATTTAATATTGTGTGCGTTTTTGATTTTCTGTAAGCCACAAGAATTTTTGAATTAAATAAATAAATAAATAACCAATCCTCACCTGTAACAATTTCCGTACCTACTAAAAGATTTAGGAAATCTTTTACGACAAATGCCGTTCTTCATACACGGAGATTGAGAATTGTAAGGGCCACATGGACCGTGTATCATGTAGGTTTTTCCAACTTTAAACAGTTCTGGATCGACTTCTTGATCTGGCTTCCTATACATAAAACAGCGAACGGAACCGAAAATTTTTCCTTTCACCCTGAGGTCCATCATTTTTTTTTCGTTTTTGTTTAAAAACTCTCGCTACAACATCATGCCGATCAGAAGTCAAATGCCCTGTAAATAGTTCGTTTGTAATTTCATCCCATTTAGGATTGGTTGTGAACGTTATGCAAAAAAATATAGGTAACGATAAGCATCTTACTACAGTCGTGTCCGATTGCCATTCCGTTGAATTATGAGAGTGAGGGAATAGAAAGTGTACGCATACAACCGTGTATAAATCTAACTTTATTATACATATAACATTTAAAAAGCACTGGTATGTTCATTCAACGTTCCTTTATTAAACAAGACTTATTTTTCAGATGGTCTTCAATAGAACTGTTTCGCTGAAGGAAGATATTGGAAAATAGGCAAACAGTAGCGTGGAATAATATTTATCTATATAAATAATGTAATTTTTTACTATTTATGAAATAAATGATTTTAAAATGATTTTCCTTTGATATCTTTCTTTTATTTTACAATTCTACCCTAAATATATCTAAAAGTTTGTTTTTAAAATACTAGACCACTTCGTCAGTCACACTATCTGTACATATTGAAAATTTAGACTATTTGAAATCTATTTTGGAGTTCACTCATGGAATACCTCAAAGTGGGGATATTAATCACGCTTGGCTCGGCAACAGTTGCTTTTTCATTTTGAGTTGTAATGCTGCTGCCCGTCTTCTATAACAGTTTACCTCTGTTGCATCGCACGACACCCACGTGATTATATTGGATAGGGGATTCTCTTATGCCACAAATATACAGCGAATTTAACGTGTTTTATGATATCCTTATAATCTTAATGATTTCTTATATTTACGCCAACACTGCACATTTAAATAATACTAGTTTTTACGAATTTTATCGCGTATGTTAACTTATTTACATACCCGACGTTTCGAGCACTGCAGCACCCATAGTCACGGAGGAGACAGAGATGTTCAACGTCTAGATGTCATATTTAACGGCGGTTACCATAGATTTAAATTATTAATTTTAATATTAAATTAAAATTAATATTGATTTTAATATTTTTTTAATCTATGGTAACCGCGGTTAACTATGACATCTAGACGTTAAACATCTCAGGCTCCTCAGTGATCATGGGTGCTGTAAAGTGCTCGAAACGTCGGGTATGTAAAAAAGTTAATATACACGATAAAATCGGTAAATCGGTACTTTCAGGAAATTGGATGGTGGATAAACTAATCACGATGATGATTAAAAAATTGAAATCTATATGCAAAAAGAAAGACAAAAAATATATGTTATTCAAATCGTCGCCACCGATCTTGCCGATAATGTCCAGCAATAATAACGGCTCATAAGAGCAGCTGGACCAAGTATAATTTCTAAGTTCACTTTGTACTCGAACGGCGTGGATACTGCGACAATTTTTACATATTTGTGGTTAATACCAAATATGTCGTGTCCACTAATAATAATAGTTTTTTAAAGTTTTAGTTATTTTCTACTTATTGACACTAACCAAATTAAATGCGCCATGTTCGGCACGAGCGAGTGCTATTTTTTTTTATAAAACTCATGTGACAAACGAATTTACGTGATCGAGCCATGTTGGTCCTATGTTGCAGCTGTATTATGGTTGTAGCACGAACGGATCTGCTCGACCGACGAAGGACCTCGATCCCCCAGAATTACTGCGTGAAATAGCAGTTTAATACTGCTGTCTTTCATATGGTGAGTGTAGAGAACCAGAGGCTTCTTATATTAATAGGCGATGCGCAGGTTTTCTTGTCGCCTGACATTAGACAAATTTTCCTGCGTGATCGCAGATGAGGATCGATCAATTTCTGCGCACCAACCCCTTACGGTGCTCAAATGAGGTGCTTCCCTCCTAAAAGCATTTTTAAGACGCGGAGTGCAATCTTGCGGACAGAGTAAACTTAAAATTATAAAAAAATTCATCTTATTTAAATCTTTTTGTGTTAATTCCATGACAACATGACGTAAATTCGATAACGACTGTAAAGTGTGATAAAAACAATTAAGACGCATGTTTTAGAAAATATACACGCATAACATTTTTGATACAACGTAGATTGACTTTTACAAACATAGCACTGCTGTAAGAAAGAGAAGGGTTAATATATGCCGTGCCATCGATGGCACGCGAGACATAAATAAATGATTACGTATTTGAGATTTTTTAAAATAGCTATATACATACTTACAGGTGTTCGAGTTTGTATGAAAAAAATTATGTACCTACTTTTATGTTCTTCATACTGGTGCAAGTAGGTACTCTTGAATCAATATTAATTTTTTACATTTTTGTAAAATGTACTTAATTATTATTTTCATATAAGTGTCATTGTTTGTCTTTTTTGAAAATAAACTTCTTTAAACTTAAAAAACCTAAAATATTAAATAAATTAAAAACCCAGGCGTAGGCGGAGCGGGTTGCTAGTGCAACAGGTGGCCCACATTTTATATATACAGAGCGGGGATCGTTACAATATGAATGATATGTTGCAAACCGATAACCTTAATTGCTGTGCGGACGACTGTACTGGTGATATTTCTCGGGAACACGTCGTCAAGTACTGGAAGGAACTTGTGTCAGAAATCGATTCTCTGTTTAAGAAATAAGTTTGCGCGTTTACCGCTGAAAAAAACCTCTTTGTCGTATCTCCTCACTTTCAAGAAACTCTCCTTGCTGCCTCAGCCAGTATCATTATGATACTGGCTGAGGCAGCAAGGAGAGTTGTTGGCCTCGTCGTCGCTGAATTTATGTGCAGTTTTGTGTCAATTGTAAGAGAAGACCAAATTGTCTTCTAGAAAACTTGGCGTGCTCGGCAGAGAGGGACATTATTTCGTGTCGGCACACCGCTTGCAACTTGACAAGGCTTATGTTCTGTCTAACATGAAATACTATTCTTATCTTGAGCCGGGGCACTTCAGTGCCAGTGCCAGCCCTTTCCACTTGACCGCATCCTGCTCAAAGCGGCTCGAATCGTCTACGACCGAGTTCTTTCTGTTTGGCTCGATACACTGGCGCTGCGACGAGATTTGTATCCCTTTGCATTTTCTATAGCATTTACCACAGGTACCACTGAGGAATTGTTTGGATTAAATCCAGTCGTCAAATTCTACCTACACACATCGCGAAACCACTCATGGTACCATCCACACCATTTGAATCCTTGCCACTACTGTGAACACAATTACTAGGAGTTTTCTTCTACTGACGATTTTTCCGAACCGATGCGACTTAGAGACCTTCAAATAACGAGCTTACTCTTAAAAGGTCGGAAACGCTCCTGCGATTCTCCTGGTGTTGCAGCTGTTCATTAGCAAGGGTCAACACTTACCGCTGTCCGATGAGCCGCATTCTCATTTACAGGAGGTAAAAGAAATTGTTTTTAATTTATCTTTGGATGTGTGGATGGATTCTCCATATACATCGAAGGTAAAGAAAAAAATGAAAAGAAACGGTCCATACAGGTCATCACTCGTCTTTTTACAGCCGAGAAATTTATCAAAGGTTTCTTTTATTAGAAATACAATGACCTTCGGCTGTATCCAAGAATTTTTTTAGACATAATATTCATTCTACGTCAAAGTACAACAACTGTCCCAAACAGGAATTCCACGTCCAGTATTATGTCGTCTTGAGACTCCAATGAAGATGCAGGCGTTGCCATTATTATCTGAAGAACGGAATGCGAATGGGCGCCGGGCTGGCCGCCCCAATTGCGTGATTTTTTATACTATACAACTTCATAAATCAAACTTCATAAATCAACTTCAATTTATGTCGCGACAATCGTATAGTAACCCGAGGCAAGTGTGAGAGTGGGGCAAGTGTAACAAATGCAAAATAATGCGGCCTAAACACGTTTTTTGGTTTAATTCCATTTATTAAACAACACAGGAAATTTTACGCTATTGAGTAAACTGACAGTTAAGTACATAGCTTGAACTATTTTATCAACTGACATTATTTTTAAAAACTACTCAACTGGCGACAGACAGCGAAATTTTAAGAGTTGAAGTTATTAAGTGTTTCGATATGTCGTTAAGTTATTTTAAACCAGATACAAGGTGAGTGATAAAGAATAATATTGGTACTTATTGTTAGATAATTTTTTTTACGTGGTAAAGCCATGCTGCAGTTATATTAGTAGTATAGTTGTAGCACGAATGGGTCGGCTCGACCGGGGAGGGACCACGCTCTAACAGAATACCAGCGTCAAATAGTAGCTTTATGCTACTGTGTTTCGTATGGTGAGTGTAGAGAACCGGAGACCCTTTTTACTGTAAACGAGGCATTCCATCTTAGTCCTCACGGGTGACAACGCATCTGCATCTTGATTCGTAATCGAGGACAGATGTCTATGGGCCACAGCAACCATTTACCATCAGGTGGACTGTGTGCTCGTTTGTCACCGTATCCTATAAAAAAAAGATAAATGATCATTATGCAATATTACTTAGCAATATTCACAATTAATATTAATACGAATCTATTTCAAACCACCTACATTAATTCTAGAATTGAGTCACAATATAAAAGCGCGTACACTTGACGCTAGTGGCAGTTGATTACGAACAGTGGTGCTGAGAAGGTTATATAGTCAAGTCTATTGTGAAATAAAGTAATTCTAAAGGTTGAGAGTAGTAAGTTAAATTAATATATAGTCTCTTCTTTGTGAAAGTAAAGTATAGTGTGTTATAAAGTATTATATACAATTTAAGAGTGAAATTAAACAACGAACATAGTGGTTAAACGGTTAACTAAGTGAGTTGTCGTGGTTTTATTGGAGAAAAGCTGACAGATTCAGAAGTGGGATGAAACAACCCACACGTGATCGCAAGACATCCTGTCTTAAAGTCGATTTGGAGTATACGCAAAGAAGACTGCTAAAGTGAGTTTACTATGAACCAAGGTCAGTGACTTTTATTCCTCTTTAATAATTCGTAATAAACTTGTATGTGGATACATCCTGTGTCAGTGTTAATCTCATAACTGGCAATCTGTTTTAATCTTCGAGCTGCCACATACAGAGCATACAGTTTGACATAATACAGTACGGTGAATATGATTTGACCAAGTGAAAAAAAAACTATTAGGCGTGATTGAAACAATTCGATTAGAATAAGATAAATTTAATCCTTTTTACTAAGATTGCTTAAACATAATTTCACAGCTTCTTACCGTAAAACCTATAAAGTGAAATTGCAATATCTTTGCTATCATAGTATCTAAGGTATCATAAGATTATAATTATATTTGTAACTATAAATATTTCTCTTCCTTTAATTTGTTACCGTTAGTAATAATTTTAGTATATACGTTAGTAATTTTTAGTTTACACGTTAGTAATTTTTGGGTTTGTCGGTTGGTTATAAACTTATATAATGGGGTCGCCACGTAAGCGACGTAATCATGCTCTTAAACGTTATGGAAGCTCGTCAACATCAATGAATTCTTGTAGCTCTAGTACTCCTGATCGCCGTAGTAAGCAAAGACGCCATGGTAGGCAAAAACACAAACGGTTCCCATCAACCCGTTGTCGACACCACGATCATCATATATCAACATGGTAATGACCATCGATCTCGAGGTGGAAATCGTAAAAGAAGCGTTTCAATAAGAATTCCGCCGTTGCCCATGGTTCGAACAGTGTCACCACTGATAAGGATTAACTTAAATGATATGCCTTATAACGTTAACAAGTGTGAACCTTCAATCCCTACCTTATGTTATGGAACCACCAGTTACTTCAGGTTTGACAAGCAGCTCAATGGCTGTTCCTGTTACTCCTGTTGGAGGACAAATGTGGCCTAACAATATAACGGCAAATTTTAATGTTGTACCAGAATTTGATCCCTCTGTTGATAGCCAAAGCATTGAATGGTGGATTCAAAAAGTGAGAGCGAAAAGTTCGTATAAATATTCCTAAGGGATTTAATTTTTAAATTTAGAAAATTAAAAGTAAAAGTTTGTCATAGTTATTTAACCAACCAGTGTTAGACTTTATAGTATAACTGTTCCTCAATAATAAACTTTTTCGGTTAATTTACCAATTTCCATTATACGCTCATTATATTCAATTATTAGGACGTACTTAATATGCATTATATTTAATTTTTATTGAAATTCATTTATTTATGTACCTACCTAACACATTAATTTTACATGGATATTTTTTATTTCTCTTTACAAAAATTATCTACTATACGATAATCAAACCAAAGTTCGAATCTAATACATAACAAAATTTCATCAGGTGTAGGTGTATCTCCGTTTTGTTTTGTTCAGATATTAACAGTCCTAGTTTGAACTGATCAGTTGAAATGATCAGTTGAACCGACGGCGTGTCGTCAGGTATTATATTTATTTATGCGAATAATTATTATAATTATTTAGGCGAATTCTCAAGCGCGCACGGCGCCCCACTCGTTTAAGCAGTATACAGTGACTTGAATAAAACTATATTTACGGATTTTGACGCGTTTAATTACCCATGGTCAGAGGAGGGACTGAGATGTTTGACGTCCCAATGTCATAGTTAGTCCGGCTACCTTCAGATTTTGAATATTAATTTTTGGTCCGATCTACGCAGAACGAGCTTACAGTTCTTGAAGTTCTGCATGAGTACTGTCTTTACCATAAGGGCACACGGGGCCCGGGCTCAGAGTCCCTATCGTCACGGGGGCCCCGTGACGGGCCATATAGCTGGAAGAACCGACAATCGATGGGAAAAAAAGGTTCTCGAGTGGCAGCTTCAATGAAGTGACGACCTGGTAAGACACGCAGGAAGTCGATGGATGCAGGTGGCTCAGGACCATGCTTTGTGGCGTTCCTTGGGGGAGGCCTATGTTCAGCAGTAGACTTGTGAAGGACTGTAATGATTATAATGATGAAGTAGATGGCAGCACACATCTATCTTCTCTATTGAAATAGGGATGTTTTTGTCAGCGAGATGTGGGTCTTTTATCTCATTAACGAAATGATATGAATCCTTTGTGTGTGCTTTGTATGTCCTGTCAGTGGTGACAGTATTTTTGCCAAGTGTTGTGCCAGCTTATAAGTCGGTCAATCGATCTGGCTCACTATGGAGTGTACAAGCTAAATTGTGAATGTGGTCTCTCTTACATAGTTCAAACAAAAAGATCCATAAAAACCCGCGTGAAAGAACATATTGCTGACGTGAAGCACTGACGCTCCGGGAAGTCCGCAGTCTGTGAACATGCTCAAGATCGTCCCCAGCATTACATTAGATTTGAACCACAAATCCTCGCAAAAGAACACCGATTCTTACCAAGGATAATACGCGAGTCTATTGAAATTAAAAAACATACTAATTTTAATAGAAAAGACAGATGGGTGCTGCCAACTGTTTGGGATTCTATAATTAACAAAATTAAACCCAAACCCAAGCATACCACTGCAAAACTTCAAGATACTGTAAGCTCGTACTGCGTAGATCGGAGCAAAAATATTTATATTGAAAAACTGAAGGCAGCCGGACTAACTATGACATTGGGACGTCAAACATCTTAGTCCCCCTGTGACCATGCGTGCTGTAAAGCGCCCGTCACGTCGGGAATTAAAAATAAGTTAAAATAGTTCATTAAACGCGATAAAATCCGTAAATATAGTTTCATTCAATGTAGTGTACACATAAATTTAAGAAATCATTAGTATACAGTAAACTTTATAGTGTACAAATGAGTGGGTTTCTCGATATACCCTCAATTTCCACCTCGACACTATCGATATGAAGCTGGATGATTGATAACTTATTTTAAACAACAGTAACTCTACACTAGGATTCGTGATTTCGTGATCTCGTGTATCGTGGAGGGAGTTTACATACATTAATTTCACAAGGATAAACCTACAGACTCGGAAAAATTACTAATAGTTCCGTGCGGGATTCGAACCCGCGATTCTCGGCGCCTTATTTCATTGCTAAGCTACTTTGTCACAGAGCCATTAAATGATGTAACCCAACTAGTATTTTGAAATAGAGACGCACTCGCAAAACGATTAAAGTTAACTACAGCAATTTATACGTAGTAGAGCCACGCTGCAACTATGGTTACAGCAGGAATTGGTCTGCTCGACCGAGGTATCACGGGGGACCACGCACTCACGTAATACCAGCGTAAAATAGCAGCTCGATGCTGTTGTTTCGTATGTTAAATGTAGAGAACCGGAGACTCTTTTTACTAGAAACGAGCCATTCCGTTTTAGTCCTCACGATTGACAACACATGTATATTTTGATTTTTAATTGAGGATTATAGATATCGATGGGCCACAGCATCCACTTACCATCGTGCGTGTGCACGTTTGTCACCCGCTTCTATAAGAAAACAAAAACAAAAACAGTCCTCAAGGGTGATAACGCATCTGCATTTTGATTGTAATGGAGAATAGATGTAGATGTTTTTGGGCTACAATATCTGCTTACTATCAGGTGGAATATCTGCTCGCTTATCATCTTATCATCTATGCGCTCGCTCATCACCCTTATTCCTTAAAAAAAATGAAAAAATCTGTTCTTAGTTTATTCACTCATTGACCTGCTCTGAAAACAGCTTCGATCAACAATACCAACTAGATAACGGGTGACATACAAAATCGTAGCTAAATACTGTCCGCATGAATATAAACTCTGAAATGACATAAATTAAATAACATTTAGTGTGAAATCAACCTTAAGTTATAACACATAAAGTTCTTTTTCCCGTTATTGCCTTGCGAGCTACACTCTCACGTGCAAGAGCTCACGTCTCATGTGCGCTCTTATTTACTGAGATGGATTTCTTGCGCCGACCCGACATCTAGTTGGTATTGTTGATCGAAGGAAAACAGAACAAGTTATATGAGTATAACATACCGATAATCAAAAGATAAGAGAGCAATGCCTGATCACGTCAGAAAGACTACAAATCTATATCCATACAAATAAATAAAATTGAAGTCTCTGTTTGTAATGTGAAAATAACGCCCTTTTACTAAATGCATATTCAAGTATATACGGTACTTATAACAAAAACACAATTTTTTTCTGTCTGTTTGATCCGGCTAATCTCCGAAATGGCTGGACTGAATTTGACGGGACTCTGACTGGCAGATAGCTGATGTTATAAGGAGGAACTTTTATTTAAGAAAAAGAATATTTCACGCAAAAATATTAGAACCCCAAATTACACGCGGGCGTAGTGGCGGAGAACTAGTATTTTTTATGAATGGTCTCAGAAACACAAGTTAAGTAGTACAAAATAATGACTGTACTTGAACAGAAACGAAAGTACTTTCAGTTATTGAATATTAATATATTCAAGACGCTGAGCACGCTTTTAAGTAAGCTCAGAGCTGTTAATATAGTATTTTTCATGTCCGTATACATATTATTTACTCAACCGTAATAAATCTCTGATCTTACACTATTATATACTGCAAGTGATATTTGTATATTTGTTTGTGTCTATAGTGGTTTACGGCTAATTCAGATAGGAAAGGAAATTTCGTTTACTTCATGTTTTTACGCATAAAGCAACAAAAATGACATCTCAATAGCTCAATGACTAGAGCGTAGGTCTACCATGCCAGGGAAAGCGAGTTCGCATCCTGCAATATACTCGTAATCTGATATTTTAGTTTTAATTTTTGCTCACATTGCATTAGTATTTGAGACGTACAATTGACTAATTATAGCAATATGTCTCTTATTGAAACTATTCTTTATTAGATACCCTGACCCTGTCAGGGCATTTTAGCCCACACACTTGTGCACGCCCCACTGCTACGCAACAATATATTATTATAGAATATTATTTTACGGCGCTATGCATACAATTTCACCGTGAGGTAAACGCTTTGTTCGAGAGTTCCTATTTAATCTTTAAATAGTTTTTTTAATAATTAAAATAAAAAATGTATATATTATGTAATGTGCTTCTCGTAAACGGCACAGAATAAATAATAGTACGACGTATCTAACGATTTGGATTACATTTTGTATTTAGATAATGTTTAAGTTTCCAAGTTTATCTAGGTAAGTGTCAACCCTGAGAAAATTATATAAAATATATATGTGTTCTTAAATGTTTTAAAATGTATTTATATTGCTTTGATGGCATTAGCACGAAAGAAAGGAATTTCATTAAAGAACTCGCAACGTGTAAGTATTTGGGGGCCTGGTATCTGTGAATTGTTGTAGTATTTCCACTCGTAGTAATATACTATAAATGTACAGTGTACACATAGGCTATGTCGAGAGTCGAGGCTAAGGGCGGCGCGTCTGCGCGTGTTATCGAGCGTGGGCGACCGCGCATGTCACTCCGGCTGCTTCCAACCAGCGGTATGAACTACTTATCGGCACCCCATACTCAATTTGTATTTGCACGAAATATTGCATTCACGTGAGACGGACAAATAATGTAGAACTGTTCACAATGCGAGCGGTCACTTCAATGTAAATGTAAGTACTATTTTTAAATAAATATAAAAAAAGTGTTGTAAGCAAAACTTTGATTGGATTTTCGACATGTGAAGCCTTCGTGCTGTATAACTTTCGAGGAATGCGTCATATTGCTATTGTTTTCATGTAAATTCATTTCAAGAACGACGCAAATTATTTTTAATAACTTTCTTTCATACGTGAATTGCGTTTGTATTTAGTTTTTTTTTTTTTACTTTTTTATCTACTAGGACCAAATTCATCTTCGATCAAGCCTTTGCTACGAAATATAATGATTTATTAATCAAGTTCTAATGGTTACTTTGATAGCTAACTTACATAACAACTCTCTGGGTTAAATAACGTATATACCTCTATTTTAATTGAAATAACCTTGGGCGGTACTGTGTAGTATATATCTTAGGGTAGCTACTTTACTTATTTTTAATAGATTTAAGCATATCTTCGCAATTAAATCAGTGTATTATATATTTATTACATGGAGTATATAAACCTCTATTTATGCATTGTTATACAGGTAACCATACTTTCGCTTATTTGGACTTAGATGTACCCACAGAAATCTTAATAATATTATTTAGATTTCTGTGGATGTACCTAATACCTAAGCTCAGATTGTATCTAAGTCTAAGCATAGATATTTATTAAGTATTGCACTTTTATGTAATATGTGTGCTTTTAGAAATTCAGTATAACCATTAATTAGAAATCAGGTTTTCTACATAAAATATTTTAATAAGCCTTCGATAATATAGATATGACTGTTATCACAAATTCCATTTATTTTATTTTTAAAACATTAAAGTTAAAGTAATGGCAGGGAAAGAGAAATAGCAATACAAGATATTTGGTAAATCCAAGAGGTTACCGCCTCACAGCTCAAGAGAGTTTCATTTAATTTTCATTAAAAATAACACTTGTATTCCTAACTTTTTAAATATATTATTTACGTGTTTAAAATTTAGCGCTTTATTATTTTAACGGGTAGCGTCACCTACAGGAAAAAAATATTAATGTTTACCAAAATAAATCTGGGTATAGGCTGTATGGTACATTTGTCATTTGTTTATCAAGGGCTAAATAAATATAAAATCCCCGCTAGCTCAGAAAGAACAGCAAACAGGTTAAATTTTTAATAGCAATAAAACTACTAACTACTAAGCTCTTTATATGAAATAGAATTAGTTAACCAGAAGCCAGTTGATGTGATTCTGAAAGCTAATAAAAATCCGGTCTCGATACGTCAATTTTTTCGGGAGTTATAATGACCACATACAAAATTAATATCCAGACGTCCACGTATATTTTTTTTTCGAACCGTTTTTTCAAAGTAGCGAAGTAAAATGATTTTAGAAAATATAAGATGGATTAATTAATTTTTTCATGATATACGGCTACTCATATTATCGTATAAGTGCAATATGGTTATGATCGTGTCGAGAGTAAAGCACTACCCAATAACGCTTCGCGTTATAAGGCATGTAATATAATAGTCACAGCAATACAATATACGATTAATGGAGGTTTTATTTAAAACCAAATGTTAACAGTATGGGCGGAAGGAAAAAAAAACGTAACATTAAACTGCATTTATCGAATGTTATCTGAGTGTAACGGTAGGGGTCTATTACACCATAATGTTAGTACGATTAGCGAAGTAGAACAGAATTTGCATATCATACTGGCATGTAGGTGGATCTGTCCTTTTTGTAAATTAATCTTTCATTCATGCATTACAGCCTGTAAAGTCTGCAATGCTGAACAAAAGCCTATCTCGTAGTTTGCCTCAAGGGGGTATTTTGCCTTAGTTGACACGCGGATTAGCAAGCGAAGTTTTTAATGTTTTGAGTTATCAGGAAGATACTCCTTCCCATCTTATTTACCGCCTCGGTAGGATATGGGTTAGGGGATATTCTTACCCTGTCACTTAGTAAAATATACAGGGTTATTTTGCAATAACCGACCAAATTCGGAGAGAAGGCTCAGAACAAGTAATATAGGCAAATGGTGAAGAAAAATTATATTTAAAAAAAATCTTAAACACTGTCCTTTTTATCTTTTAAATTCAAAATGCATGGCAATGTATTATTTTTAATGATTTTACTGCGCACGCAAACATTCATAAATGTCGAACGGTAGGCAAAAGCGTTGCACATTCAATTTACTCGGTTTTTCAAAAACTTCAATAACGGTATACTTATCATTATTTATATATTTTAACTTAAGTTCAAAATTTGGCTACTCATTGAAAAATAACCCTGTATTATATTATATCTAACTGTAAAATCAGTTGGAATTAGGTTATCTCATCATATTTTCAATACTTATTGTTAACTTTCATTCAAAAAATGTGTGCAACATAATACAATCATGATCTGTCTGGATCGTGTTTTCTCCAGAGCCAGGCATTAAATTTGCGCGAACGCTCTAGTAGGTAATCTGTTGTTAAAACGAATCTGCCGAAATCTCTCGCAGCTTCTATGGTTTGTCACATTTTATTTTTTAACCTCATTACTTAATCTAAAACGACTATGGTATAAGTTTAAGGGACATTGATTAGTTTTTGCTTACATCAATGATCTGGAAGACGTTTAGAGTCTGACTTTTTGATAATGTGGTATAATTGCAAAGGTCTATCCTTAAAATTGTTCAGTAGTATTTTATTCAATAAATTGTATGATAACGCAGACGCAAGCACTTCTTACCTGATTGTGGCGAATCCCAAACGGGAGTTTGTTTTGGCCGATACGCATCATCATCATCATCATTACAGCCCTTCACAAGTCCACTGCTGAACGTAGGCCTCCCCCAAGCAATGCCGCAAAGCACGGTCCTGAGCCACCTGCATCCATCGACTTCCTGTATGTCTTACCAGGTCGTCACTCCATCTAGTGGGGGTCGCCCTACATTACGCCTACCGGTACGAGGCTGCCACTCGAGAACCTTTCTTCCCCATCGGTTATCGGTTCTTCGAGCTATATGGCACGCATAAATATTATATAATGTATCGCAATCATTTGTCACAATAGCATGCGTATAAGCAGTAAAGCATTATTTATATTTATTACAAAAATGCATTTATTTATAGTTATTAAATAAAAAATATTCAAATAAAATAATAAAAAATATTCAAATAAAATCTTTGATATTGATTTGACACCACCCTTACAAAGATTAACCAAAAAAATCACTTAATCATACTTACGTAAAATTGTTAAATGTTATGGTGTCATATGCGTCTTTTCATGAAAAGGCACCTCAATTAGACAATATCAAATTACTTCATTTTCAAAGGTTTTATAAGATTTTATACACAATCGTTGAAACGTAACCCTACTTCTATTTTTGACACTACACACTTGTATCAGCACTAATATTATAATAAAGTTAAAAGCCAAAAAAAATATTTTAAAGGATATTATGCTTTTACTAGAAATAATATACATACATACATACATAAACACTCACGCCTGTCACCCAGAGGGGTAGGCAGAGACTACGGACTTCCATTTGGCACGATCCTGACATACCTCTTTCGCCTCCTCTACATCCATATATCTACGCATACATGCTCGTCGGTTAAGGATACTTCAAACTGGCCCCTTTTCAAAATATCGCCAATTTGGTCGATAAACTTTATTCTAGGGCGTCCCTTCCCGACTTCTTAGACTTATCGACTTATACTTACTATAGACTTTTCTGAGAGAAATACCAAAACATCATAAACACTAATAAAAACTTAAAACAAACATTCAGAATAATAAGAAAATTGTTTAAACATAAAATTAAAACTCTACAGCTGGCTGACTCGATAGAGAAGGAGGGATTTTTATGATGAACTGTTTTGAGAACCTGAACCAGCCACGACGATTTAACACACTAGGTATAAGACTAACTTCATTATGGCAACCAGGCGTCAACTGTTCTGTGATATCTAAGTGTATAGGAGGGTGAAAAATGGGAGCGATCAAAGTTAACGCTCCGTCCCATTCGTGTTCCATCCAAAGCTCCAAAAATTTTCGGCTTCAATTACAAAATTATTTTCAGTGCATAGAAGATTGCAATACAGTGGACAATATAAATGACAAGCTCGTGGAAACTATATACGTGGTAGAATCTAAGTTCTGTAAGACCCGTCGCAGGAAAAAGAAAATTTTCAGATCTCATGCTTAAGCTCTTAGCCGTAAGACGGGAAATGGAACCAAGGGTAAACGGATATGAAAACGTATAGGCTAACAGCATTTTGGCAACTGGTCAGACTAATCTCCAAGTGCAATGCAATGCAACAAAAACTTTAAAATAATTCATATTGAAGAAGCGATTGAGATTAACCAAGGCTCTAGTCTTTGCCAGAGATCTGTATGCCGTAAAGAATCACGTATCTAATTTGAAGACCGATTGTGGCAGCGTCATTTATGGGAGATTTTGAGTGAAATCGAGAGGTGAGAAGACACAAGAAAAGGTCTTATCCGATATTATTCCGGTGATATACCGAATGTCTATCTGAGCAAGGTTAGAGGTTTTCCAACACATTAAAATGGCTAGGTCTTCGAGTGAGGATGGAATTACAGTGTAGCTTCTTAAAGCGGTACTCAGATGGGTACTGAAAGTCCTACAAAACCTCTACAATTCCGTCCTCCATTGTACAGGCGTCGAGCAAAAGTGCGGTGGTTTTGGTTTTCAAGAAAGGTGATAACGCTCCTTGAAGAATCGTGAAGTATTCAGAGCCAGGTCCACGTGCTGTTTCGAGAGTTATTACGAATCATCTCGCACACAAACTTGAGAACATTCCGGTCAAGCCGTTTCCTGAAATAGCCTTAGTACTATAGTACACGTAATATAGTTTATGTGACAGCCACTCTGCAGCCATATTATGGTATATGTAAGTAACACGTCACATATTGGGTCAGCTCAGTTGGAGAAGGACCACACTATCACAGAATTGCAGTGCAAAATAGCAGCTTAATGGTTTTGTGTTTCGTATGGGGAGTGTAGAGAACTGTAGGCCGAATACACTGGGGATGAGGCATTCCATCTTAGTCCTCAGAGGTGACAAAACATCTGCAATTTGACCCTTAACCGAGGATAGATGTATGTAAATGTCTACGGGCCACAGCATCCACTTATCACCAGGTGGACTGTGTGATCCCTATTGACCCGTATTCTACTATCATATATATTATCATCATTAATAATAAATCACAATTTAAATAAGAATAAGATAATATCATCATTAATAATAAATCACAATTTAAATAGAAAATAATGTGATTTTTTCGTTTAATTATTAATAATCTATTTTCATTATGGTTGTAGAAAATTTTAATAAATCGTCCTGTACGGCTCAACGTGTAACGGCGGTGTAAGAATTTTCACTATCCCATATCATCCTGCGGGTTTCGTAGGAGGGCGAAAGAAGTAAATATGGGACAACCTATGAGAGAGTCCAATATACAGCAGTGAACTTTTGGCAGGTCGTAATGTTATACATTTTATAGAAGAACCTTTATATCAGGGAAAATGACAGGTTTCAATAATGGAGAGCATATGGATTGTACATACATTATTAAATTTAACTGCCAAGTCGAGCAAAAAAGCGGCAGGGCCATATCATACTTTTCTCGAAGCAATTCAGAACATTTTCGACCCCCCATAACTTCGTAGTGGATAAAACTAGAAGCCTGAATTCATGATATGCTTTAAATTTCATTCAATTTGAACCAGTAGTTTAAGAATTCTAACTAGTCTAAAGTTTCTTAATTTTGTCACTCACTGACTGACCGATCATCAAAACTAAGGCACTTCTAACGGACATGGGAGCTTCAAATTTAGAATACAATTAGTGTTAAAGTGTATACATCAAGGAAAAACTAAAATATTTTCCAATTTCGGTCCAGTTTTCTAGATACAATAACTGTATAACTAACTTTGATACTAACTATAGAATTACAAAGTTACATTTGCAGTGAATGAATCAGTGTACTTGTATATGTATAATAGGTGTAGATAGGTACGTTGTTGGCATTCAAGAATTAGAAGGTACCGGAAAGGTAAAAAAGTAGGACTATCTTATCTACAAAAAGAAATAAGATGCCATTGAATTGAACAGATGAAACATAACTTGTAAAAAAACCAAGTCTCGCAACTTAGTTCTTCTACCGTAAAAAGTTGTAAGATATATGTAAATACCAAGTCGGTTAATTTATTCAGTCCCTACTTGAGGATCCTTCGGTTTTAAATTATCACGTAATTAGCTAACCTAACAACATTTTATAGTGACCATATCAATGTTAAAAATCTTTTATGTTTTAAATATTATATAGATTGACATATTAATAGCAGGATTATACAATCGCAGCACAAGAAATAAATTTCTTCCTTTGTTCTGGGGATAGTTTACATATATAAATTTTACAAAGACAATCATCAATTATTTGTAGGCAATACAAATATTTGTTCCGTGCGGGATTCGAACCCGCGGCCCCCAGCGCAGCCACTCATTGCTAAGCCATTGCGCCACGGAGTCGTCAAGAATAAGTGCCCGCATAGTACGCCAAAACTTAGACTTACTAAATTTAGAATATAATATCACTTTTAAAATTTTACCTCGCACTCGGTGGTAAAAATGCATGGTGAGTAAATAGCACTACATATTATGTAGACAATACGTAAACTACCTAACACAACGACTGAGTTATGGTTTTATACATAACCAAACTGGGAAAGAGCGCCCGCCTGACGGATATTCATCTGCACTTAGTTTCCGGTACTTGTTGAACCGAAATAACATAGAAATGAAATATATTAACTACCTGATCTCATCGAGTCAGGTCAAAGCATTAGTTTATGTCAATTTATACTGCTGCTAGCGCACCGGGCGTTCTACTATAATTTTGCTTGAGTGTTTAGGTAGTTAGGACTTTTCTCCCGCAAAGAAATAATTATCCACTATTTTATTAGTTTGTGTAGGCGTACATCATTAAGGAACAATTGGTTTTATTTAGTTAATACTCCTCATCTATTTTTGATTGATTTTTAAACTAATTGATTTCACAATGGCAAAGACGCGTAATGCCAATGCACTTCATAATAAGCTCCATTATGCCTGGCGCCAACAAAATGATGATTAATCTTTATAGCTCTTTTTACAACAGCTCGATTGTCTATAGGTACATATAATAAATCTGTAGAAAAATTATTTGTTCACGATTCACGCAAAAACTATTAGACGGATTTCCATGAAATTGGGTGTGTAGGCAGTACATGATAGATAGCACATAATATTAAATTTTATCCGCTTACGGAAAAGTAAAAACGATGGGTTATGTTTTTATTTTTCTTAAGTTTATTGTCATAATGGTTGTGGTCGTTCTATTAGTCATAAAGAGGATTTAGCTGTATGTATTGCGTTAAATAAGTCTATAGAAAAGTGTGTGTGTGAAAATGAAACTCAACGCCTAACCGACCAAAAAGGGCAGAATATCGTCTGCCGGGCCAGCTAGTATAATATAATATACATATATAAAATATTCCAGACCAACGACGGAAAGTTGTTTTGAAGCTGTTACGACAAAACCCCTACAATAGAAGAGGTCAGCAGTAGTCGGACTAAAAAAGAGTTAAACTGTAAAACCATGAACGTACTTACGTTCATGTGTAAAACCCATTGTGAAATCAATTAGTTTAAAAAATTACTCGTTATGGTTACTAAATATATAGAGAAACTCGTTATAGATATTTCATTCTAAAAAAAAATCCTTTGCATGTTATTTTTTTAAGCTTCGTTGGCACTGCTCAAAGTGGGCATATTATTTAAATTAATAATGCAAACGCAAATTTACTCGCCCACATTTGTGACGTTATTAGATAACGCAAACATGACGTCGGTTAACTGTACTCAGGGATACTTTGAATGTCAAATAAATACAATGACATTGCTTCATTGACACAGCTAAACGTAGTGATTATATTCTCTTTGGACACAACTATAAAACGACGTAGGCAGTCTCAACGGTATTATATTTGGATAAGAGTAGGCACGTTTTTACGTGGTGGAGCCACGCTGCAGTTATATTATGGTTGTAGCACGAAAGGGTCTGCTCGACCGGGGAAGGACTACGCTCTCACAGAATACCAGCGTAAAATAAAGCTCAATGCTGCTGTGCTTCGTATGGTGAGTGTAGGGAACTGGAGACCCTTTTTACTGGAAACGAGGCATTCCACCTTAGTCTTCAGGGGTGCTAAAGCATCCGCATTTTGATCCGTAATCGAGGATAGATGTAGATGACTATGCGCTACAGCATCTATTTACCTTCAGGTGGACTGCGTGCTCGTATGTCATCTTTATTCTAAAAAGACGTTCAAAAAAGTAAGAATGAGTCTTGGAAATAGATAAAAATCACTAAATGCAAACTCGTAGTAGAGAATGTGGAGGACGTTCAAATAGGTACATAAAAGCCAGCATTTCGTTTTGTCGCCATCGCAATGGCGGACGTGTGAGCTGGGCAACAAATTCTTGGGGAAACAAAATAATTTCTGTAAGTTTGGCATGCTGTTTCTGGCGGATTGGCTACGAAATTTTTCTACATTCTACCTTCATACAAAGTGCTCGTAAGAGTAGCTCCATGGTTTTTAACGTGGTAGAGCCATGCTGCAGTTATATTAGTAGTATAATTGTAGCACGAATGGGTCGGCTCGACCGAGGAAGGACCACGCTCTCACAGAATACCAGCGTGAAATAGTAGCTTAATGCTGCTATATTTCGTATGGTGAGTGTAGAGAACCGGAGACCCTTTTTACTGGAAAAGAGGCATTACATCTTATTCCTCACGGGTGACAACGCGTCTGCATTTGATTTGTGATCGAGGATAGATGTAGATGTCTATGCGCCACAGCAACCACTTACCATCAGGTGGACTGTGTGCTCGTTTGTCACCCTATCCTATAAAATAAATAAAAATAAATAAATGATCAAGATATTCAGTCGTCATTACTCCTTGAATATCCGAAAAAAAATGTCGCATGATCTTACCGGCGGAAGCACTCGCCTTGTATTTCTAAGGAGTTGGAAATGATGACTTTTCCAAGTCATAGTCTGTATCGGGATCGTAATTGTAGTAGTGAAGCTATGTTCCGTCCTTCGTTATAAATCGAGCCGGTATAAACTCCTGTATATATTTAGTCTAGTGGTTTCTGTGGATTGGTCTGGGTACAAATGTATGGTACTGTATACAATCTGGGTAAAAAATCACAATTTTTTTTCATCCCCAAGCGTATGGAAATCTTTGTCCTTTTCAGCAATAAAGCGTAACTCGTCACAGAGATCTGCTAAAAGAATTCATTCATTTTTTTTAACCATGACCAAAGGTCAGGCTGTTGTAGGGGGTCCATATGAAGGTCATCCTTGATGAATGTTCTTGCTTGTTTAAACTCGGCACACTAATGTGAAATTGTAGAATATGGCAGAGCATATGGGTACTCTTAATTTATCTCATAATTATCCATTTTAGTCATAAATCCCATCGCAAGCATTTTGCCTTCTATTTTTTATAAACTTCTACATACTTTATTACCAGTGCTATCGCAAAAAAAATTTTGGATTGCTGTTTTAGTTCTAATTCCCGAAACATTGTCATGGTGTCATTGTCATTGTCATTCATTTCATTCTTCAAGTTCATTTTTTCTCACGTGGTAGAGCCATGCTGCAGTTACATTAATAGTATAGTTGTAGCACGAGTCGGTTCGACCGGGGAAGGACCACGCTCTCACAGAATACCAGTGTAAAATAGTAGCTTAATGCTGCTGTGTTTCGTATGGTGAGTGTAGAGAACCGGGGACCGTTTTTACTAAAGACGAGGCATTCCATCTTAGTCCTCATGGCTGACAACGCATCTGCATTTTCATTTGCAAACAAAGATAGATGTAGATAACTACGGGCCGCAGCAACCACTTACCATCAGGTGGACTATGTGCTCACTTGTCACCGTAATCGTATAAAAACACATATATTCCTGTGAAGCGGTATTTAATTTATTTAACAAAAAACAAGTAAATGAAATTTTTGGGAAAACATCAACTAATATTATTTTAATTAAAGATACTTGCTGGTCGCAAGTATTGCCGTTGTATTATAGGCATCCTAGCAAAAATGTATCCCCCACTTATAATTATATATTAAAATTAGATTTTGATTAAAAATTACCAGAACGTAGTAATCTTGCAGCCGGATTCCATAATATTAGGTGCGCGTGGTGCTAAGAGCAGTAAGGAGTTTTCCCACACACTTAAATACATTTTTTATTTATCAATCGATGAATATACATAAACGAAGTCGAATAACTTGCTGTCAAAAGAATACAGCAAGATTACTATCTAATTTCCATTAGCATGCATCCATAGAAGTTGGATACATTTACAAACTTTCCATGCTTACCCCATGTTTAATAAATATAACACTCACATTTCTGTTTATTTCACTGAAACGTAAATGTTTTACGATGAAAGATAGCAATAAAATTTTTATTAACGCCTGCTGACTATAAAACTTTCTTCATTGCGAAGCAATTTCAGTAAGTAGATATGTTCTAGAAGCATTTTCAGGTTTATATATGGCGCAACTATATTTGAAGTTTTATGACCAATAAATGTTGTTAAAGCTTGCCACCTAGCAATACCACGACTAGTGAGAGAAAACTAGCGTGGCTTTAAATTAATTGGGTCAAGCGCTATGTAGGTCAAGGACCCAGGAGCATTCTATGATTATACGCGACATTGGTTATTTCCTGTTGATTGATAACTTGTGGTGGGGAATAACAATTTACGAATGTGAGATTATAATGTTACGATTCTTTTACTGTTTTAAATAAATAGTAACCATAGTTATCTCCCGGAGGGAAGGCGAGAATTCGCTTTGTTAGAACACTATAAAAAGATTTCCATGGTAGCTGAGAGTATGTGATATGATTTTCGTTGGTAAAATTGAAATTGTTAATTTAAGTGCTGTTGTTGAAATTTTAAGTATTGTTTTACCATGTGCTCGTCGGTGAAGGACAATATCGTGAGGATACCTGCTACTGAAGTTTTTTAAATTACCCCGCATAAGGGCTAGGCAGCGTAACGGGCTTTTCCTTGTTCCAAATCCCTCAGTAAATAACAGACTTATGCACAGAAAGGAATGTATGTATTATGGTTGTTATTTTGTTTTTATTATTTTAAAGGATTTTATTTAATTTTCAGTAAGAAAACGAAAAGCAAACACTAAAAAATAACAATTCAGGATATTATTTTTTTAAACGTTTTTCTTAATTATCTACATTTAACCAGGACAAATATCCAGATACCGAACCATCGTATTTTTAATATTTATTATATTTAATTGTGTTAAATTATATTAAAATACATTTAGTTATATAATAATTAAATGTATTTTAATATAAAATATTTAATAAACACAATTTTATACAATATTAAGGCTTTTATATTTGAACTTATTTTTAACTCCAAGATACTGTATGATCAAGATATTACGTAGATTCGACCAAAACTTAACTTGTGCAAAATGTCAATACATTGAACTAAAAATAAATTAGGGTTGGCTATAGACGTCCAGTACTTGATTCTAATATTGTTTTTAGTTTCGGAAGCTTGTTAGGGTTAAGCTTGAACCTATTACACTGTTTTTAGATGTCGGAAATGCGTTTTGAATTAATTACGATAAAAATAAATTTCTCTAAAAATTGCTTGTAACGAAACGCAAATATATCAATTTGATCTAGTATTGTGAAGTAACGACCGCTACTTGTTTTTAAATTTTGTTTTCAATTTAGGAGGTTTGTCAGGTTTAAACTTGTATCTTTTACATTGGATTTGGATTTCGAAAATGCCTTTTGAATTAATAACGATAAAAATAAATTTCACTAAAAATTCCATACAACGAAACGAAAATATGTCAATTTCTTTTTTTTTAACACGGATACATCCATAAAAAAGTTAATCACTCGGGTCCAGACAATCCATGTGCCTGAAGACGGGACTCATATACAACAAATTGAGTTTCAGTGGAGAACAGTCAAGAGGTTTTTCAGAAAACAAAATTATAACAATTCACATTACATTGTTTCACTTACCACAATCGTAGCAGAGTTTGGGGCAACCTGACTTTATAGATACGATTGGTTGAATCTGTTCTAAATCGAATTAGCACGCCCCTACTCCACGTAGTCTTGTCTGCCCTAGCCCTAGAGTGTTTTTGTAAAGCCGTAGGCGCGGAGGGAGAGCAGAACCCGCCCGCCCATGCTCATCACCGCCCGCCTCACTGCAGCTTTAGGTTATTGGCCGCTGTCTACGACTAGTCTCAGTCGCTACAGCTTGCACGGATGCCTGCAATTTGCTACGCAAGGGTGAAGGGGCTGCACTTCCAGCTGCGCCGAAGCTGTTGCAGAAGTAATTTTGGGTCAATATTCCTGTGTAAAAAGTAAGGTTATGATTTTACAACAATAAAACCGGCCAAGAGCGTGTCGGGCCACGCTCAGTGTAGGGTTCCGTAGTTTCCCGTCCGTCACAATAAGTGTTCCCACTTGGAGTATAAATGTGGGTATCCATTATGTTCTCGCTCCAGCAGCGCTCCGCGCTCCTGCAACTGCTCTCGGTAGTGGGTACTGTTGTTTCCATCCAAGTTCAAAATGATTTTCCTAGAAATTCCTTATAAAGTTCTACTTTTCAGATTTTATTTCATATTTTCTAAACTTATGGTTCAAAAGTTAGAGGGAGGGGGACACATTGTTTTTTACTTTTGGAGCGATTATTTACGAAGTTATTGACATTATCAAAAAATGATTCTAGTAAAGCCCTATTCATTTTTAAATACCTTTCCAACAATATATCACACGTTAGGGTTGAAATTAAAAAAAAATCACTTCCCACTTTACATATAGGGGGGCTACCCTAATAAAACATTTTTTTCCAATTTTTATTTTACCACTTTGTCGGCGTGATTGATACACACATATTGGTACCAAATTTCAGCTTTCTAGTGCTAACGGTCACAGAGATTAAGCGAGGACGGACAGACGGACAGACAGACATGGCGAAACTATAAGCGTTCCTAGTTGACTACGGAACCCTAAAAAGATCATTACTCGTAAACATTACATTTCCGCAAGGGCTTCCCCCTTAAGGTAGGGGGAGGCATCTTCTGCACCCACCTCCTCCCCCTATCCGCGTACGCAAGTACCGGATGTCTATAGGTTTAGGTACCAAAAAATTCACACAGTAAAATCCGTAAAATTAGTTTTATGCAGTTATTAGAAGCTTTTTATTAATTAACATTTTTCCGATCGAGTTAAAATTCGGAATACGTAATTATGTGACTTCGACGCCAGTGCAAAAATATTGTACTGTAAGATTTGATCTGATGATATACTCGGATACTGGCTACCAATAGCAACGGCTATAAAGCTATAAACGCTTATTTTTTAAATTATTTAATTAATAGATTTTTTTAATCCACTTGAAAGATCACAAGTTATACTTACTTAATTTCTTAACTTATTGAAGTCTTTATTTTTGCAGGTATGTACTGCTAAAGGGGATAATTATGACAAGCAATAATAAATTTAATTATAATGGGTTCAAGCAAGCTCATGTTTAGTAACTTAGAGAACATAATTTTAAGTATATCAAGAGTATGGACGTTCAGAAGCAGCAGCTGTGTCCGCGGCTGGTGGATTATCTGACTATAGTAGGCGCCAAACCTTATACTTCTGGCAAGGGGCTCGCACCTGTTCAGGTATATTGTTATGATCTCTTGTATTGGAAATATTATATTTAAATATGTATTTTATAGCCTTTTTATAATAATATAATGTCCTCCCGACCGAATTTCGGTCACGGCGGCCTGCCTCAACGGAGACTAGCCATCGGCGCAGGACAGGATTATAGTGCCCAAGTGTATGCGCAAGCAGAGGTGCACTGTCTACTCCCTCACTCTCATAATGTGAGGGTAAACCGACACGACCGGAGAGAGATCAGGCGCAGGACCAACGACTTTACGTGCTTTCCGAAGCACGGGGGTGAGACACCGCCAACTTCTTAACTCCGGACAACTACTGAGATTTTTTGACGGAAAACTGAATAATCTATATTTTGGTCCGACCTGGGATTCGAACCCAGGATCTCATTATCAGCAGTCGCACTACTACAACCACTTAGCCAATGAAGCGGTTCAACCAAAAGTTCAAAACAGTTGTAGCCTTTTTATAATGCTTGATTGTCATCGTGACATTTAGATTTAAGACGATAATATCAAATTTCTAATGGACAATTATTTTCATATAAAGAAGTATAAAGAAGTTCAAATATATAAATAATGATATCTGGTTAATGCAGTTTTTGAAACTACGAGTGCATAAGGCTTCTACAAATGCAGTTTTATGTATTAATAAAAATTTGAAATTATCCCAAATTGAATGTGATTTATGGGCAATAACTATGCGTACTCGCGCTCCTGTGTGTGAGATTCAATTCACAACGTTCTTGTCGACCGAGCGATCCTTACGAATAGTAGGCGTTGGATATTAATGAATGACAATCGGTTAAAATAATGCATTACCACTCATTCTGAATTTAAAAGATAAAAGGGACAGAATGTTTGAAATTTTTTAATTAGTCTTCTCCATCATTAACCCATATTACTTATTGTGAACATTCTCTGCAAATTTGGGACAACAACAACAAAGACAAGAAAAAATATTTCAATATAATGTTAATTATTATACCGAGCATGTACAGTGTTATAAAAATCTAAAGAGTTATAAAAATCTAAAGAGTGGTAATTGCCTGAACGATTCTGTGACCTCTTAAGGAAAAAAATACACTAACATACCTTACTTACCTCACCACGACAGAAGTCGGAGGTCTTTTTTATAAAAGAGGTGGTAAACGGGCTTGCGGCCCACCTGATGGTAATGACTACCACCGCCCGTGAACAACTGCAATACCAGGGTTATTTCATATGCGTTGCCGACTTTTAAAAAAGAGTATGCTCTTTTCTTAAAGGTCCCTAAGTCGTATCGATCCAGAAAAATCACAGGTATATAATCAGTGGTAGATTCCACAAGTAAGTTGTGCAAGGGCTTCTAGTAAATCGCATAGTAGTGGAACCGCCAATCATCCGGATGGTGTGGATGGTATCACGCGTTTTATCGAGATGTGCGATGGTGAAACTAAGGGTTTGTTTGGTATTAGTCCATATTAGAATTAGTACATATCTACCAGATCTTAAATTAACGTAACGGACGTTTAAAGTGCGAGATTTCTGGAATTGTGATCGCTTGCCAAAATCCTCACGCATGCAGACGAGGTCCATGTTTATTAAATGTCCGTAACTAAAATAGTCCGTGTTGTCTTTTTGTAATATTTCGCAGGCTCCGGAACTTCTCAGACGCTATCCTTTAACAAACCACGATGACTTCCCTCTTCCGCTGGACATGGTGTACTTCTGTCAGCCCGAGGGCTGCGTATCGGTGGGGCCCCGTCGACAAATTTCTCAAATCGCTACAAGAGACACCGCATCCTTCGTCTTCACTCTTACTGATAAGGACTCGGGTATGTCATCTAGTTTTAGGAGACTGTTTAGTATGATTACGAGCTGTATGGTATTTAATTTTATTTTTCAGGATAGTTAAGTTCAAATAATCACTGATTGGATTTCGTCACTCGTGCCTATGATATATGGGAAGCTTACTACCATATACTAAAAAAAGACTAGGCCATTAGACACACACGACTCCATTTAGTTCAGTTCTAAATTCGTGTTATGTACAAGTTATATTTATTCATTTACATTAATATATAAACGAACGAATAACTATATTTAATTAAATAAAACTAAATTTTAAACTGAAATAAGACAATAGGTACTTTAACAACTACGGGGAGTGCGGTTCAATGCGTGCATCACATTATGATGTATGACATAATTAGGCACATTGATGGCATCGGTATACGGTAAAGCTGTATAGCTTATGTTTATACTGTAAAATACCAATCTAAATATTGTAAAATGAGAATCAACGATTATATATATATATATATATATATATTGAAGTAAGTTCTATATTGATGTAGTAAAGAAGTTTAGAACGGTATTATAACGTAAAAACGTCACGTTTTCTTGTATCGTTTCACCGCCGGGCCTGAATGATTAAGGAGTAACTTTACTATAATTTACCCTACTTATGTAAAATGAATAATAATAGAAGAATCATAATTTTTTTTATTTAAAAAGGGAAAGATTTACAGACTTATACCTAATATATGAACGTTAATTCCTGGCAGTGGGTGGAATAAGCCAAAGAAGCGAGAGAGCTGTGTCAGGATCGTACCAAATGAAGGTCCTATTTTACATAGATAATATACTATATAATGCACCTTAGTCTCTGCTTACACATCTTGCTCCTGACATCCAGGAGGGGGGAGCAGAGACTCCAATTTGGCACAGTTCATACACATCTTTCTTCCTTTTTTTACATCCATATTTCAACTTCAACATGCCTCTTAAAATGAACCTTCAATATCTATCGGCCATTGTTGATTAACTACCCTTAGGGCGTCTCCTGACGACTCTACCACTCACTTTTGCAACATACCTCATTCATTATTGTTATGTGTCTAAAAACCATTGTAGCATTCCTTTCTTAATATTTTTAATCGTTTCTGAATTTTTAAACCTAAATTTTATATATACTGATTAATTAAAACGTATTGTTTTCTAAATTGTGAGAGAGGTAATCCAGCATAAAACCGTTGTATGGTTAACAGGTAAGACGCGTTATGGAGTATGTGTGAATTTCTACCGCGCGGTAGAACGGGCGCCAGCGCCGGGCCCGCGAAATCGCAGCGTGCTTCGCCGCGAGTCCTGGCGCAAGTCTATGGAGAAGAGTTCCGATTCCGCCTTCTCGAGGTGACCACCCATTCCTTGTCCTCGTGGTAATAAATAAATTGAAGCCTTTCGTATGCCTACGTTCGCCGTGTATCCATTGCCCCATCTCGCCTCGTGGTTGTCATAAGACGACTTAGAGTAATGCCTGGAAGATATTTTGATCTCCGATAGATGCCGTATTAGCTATCTCGTATATAATAGATATAAAATATATATACTCAACTTGGAGACGGGGAGCGAGCACCTTTAAAGGTGCGAAACATGTTGTTGATACTCCTAATCTCCTTCCAAGCTTGGCAATTAAAGCAGGTCTTCCTTATTATGGTCCGTGTTCAACAGTGTTCGAGCTAAAGATGAGAAGGAGAATATGTATGATTTATCATCATCATCATAACAATTTGTAACAATCTGCTTCTGCCTTCT
Organism: Parnassius smintheus behrii; assembly: GCA_036936625.1. Lineage (NCBI taxonomy): Eukaryota > Metazoa > Arthropoda > Insecta > Lepidoptera > Papilionidae > Parnassius > Parnassius smintheus. The sequence continues at coordinate 28,964,585 of JAUPFT010000003.1, read as the reverse complement.
GAACATACTTCTCACCCGTAGATTGCCATATGGAAAAGCGTATTTGCCAAAGCAGGCACTCTTACCACTATTTTTAAATTGTTATTATAAAGATGCTACTGCCCATAACACGTTTCAGTTTCCCTCTTTCCCTTCTTACGTCACCCATGAAATGATATGAGTTAGTGGATTCTCTTACGTGGCCATTGACGTCGAGGTGTATGTTCGTATTAGAATAACATATATATTTTGTGCAATTACAGTGGACCCTGTTTAATCGGACCCCCTTGTAATCCTTATCATGTAGGTACAGACTTGGTTTTTGCTCTTTATCAATCCTGGAATGCATTGCGCGATCAACCATTACATCCGCATGGAAAAACTTATCGCCAGATATTATCCCAATTCTAACAAAGCTTCACAAATCCGTGTTAATCTAAAAAAAGCAATCACATCGTGTGATTTATAGTACTTATGTAATCTTACCACTTTGATATGTAATTAGTCGGCTTATATACATAGTCCGACATATTTGATAATCCGACGCCGCCTTGCAAAACTTTGTCGGATTACTGCGGGTCATCTGTGTAACTAAAACATAGCGAATGTTTCAGTGACCATAGGAGCAGCAACGTAGCGCCCAGTGACTCGGAACGTGATTGCAGCGCCACGCTGGCTCCTCGGCTGGCGCCCGCGCCGGACTCCGAGAGCGGAGGCTCACATTCACCTAGTCCACGGGCTAGTCGAAAACGACAGGTACCCGTTTGATTCTTCTTCTCATTTTGTTGAAATTATTGCACTTGATCCCGCGCATTCACGCGCTCGCCGCTAGTCACAAATGAGTCCGGAGAAAGGTTCCACGTTAAGATCGCCTTACACTAAACCACTAAAAGGCTAACTGGAATACGTGCTTCTCATTTCACAGGAACGAGTTCAAACTATTTATGGCTTTATCCCATGGGATTATTAGAATAGGTGGCGGGAAGAAAACATGTCCCAAAAGCTACATCTGTTTTTTTTTTGGAACTTCTATCGCCGCTGATGACGATAATATCTCGATATTTCGATTTACATTTGTCAACAGCGTCGATGAAGTCTAAATAAATAATCAGTATTTATTTCGATGTATGTGCTTTAAATATCGTCTGCTTTTAAAAGCCCATCACGAGTTCACTGTTAAATCTGACCTAACATAAAACACGCTAAACTCTCCTTTTATGTATTCTAGGTTTCCTTACAGATACATCATAATGGGTAAAAGAACAAGTAGAACTGTCTCTATCGACTTTACACCAATGTTTTATGCTGCCTTTTAATAATAACTGATATCGATAATTTTCGAATAAAGTATAAATAAATAAATTATGGTGCGTTGAGGTAATACCGGACGATTTTCGACTAGTTAAAAGAGCGGGCAAAAACTTTATTTTCTCGACATCCATATACGTCAGATTTCTGAAAAATGGTGCAAATCGTTAATGGTTACACGTAATTTAGCTATAAGAAGCTTTTACTTTTAAAACCTTAACAGTTTCTGCTTAAAACTTGTGCGAAAACAAGGCATAATTTTTTATATGCATGGTGACGAATTGGACATTAAAGGCTAAGACCGGACGTCGCTAAAAATCGCAAATGAAAGTGATAGGGAAACACCGGACGGACGAAAAAAAACATAAAAATTACCTTGTTTTATAAAATACTGCGCAGCACACGCCCTACTTTTCGGAGTGACTGGTTGAAACTCGGGGTCAGGGCAGAATAAAATGGCGTCTTGTACCATATTGCTAGCTTTCAAAAATATAGCATAATTCACCGGAAACTTGAATTTTACTGTCTTATCCCGTCACCGATCTTACCCCAATGCACTTACATTAAAACCATATGTCAGGTAAACGGGATCGAGCCTGCACGAGAGTAGCTTACGCACATACTACTATGCCTCCTACTCTTTACAGACGTCTTTTTAACCCCCGACGAAAAAGAGGGATGTTATATGTGTGTACTCATGATATGTCTGTCTATGGCATCGTTGATCTGCAAATGAACCGATTTAATTTTTTTTTTGTTTTAAGGATGACTTGATCGAGACTCGAGAGCGTTCTTAGCTATGATTCAAGAAAATCTTTTCAGCCGTTTGAACATCATCAGCTCTTTTTGTTTTGGAAGTTCTTAACTTTTTTAATTTAAGTTTTTATATAATCATGCAAGGTGACTTATAAGTTGTTTATTACTTTTGCAGCGTATACGGAACCACTCACTCACATCCCTGTGCCTATTATCACATCATCCATTCTTTTCCACATTCCGAGAGTGCCTATTTATACTTAAAAAGTTAATAGATGCCTGCAACGAGTCTTCCAGTCCACGACGTGTTGGCGCGTCCAGACAAATATTTAGGTATGTGAAAACTATTTTTTTATATACCTAATAATTTAACATTGTTTTTGTGAATAAAGGATTACCATCACAAAGGTTGGATATTAAGTTAAGATTTAGCACTGTTTTAATTTGTGACAAACCCAATTTTTGGTTTCGGATAAAATACACTTCATTGTAATGTTTATTTAATTTTTATAATAATTTTAAACTTTTATTTAGCTCAGGTAGCCCTGTACTCCATTTACGGGCAATCCGTGTTCAATCAACTAATGTTGCAATTTTAAGTATATACTGATTGATCACGTGAACAGAGCTAAAGGAATCGCAAAAAAACAAGCCCTTCTGATGAGTAAAATATTTCTAGGACCGGTTAAATCCGCTAACACGCGCTGACGCAGCGTGGCAGACTTATTGCTCCAAAGCTCCAAACCCCTCTCAGAAATGAGAGGAGACCTGTGCTCAACAATTGGATGTATTTAGTTTGTAATTTTACACAGTTAGACTTTAAAAATACCTTATTTCAAGTAGGGCCTTAGATTTAATTTATACTTTCATTGTTGATCTATTTGCTGCTGCGAACGATTTTCCTATATCGTGATTTCGCCATACATTTCTTTTGTTAGCTATCAGTCTATGTTATTAACTTTGGATTTTTCGAATTAATATTATATCGCTAGTTATGGGTCGCCAGAGATATCTTCGATAATAAACAGAGTTTTATTGTGTGGTAAGTTTGGCATTTAGAGAAGAATTTATTATACCATCATTATATTTAAGTATTATGATACATCAATGGAACAACGCGTATTAAAATAATTTTCCATGTGCAGGGATACGGTGTGGTCTGTATTAACTGGGCAATCCTACGACAATACGCCTACGATAGTTCTCCACGACGTAAAGGAAATTGAGACGTGGATACTGAGATTGCTGTCGGCCCCCGTGCCGGTGCCAGGCAAGACTCGCGTCGAGCTGGAGGTTCTCTCGCCGACCGCTCATGCGCCTCTCCTGTTCGCGCTACCCGATCACACAAGGTTCACCTTAGTGGACTTCCCGCTCCATTTGCCTTTGGAATTACTAGGTAATGAAACTTTTTAAAGTTCTGAAATTTCTGTGCTGACATAGCAGGTTTCTAACCAACGTTGGTTAGCTATCTTTAAGCCAACATTGAAGCCTAGCTTCAAAATGATCTCTATAAATAGAAATAACACTTATGCAGTTTAATATAGTGATCATGTTAAGTATATAAATATGTAAAGGAATTTATGACCAATTAATTTTATGGTGTAGGAAAAATGACTATTTTCGGAGTCACAAACATTGTTTTCTTTTTTTATAAATTTGAATTTTCCGAACAATTTCAATGAAATATTAAATGTTTTAAGGTGTGGACACATGTCTGAAAGTACTGACGTTGATTATGATGGAAAATAAAGTAGTAGTACAGTCTCGTGATTACAATGCCCTGTCGATGTCGGTAATGGCGCTGGTAGCCATGCTATATCCCCTCGAGTACATGTTTCCGGCAATACCATTACTACCAAGCTGTATGAATTGCGCTGAACAGCTACTTTTGGCTCCAACGCCATTTTTAATTGGAATTCCGGCCACTTTCTTCACTTACAAGAAAAACTTCAGGTAAGTCACTTCACCATTCTTATACATTTTTCTATTAATAAGTTAATACATAAATTTAATTTATATATTCTATAAATTGATGGACATTTTTAGGTTCAAAATGAAGCAAACATTACCTTGAATTTTGCCCTTAACTTATAAAGCACTACGTTAATTTAAGGAAATTTAATCTAATTCCCATATACATTTTGAAGGAACACAACAAAAAGTAACATCCATTCCATCCATTAAAACCTATTAAAATTTCACTCCGGAATACAGCCTCCCTCATTGATTGCCTCGAAGGGGGAATAAAAGGCACAAATGGACATGAAACAATTATTTTGTGCTTTTGCTATTTTAGTAAGAATTGATTAATCAATAGCATTGTTGGACATATAATAAAAACTTAGATTTATTTATTGAAAAAGAGCAGATTAGTGGCATTAATTTTCACCAGTAACCATTCCGTTACCGCTACCGTTACAGCCTATTAAAGTCCACTGCTGGACAATCTATGGGGGAAGGGATATTTGCCATAGTTGCCACGCTTGTCAAGCGTATTTAGTCGTTATCAGGAAGATGCTGCTGCCCATCTCCTGCCTGTCTCCCTCTGTGGCCTCTTACGACACCCACGGGAAGATATGGGGTAGTGGATATTCTCAACCGCCACTACATAAAATAGTATTCAATCGACATTTCTTTCTAATATGTGAGACACTTATTTTTAGTGTTCCGTGTTTAAGTAACAGTACCCGGATGACCGAGCTTTACTCGGTTTTTTTAAGTTACATTTATATACAAATTACATGAATAATAGTTTTTGATCTTATTGGCATAATAGAAAAAAATGAACTGGTTATTTGAATAAAAAATCATGAGTGCAATTAGTTTAATTTAAATTTTCGTATTTTTAAAAAATACTAAAAAAAGGGCTCGAAATAATAGATTTTCTCACAAAAGAAGGGAACTTGAAAAAAAAGGGAAAAAAAAGCCGGGCCCAAGACTGGACGCGAACCACGGAAATCCGATATCACGCCCTAACAACATCCCATCTGAGCTATTACGATCATTGGTAACCTGTCAAAATTTACCTTCTTATATTGTAGCAGTTTTTTATTGCCTAAAAACACGGACAAAAGGACATTTTCTAAAAATAAATCCTAGCTAGATCGATTTGCCCCCGAAACTCCCTGGACACTAAATTTTATGAAAATCGTTGGAGCCGTTTCCGAGATCCCGATTATATATATATATATATATATATATATATATATATATATATATATATATATATATATATATATACAAGAATTGCTCCTTTTGAAGGTATAGGATAGGATAATGGAGCACTTATGGAATCGTCTTGGTGTCTGCATGCCAATCACATGCGTTTTTTTTTTTTGGGCTTCAGAGCATTTTCCTATTCAGATTTATAGTAACTTTCAAATTGGAATGATAAATGTGTTTAATCAACCATTTTAAGTAAACCTAATCAGAGTAAAAACGAAAAGAGAAATATTCAAAAATATTGTAAATTAATTCTAGATTACCAGATGACATTTGGCTGGTAGACTTGGATGCAACAAAGTTAATATGCCCGACCGGCAGTGACCAAGATCTGCCTCCACTCCCGGAACCGGAAAGCTCAGTTCTTAAGAATCATTTGAAACAGGTTAGTAATAAGACGGAAGTATGACGAATATTTGTCTCTTTTCTAAATATCAATTATCACAATTTTCTTCTTTTAACACACGCACTTGTTAGCGCATTGTCCATGTCGCTATGCTGTTACTGTCCCAAAGCATTCACATTTTAGTTTTTCTAAGATTCAACTCGTGAGTATATTAAGACCTTAAAAAATATCCGCTCTTACTATACCGCATTATATCTATGTTTATTTTGATATTCATAGAAAATTCAGACAATTTTTTCTTCGAATAATTTATACTGTTATACACTGTCTGCATAATGTTTTTATCACTTATGTTTATTACTGTATTCATTATTACAGAGAAAATCTAGATAGTTTTCTAAATACTGAATCTACTAACCACTAGTTCACTTTTCCTCTCACAATAGGCCGTGCATCTCATGGAAATTACCGGAACTGGTGTAAATATTATTTCTATTTCTTACATTGCACACTTTGATTGTTATGTCACATTTTCATAATTTTAGCTACCTTAGAACACAAAATGTGCTGACCTTTTAGAAACACACACAATAATAATGTTATAAAACAAAATTTTTATTTCATGAATATTTATTCACATTGGCATAAACACGTTATCTAAGAGGGAAGGCATAGTAAAATATTTTTCCGACTGAAATCAGTGTTACAAACATTACACATTCCCATGATCATATTATCTTTCCTTACCTTATATTATCTGCTACTTGCTCATAATACATTCATTTGATGTGTTCTTAATGCTTATTTTAACACAATTTCAGTCAGCGTACTTAAATATATTTCTTTTAGCATGTTTTCAATCCGCTTAGCTAAGCACTTGTGTGAGAACTTAAAGCTTTTTCCAAATACAAGTAATAGAAATAAACCTTTCTATGACCGGAACGCAGCTTATGTTCTGACTAACCACGTAATTTATATATTTTTGGTTAACGTATACGTACACTAACATATACGAGTACATATATTATATTTCACTGCTATTTCTATATCTTATTGAATTGTATATTTTTATATATTTTCTATGTCTATATTATTAGAATTTAATGCTTGAAATTTCATGCTAGATAGACGCTAACTTCCACGAAATTTTTGATAAATTATTATGCTATAATGACACAACGTAAATAAGAGATTTATAAACAAGTTTACGTTTATTGTAATTTTAAGCAGTGTTTTAAGATTTATATAAGGTATTTCATATGCCAATGTTTTAATTACAATTACTATTTATTTTTGTTTTCGTCAGGCTCTGAACAGTCTGACGAACAGTTCAGTAGAGCAAGCGACGGCGCCTATAATGCCTTCAAGGAGGGACAGTGTTGGCGGAGCTACCCTCAAGTAAGAAACAAATGATAATCTACATGATAAAATATATATTTATGGCACCTGCGGCTTATACCGCATATAAAGACAAAGAGTGTAGACTGTCAACTCGCAGAACCATAATTTTTGTATGCTTATTAGTAGAATATTTTATTTTATTTTTGAATAAAAAGCCACGCTGCAACGTATTACGGCTGCACTACGAGTGGATCGGCTCGACTGGGGAAGAAGCACGCTCTTACTGAATACTATCGTAATAGCAGCATGAAGCTCATGTGTTTCGTATGTTAACGAGAGTCTAAGACCCTTTTCACTGGTAACGAGGCATTCTATTTTAGGGTGTCAACTATTTTAATTCTAAATAGAAGTAAGTGTCTATGAGTACACATACACCACTAAGTAGTAATTACACTGGCTATAGATATGCCTCTCCCAAATATTGCACATGGGAGGCATATTTTCCATAGTTGTCACACTAGGCAGCTGGGTGGCAACCTCAGTTTTAATTATTTTAGCTTATAGTTGGAAGATCCTGCTGACCATCTGTTTTATTTACCTCCGTCGCCTCTTTAGATACCCAGTACCCGGATGACCGAGCTTTGCTCGTTTTTTTTTTGAAATTACATTTCGATACAAATTACATACTGATGAATAATATTTTTTGATCTTATTGACATAATAGAAAAAACTGAACTGGTTATTTGAATAAAAAATCATGAGTGTAATTAGTTTAATTAAAATTTTCATTTTTAAAAAGAACTAAAAAAAGGGCTCGAAATAATAAATTTTCTCACAAAAGAAGGGAACTTTAAAAAAAAGGAAAAAATTCGGACCAAAGACAGGGCGCGAACCAAGGCATTAAGATTTCGCGACCGCTTGATATCCACTTGAGCTATTGTGATCATTAGCACAGTGTCAAAATTTACCTTCATATATTGTAGCAGTTTTTCATTGCCTGAAAACACGGACAAAAAGACATTTTCTAAAAATAAATCCTAGCCAGATGGATTTATTGCCCCCGAAACTCCCTGGACACTAAATTTTATGAAAATCGTTGGACCCGTTTCCGAGATTCCTTATTTTTATATATTTATTATTATTCTCATTATATATATATACCAGGCGGTCCCATAATGAACTGGCCTGATATAGTTCAACGCGACATGTCGCTACATGTTGTGTTGCATTAAATGGTACGTTTATCGTGCACTTAATATAAGAAACATGCATCGACATGAAATGCTTAGTCTTAGTTTAACAGACATTTGAATAACGAGAGTCGCGTATTTTTTCAAAATGTCGAAAACTGAGTATCGAAGTGTCATAAAGTTTCTGTTTAAAGAAGGTTTATCCCCTGCCCAAATAAAAGAACGATTGGATGGCGTGTATAAGGAGTCTGACCCCTCCTATAGCACAGTGAAAAATTGGGTGAAAGAGTTTCGCCTCGGGAGAGAAACCGTCGAAGACTTTGGCCACGACGGTCGACCTGTGGAAGTGCTCACTTCCGAAACGATTGCTCTTATCGAAGAGGAGGTTCTGAGTGACCGCCGTTTGAAGATTAGAGAAATTGCAGCAAGATAATGATTTCTTATATTTACGCGAACACTACACATGATTAAAACTACTTTTACGGATTTTATCGCGTTTATTTTTACTTTTTATTTTTAATTCCCGACGTTTCGGGCGCTTTCCAGCACCCATGGTCACGGGGGACTGAGATGACTGACGTCCCGATGTCATTGTTAAACCCGGAGTACCTTCAGCTTTTTTAATTATTGTTTATGGTCCGATCTATGCAAAATGAACTAACTCTGTCTTGAGGTCTTGCAGTGGTATGCTTGGGTTTAGTTTTAATTTTATTGATTATAGGATCCCAAGCAGGTGGTAGTACCCAGCCTCCTTCTCTATTGAAATTAGGATGTTTTTTAATTTCAATAGCCTCACGTATCATCCTTGGTAGGAATCGGTGTTCTTTCGCAAGGATTTGTGGTCTATCAAATCTGATGTAATGGTTGGGGCCGTCTAGGATATGATCACAAACTGCAGACTTCCCGGAACGTTGATGCTTCACATCAGCTATATGTTCTTTTACGCGGGTCCTAATTGATCTTTTGGTTTGTCCTATATAAGAGAGACCACATTCACAATCAAGCTTGTACACTCCTGCATCTTGTAGAGGAATATGACACTTGACGGATGGTAGGAACTGACTAATCTTCTTCGGCGGCTTGTAGAATGTTCTAATAGAAGCTCGCTTCAAGATATAGCCAATCTTGTCTGTGACACCTCTGACATATGGTAGTACAGCAGGCACACGCTCGACTGTGGCTGGCTTCACTCGGTCACTGTGACGTAGGCGCGGGACCCGAAGCTTGTTGTCGTGCAGAACTTGCTTGACGTGCTGAAGCTCGGCGGCCAGGTGTTTGCTGTCACAGATCCCTCGTGCTCTCTGTAACAAAGATTTGCCCACGGTAGCTAACTGTGAAGGATGGTGGTGAGATTCACCGTTTAAATATCGGTTTGTATGGGTCTTTTTCCTATACACAGTGTGACCAATGGTGTTATTAGGATTTCTGATGACTAACACATCTAGGAAAGGTAAGGAATTATTTGCCTCTAACTCCATCTCCTCCTCTCCTCTTTTAACCATCCTCTTTTAATCAATTGCAGCAAGGCTTGGGCTCTCTAAGAGTACCGTTCATCACGCGATCCATGAACATCTTCACATGAAAAAAGTGAGTGCAAGATGGGTACCGAAACTTCTTTCAGCGGTACAGGACGGTTCAGGAGGTTCAGGAGACAGGAAAGAGTGCGCTGCGCTTCGGAGTTTTTGGATCTTTGTGGCGAAAATCCAAAGACTATGATCGAGCGGCTAGTGACTGGTGATGAAACTATGATCTTGTATTATGATCCACAAAGCAAGCGCGAGTCAATGGAATGGCGTTATAAGGGTGAAAAGCCCCCTAGAAAGGCAAAGGTGCAACAATCGACTAAAAAACTGATGTGCACAATATTTTGGGATTTTCAAGGCATTTTGATGGTGGATTTTAAAGAACATAATACAGTCGTAAACGGCGAATATTGTGCTTCTTTAATATATAAATTACGAGACAAGATAAAGGAAAAACGAAGAGGCAAGCTGTCTAAAGGTGTCCTGTTGCTCCATGACAACGCCCCTGTTCATACCGCTGGTGTTTTGAAGGATGTAGTTCGTCAATGCGGGTTCATAGAAGTTCAACATCCACCTTACAGTCCAGACATGGCCCCGTCCGACTATTATTTATTTCCAGATTTAAAGCGGGACTTAAGAGGAAGCGATGAAGACTTGAGGCGGCCGTCTTCAGTCATTTTGAGGATAAAAAATGTGATTATTATTATAAAGGTTTAGAGATGTTGATTCACAGATGTCAGAAGTGTGTTAGTATTCATGGCGATTATATTGAAAAATAAAATTGGTTTCGTTTCATTTCCTTCATTGGTTCATAGTTAGGCCAATTCATTATGGGACCGCCTACGTATATATATATATATATATATATATATATATATATTATATATATATATATATATACGTAGTACGTTTTGCTATGTAAACAATTATGCAAGGCACGGGAACGAAAATGTAAATGCTAATATCGAAGTAACAGCTGAAGGGTCAAAACGTGACAATTTTTTTCGTCTGTAAAAACCAAATCCTTACAATTTTTCACCAAAACATAGCTGGACTTCTTAATAAAACTGATTTGTTGCAGATATACATAACTGATTTTCCTCGTGAAATAGGATGTGAATTAGATGTTATATGCCTTAGTGAAACATTTCTGAAAGCAGGTGAAGAAGTGTGTGTAAATTTGAATGGCTACACTATTGCAAATAGTTATTCAAGGCTTGACGTAAAACGAGGTGGTGTATGCATACTTTGTAAAAATAATTTTAACTTTGTAGATCTTACAATAATTAATAAATATCAAGCAGAAAACACTTTTGAGGTATGCGGTATTATTTTGCCAGACCATCGCTGTTGTGTTATCTGCATCTATAGAATACCTAAGTCCAATGTAACAGACTTTTTAAATAAATTTCAAGACATGCTTTATAATATTTGTGACAGATATAATGAGTTTAAAATAATTATAGCCGGAGATTTTAATATAGACACACTTAAGTGCACACAAGCTTCTGAATTCTACAAAGACATTTTACTAAACAATAACCTCACTCATCACATACAAAAGCCTACCAGACAGAAAACTTGTATAGATCATATTATAAGCAATGACCGAGAAGCCGAAGGTAAAATATATGAATTGGGGTTATCTGACCATAACACGGGTCAAACGCTTAGTATAAAACTTCCTTATAAATATAAAACTTACACAAATACATATTGGATACTTAGAAGAGACTATAGCACTGACAATAGGAGAAAATTTAAAGAAATAATGAAGCAACTGACATTTAATGACATATGTGACGAATCAAACTTTGACCTAGCTTTTAGTAATTTTCATGACATAATTAGATTATTCTATGACTTATGCTTTCCCGTGATTAAAATTAAACGTCAGATAAAAGCTTGTGGCCCTAAATGGATAACAGCAGGACTTAGAAAGTCTTGTAAAACAAAAAGGAAATTGAGGTACATTTACTATACATCAAGACCAAATGAAAAAATATCAAACAAGTCAAAATATTACCTTTATACTAAAATTCTAAAAAAAGTTATAAGTAAATCCCAAAAAATTATCAATTACAAGTATATCTCAAATAGTAAAAACAAATTCAAGGCAGCATGGAACATTATCCAAAACAAAACTGTAGCTAATAATATCCCAAAAAGTATTAAAGAATTAAAAATAAATAATAAAGTTATTAGTGACAAAATACTAATGGCCGAGAATTTTAACAAACATTTTATTCATTCGCCGGATAAAATGAAGCAAATTGATAAAACATTAACCAAACATAATATGAAAAGTATTTTTTTGCGTCCTTTAAATAAATATGAGATAAAAAAAGTAATACTTTCGTTGAAAAACACACAATCAGTTGGTTATGACAACATAGCAACTGGAATCCTTAAGATGTGTGCTGAAGAATTATCGCCAATTCTGTCACATTTGGTTAACATATCGTTTATAGAAGGATCCTTTCCAACAGCTCTCAAGTTTTTAATAGTAAAACCGCTACATTAAAAGGATGATAAATGCGACATAAATAATTATCGACCAATTACTTTAGTACCTATACTGTCTAAAGTCTTTGAAAAAACTATGTATTCTAGAATATACGATTATCTAACAAAATTTGGCATTCTAAAAGTAGAGCAAAATGGATTTCAAAGAAATAAATCGACCACATTAGCAGCCTATTCATTGGTTACCGAAATAATTAATTGTGTAGACAAAGACCACCTAGTATCTGCAGTATTTTTTGATATGAGTAAAGCTTTCGATGTAGTGTGTCATGATATCTTAATTGATAAGCTGTACTGCTATGGCATTCGGGGCCCAGCATTACAGTGGATAAAATCTTATCTAAGCGGTAGAGAACAGTGTGTTGAAATAAATGATATAGACGTTAATAATGTAATGATACCGTACAGATCCAAATATAAACACAACCGTAGTGGAGTCCCACAAGGGAGTGTCCTGGGGCCTCTTCTCTTTTTGCTTTACGTTAATGACCTACCTGACTTTATCAATTGCAAGTCTGTACTTTTTGCTGACGACATTTCAATCATAATAAGTACTGATACTAAATCCAATTACAATGATAAAATAATGACAGCTGTTATAAGTGTCACAGATTGGCTATACAAGAATAGACTCAAAGTAAATTTAAGCAAAACAAAAATAATACAATTTAACCTAAGGAAATATAAAGAAACTATTGACATTAATATAAATGGACAAAAACTAGAGGAGGTTCAAAATACAAAATTCTTGGGGATACATATTGATGATGGTTGTACTTGGCAAAGACATATTATAGAAGTATGTACAAAAATCAATAAGTTCATTTACCCATTACGAAGATTGTCAAGGACCTCATCTCAAAAAATTGCTTTACTCGCCTATCATGGCTATATAGATTCCATTTTGAGATATGGCGTAATACTCTGGGGAAATGGATCTACAGTGAACAAAGCTTTTATTGCTCAAAAAAAGTGTGTAAGGGCAATCTGCAAGGTTGGTCCATTATATTCTTGTAGAGAACTTTTTCCAACCCTAAAAATTCTAACACTTCCTAGCATTTATATTTTCGAGTTGGGTGTCTTGGTCAAAAAACATAAACAGTTTTTTACAAAAAATAGTGATGTTGTTAGTTTTAATACAAGGTATAAGGATAAACTAGTTCTTCCATTTAGAAAGAAGGCAACCTCTCATAAGAGCTGTTACTCGATGGCAATAAAGGTGTTTAACAAACTGCCCAGCGACATAAAGTCATTGCCTCTTAGTAAATTTAAAGGCAAACTTTTTATGTGGTTGGTGGACAGGGCTTTCTATAATATTAAGGAGTTTTTTAATTACAAATAAATTCACTTGACCATGAATATAATGTTTGTAATGTATTTTGATTTTAAATATGACTACTATAATAATAAAAATAATTGTACTGTTTAAATAATAACTAATTTTAATTCAATTTAATTCAATTCAATCTGTTTGTAATGAATTATGATTTTAAATATGAATACTATAATAATAATAATAATTGTACTGTTTAAATAATAACTAATTTTAATTCAATTTAATTCAATTCAATCTGTTTGTAATGAATTATGATTTTAAATATGAATACTATAATAATAATAATAATTGTACTGTTTAAATAATAACTAATTTAAATTCAATTGACCATATACTTAAATATTTGCACGTCCTAACAGGACAAAACATGTTGATCTTTTATTTGATGTAACAACTTATTTACCGTGTTTTATGCAAATAAATGATTCTTGATTCTTGATTCTATATATATATATATATATATATATATATATATATATATATATATATATATATATATATATATATATATATATATATATATATATATATATATATATATATATATATATATATATATATATATATATATATATATATATATATATTTAAAGGTCCTTGGGTAATGGGTATCTGAAGAGCCATGGCCACTACAAGGCATCAGCTAGCATTATGCAAAATAAATAAAATTAGTAAGTCGTAAAATTCAAGGTGTTTTACCTTAGAGTCCAGCAACCGTTGTACCGAGAGAGCGGATCGCACAGCGCTCCGCAGAGCGCGGCGCACAGCACGCCGGAGAGCCGGCGCGTGTCGGTGGGCAGCGCGGGCCACACGCCGCAGCGCCACTCGCTGGCCTCGCCGCACTCACCTCACACACCTCACACGCCTCACACGCCGCAGCAGACCTTCAACCCCCTTATATACGGCCACGACGTTGACTCCGTTGACATCGCCACTCGAGTAGCTATGGTATATTTCTTTAGATCTTTATTTTGTAAGTTACATAAATAATAGGAGTATAGTGTCAGAGTATAGTGGAGATCGTTGTCGGAAGTACTCTGTGACCGCCCATCAGAGTGAAAGGGAAAGTATACAAAACGGTAATAAGACCTGCCATGACGTACGGAGCAGAGTGCTGGACCATAAAAAGGCACACGAACAACAAATGCACGCTAATGAAATGAGAATGCTTAGAAGGGCGGGAGGTGTGACCCGACTAGACAGAGTACGAAATTAATACATCAGAGGATCATTTAAGGTAGCTCCTATAGCTGAAAAGCTAAAAGAAAGCCGAATGCATTGGTACGGCCATATCCTTAGGCGAAATGATGACCATCCAATACGTGTAGCTTTGAATATTCCTGACCGTCCGCGAGGAAGAGGACGACCACGGGCCACCTGGTGGTCAAACATATAGAAAGAGATCCTGATAGAAAACCTGAGTACACCGACAATCCAGAGTAGACCACTCTGGCGCCATCGTACAAAGAGACCCGACCCCAGTTAAACTGGGAAGAGGGTTGGACATAGAAGAAGAGTTAGCAGTATAGTGTCAAAGGGTTAACTAAACATCGTGATGATAATATTCTTAATTATCTATAATATTCTTAAGAATCAAGTAAACATTTTTAACCAAATAGGCGTATTATAATATTGATGAATATTTTTTTGACAATTTTTAAATTTAAACTATAAAAATTTATTCAATAGAACCACAAAACTTTATCTATGTTATTCATAGACTTATTATACCACTGCGTAATATTATTTAATTTTAAGACGTTATAATTTAATTATTACAGTTATTATATTATTATGTGCTGAATTATTAATATGTTAGTAATACAAATAAGATTATTTTATGTTAATGTAATTATCAGAAATTTCCATTCTAAGTATTAAAAAATAACTTGTATTTAATTAGTTTGCACACCGGAAAGTAGAATATAGCAGTAACAAACGAATAATAGAAATAATTCTACAATGTAGAATTATATCTTAGTGTCGTAACATTCATCTTTATGTTACGATTTTCCCAAATTCAAATTCATTTAATAGAAAATAAAATGTAAGATAAAGTCTGGAATTCAAAATGTGTCAGAAGTACGGCTGGTCGCAAAGGATTGAAAATAAAATGTAAGATAAAGTCTGAATTCAAAATGTGTCAAGTACGGTTGGTCGATGAGTCTAGAGCCGATACTTTTACACCGGTGATGGAAAGCAGCATTACCTATTTATTACCTATTCTACATCACTGTTTGTAAGGCATTCAGAATTTTTGGATGGATATCGTCCATTAATCAGCAGAGCGTATTCTCTGATCTGTTTTGTAAATATTATTAATATGTGTTATGTTTTGTAATGTTTGTATGTCATCTAATGCAGGATAACTATTGCAGGTTCGATTTTTCAACTCGCAAAATGTTTTGGCCAATTTTATGGAACACACAAGGACTTTGCGATTATACCCACGGCCGGTTGTCGCCTTTCAAATCAACAGCTTCTTGAGATCGCGGCCAAGAACCAGTTCCTTTTTAAACAAATTTGCAAGAACTCAAGTACGTCAAAATAGATGATAATATATATTATTTTTATTACTTTTTTTATCACACAATGAATATTTTATCTGATTTGACCAGGCAGTGGAATTCTTAGCGGAATGGTCGTTGACGCCATGCAACGTAGCGTTTCTCCGAGTGCAGACTGGTGTATTTGATCCACGGCAAATAGGCGATAAGCCCAAATGGTTCGCAGATCAATTACAACCCATCCGTTTTGCTGTGTGGGATGATGGAAGTTCTCTGAACGGTGCTTTGCGACAACTCCAGCGGCATGAAAACCAACCAACTGGTAAAATACTCATATGCATAATTTTGAATACAATAAAATAAAAATATCAAATTCAATTATTAAACCTATAAATGTATATTTGACAGCGACTACTTCATTTATTTCAATTAAATTGAGTTCAATTTAATTAAGAGTTACAAATTAAATCACATTTAGGTTATAAAATAAAATTTCAAAAATATTTTGTTAAAAACTTTGATGTAGGTAAATAAGTTTTGTACTTATATGTAATTTGCATGTTTTATAAGGCTTATAATGTGTTTGGAAGCCAAATTACACCATTCATTTATTTCCAAATGCAAAGTAAACACACAATTTGAAATGATATTCCTTATTTAATTCCTGTGTCTTACCTCCTTAACTCATATTCATATAGCGTATAATTGGTTTGCAGACGAAAGTGGATCAGATTCAGACGCTGCTGAGAGTACAAGTTCCTCTTATTCCTCTCTAAGTGACTTTGTCTCCGAGATGGCTTCATCGGATTTATCACCAGGTAAAAAAAATAGTAGGTTACCGTTACTGTTAAAGCCTATTAAAGTCCACCTGAACATAGTCCTCCCCCATAGATTACCTCATATTCGCCATTGTTGCCACGCTTGCCAAGCGAGTTGGCAATCGTAGTTTTATTTGAGTTGTTATTAAGAAGATCTGCTGATTACGACACCCACGGGATGATATGGGATAGAGAATTATTTTATACCGCCACGACACGATATAATATAATATAAATAAATATATCTGAACGACATCTTGAAATTTATCAATTTAAAATATGATTGTATAAATTAATACTTATGCATTTGAAAAAAATATGATGTTAAATTTCTTCCCTTATAGTTAAAAACTAATACTTAAGTACCTATACTAATAAACAATATTAAAAAGAGATTTAAAAAATTATTTTATAAAAACACCACATGTGTTTAAAGATATACGAGACAAAGTCTTGTTATATTGCATTTTTCTTCTGCTTCTGATTAAATTTCCGTAAAATCTAAAAGCCTCACTAACGAATTCAAATGTACTCGTATGTCTACATTGTTATTTGCTTAATAATTCACAGTAAATGCGCTTCAGTGGAGTTATCTAATTACCAAATCATAATATCTTTTTATAGGCGGAAATCCTCATCAGCAACACGTTATAGGGGAGACGTATAACGCTGTAGTCCAAGTGCGGATGACACTATCTTCATCACTAGATCCCAAAACTGTAAGTGAGAAATATATGATTTTTTGATATTGTATTATGTACAAAATAAAACATTATTAATGGAAATACTCCCGTAAATGGAAATACGTTGACTTTTTCTCCGAGTGTCACCCAACTATATTTACGAGTGCTGATGATGAAAGTTTTTAAGTTTTATTTTTTTATCCAGGGCATTGGACGCAAATATTCAACAAAATTAGATATTCTTTCAACAATACATTTTTCTTTCCTTGCATTTCAGTAGCACAGCTTTTGCAGGCGGCTTTATAATTGAAATTTCGTCTTGTTTTTAAAGCGATTTATCGATATTAGGTATATAGCCCTCCATCTTCGCTCATGTACGGCGATGAAGATGAGTGCAAGGATGAAGGTCGCACCTCCACGTCACCCTCCCCATCGGCTTCAAGTTCTGACCATAGTGAAATGTCGGATGACGAAGTGCCAGTGGACGAGAGACAGAAAACGGCAGACTCACATCCACCACCCGTGAAGAAAAGCGTGAGCATTATTTCTGTTTAACCGAGAACATAACGTTTAATTTAAGTAGTCACAGGTAATAAATGAAGCTCATTGTCAATTTCGCGCTTACCAACCTGTCTTCTAGAGTGGTCAGTATGGGCCAATCTTCCAAGTAACACATGGCTGCTGGTGCACTAAAATGTTTTATTTGTATGTGGTGTATAGCCCTAATTTATAAGGAGAATATTATATCTAATTTCACTCTAAATGCCAGTTCACTTGCACACGATAGCGACACAACACGAAGCTTTGACAATAAACTGGTAGTGAATAATCCGTCCAAAATACTACACACACAGACTAGTGACGAGCTGGCTGCTGGCAAATTTTAGGAAAGATCTATATTCCAGATATTGGCCTTTAAAAAAATTTAAGTGACAACAGAACTTTCAGTCCTCCTAATGTTAAATGGATACTGCAGTGTCCATTCCTGCGACCTACTTCAAATATTCTTATACGTTATTGGCTGTAGATAAGTGTTACTCTAAGGACTAAGAAAGTCTCACAAGCGATAGGCTCAGAAGGGCTAGAACCCAGAGCCGTAAAGCCCGTTAATAAATAAAATCGCAAGATGATGACTGTAGAGAGTATCGCTGTAGAGCGTAGAGCACTCTACAGCGATGCTGTTTTGCGGAGGAAATAGGTAATAGGAGACATACCCAGATGGACTCCTAGGTAGAAAGAGAGTACTAGCACATATAAAATGAACTTAAAAGAATGGTAGTTTTTTTTTTCAAAGTCTAAATTTTATTGACAATTATATATGTAACATTTATAATTACAATATTTACAATTAATATTCAATACACACAATATAAAAGATCTATAATATATAAAAACAAAAACTAAAATTTTTAATTGTCATAAAATCCTGCTCCCCGTGGTATCGTGCCGAGAACGCTGGCTGCGTTTCCTCGCTGAATAGCTATACTTGGCCCTTGAGCGAGAAAAGAACCAGCCCTCTTATCACCAGCAGCGACGGCCAGCCGTGGATACAGTTCCTTTAGGAACTTCACTGCACGTGAACCCCACGGACCGATAATCTTTACAGTAAATGACACAAATATGTACCCATTTCTCAAAGACTCATATTTGTGCCATTTATTTAATTCAGCTGCGTCTGATGCCGCCTCGTCTCTAAAAGAGGTACCCTTGAGATGAGAGGCCGCCAAAGTGTCAACGCTAGTAGCATCCCACACTAGGGATTTACCTCTCTTCCAAGGGACCAAAGTCATACCGTCGGGTCTCTTGCCATCGTCTCTAAATATCCCGCAAGGCTCTAAAACCGAGGGAACGTTTATGGAGACAGGAGCCCTTCGGCTGACTTCGTTTAAAGAACTGATTATATTATGTTATTTCGATGCTTTCTCTAATTAAACAGTAGTTATGAAGAAAAACTTATTTTGGTGCAACTTAAGGTAGCTCTGATCTATTTTAGCAACCTTTAAAAAAAGGAGCAGGATTTCAATTCGAATATATGTTTTCTCTTGTCAACTATTGTTGGTAAGGCCCATATAAATATGTAGAAAAAATTCCACCCCTAAGGGTGGCATGAAATGTTTAATGTATATATGGGATACAGTTTTCAATGTAATTATTTAGACGACATTCAAGCTTTTGATATTTCTTATTGCAATCAAAAGGTAAAAGCTAAATTCAAAGAACTAAAATAAGAATAAAATAATTTCCAGCTTCAGAAGCTGGGGCTTTAATATTTCCATACATTAGTACTTAATTATCAAATTAACTCTATACCTGATTTTGAGTCTATTCTGATTTTCAGAAGTCCTGATTTTTTCATCTGCTTTGTTCTGAATACCGACTTTTAATGAGGGGTGTCTTATCATTGTCTGTACTTGCAGCACTTAATTCCTTGCTATCAATATTCATCATATATCTATTATCGCCATTTGTTGCTAGCGATACGTTCTGCCAGTAACGCAAATTTTAACAGTTCGTTGCGGTCAAAATTTTAGAAAAAAAGAGGCCCCATTTTTGGCTTTTTCTAAATGCTAATTCCTGACTTTATGTTGCTGGTGAGACACAACTCAAAATTAAAAAAAAAAGATCAGAAAAATCTCTTATCCGACAACTACGGAACCCTACCTTGTGCTACAGTGTGCGACAAATTTAACATTTTATGTAAGTCATTTAAGTAGACGGAAATGTAAAATGGATATATTAAAAAGGAATATATTACGGCTTTAAAGAAAGCCGATGTGCGGATTTATAAAATGTTTATAATAATACTAATGAAATATAGACATAAATATTTTATTAATAAGTAAAATATTATTAGCACCTAGAACATAAATTAATAAATCAGTTATAATATAATATACAGAGTTCACTTCCGCCGTATGTAACACATACTCATTTTTTGTACTCATATCATCATAGTCTGTATGTTTTATAAAGGATACGGACAGCGGAAGTTTCGGTCGCGAATCGGACTCAAACTCTACCACTACGCCAAAGACGGTAGTGAGCAGACAACGCGCTGCCGCGGACAGCGGCAGCACCAGCGACTCCGAACGCGCACTCACTCCCTCGCACTACTCCCAGCCACCCTCGCATGCGCACGCCTCCCACGTTAAGGTAAGGTTACCGGTGCACACAGTGGTAGAATAACTGCAATGTTATTTCAAAACTCCAGCCGCAGTTTTGTGCAAATTCCCGCCCGCCGCGGATGCAGTATCGCCAGCAATCTTGGCTGAAGATGATCGCAGAGTGGGTTATAAAGTAAAATAAAGTTACAGCCTATTTACGTAGTTCCACAGCTGGGTCACCTGCCTTCTCTCACTTCGAAGAGGGTTTTAAGGCAAAGCAGTGTCCGCCGCGCTGCCCCAATGCGTGTTGGCGGATTTCACATGTCTTTGAAATATATTTTTTCAATCGCAGACATGAAGGTTTTATCACAATGTGTTCCTACACGGCTGTGCACGTGGTACTGATTTACCACTTAAAATTGCAATTAACAACTTTAAAGGTGCCGGCGGGGATCGAACCCGGGTTGCTTGCGTCGTTACTACTAAAAAAAATTCATGGATGTCTTATTTCTAAATGTGTGATTATGCATTATGCTGTGATTATCTTTAAGTAATTATACTTACTTAAAGATAATCACAGCGTGCACAGCATTTGGTTTAAAATTTAGTACTATTGTAGAAGATATTGAGTGCGTGTGTGTACGTGCGTGCCATAGTCATATAATATATTATATATCTATCTACGTTTCTTGTAATCTACGCATGTTGTGGTCTCGCTACCGCTGCGAGCGCGGATGAATGTCGCTGTATGAAACTCTAGTCTCTACTCTTTTCAGTCCACCATCATATATAAATTTAAAAGTCACAGCTTATATACGCCCCACTGCTGGGCACAGGCCTCCGCACATTTTTAGAGGGTTTTAGGGCAAGGAATTGTCCGCCGCACAGCCCCAATGCGTGTTGCCGAACTTCACCGCCGTACATGTAGTAAATCAGCGCTTAAAATTTCAATTAACAATTTAATTAGTGTCTGCGGGAATCCAGCCCGGTTTGGTCGCGTACTGTGAAATTTACAGCGAGCACTAACTATATGTGTTTATATAAACTCATAGAATAAGGGTGACAAACGAACACACAGTCCACCTGATGGTAAGTGGATGGTCAGAGCGTGGCCTTCCCCGGTCTAGCCGACCCATTCGTGCTACTACCATAATATAGCTGCAGCGCGGCTCTACCACGTATGAGCTACCACAAACTACCATCATATATATTTGATTATTAATTTAGGTTTCACACCAATAAAGTAATATAAAGAATGTGTCACAGCTTGATATTATAGGTACTGGCGTTCTAAACCCTAGGGTTTCCTTCAAAAGCGGTCGAATTTCGATAGTGATGATTAAAACTTCATCATCATCATTACAGCCCTTCACAAGTCCACTGCTGAACATAGGTCCTCAGGAATGTCACAAAGCACTGTCCTGAGCCATCTACATCCATCGACTTCCTGCATGTCTTACCAGGTCATCACTCCAACTAGTGGGGCGATACCCTGCACTTCGCCTGCGGGTACGGGGCTGAAACTCTTAAACCTTTCTTCCCCATCCGTTATTGGTTCTTCGAGCTTTATGGCTAGCCCATTGCCTCTTCAGCTTACTAATCCGTTGGGCTATGTCGGTCACTACGGTCCTACTGCTGATATCCTCGTTCCTAAGTTTATCATGCAGAGAAACCCCGAGCATATCCCTCTCCATAGCTAGCTGAGCAACTTTGAGCTCCCTCATACGGACAACAGTGAAGGACCACGTTTCAGATCCATAGGTCATCACTGACAACTTTCAATACGAGCTGTATTGAAATTGCGTAAGTCCCGAAGAATGAAGGAGATTGGAGATTTGTCTGTTCAGTTGCCTGTATGCTGTCAAATCTGTTGAAGACTGCGGCTTCGTCTCCCGTCTAACAGCCATAAGATTAAAAGGGTGATCGAAGCTTGTTATTCATATCTTCCACTTTATTACAGTTTTCTAGGCACTAAGAACGATTTTATAACTCGATTGAAAATTTTCGGGGCTTTGGATTAGAGCACGAGGGGGACGGAGCGTTGAATTCATTAGACGTGATCTCTTCAACTTCACTGTGCCTCTTACCATTCGGTGATTGTTGCCAGTTTTCACACAGTTGTCTTCTGGTCGTCATAATGAAGTCAATCTCATTTTTTGTCGAACCGTCGGTGCTCGACCAGGTCCACTATCTGTGAGATCGCTTTAAACTTAATTAAAACTTTTTTTTAAATAATAGAAACGTTACCCCTACTAGGAATTTCTCCTATATGGTTTTACACACATAAATTGCACATGACCAAAATTCCAGTCTTAGATAGACGCGGTTTTTTCTTGCTTTTCTTTCACGACTCGAGAGTGAGTAGTAGTTACGTTGTACCAGTTCTGGCGCACTGAGTCAAAAGTGGTACAAGTACGACGTTCGTCGACTCACGGTCCTAAAAAAAAATTTTAGACTTATTTGAATCTTCATTAGATGTATCAGAATAAATTGGTAATCTGAGTGGTTGACGATCCTCTTCGACAAAATGAAGGTATCTTTGCAGTGTTTGTAAATATAAAATCCATTTCTTTCGGTCTTCCGTCTTACTATTCATAATTTTTTGCATTTCAATATCTAATCGAGATAAATTACTATTAACCTTATTTTCTTGTTTTAATTTTTCAATCAAGAGCCGTGGTAGCTCAGTGGTTAACGCTCGCTGTAAATATAACAGAAACGCGAGTAACCCGGGTTCGATCCCCGCCGGCACCAATGAAATTGTTAATTGCAATTTTAAGTGCTGATTTACCACGTGCTCAGCGGTGAAGGAAAACATCGTGAGGAAACCTGCATGTCTGAGGAATAAGAAAAAAAATATTTCGAAGACATGTGAAGTTCGTCAACACGCATTTGGGCAGCGCGGCGGACACTTCCTTGCCCTAAACCCTCTCAGAAATGAGGGGAGGCCTGAGCCCAGCAGTGGGACGTATATAGGCTGTAACTTTACTTTTACTTTAATTTTTCAATCAATCCAGGTTCGATAAGTATCATTTTCTATGCATTTTCCATGTTAACTGGCTATTCCACTCACTAATCCACTCAATATTGCACCTAATTTTATTGGTAAGAAAGCCCCTCCTTTTTGTACAATTATATTTTTTCTTAGTTTATGTTTACACTTACGCACTAGTTTACGGAGTATATTTTTGTGTTTATTCAATTTTTGTTTATCTTGATCTTTAATACACGGGCATATATATATTATACGTGGTAGAGCCATGCTGCAGTTATATTAGTAGTATAGTTGTAGCACGAATGGGTCGGCTCGACCGGGGAAGGACCACGCTCTCACAGAATACCAGCGTGAAATAGTAGCTTAATGCTGCTGTATTTCGTATGGTGAGTGTAGAGAACCGGAGACCCTTTTTACTGGAAACGAGGCATTCCATCTTAGTCCTCACGGGTGACAACGCATCTGCATTTTGATTCGTAATCGAGGATAGATGTAGATGTCTATGGGCCACAGCAACCACTTACCATCAGGTGGACTGTGTGCTCGTTTGTCACCCTATCCTATATAAAAAAAAACTAAAATTGCTCAATTCCAGTCAATACTCAACTATGACGTCACGACTTCTTCAAGCAATTTACGGCAACGGCAACAAGCATCAATACTGCGCAATACAATATTGAGCGATATGGCGCAACTTCATCAATTAGGCAATACTGTCCTACACGAGCATTTCAGTATTCGCTCGCTATGGACGACATTGTTCTTGCTACGGCGGCTTGTAGCGCTTTTTATTATTAATCAAAAACAAAAAAGAAAGAAAAGGAATAGGCCTATGTGGGTGCGATCGTTTTTGGCAAAGAGGCCGCAATTTTCATTGTGTAAAGAATTAGATGATATATTATTCAAAAACTTTACTAGAATGTCACGAACAGACTTTGATTTACTTTTGAACAAAGTTAGCCCAATAATTACGAAACAGACGACCAACATGAGAGAACCAATTTCTGCATCAACAAAACTTGCTTTAACCCTTCTATTTCTGGCGATTTCCGACCTCTCGCTCTCCCCGCGGAAGCAAGACGGCAAGCCGCAAAAGAAACAAGTGCGAATGAGATATATACAAAAATTGCTAGGAATTTCCAAGCCCATTGGATATTCGTCAATTCGTATCTGCGACATTGAGCGATATGAAATATCTGGAGCAATTAGAAGCAATATCGCCGAAATAATTGCCGCAATTTGCTCCGGTGCTTTGAAATTGCTCCATTAATTGCTCCAGATCGGTCCATTCGTGTCGCTGAGCAATTATTGCCCTCGTGTAAGCGCACCTTAAGAGGTACTTTTCCTTGTAAAACGTTATGAATACACTCACAAATACAGGTAATTTCTTCTTCATCACACGTTTTAAGTAATGCTCTTTGATATTTTGGTTTAAGCGTATGCAAAGCGTTTAGCAAATGTTTATGCGTTGTGAGTCGACGATGCATCATTTAGCAATGATTTGAATTGTTTGATTCTTGGTGTATTTAAACTCTTTTGTGGGGACGTAGACTGTACAGAAACCATTAAATGGGAAGACATTTGTTTTGATACGACAAAAATCATTGGTATTCTGTTTTAAATCTACCATTAAATATCCATGTGCCTCTAGAGTTGCATCCCTGTAGGCATCTTCAATGAATTTTGGGTGATCTGGTGACACTTGTCGTGCTAAATATCTTATTTGAGTTTTATCTCGAGGGTTTTTAAAATATATTATATAACTTGAGTTTAAAGATATGTCTCTTTGCCCTTTACCCTGATGAAATAAATTTTGTGTTAAATAAAATACACTGAGATTCCTGTGATGACTACCTTTTGTAAATATATCCACAATTCTTCCATCGGACTCTCTCATTAGATCATCAATAATAACGAGATGTGGGTTTTCACCATCAAACATATTAAGATTTGGAATTCCTTGATGATAGTTAACATTTGGTAAATTATATAAAGGTTGCATTTCATCAAAGCACCATGTGATCTGATTAAAATCACAATTACATATTTCTGTAACTGATTGTATGAAATTTGTTACAAAATCAGTAAACGGATGTATAACGTGAAATAAAAAATGAAAGTGTTGGTGTAAGCAATTAATATATATTGTGTACTATAACTAATGTTTTGGGAAATCAAACAAAATTTATGATTCATTGAAAATTTTATTTACAAGCAATAACCACTTGTAAAAAACCCACACTTCGTCACAAGAACAATGTAAAATTTTGTGATTATTTTTTGCAAATATATGATTATTACACACATAACGTTTGTTTAAATTTATGACATTTACCAAATCATTGTATTTTGGACATTTGTATTCTTCAATATTAAAAATTCTATCATTCGTCGTCAACATTTTTAAAAATTGTTTTTCTGTTGAACCACCTTGCTCCTTGCACCTTCCTTCTGCTCTTGTCTTCCTGTAATTTAAGTAAACAGAATCACATTCACTAATGATCAACTAATGACTGTCATTGTTAAAAAAGTATTTTTAACTAATGATTTCTTATATTTACGCGAACACTACACATGATTAAAACTACTTTTACGGATTTTATCGCGTTTATTTTTACTTTTTATTTTTAATTCCCGACGTTTCGGGCGCTTTCCAGCACCCATGGTCACGGGGGACTGAGATGACTGACGTCCCGATGTCATTGTTAAACCCGGAGTACCTTCAGCTTTTTTAATTATTGTTTATGGTCCGATCTATGCAAAATGAACTAACTCTGTCTTGAGGTCTTGCAGTGGTATGCTTGGGTTTAGTTTTAATTTTATTGATTATAGGATCCCAAGCAGGTGGTAGTACCCAGCCTCCTTCTCTATTGAAATTAGGATGTTTTTTAATTTCAATAGCCTCACGTATCATCCTTGGTAGGAATCGGTGTTCTTTCGCGAGGATTTGTGGTCTATCAAATCTGATGTAATGGTTGGGGCCGTCTAGGATATGATCACAAACTGCAGCTGCAGTTTGATGATGGTACGTGAGGCTATTGAAATTAAAAAACATCCTAATTTCAATAGAGAAGGAGGCTGGGTACTACCACCTGCTTGGGATCCTATAATCAATAAAATTAAAACTAAACCCAAGCATACCACTGCAAGACCTCAAGACAGAGTTAGTTCATTTTGCATAGATCGGACCATAAACAATAATTAAAAAAGCTGAAGGTACTCCGGGTTTAACAATGACATCGGGACGTCAGTCATCTCAGTCCCCCGTGACCATGGGTGCTGGAAAGCACCCGAAACGTCGGGAATTAAAAATAAAAAGTAAAAATAAACGCGATAAAATCCGTAAAAGTAGTTTTAATCATATTTTTAACTACTCTAGTATTCGTAGATGCGGTACACACACAATATTTAAATATAATTTGTCAACACTAAATCATACACACGTAAGAAAATAACAGAAAGAAAAGTAAGTTTGTTGTCAATAGAATTATTTGTTGTCAATAGAATTTGTTTGTCAATAGAATAAACACTTACATCCATGGCCTTTGATGCGTTGAAGTAACACAAATGTAGTATTGATGGATCCACTGCGGTCAAACGACCATACACTAACTCCATGACTGCAGTTGCTTGGTCTTATATAGTACCAGTGAGTAATAATTCTAATCTAAAGAATTTCTGCAGTAGAATTTATAGTAACTTTATGCGTCAACAAGCTTATCTCACATTTTGTTTGTGTATTGATGACTCAAATACGTTTTGTTGTATAACACAATATAATGCAATTTAATATTTAGAAATCACTATAATTGATCATTCCTATGTTAGTCATTGAGTAGATTGTACTGTAATAATCTAATAATAGCAGTAATATCATGGATACACTAGATGTACAACAACATCTGAAAAAGATTCACCCCACTCTAGAAAATAATGTTTATGCTGCCAATAAACTGCCCATGTACACCCACGTACCAACGTATATAATTTTCACATTGGGTAGCTTTATATATCGATACGAATGACGTCGGTCAATATTTTTATTCATTCGGATGGGCACCTGTACGATATCATCTAGAGTTTTTAAAAAGAAATTGTAAAAGATGGAACTGGAATGTTGATAAGATTCAGAATGAGTGGACTTCAGTTTGTGGCGAATATTGCTTAATGTATATGCTATATAAGTTTCAGGGATGTTCAATGCATAGTTTTACGAGTAATTTACAGGGAACATATTGTACAATGATATTTTAATGGATGAGATGTTTCGCTTCTATTTTAATGAGTTAATTGATCTGCACATCTCCGGAACCGTGCATCCTACGCAAAAATGGACCGCAGATTCGTGAGCAGAGCATGCCAAAACCTTTTTTTTTTTTAGGATCGTGAGTCGACGAACGTCGTACTTGTACCACTTCTGACTCAGTGCGCCAGAACTGGTACAACGTAACTACTATAGTGGTTAAATGCCTAGTCACTCACCGTGGCTAAGTGCTTAGTGCTAATCCGCTGTGCCACCAAGATTTATTAATATATTTTCAGTTTTTTTAATGTTATTTTTAATGTAGAGTACCGGCAGTGGTGTTTCTCGTCAAGCGTCTCAAACATCACTGCTAGAGCAATTTGCAGCGCAAGCGAAGGAGTTGGTTCGTGAAACTACACGACAAAGCAGCCAAGAGGGTCTATTAGCCCACATGGATAAGGTACTTTATATGACTTTTAGTTAATACAATTCTCTTTATCTCATAGAAATGTTACATTTTATACCTAGTACCCGGTTGACCGAGTTGTGCTCGGTATTTTTCGCTCGTTTTTTTTTTTAATTCGTGTGTTTTGGAAATTATATTTAGATACAAATTACATACTGATGAAATACTAATAATATTTTTTGATCTTAGCGACAATAGAAAAACTGAACTGATTATTTGAATAAAAAATCATGAGTGCAATTAGTTTAATTTAATTTTCGTGTTTTTAAAAAATACTAAAAAAAAGGGCTCGAAAAAATAGATTTTCTCAATAAAGAAAGGAACGTGAAAAAAAAATTTAAAAAAGTCGGTCGGTGGGTCTGGGCTCGGACCATGGTATTACGATTTTGTGACCGCCCAATATACCAATTAAGCTATTTGTAATCATTAATAAACTATCAAAATTTACCTTCTTATTCTAACGATATTGTAGCAGTTTTTCATTGCCTAAAATACGGACAAAAAGACATTTTCTAAAAATAAATCTTAGCTAGATCGATTTATTGCCCCCGAAACTTCCTGCACACAAAATTTTATGAAAATCGTTGGAGCCGTTTCCGAGATTCCGTTTATATATTTATATATATACAAGAATTGCTCGTTTAATAGTATAGGATTTTGTTATTATTTTATTTATTATAGAAATATTTATAGTAAATTTAGTCATTGTATTTAAGCAACAAAATAAAGACTGTTTCTAATAAAATTAAAATGACATGGAGTATAATTAATAGTGAAACTGGTAAGGTCAACTCTCGCAATTCAAACTACCAGTTAAGTTTTAACAATAAATTAACTAAATCAGATCAGGACGTTGCAATGGTTTTTGAGAAATATTTTACTGATATTCCGATCTTAACCACTAAGTCACTGAATTCTTCTCCTACCGTCGCCGAATCATTACTTAAACAAAATGTAAATGTGTGTACAAAGAATTTTGCATTTCATAAAGTTTCATCAAAAGATATTGTAAAATATTTTAAGACTATTGATATTAAGAGAACCGTCGATCTGTGGGGGATTTCTGTTGAAGTTATTGCGTCTATAATAGATACAATCGCACCTCAACTATCTATTATTTTTAATAGTGGTATCAAATCTGGTGTGTTTCCTGATTTAATGAAGCATAGTAAAGTAATACCTTTATTTAAATCTGGTAGTACATTGGACCCCGCTAATTTTAGACCTATTTCTGTACTGCCAACACTTAGTAAAATTTTTGAAAAAATTATTCTTGATCAATTGTTAACTTTTTTTAATGTAAATAAATTACTTCATAAAAATCAATTTGGTTTCACAAGGGGTCGCTCGACAACTGATGCTGGTGTTGAGCTGATTAAATATATATTTAATGCATGGGAGAATTCACAGGATGCTTTGGGTGTGTTCTGTGACCTATCCAAAGCCTTCGATTGTGTTCACCATGAAACATTAATCAGGAAACTTCAACACTACGGTGTAAGAAATGATGCTCTTAAATTAATTATTTCATATTTAAGTGACAGAACACAAAAAGTTGTTATTAATATGAGTTAAGAAAAGTTGTTATGAGTATGAGTTCTTCCGGGTCCATTGTACAAATGGGCGTGCCTCAGGGCTCAATTCTCGGCCCCTTTCTGTTTCTTGTATATATTAATGACTTACCTTACATATTAGGGGACAACCATGATATAGTATTATTTGCTGATGATACTTCATTAATTTTCAAATTAAAACGACAGTTATTAAATTACGACGAAGTAAATAATGCTATAGCTAAGTTAGTCAATTGGTTTAATGTTAAAAATTTGCATTTGAATGGAACTAAAACTAAATGTATGAAATTCTTAACTCCTAATGTTAAACATGTCAATACTAATGTAATTTTAAATGGGGAGGAACTGAGTCTTGTTGATACCACCATTTTTCCTGGAATCACACTGGATGCAAAGCTTCAATGGCTCCCCCATATATCAAAACTAGCTAGCAGACTTAGTTCTGCAGCATATGCTGTAAAAAAGATTAGAACTCTTACCAGTGTTGAAACAGCTAGAATAGTTTACTTTAGTTATTTCCATAGCATTATGTCGTATGGTATTTTGCTATGGGGACACGCGACTGACACTGAAATTATATTTATTTTACAGAAGAGGGCCATTAGAGCAATATATAATTTAAAACCAAAAGAGTCACTGAGACAAAAATTTAAGGAAATTAATATATTAACTCCGGCCTCTCAATACATTTATGAAAATGTAATGTACGTACACAAAAATAAAAGTAGTTTTGCGAAAATAAGTGATATTCATTCTGTAAATACTAGGAGCAGACACAAGCTGGTAGTACCAGTTACTCGACTCCACCGAGTCAGTAATTCATTCTTGGGGCCATGTATACGCTTTTACAACAAAATCCCAGAAAATATACAAAATTTGTCATACACGAAGTTCAAAAATGTTATTAAACTAAGTTTGTATAAAAAGGGTTGTTATAATATTAAGGAATTTATAGATGATAATAACCCCTGGGAAGGGTGATCGCTACCAAGCTATTTCTAATTTGTCTTGTGTTGTTGATTGTAAACACGATTGTAAGCTATTATTAAAAAAATAGTCCCGCTGGGTTTCTTGCTGGTTCTTCCCAGGACAGAGGTTTCTTTTGCGAACCAGTGGTAAATTAAAAAAGTGACTTTCAATAAGTATTTTTATAATCTACATTGAATAAAAAAGTTTCTATTTCTATTTCTATTAATGCTATTTTATTTCTGAAAATTAATATAAATTTTTTTACAACTTAAAACATCTATATTTTGACACAGTTATAAAAAATACATTATTTTATTTTAAATTTAAAATGAAGAAAGGAAAAGCGGCACAAGTGGACGATAAGAAAATATTTGCTCCTTTGCAACAGGTATATTCGTAATGGCTTCATGAGTGCAGAGTGAATTGGTATTAGAACATTAAATATTAAAACACATTCAAATATTTACACACACGTCACTCATTTGTTTTATTTATAGCAATAAAAGGTATTCATTCACTTAAAATCCTTTAAACAGGTACAGTTGCTTTAAAATATTTGGGGTAGTTCGATTTGCATTCCATCTTAAATAGAGTAATACCAAAACAATATTTTATTTTAAATCGAAATCAGTAGAATTAGCTAGTACTTATATTAAGAATTTAGTTTGTTTAACTTTATGAGCACTGCACGTAATATTCAAGACTTATTGTAGTTAACATCAGTAAAATTATAACGGGAAAAGGCTTCATAAAATCCCAATGTCGCACTACAAAAAGCCACAGCGAAAGAAATATCTAGAATCACTTATTTAAACTTTTTGATCTTTTCAAATTTAAGTACAAATTGTGTAAAAAATGTTTTACAACAGTTTACGCACCACGCAAAAAAGGCAGCAGAGGAAGCTTCCAAAAGCGTACAAGAGGCGTCGAAGTCTGCGCTGGAAGCTAGCAAAACTGCTACGGCGGCCAGCAAAAATACTCTAGAAGATCTGTCATATGTGAGCAAATCAACTTTTGGAGACATCACGAAGAGTGCAAAGGAGGCGGCAGCGAAAAAGGGTCTATTAATTAAGGTAAAAGTGGTAGTAATATTTTTTAACCATTACAATCATAGATTAGTATTAACTAACGTATCTATGAATACAACTTATTTTCTAACTACCAAATCGTTTTGATATTAAAGCATCACATCACTACAGTATATTTCCTCATAGGGGAATATTTGCGACAGCTGTCGTGCTTGGTGGAAGGGTTGGCAACAGTACTTTTTATTATTTTTTCCTGTTTATGGTTTCCCTCTGTGTCTAATTATAGGGTAGTGAGTTTTGTTAACCCGCAACTACACGGCGTTACTTTGTATATTTTACCAGTACGTGATGTAATCAAACTAAACATTATGTAATTACGTTAAATACGTTGTATGTTTTTTATTGGTTGTAATGCTAAATAATATTAGTTATAATACAAGAACATACATAATTTTTCTTTGAATTCTATGTATACTATAGTATATTTACCTGTGTACCTAGTGGACTTTTTCGGGGGGGGGGGGGGGGCGTCCGTTATTACATGAGGCGTTTATGGGGGAGGGGAGCTGAACCATTTTTTCCACCAAAAAAACTGTGTAAAATTGGGAAAAAACTGTTAAATTGTGTAAAAATGTATTTTCACTAAATAGGGCTAAATCATATGATAATATTCATAGCGGTTTAATTATGCGAACGTAGTACAGTACAACACAAAGTAGTAGGTACAGTAGCCCCTCGATTGTTGAGCCGCCACAGGCCAGCCAAACGAATATTCTTTTACGAATTTCAGTATTTGTTAGTTTAAGTATTTTATTGTTAAATTTTTTCACTGTGATTATAGACTACGGTCTTAGAAGTTTTAAATAGTATTCTTTAATAAAAAATAAATTAAGCGAATGCAAAATTAACCAAAAGCAATTTTTTCTTAAAAATAAATTCAACGCAATCAAGCACAAATTAACTTATTCATATTAAAAAGACGCATTTCTGAAATTCTCACGTGATATGAGGGCGGAGGGGGTCGAGCAAAATCTCACGACATCTCACCAAGGCGGAGGGCGCTCGAATAATCGCCAAAATCGCCTTACGTAATGAATGGATGCCCCATTTCATTCGTACAATGCCGCAAGGCATTACAGCAGTAGCAGCATAAATAGCAGCATTAAACTGTTATTTTACGCTGGTATTCGGTAAGTGTTTTCATTACCCCGTCGCCTAGTGCCGATCCATTCGTGCTACAACTGTTGGCTGCAGCATGACTCCACCACGTAAACGCGACTGTATGTAATACATATTATGTGTATAATATTTCGTATTCAGTTATGAGCTCACCAAACCGCCTGCCCAACGTGATGAGGGACTACACTAGTAGGTATGCATGCATGCTATTTGACACATTCATGAAAAGATCTTTATCCGGTAGTAAAGTAAGAAAGATTAAACATAATTGAAGGGATTATTTAGAACAATTATACCCTAATCTTAAGTATTTTTAAACTAAGTTCAATTATATTTTGAAAAAAAAAGCCTTTGTTATTTATTAATGCCTTTTAGTTACGTAGTTTAATTCACAGATTTTTTAATCAATGGTCTAAACATATAAATTAAATTAAAGTGTATGTCTGCAATTTGAAATAATCGCTTTATATTGTGAGCTGAGGAGTCTATTTGCATCGCATTAAGGGGATATTACTATCGAACGATCTTGAGCATTCGGTATTCAAAGATATGAATGTGTGTCAGAATGGCTGACCCGTATATTAATGAAACTTCATGAACATTTAGAAAGCAATTCCAATAGTTTACATTCACACATATTAGATCTTACCTAGACGAACCCAGGTCGGCTCGCTAGTCTTTTAATTAATACGTATCTGAATTGTTAATGTTAACAGACTGAAAGTCAAGAGGCGTCAGGTGCAACAAATGCGAGAAGGGATTCGACAGCTCTACAGACCACAAACCTGCTAGCGACGACACATCGCGATTTCTTCTCCAACATCAGCTCCGACCTTAATGGGCTAGCTGCCTCTACCTCCAGTATGTTCAGTGACTTCTTTGGGTCCAAAGGTAAGTTTTTTTTTAAATGAATAGGGTAACAAAAAAGTCACAATTTAACTGATGGTAAACGACTACTGTAGTCCATGAACAACAGCCAATACAAAAAAGATAAATAAATTTAAATTCAAATTCTAAATATTTATTGCAAGTTAAGTGTTAAAGGAGATGTTATGATAATGCCAGAAATGTATGGAGCCTAGGCTAGTACTATGTACATTATATGTAAATATCGCTATATAATATAGTAATCGTTTGTTATTTTTAGTTTTCTTTAATTTGGTCAAGGAGAGCATCATCATCACCATCGTAGCCCTACTGTACAAACACTTCAGCACTTCGATATACCGACAGTCAATTTGGCACCGCTGAAGGGACTGTAGTACCGCCCAAATTTCGACGGAATCAAAGGCTTTCTCATAGTCCACATACGCCAGGCAAAGTGGCAGATTGTACTCTTCGGTCTTCTGTACAATCTGCCGCAGGCTATGTATGTGGTCTATGGTACTGAAGCCTTTTCGGAAACCGGCTTGTTCGGGAGGCTGGAAGTCATCGAATCTGCGTGCGAGACGATTCGTAATGACTCTCGAAAACAGCACGTAGACGCGGCTCAGAAGGGAAATCGGTCTGTAGTTCTTCAAGAGAGCGTCTCTTAAAGAACAAGACCACCGCACTTCTGCTCCACGCCTCTGGAGTAGTGCCACCATGGAGGACGGAATTGAAGAGCTTCTGAAGGACTTTAAGTACCGGTGTTCCATCCGCTTTCAGAAGCTCCGCTGTAATTCCATCCTCGCCTGCCGTTTTTAAGGTGCTGGAGAGCCATTCTAATCTCGCTCAGACTGACGTTCGGGATATTATCGGAATAGTGTCGGATAAGACTTGCTCTTGGATCGTTGCTCACGCTTGCGTGTGGTTCCAACGATGATGTGTACAGCTGCCCATAGAACCTCTCAATCTCACTCAAAATCTCAGGTGTCCCGGAAACGATGCTGCCACACTTAGTCTTCATCTTTGATAGTTGGCTCTTTCTGGCCGACAGATCTCTGGCAAAGACTTTGGAGCCCTGGTTCCGCTCGATTGCTTCTTTAGTACGAGCAGTATTAAAGTTGCGTAAGTCTCGCCGCATGTATTTATATAAGACCCGTGTGGTGGCGGTTAAGAATACTCACAGCCCCATATCTTCTCGTGGGTGTCGTAAGAGGCGATAGAGGAAAACTGAAGCAGAAGATGGGCAGCAGCATCTTTCTGATAACAGCTAAAATCAATAAAAAAACTGCGGTTGCCAACCCATTCGCCAAGCGTGGCAACTATGGCATTATACCCCCCATGAGCAACAACACAAATAAACGGGCACTGGTCCCAGTCAGAAAAGTAGCCGCTTAGGTAATGTATAGTCATTCCCCGTTTTCTGTTCAAGTAGGGAAGGGTGACACAAGTACGTAACAATAGCGTATAATCTAGGAGTAGTAGTGTTTTGTGCGTAAGACTGAACTGATTTGAAGGCGGCCCCGCAATTCCTGGCTACGGTAGCGACCATGGTAACGGTGGGGTAGGGGGTGGTGAATCTTTGGTGGAGGTTCGGCTACCACCTAAGACGACTCGACGTGGCAACATATAACGCACGCACCCTGAGGACTGACGAGAAGATCCTGGAGCTGGAAGAAGAGATAGAAAAGTCGCGCTGGGATATTATAGGATTATCTGAGGTCCGAAGGTAGGGGTCCGAAGACACGGTAATCCTCGAATCTGGCAACTTGTTCTATCACCGGGAGGGAGACCATCTGTTCCAAGGAGGTGTCCGATTTATCGTCCACAAGTCTCTCGTTAACAACGTTGTAAATATTGGGAGTGTGTTGACGAGGGTTGCGTAGCTTATATTACCAAACGGTATTTGCTGAAGGTCATACAGGTTTATGCACCAACCTCGGCACATCCAGATGAGGTGGAGGAAATATGTGAGGGTATCTCTAGAGCCATGCATTTCTCCAAAACCCACTATACGTATACAGTGTTAATGGGAGACTTCAACGCAAAACAAGGCGCAAGAAAGAACGGTGAGCTGAAAGTAGAGAAATTTGAAATAGGGCAACGAAACCCAAGGGGCCAGCAGCTGGCCGATTTTATGAAGAAAGAGTGACTCTTTATGATGCACTCTTTCATCCAACAACAGTCGCACAGAAAGTGGCGTGGTCGAAACTCGACGGTTCGACAGAAAATAAGATTGACTTCATTATGACGTCCAGACAACAACTGTTCAGTGATGTCTCAGTGATCGCAAGGGTGAAAACTGGCGGCGATCACCGAATTGTTAGAGGCACGTCCGTTGAAGTCAACGCTCCGTCCCACTGGTGTTCTAATCCAAAGCCCCGAAAAATTTCAGTCAAGTTACAAAATCGTTCTTAGTGCCTAGAAAACTGTTATGAAGTGGACGATATGAATAACGAGCTTCGATCATCCTCATAATCGTATGGCTATTAGACGGGAGATGAAGCTGCAGTCTTCAACAGATTTGACAGCATACAGGCAACTTATGACATAAACGTAAGTATTAGCCTTACTCCGAGTGGTTAGCGGGAATATTATAATTACAATCGCGTTTACATCCACTTGTTAATAGGTTTTTTATAGAATAAGGGTGCCAAACGAGCACACAATTCACTTGTTGAGAAATGCATGTCGTGGCCCATAGACATTTACATTTATCCTCGATTAGGAATCAAAATTCGGTTGCGCTGTCACCGCTGAGGACTACAATAGAACGTCTCGTTTTCAGTCAAAAGGGTCTCCGATTCCCTACAATTGCCATACGAAACCCTTTGATGATATTTTACGCTGTTACTCGGTGACAACGTGGTCCTCCCCCGGTCGAGCCATCCTATTCGCGCTATAAGCATAATATGCTGCAGCATGGCTTTACCGCGTTATAAAAGGTGGACTGTGTTTTCCGCCCTTGTATTGAAAGTAAAAAAAATTATAGGTAAGCAAGCGAAGCCAGAAGCGGGGCGAAGTACTGGTAGCGGGGGGGCAGGCAGTGCGGGCGGTGCGGGCGGGGCGGGCGCGCCGCTGGCCACGTTCGGCCCGTTCTCTCAGGGCGCACGCGGGCTGGTGCAGCGCTCGCCGCTCATCCGGCACGCAGCGCCCGCGCCGCACTCGCCGCCGCACGCCACGCGAACGAACGCCAACACCGAGAATCAGGCGTTTCTAAACGACGTAAGTGATCGGCCAAATATCGTATGGGTTTCCTGTCGAGAAATTCTCAGTAGCAGAGAGTTTTAATTTAATAGCTGAGTCAAACGATGTAAAGTTTAAAATTTGCATTACGGACGTAACTCTTATTGTCCGACGAGCACGAATTAATCCAAGTGTATTACTTGTACATTAAAAAGTTTTTAGCTTCTACCCCTGCTAAATATCCTATTACTCGAGCTGAAGTAAGTTTAACAAGTAAGTTTTAACAATTCCATCGGGGGTTCAAGGAAAGACTTGATAATATATTCTTAGGACAGATACACAACGGATGTATAGTTTGGTTCACTTCCTAACCCGAGATTAGGAAGTTGGCAGTATCTCTCCCCAAGGTCTTGGAAAGCCGTTAGTCCTACTTTTGTTATCTCCGGTTGTGTCGGATTACCGTCTCATTGGACAATGAGAGTGAAGGAATATAGAGTGCACCTGGGCTTGTCCACACCGAGTGTGTGGACAAGCCCACACACTATAATTCTGGCCTGTACAAATGACTCCTTTGAAGTTGACCGCTATGACCAAAATTCGATCTGGTTTTGACTTGGACGTTATTATTATGTATTATGATCCCATATTCACTCGCGTACAATAAGCCACAAATCTTCATCAACCAGAGATAGTTCAACGCTGGACGTTGGCTTCTTCCATTATGCAGTTTCCACATTTTTAAAGAAACGAGGTTAAAGGTGCAAGCCACATTTATCTTTGTTCTATTATGGGAAAGACTCATGTCAACTATTGGAACATCTGCTTACGAAAAGCCTACCTCCTATCGCTTCGCATGTGCATTACATCAGGCACAGGTAGGTTAGGTTTAAAGTCGAGTGCTACTGTTTTTTTTTTTTTATAGAAGAGGGGGCAAACGAGCATGCGGCTCACCTGATGTTAAGTGACTACCGCCGCCCATGATCAACCGCAACACCAGGAGAATTGCGGGTGCGTTGCCGGCCCTTTAGAAAGGAGTAAGCTCTTTTCTTGAAGGTCCCCAGGTCGTATCGGTCCGGAAAAATCGCCGGTGGTAAACTATTCCACAGAGAGGTTGTACGTGGAAGAAAACTCCTTGTGAAACGTACAGTGGTGGACCGCCAAGCATCCAGATGGTGTGGATGGTATCGGGACGTTTGCCGTGTAGTGCGTTCACGAAATTTGGCGGCTGGGATTAATCCGAACAATTCCTCAGAGCACTCCCCGTGATAGATGCGATAAAATACACAAAGAGATGCAACATCTCTTCGCAGCGCCAGTGAATCGAGCCGATCGGAAAGCACTCGGTCGTCGACGATTCGAGCCGCTCTGCGCTGGATGCGGTCAAGTGGAAGGAGCTGGTACTGGGGAGCCCCAGCCCAGAGATGGGAACAGTATTCCATGTGCGGCCGAACCTGCGCCTTGTAAAGTTGCAGGCGGTGTGCTGGCATGAAATACTGTCCCGCTCTGCTGAGCACGCCAAGCTTTTTAGAGGCCAATTTGGCCTTCCCTTCCAAGTGACCACGAAACTGCACGTCACTCGATATGTCGACGCCGAGGATTCCGATACTGGCTGAGGCAACAAGGGGAGTGCCTTGAAACTGAGGGGATACGACAAAGGGGTTCTTTTTAGCGGTTAACGCGCAAACTTGTGTCTTCTGGGGGTTAAACTGGACTAGATTTAGTCGTCCCCAATTCGAGACTCTGCTCAGCAAAGACTCGACTTCAGACACAAGTTTGTCCCGGCACTCGGAGACGTTTTCCCGAGAAATATTGGCTCGGCCGGTGTAAAGAGCATCACCAGTGCTGTCGTCCGCATAGCAATGAATACGGGTATGCAACATATCATTGATATGCAGAAGAAACAGCGTTGGCGATAGCACGCAGCCCTGTGGAACACCAGCATTAATAGGCTTGCAATCGGAGCTTGCACCGTCTACAACGACCTTGATGCTCCGATCTGCAAGAAAGCTGGTGATCCAATCGCACAATTTCTCGGGAAGCCCATAGGAAGGGAGCTTCGAAAGAAGCGCTTTGTGCCAAACCCGATCGAAGGCCTTCGCAATGTCCAAACTAACGGCCAATGCCTCCCCCTTGAACTCTACTGCCTCCGCCCATCTGTGAGTGAGGTAGACCAGAAGATCACCAGCTGACCGACCACGGCGAAAACCGTATTGGCGGTCACTAATCAGCTGATGATCCTCAAGGTACCTCATGAGCTGGCAGTTTACAATGGACTCCATTGTTTTGGAGAACAAGGAGGTGATGGCGATTGGCCGGTAGTTGGACGGGTCTGAGCGGTCGCCTTTTTTAGGGATCGGGTGGACGAAAGCCGTCTTCCATGATTTTGGGACTACGCCTAGGGAGTAGGAGTACCGGAAAAGACGCGTTAAACCAACTCTGGAGCACACGTCCTCAGCACAATTGGGGGGATTCCGTCAGGCCCACTCGACTTGTGGATGTCCAGGGAGAGGAGTGCTTTGCGAACCGAGCGCTGTGTGAACTGCACTTCCGGCATGGAGCGCTCACACCGCGGGATGGTCGGCGGCGTACTCCCCTCGTCATCGAGAGTCGAGTTAGACGCAAAGAAAGAGCCTAGAAGATCGGCTTTCTCCTTTGCAGTATGGGCCAGTGAGTCGTCCTCCCTGTGCAGAGATGGAAGAGATGGCTGACAGAAATTCCCCTGGACAGCCTTGGCGAGAGACCAGAATGCACGGGTTCCAGAAGGAAGGCGAACTAGTTTCTCGCCAATTCTGCCTATGTGCTCTGACTTTGCCTTGGCAATGACTCTTTTGAAGGACCTAGAGGCGGAATTATACTTCTTTTTTAGAGCGCTGGTGTTTACATCCCGGGACGCTGATGCATCAACCCAGGCTTGGTAGCACTCCTGCTTATAGCATGATGCTATTTTACAGGAGCGACCAAACCATGGCTGAGATTTGCCTCCAATGGGCACCACAGAGGAAGGAATAAAAAGTTCCATACCCTGAAGTACCACATCAGTAACAGAATCCGCAACAACGTTGGGATCATCCGGCGAGAAGCAAACCCGCCCCCAAGGGTAGGATGCAAAGAAAGACCGCATCCCATCCCAATCGGCTGACCTATAGTGCCAAACACGGCGGCAGCCTGCAGAATGCAACCGCGATTTCAGCATGAGTGGCACAACACTCCGGACCAGACAATGGTCCGAGGAGCCTAAAGGGGCTTCGACGGAAATCTGATATCCGTCCAGGTGAGAGGTCAGCAGAAGGTCCAACAGGGAAGGTGCATGATCCTCCACATCTGGAATCCGCGTAGGCGAAGTAACCAGTTATGTCAGACCATATGCCAAGGCAAAATCATGAACAGATCTCCCCGCATGATCGGTTAAACGTGAACCAAGCCATTCGGCGTGATGGGCGTTAAAGTCGCCGAGGATCACGATCTCTGCGGAGGGGATCTGCTGTAGCAACGAATCTGCAGCCATTTGGACGTGGTCGAAGAGTCGGTCTGTTTCAGCATTACCGCTATGGGACCTATAGAGGCACCCGTAGACGCGCGGATGGTCGTCGCTGTCTACGCGTAGCCAAAGGATGGACAGGTCCGAACCTTCAAGTCTGCCGAGGCGTCGAGAACAGATGTCCTCTCTGACGTAAACGCAAACTCCAGCCCGAGGCACAAAGGAGTGTTCCAGTTTGTACCCCGGGTAGGAGAGATACGAGACATCAGCCGGAGAGGACACCTGCGTCTCGGTCAGAAAGAGCAGAGCCGGCCTCGCCGTCTCGAGTTGGTAGTGGACGGCGTTTAGGTCCCCTGATATTGCAGAAATTCACGGACAGCGTGGCAGGGGTTGCCTTGGTTTTGTTGCTCCGTTTGCCCCGAGCAGTTGTAGTCTTGAGCGGAATTTTGCCCCCCCCCCCCCCAGAATACGCGGAGCAGCCTGAGCACCCACGCTCAGAAGTGGAGAAACATGGTCGTGGATGCTCAGCGAGGGATTCTCCAGGGGTGCTGGTACCCTCCTGGGGTAGTCTATCATTATTTAATTCCGCTACCATGTTGATGGGGGGGGGGGATTTGGGCCTCCGGCCACCTGCACTCACCAGACGAAACGCGGAAGCAGAGCTTCCACTTCACGCCGGTATTCTGTGAGGTCGTGGTACCACCCCGGTTTGAGCCAGCCCATACCTGCAACAGCAAAGCTGCCGCGTGGCTCTACCACTGTAAAATGTTTATTTATACACTGGTGGGAGTTACTCATAACGGTTTCACCTCTTAATATGTCTCCCTTCTCCTGCGTAATTGATAACTTCTGATAATTCTGAATTTGCTGCCGTGATCGAAAATTGGCTAGGAGAGCATCAACTAGCACATCTGCCGGCCAAAATTCAATCCAAAAAATCGAGAATAATTTGTTAATAAATTTCTTTTTCTGAGTTTTCCATATAATTAGATAGGTATAAAGAATGCTTGCAGTATGGTTATCAATATTTTTTTTAATTCGAACTTTTTTTCTGTATTATTTTGGAAACGTAGAACGTTTGCTCTCAAAACTAATCAATATACAGAGTGTGTCCCACATATATGCAATAAATGAAACCATATACTTGTTATCGCCTTTGCTGACGATATACAAAAAATGAACGTAATCGGTCCAGTAATTAGGTCAAAAAGTAGAGTTTTAATTTTAAGCAAATTTGAACACTCTATAGAATTGGGTCACTAAGTCAATGATTCAATGAACTTGAATCCTTGAACATTAAAAAGCGACGTTGCCACGCAGTGCAAACTATTGGTATTGCGACATATCGACAGCGGTGTCTTTTGTCGGCGTGCCACCCGCGTGCAACGTTGTCACTCTTCCAAGGGGTCAAGGTACGTTGTCTAAACAGAGTGTTCACTTTTACTGAATTTATTTTAATATTTATTTTGTTTGAAAATTTCACTTTTTTATTTTACGGGTTTTAATTTAATATTTAATTTTTCTACACTTCTACGAACTAGTATTACTTGTGGTTTCATTTATTGCATATATGTGGGACCCATTCTGTATAATAATATATTTTTATTGAACACAGACTTAATATTGGTACAATTCATTGAGGGTCAACTAAAATAACACGTATGTAATGTCACGGCCAAAATTCAATCCGAAAAATCGAGAATAATTTGTTAATAAATTTCTTTCTCTAAGTATTTTATCAAATTACCTGTTTGGACAGTAATTATTTCATAACCACAATTATATTTTACGCCTCAACTATACGGCGCGGCGGCGTAAAGATAATTCACTGTCCCGTTTTATCACGTGAGTGTCGTAACAAGCTACAGAAGGAAATTAAACTGTAGATGAAGAGTGACATCTTTCTGACAACAACTTTAAATAATAAAAAACTAAAGTTGCCAACCGGCCTGCTAAACGTGGCATCTATGGCAAATATTCCCCTACGAGGATATCTATAGGGAAGGTTTGTGTTCTGCAGTAGACGTAATGATGATACCGTCATGAACTACTTTCAATAAGTATTATGTAATAATCGTTTTTTTTTTCTTTGCAGAGTTAAAATATTCTATTTTAAATATTATACCCACACATGCGAGTAAATCGTCCGGGTGCTATAGAGCCAATTGAA
The DNA here is from genome assembly GCA_036936625.1 of Parnassius smintheus behrii. NCBI lineage: Eukaryota > Metazoa > Arthropoda > Insecta > Lepidoptera > Papilionidae > Parnassius > Parnassius smintheus. The sequence goes on along the minus strand of JAUPFT010000003.1, from coordinate 28,921,794 downwards.
AATGTGCTTTTGAAACTTTGTTTTCCATATAATTAGATAGGTATAAAGAATGCTTGCGGTACGGTTATTAAATTTGTTTATTTAGAACATTTTTTTCTGTATTATTTTGGAAACGTAGAGCTTTTGCTCTTATAAACTAATCAGAATATAATAATATATTTTTATTGAACACAGACTTAATATTGGTACAATTCATTGAGGGTTTTGATTAATTGACTCCTAAACTAAAACAATATGTATGTAATGTTACGGGCAAAATTCAATCGAAAAAAATCGAGAGTAATTTGTTAATATTTTTTTTTTCTTTTATTAACTGCTTATTTCGTTATAATATAGCAAAGTTTTTTTTTAACAGTTGGTGCAGCATGTCCTGGAAGGCGAAGGTGTGGGTTGGTTAAAATTAAATCGACTAAAGAAGTTAATGGAAGATGAATCCTACAGAAATATGGTACTCAGCAAGTTAAACAAGAATTTCAATCGAAAAATAACGCCAAATGACAAAGTTGACGATGTGGTAAGTAATTCGATAAATCGATCGACTATACAAATCCTACTTAGTAAATAAGCTGTAGATAATTATTGAGTCTTTTCTTATCTTTTGTATTTATAACTTAAAAAATAAAGTACTTTACACTATTTAACCTCTTATTTTATTTCGTCTACATATATCTATAATCTATTTCTAGTCAATACTCTGCTATCCACCATTCGTAGTGTTTTTTGCACCGCCTAATGTTCTTTATTAAGTCTTAAAAGAAACGATACAGCTTTCGCAACATTCTGACATTTCAGTTCATCAGCAAACCCGTTTGGAAAGGTATGCTTAAAGTGTTACAAGCAGTTGTCCATGGATTAGAGCATACGTACTCAAATTTTGGTCTGGGAGGCATGGCGTCGGTGTTCCAATTGACGGAAATGGCGCACACTCACTACTGGAGCAAGGAAGTAGCAGGTCTTGAACATGGGGGTATGGGGGGCTCGGCACTCACTGAGCACTACGGGCGACATGACGAGACTCCTTCTTCTTCACCGTCATCAAGAAAAAGTTCGCAGACAGGTGTGTGGTTTTGATCCCTTAACAAAAATATGATATTTATATAGAAGTAAAGGTGACAAACAAGCACTTAGTCCACCTGATAGTAACTGGACCGTAAAACACCATCAATCCACGATTAAGAATCAAAATGCACATATGCGTTGCTAATCTTGAGAACAAAGATCTCTAACGCCTCGTTATTAGTAAAATGGATCTCTGGTTAATTATTCTACTTGGAATTACAAATGTTTCAAACGCACTTAATGTTATTGAAATCTAAACTAAATCTTCAGTTTATTACATTTTACATATTACTTTTCTTTTGAATTTATATGACAAGCGATATAACTATTTTAAATTAATATAACTATTTTATATTATGCCCGCAATTAATTTCATATTTAGATGTACCAGTCCTTAACCACCCTGAAATGGATTCATCAGAAGCACAGAGCACCACAGAAATGTTCAAGGATATGTTAAATCAGAAAAGAAATCTTCTATTCAGCAAACTCACTTCTTTTGACTCTGATGTAAGTAAGATAATCGTGATTAAATTCTAACATGGAAGTCAATATATGTTGTAAAATTGTCGCATGTTAGATTCATGGAATTATACGCAACAACGTTCAAACAATGTATATTTTGTAAAGAAACAATACAATGCTATCTTCCTCAGCATGCCCATAAGGTTTTCTAATACATGTTGATTGCGTTGACATTGTATTAAATGTTAAATTGCAAGCGAAGAATTAGAAACTTTTGCACGTCTGTATATTATAATTAACTGGATTACTTACTTTTATTGATTAAACCTCAATTTACCTTTAAATATTAATGGATAAACCCTGTCATCAGGTCGCTTCATTTTGATTATAAATGCCAATCAAATAGACATGGTAGGGCAATAAAAACATTGGTTGGCCTACAGCATTTTGGGTATTACAGTATCTGAGTTCGAGATTGCAATGTATTATAAACATTATAATAATGTTTTTATTTTTCTTCTACGATATATAATTATCAATTTTTACTTATTTTATTAAAGCGTGCAAAAGTTATTGCTTATTATTAAACCACTGTAACCTATATTTGTTATCCCTTCGATGTGATAGAAATATTTATATTAACTTTATTCAAAATACTATACTTGAATCAAATTAAATCTAAACTTCAGAAATATTAACCATGATTTAACAGTATTTTGTATATTTTAAGTGTCATATAATAAACGCACACGAACTGAAACCACTATACCAAACGACAATTTGAACCGTATTATAACGTATAATAATAATTTTCAAAGTTAAATCAGTCTCAGCAAACACAAAATTTCCACATTAAAATAAAAATATCGGGATCACGAGTTTTGACACTAATATAATTTAGGTGATTTCTCATAGTTTCCCGAAGGTCAAGCCTTTTCAGCATATTTTAAATCAAATGGTAATTTTTATCAGTAGATTGTTTAAGGAATCCATTTCAGCGTTACTGGGAATAGTTGAACGGATAAAATTGGTATAGTTGGTATTGTTTGTGTGCGTGGCAGGCGGCGCACTCGTCGGATTGCTCAGCCGACGAGAGCGGCTCCATCACCACCAACCGAGCCAATCTCCTCGACCACCGCGCCTCCTTTAAATCCAACCTCTCTGACACTGACGTCATGTTCGTCAACGTAAGTCTTAGTAAATGTTATCTCGTATGTAATACCATCAGATACTTGTAGTGTTGATCGCGTTAGTGTTGTAGATAAAGAATTGATCTCTATTGGATGAAAAAAAAATTAAATACATTTTATTTTTACCGTAATATTAAATATGTGAAGAAAAGTTATGAATTTTGATACACTCGCGCATGACTCATTTAATTTATCATCCGTATTATCTTCTTTGCACATGTACGACTTTTCGCGTACTGTGGCAATTCGCATAAAATGACCTTCAATAAATGCTTAGTTTATTCCGTGTACTATCTACTACACAACCATTATCATCATAAGCTTCCAAAAAGCACTGTGCTGCACATTGACTTCATCCTGGTTTTGCCAACATCGCCCCGTTTGCTTGTTGAATTCGCTACCTACCGTTTTATTACATGGTTATTTTGCAATAACTGGCCTTTGCAGAGAACGTTCAGACTAATTATATAGGTAAATGGTGAAGAAAAATTAATTAAACAAAATCTCAAATATTCTGTCCTTTTTATCTTTTAAATTCAAAATGCGTGGTAATGCACTATTTTAACTGATTTTACTGCGCACGCACACATTCGTAAGGGTCGATCGGTAGGCAAAAACATTGTTGCCCATAAATCACATTCAATTTGGAATAACTTCAAATAAAAGTCGAATCCTTATTTACTCGTATTTTCAAAAACTGCAATAACTGCAATAATAACGGTATATATTATCTATATTTGAACTTAAGTTGAAATTTGGCTACTCTTTGAAAAGTAATCTTGTATATCTTATACTCTGCTTTTTATTACTATTTCGGATCTTTTAGAACTGGCAGTTATAAAATGTGCTGACATTGAAGACATCTAAATTTACATATTTGATGATATTCCGGTGAAATTTGAATATTGGTGTGAAATATAAAATCGAGTGGCAAGTTACTAATCTCAAACTACGTTGAGGTTCCTAACTCGCCACTCTCAAACATCGATGATAGCTTTCTAGTAATATACAATCTAAGCTTAACACTGTGGTCGTTTGCCATCTTTATTATGGTGGACGATTCATTCAGAAACTGAAAACCCACCCTGTTTTGTTTTTAGTGGCGGTTTTTAACTATTATAAGTCAGCATTTGACTACTATCCTGGTAAAGTGCACTGGCGTACCTTAACAAAGGTCTATTCACTCTTGCCTTGAAGACACGCACACATCCTCGGTTCGTTGTTAAATAGCTGCGTAACATGTTAAGCCTGATTTATATCACATGATATTTTGTTTGTATAAATGGCCAGTTGATGGCTTAGCTCACTGCTAGATTGATATTGGAGATAGGGAATAGTGGTGGCAGGGGCAGAGTGGGATGCTTTTCAATTTTTTAACTAGGTAATATGCATAGCGCGGAACTTTGATCAATAATTTAAACATCAAGAATATAACAAATATCTGCAAAGTAACGCCTAGTTATCTTATCGTAAAACCTGGCAACTTTGGTACCTTAAAAGGACTTAAACATCTAGGTCCAATTTTCCAACAAAAAAGGTACTCGCGGTCTCGGACTGAGTGTCAGTGTTAAATGTGACATTATAATCTTCATAAATTTGGTATTGATTAGTGATTAAAAATACTGACATTAAAAAGTCAAAATACTCCAAATTAGAAAATGGAAAAGTTAGCATCACTTTGTGCCAACATTGCCATCAGCGTTTTTAATGAAAATAATAGGATTTGACTTTAAGGATGAAGGTAAGTTTACCACATAATATAATACATACTCGTAACACTCAGAGCTATGATTTGCTCCTTTAATTGTGTTGTAAGTAACAAAGTTTACGCTAGTGGCAAAGTTCCTCTCCCATTATTTAAATTTTCTAATCAACTTGAAAATATGTGTCAGCTTTGTCAAAAATCCTTGATTACGTACTTAACTTAAATTTTTGTTTAAATCTTGTCACAATAATATCTTAGGCAAAAATCTACAATATGTAACAAAACCCTGTGGTTCCCGTTAAGTGTGTTATCAGAATCAGTATCCAAGTGTATAGAATTTTTTTTTTCAAAAAACACATTTAAAAAAATAATTTTAATGAAAAAAAATTAATTTGCAAATTTTATGTGGTTTTATTTCCTCTAACTCACACGAGTATTGGTAAAGCGGGGTCTTTGACAATCTTCTTACTCGGCCAATGCACAGATAATAAAACCACATACAATTTGCAAATTATTTTTTTTTCATTAAAATTATTTTATCAAATGCTTTTTTTTTAAATTATTTTTATATGCTTGGATACTGATTCTGATAACGCAGTTAATGGGAACCACAGGGTTTTTGTTATATGTTGTATAGTATAAAACAAAAGGTCTTCTAAAATTATAAATCAAATTAATGCAATAATAAACTTAAATCAGTTATAGTATAGATTAAAAATAAAACTTGTCACAACCATTTTAACAAGTATTCTTTTTTAATTATTCATCATCATCATTTTATTACGATCAGGTTAAAAAAAATTGTAACCAACCTAAATATTGTTATCCCACTATAGAAAAACATTCATGATCATTAAAAAGTATCTACACTTTTCTTTGGACGCAAATTAATGTCGATAGACTAAGTTGAATATATGAAAAAAAAACTGATTATAATACTGAGTAAATAGTATTATTGATAGATACCTGTAAACGCAGTTAAAATAATATAGATTGCCCTTTTCTTTTCCTTCACTTTTGATAAAGAAGAATATCGGTCTAATAGATAAAACAATACATAGAATGTTAAATCTTCTGTACTTGCATCACCGTAATTAAAAAAAAAATTAGGTTGAAAGTGACAAGTGGTTGTAGCAAAACATGGCAGAATACTCGGTCCCATCTTGGCATCCCTAGTATGTTAACTTTGCTAAGTCCATTTTATAGATAAACGTTAAGACCACCATGTTAAAAAGGCAATATTATATTTCCTAACTATTAACATTACGTTATTACTAAGATTCTAAGTTCTGGAGCACTAAACAAGGTAACGTGGTCGCCGGCGCAATTCCACGTCAAAATAAAATACGAAAATTAACTCTCATGTTGCCATATCGAAGACAAAGCTGTCAATTATTTATTAAATGTACATCCAAAAAATGGCTTAATACGAAAAAAGTTACTTTGTCTGGGTTAATCGTAATTTTGTAATTACCTGTACATATCTGATGGCAAAGTCCTTTCATTGGTAAAGTTTGACTGTACATAAAGTTAGTGTTCTTGATAAAAGACGTAGATTTTAAAGACTTTTGCATGTTCTATAAGTAGTAGAGTTATATATTGTCAATTACTTTCTCAGTGTAAAGATAGCACAGATAAATATTAAATCAGAAGTAAAATCAAATGTAGTAAGTTACCTATTAGTTAAGCATATTAAGTATATTCATACATATGTAGTGTGCATAATTTTCAACACATTTTAGCAATAAAAACCATTTGACACTCTTGCGTTTTTCTTAATTTCGTCAACTTTTCCAACATATTTCATGATCGGTTATATTTTTAATTAATTATCAATCTAGCAAGCCGGAAGGGGAGAAGGGCTTGTGGGGAATAAGCCTCGCGCTGCAAGTGTGTTCTCTTCGAAATCTTCATTGAGCGGCTATCGTCCTCCGGTTGGAGTTCCTACCACATCGCCTCTCACCTCACCTGACACAGCGAGGACCTACCTTTATCAAGGCCTAATAGGTAAACGAATATTGCAATACATACAAAATTTAAAAATTAATGTATTTAAAGAAAATTCTCATATAGGAAGTTTTCCTCCTCGCACAACTTCCTTGTGGAATGGACTACCACCAAAGATTTTTCCGGACCGATACGACTTAGGGACCTTCAAGAAAAGAGCCCACTCGTATTTAAATGGCCGGTTCATGGGCGGCGGTAATCACTTACCATCAGGTGAGCCGTATGCTCGCTTGCCACCTTTCCTATAAAAAAAAATTGAGAACTGATAAATATAACATAATCGAAATTAGAATTATGTCTATCACAGAAATCTATTGTCTTATTATTTAGATTTCTGTGATGTCTACAGTACGAATGGGTCGGCTCAAACAAGGAAGAATCATGCTCGCACAGAATACCAGTGTAAAATAGCAGCAAAATACTAATGTTACAAGAATCGGTGACCCTTTTCACTGGTAACAAGGCAATCCATCTTAGTTAGTACTCAAGGGTACTGATCTCGATTAAGAATGAAAACGCATCTGTGTTTTCATTCTTAATCGAGGATAGATGAAGGGATCTATTGACTCAAAATGAGGTGGACTGGGCTGTGCTCGTTTGTATCTCTTTCCTGTATAAAAAATCAATAAAACTTACTCTTTAGAAACTGAGTACTGAGTATACGGATGCAAATTTTACGCACAGTCAAATGATCAAGGTATTTTAACGAATAGCTCAGTTAAACATTTAGAACTGAGTTGATAAAGAAATATGGCGTGAATTTCATGATTCCTACTGTTTGAAACTTGTATTACAAGAAAACATGAATAAATTACAAGAATTGCTGTCTTCTAATTTTTTTATCTATCGAAATATTTTTTCATAGGTAAAGAAAGATCGAATTTATGGGACCAAATGCAATTCTGGGAGGACGCATTCTTAGACGCTGTAAGTCAAGAAAGAGATATGATAGGCATGGACCAAGGTGCCAACGAAATGATGGAGCGCTACAAGTGTCTCAGTGAGACAGAGAGGAAACGTTTAGAACATGAAGAAGATAGACTGCTATCGACAGCTCTGTACAATTTAACTGCGGCCATGGTGTTGTTTGGGGTTCAAGCTGACGTAGTACGTAATAAAGTACGGAGATTGCTTGCTAAGAGTCACATTGGACTTATTTACAGTCAAGAAGTCAACCATCTTCTTGATGTTGTGCATAATTTGGTAAGCAATTTTTTTGATATAAAGTAGTAAGTATCTAAATATTATGGAATATTATTTCCATAATATTTACTATTTTAGTTTATTTTTACACAATAAATATGAATATTAGAAAATCAAAATTAGGTAGTTTTTAAAATTTCTCACTTTAATTTAGTCCTAATATTGAAAGTTATAAGCTAATTTATAACCCTCTCAGAAATAAAGGTAGGCCTGTGCTCAGCAGTGGGACGTATATAGACTGTAACTTTACTTTTTTACTTTTATTGAAAATTATAAATAAAAAGTTGTGATTATATACTGGTTTAATTATACTTTGATTATACGAGTATATCTATAGGATTATTTTCACATGTGTTAATTGGTTTGATTAATTGACATAAATATTACGTTTTATCATCATAATTATTAATTTTTCTGAAGTCTCGTATAACTGTCATATAAATTTCGACCCAGTTGGATTGCTGCAGCCACTTATTACGGCACTATTATAATATTATAAAGGGCACTAAAACTTATAAATTCATTATTTAATGCTGCTACTCTTTAACAGTCAACCGTGGAAAAAACCTTTGGACTGTTATATGTAATATGTTGATGTATTGTTTTTTTTTTCACAGCACGGCAACGACATCGAGCTGAAGCCGCTGGGGTCGCGGCAGCTGCGGCGGGCGACGTTCACGGTGCACGAGGGCGAGGCGGGCGGCGAGCTGCGCTTCATGGAGGTGCGCGACGACGGGCTCGTGCTGCGCTCTACACAGGGTACTCTTCCAATGTTATATTTTATTCCTAACCGGCAGGAAAGTTACTTGAGCACAAAAAGCGTCATACGGTGTATAATTTAAATTTTATTGACTATTCACTACAGCCTATCGCCAGCCAGCCTGCCAAATAGATTGCTACAATCTAAAAACAAAAACAAAGTGTGGTCATGAGTCACCTGCATCCATCGTGTCTTTCATCAGGTCGTCACAAACAAAATGTGGTCATGAGTCACCTGCATCCATCGTGTCTTTCATCAGGTCGTCAAAACAAAGTCTGGTCATGAGTCACCTGCATCCATCGTGTCTTTCATCAGGTCGTCACAAACAAAGTGTGGTCATGAGTCACCTGCATCCATCGTGTCTTTCATCAGGTCGTGACAAACAAAGTGTGGTTATGAGTCACCTGCATCCATCGTGTCTTTCATCAGGTCGTCACAAACAAAGTGTGGTCATGAGTCACCTGCATCCATCGTGTCTTTTATCAGGTCGTCACTCCATTTATTTAGCGGGTCGCCAAACACCGCTCCTCTGAAGGGACAACACTGCACAAATGTTGACTTAATCGAAAGGTTTATCATAGTTATGATACGCGAAACATAGTGACAGCTTATACTCTTTAGCTCTCGGTGTATCCTCGCGAAGTTGGCTGCCTCATCGATCTAGTGGTCATAAGTACGACTGCGTATCATGTGCTACCGGTTTTGAATTCCCGGACTGGCCGGACTCAGTCAAGAAATTGTCAGTAGTAGTCCTGAGTCCGCAAGTTGGTGGTGTCTGATCCCTGTACCTCGGAAAGCACGTAAAGGTGGTCCTGGGACTGATCTCCCTCTGTTTGTGTAGGATTTTCGTCCCCTCGATTTATTAGAGTGAGGGAATAGATAATGCACCTGTGTTTACTCGTGCACCATAATCCTGTCCTGGTTGCTGGTCTCCGTTGAGTCTGGTCTGGAGGATATAACGTGGCGGAGGTGATCTTAGATCGTATGTTATGATCTATGTATGCGGTCTATGGTAGTAAAGACTTTTCGGAAACCGGCATGTTTGGGGGCTGGAAATGTCTTGGACTGAGTGCGAAACGATTCGTAATGAGACTAAAAACTTTTCGATAATTTTATTTTTTTAATGCTACTTATTTACTAATGAATTTTGATAATACATAAATATTGACAAATAACTGTAAATACTTCCAGCTCAAAATATTAATTTTAATGTAGGTTAGTTGGTTGGATAATTTTTTTTAATCTATTTGTCTTTTTCTTCCCTTTTGTTATGTCCTCATTATTATTTCTTACATCATTATCATCATCATTACAGCCCTTCACAAGTCCACTGCTGAACATAAGCCTCCACCAAGTAATGCCACAAAGCTCGGTCCTGAGCCACCTGCATCCATCGACTTCCTGCATGTCTTACCAGGTCATCACTCTATCTAGTGTGGGGTCGCCTTACACTTCGCCTGCCGGTATGAGGCTGTCATTCGAGAACCTTTTATCCCCATCGGTTATCGGTTCTTCAAGCTATACGGCCGGCCCATTGCCACTTCAGCTATCTAATCCGTTGAGCTATGTTAGTCACTCTGCTTCGGATATCCTAATTTTTAAGATTATTACCCAGAGAAACCCCGAGCATAGCCCTCTCCATAGCTAGACTTTAAGCTTCCTCATACGGCCAGCAGTGAAGGACTACGTCTTAGATCCATAATTCATCACTAGCAAAACGGACTGGCTTACAGTCTCATTATCAAGTTTTGAGGTATACCTGACCAGAAGATGTGCCCTAACCTCCCGAACGCTGCCGAGCCGAGTTGAATCCGTCTATTGACCTGTCGGTCGAAGTTGGACTTACATAGTAGGACTATTTGTCCCAGGTAAACTTACTCGTCTACAACTTCGAGTTTAGTGCTTAGTGCTCCCAACAACTACCGGCATAGGTGTGACATTGACAATTGTATTTAATTGTGATGCAACACTAGATACATAATTGCATTTTTAAAGTTATACATATTTCTTTGATACGCTCAAGTTAAGAATTAATTGTTAATAAATAGACAATGGTTTGGTTAATAGTTTTGTGAATTGTATATACTTTACTTATACATTCAACTTTCAGGTACAATAGTGGAGCGGTGGTGGTACGAGCGATTAGTCAACATGACTTATAGCCCCAAAATACGAATTTTGTGCCTTTGGAGAAAAAACGGCGGTCAAACGCAACTTCACAAATATTATACTAAAAAGGTAAATTTTAAACACCGCTATCTTCAATGTTACACATCCGTAAACGGTTCGTTATTTAAAATATTATCACAGCTTGGAGAGAGTCATATTATGCTCGGACATTAGATTTCCACACTCCTAGCCTTACAAGGTAAGCGCTTAGACCCACCGCGCGCTGGGATTTGTAAATCGATTTTAAATCGGCGGTTGATAATTTATCTCAACACTTCTGAAAATTACAATATTGCCATCAATTGATCTTTAAAAAAATAGTGTCGAAAGTTATTTGTTAGATTATTAAAATAATATTTAAGATTTCATCAAGTCGTTGCGGCTACAATAAGTCACAAACGAACGGATAAACCACAAAAATCGTAATAATAAGACAATAGAAATGAATTAGCACCCGATTACTTCCAAAACCGATGTCGCCACATTATAAACATACGCAATGCACTATGATATCTAATGTTCACATTACATTGCTTGGCGAGTTTGTCAACGTCGCGTGTGTCGCGTATTACCGTAGAACAAAAGCAGCAATGGTAATTGTATAGTACGAAAAGTAATAAATGAGTTTGCAAATATAAATGTCGCAGTAAAGTATTCATCTAGATGTAAATTAATTAAAACAATAATAATTAATAAATAATCAACTTGCTGATGAAATGTAATGCCTGTATTAGTTTAATTACACGTACACGTACACGTATATGATGAGTTTTTACAACTGATTATGCTGCAGTGCACCATAATCAGTTGTAAAAACTCATCATATATGTGTAAAAATCATCATATACGTATAAATTTATAATAACAAAAATTCACGTACGACGTTCCCCGCACAACTAAATCACAAAATGGTGAATTATGTTCGTCAACCCATATCTTATTATTACGATTTCTTTGGGATGAACATAAATTGAAACAATATTATATCGATCAGTACGACATCTGTGAGAGGCGACTAAGGAAAACTGAAACAGGGGATGGGAAGCAGCATCTTCTTGATAATCACTCAAAATTATAAAAACTGGTGTGGCCAATCCGTCTTTCAAGCGTGGCAACTATGGCAAAATCCTGCCTATGAGACAATCTATTCAGGAGGCCTATGTTCATATTAATACATACATTGCAACCAAAAAAAACGTAACCATCACATCAGTATTTTTCTTATGCGACGATTTTTTTGTGTGTGACTTAAGATAATGTTGCGCGCTATAATTAGCGCCTGGTATGTGGCGGCTAATTATTAGCGCCATCAATCAATATAGGTATCAAGTAGCAGAAATAGGAGCGTCAAGATCTTTCTAGAAGTCTCCCACTAGCGCCATCTAGTATAGAATGGAAGAACTAAGCTTTCTAGAAAGCCCCACACTCAAACTTTCTGCACCTGGTCGGTCGGGGCCGGTATTTGCTGGAATATTCTGGATGTTTCGGTGGAAAAGGCCTATATAAAGCCGTTGAAAGCCGCGATCAAGGCAGTATTGAATTGGCGATACGAGGGAAGCTTTCGGAGCAATATAAAGTGAATTAAAGTGTTAAGTGTGATGAATTATTAGTGTAATTTAAGTTTTAATTGGTGTTCAGTAATTAAAGTGTCAATTTTGGTAATTAAATCGGCAGTTTTTATTGTCACGAACCCTAAGCTCGTAACAATAATAATTATCACTTTATTTCGGATCAAGATTCTTGGTATGTTATTACAAGTCATTTCCCGTCTACTTTTTTATTGTTAGTTCTGGCATGCAATAAAATAGTAACAATAACAATATGGAAAGACATTTTTAGGTGCCTCCAGATTAGCAAAATCATTAAAAATAAATAAATTCTATTTGATGTTACTAATTTAGTCTGGATATTGTTACGAGCTTAGGGTTCGTGACAATAAAAATTGCCGATAGAATTACCAAAATTAACACTTTAATTCACTTTACACTAATTAAACTTAAAACACTAATAATTAATCACACTGATTCACTTTATTCCGCTCCGAAGCTTCGCTTGTCTCGCCAAATTCAACACTTCCTCGATCGCGTATTGCAGCGCCTTTATATAGGGCTCTTCCACGAAAACATCCAGAGTATTCGAGTAAATACGCGCGCCAAACGACCAAGCGCAGAAAGTTTGAGTGTAGAGCTTCTAGAAAGTTTAGTTCTTCAATTTGATACTAGATGGTGCTGTCGGTTAAAAATTAGTCATATCATTTTCCGGAAAGCTCTCTCCTCGCTCTGTTACCCGACACTAGATGACGCTAGTGCCGTCGACTTAGGCGCGTAACAATATATTATCACATTTAACCATCCCACCGTCGGACGGTAACATTAGCCTATTTAACGATAACCTGAGAAATAATCTACATATCTATTTAGATATATTATAGCGTTTTTACTCATCAAAGCTTCGTTCACCTGTGTACTATTATTTGTCTAATTATTACTATTGTTACGCGCTCCAGTCGACGACACAACTAGCGCCATCTAGTGTCAGGAACGAGAGCGAGGGGAGCGTTGCAGTTTATGACATCACAGATCTTTCGACCGACAGCGCCACCCGAAGAACTAGAAAATCTATACTCGAACTCTCGGTACCTTGCGCGTGTTTACTTGAACATTCCGGATATTTTGCTAATTTAAATAAATAGGTGGCGCAAGATGCGATCGAGACAGAGTTGAACTCAGCGACACAAGCGAAGCTTCGGAGCGGAATTAAGTGAATTAGTGTGTTTAATTATTAGTGTTTTTAGTTTTAATTTGTGTAAAGTAAATTAAAGTGTTAATTTAGGTAATTTTATCGGCATATTTTATTGTCACGAACCTCAAGCTCGTAACACTATTATCCTACAACATTATAGCACAGTTGAGCATTATATGAATTCATTCATTTTGAATTGATTATTTAATTCTAATCTTATTTGCAAGAGTCGGTTCATTATGGTGTCTAGTGTTCATAGATTACGAACATAGAATACTATTTTTTTTTTATAGAAGAAGGGGCAAACGAGCATGCGGCTCACCTGATGTTAAGTGACTACCGCCGCCCATGATCAACCGCAACACCAGGAGAATTGCGGGTGCGTTGCCGGCCCTTTAGAAAGGAGTAAGCTCTTTTCTTGAAGGTCCCCAGGTCGTATCGGTCCGGAAAAATCGCCGGTGGTAAACTATTCCACAGAGAGGTTGTACGTGGAAGAAAACTCCTTGTGAAACGTACAGTGGTTGACCGCCAAGCATCCAGATGGTGTGGATGGTATCGGGACGTTTGACGTGTAGTGCGTTCACGAAATTTGGCGGCTGGGATTAATCCGAACAATTCCACAGAGCACTCCCCGTGATAGATGCGATAAAATACGAAAAGAGATGCAACATCTCTTCGCAGCGCCAGTTAATCGAGCCGATCGGAAAGCACTCGGTCGTCGACGATTCGAGCCGCTATTGTATGTATTATAGTATTTTATGATTACGAACATAAAAATTAACACACATTGGATTTATCATTCCGACTTACTCTCTTAACAGTGCAAAGCGTTATATTACTGCATCAAAGAAGCAATGGAGAAGAGTGGACGACGTCAGGATGCGGCAGAACTTGGCGGTGAATTCCCCATACAAGATTGCGCTACTGGTGAAGGCGGCCTTATTCAGGTAGGTACTAGAGGGCCAGTTTTAAATGTAAAAATTCGATTCAAATAGATCAAGGTCAGTGTAACTAAGATAAAATACCTCATTACCAGTTAAAGGTGTTTCCAGGTCTCGGGCTTTACCATACGAAGTAAAGTACCACCGCTATAACAGCGAGGTCCTTTACGATCAAGTCGACCCACTCTTGCTGCAAAATACAGCTGCCGCATGACTTTACAACGTACACAAATATTTACTTATTTAAATTACTTCAGTTCTAAAGTCTCTTACATAATACCTTATCGAAATTCTGGAAAAAATCTAATAAACGTTCCTTTTAAAATCAAATAATTGCTGTAGGTTAAATAAGGAATACAAACATGATGAGTAAGTAAAAAAATATCGTAGGATGAAACGTCATAAGATGAATACGGAATAACCCCATGTTAGATCGTGCTTGATGCCGCATCCGCAAAACAATTCATTAACTTTTAATTGGGCACATGGGGTTAAGACAATTTCAAATTGAAAAAAAATGTGTTGGAATGTTTGGAGCATACCCCATGAGACCACTTACGTAACATTTTTTGGCCGAGGTAAGTTTAAATTTTTGTGTTTTTGCTTAGTTTGTATGTGTATATTCCTATTTGTTTTTATTAGTATTTGTTATGGACGCCACACACGGTCAGTTCAACTGATCATTTCAACTGATCAGTTCAAACTAAAACTGTTGAAATTTTTTATTGAAATAGTGGATTTTCTATTTATCGATTATTATAAATATATTAATATCGGAGTTTTTTTATATATGGATATATCGAAAATCTGATATTTTAAAAATATCAACAGTTTTAGTTTGAACTGATCAGTTGGAATGATTAGTTTAACTGACCGTGTGTGGCCACCATTAGAGTGCATATTCACATTACCTATTTTTGTCTTTACTTTATTGAATTTCTTTTCTTTTAAATTTGCAGTTTTAAGATGACTTGCGAAAGAGAGATACTGTAAAGGCTGGCGAATGTGTACAACGTTGGAAAGATGTTGCTGGTTCTGCTAATGTTATGAGTAATACTGAATACTGATAAGAATAATCCACAGATTTTTTTGATAAATTTGTGGTAGCACTTGTAGAAAATCACCAAAAAGTCGCATTCAACAGAGCTGCTCTCTCTACCTCAACAAAACTACTAATTCTACAAAAAATCGACAAATGCAATAAGAGTGGTAAATTTATTTGTCAACAACATTTTCGAGTATATTGCGTCGGATGCAAACTGGAAGAATCTGCTAATGAATCGGATTATTATTTTTTAACTTTGATCTCGGCTAAGCAAAAAATTTGTGGTTTAAAGAGAGATTAGAAGTTTTGTTATTTTTTTTTCATTGTTTAAAATCAAAATATGTTAGTTTCTTAAAATTAATCATAATAAAGAACTTTAATATTGTAGACAACACATACATTGTTTTATTTATTTCTAACATTTTAATTTAAACTATTTGGGGTCTCTAGAGCGACTAATTGTGTGATTTTCTTCATGCCTCTTATTAAGGGTTTAATCTTTTCTACAACCTCCTATGTGCTATTCTGCCTCACCAAAACAAACGTGTGTTGCCGGTTAAAGAAGAACCCTTGCTTTGGCTCCTATATTTACTTTTCTCGTATAAGTCTTAGCTCGTAAAAGTTATCTGCCTTTATCGCCACGTTTGGCAGGCTGTTTGGCGATCGAGATTTAAATAATAATTATTGAATTAATTGTTTTATTTTTTATATGCATATAACTTTTTTAACAACTCAAACAATTTCAAGGTGTGCATGGAAGGCGTCGGGCTACTTTTCCATCATAGCAAGGTAGGGTGTACATTTATATTCTTTCTAATTTTTATCAGCTTTTTATATGTATTTGCAGTGATATACCAAAACAATCTCCAGTCGATTGATGTGTGGACAGTGAGATGTAATGACATTAGTTTTGGTATTATCATAATATAAATAATATCAGGTAAGGTTAATGTCAGTGTTTACGCTTAATTTTTTGGGAAAATTCGTATAAAATGAAAGGCACATGTAAAATGTCATACAACTGATTGTGCGACAGTTTATCGGCAACGGGAGAGTGTCCCATGCAGCCAAAGCTTCTGTCTCAGTATTGTGCCGGTGACGTAGTGCATTAATACTAATTTAATCAGCCCGAAATATTTAAGACCTCCAATTCTTAACGTTTTAAATTGGGAAATAAGTACGGGGGGTGAAAAAAAATGTGTTGTTAGCTGTGTTGAGTCTTGGGATTTTCAAGAGTTACCTAGTTGTCGATAACCCCAGTAATCATTTAATCTGAACCAATAATATTACATTCCGTTGCAAGGACCACTCAAACTTTCCTATTTCGATTTCTTTAATTTAATCTGTAATTATTTTCTTAAACTGACCTTAAAGTACTTATTATTTTTTCTATATAAAATTTTATTTCCGTAATATGTTTTTATTATGATCGATTTTACTTTTTCCATACTTTCTTGATACAGCTTATGTCGGATTAATATTGTATACTGCTCTTACTTTCTCTTATACTAAATCAATGTACCTAATAGTTAGACCTTTTTACATTTTAAGGTTGACCGTTGTCTATCTAATCTGTCTAATTTAAGTATACTCCATATAATTTTTGCATGTGCTATTTGTCCGCAATTATCGTGTACCGCTGGAGTGCGCGGCGAGGGCGCCGGTGTCCGAGCGCCAGCTGTCGCTCGTAGGAACTTTTGAGATGGTCCTTGACACGCGCTCGGCCGCCCTCAACTAATGATCTTCTTTTTGTCTGTTCTACCCTTTCCGGACACGCCGAACCCGCGCTGCTGCGCTAAAGGATTTCGAGGTACTCAGTGGTTCATAACCTAGTAATGGCTGACTCTTACGATGATCGACACGACCTCTACGACCTTTATGATCACTGTCACGGTCACTGTAACGTGTGCGACTAGCGATGATCGTTCGAGGTCGTAGGGCTTTACTTGTAGTTTTGAGGCTTACCGATTGTTTTTAGCCGTTGTTAGCGTTGTTTTAGTACTCCCGAGTGCGGCGAGCGCCGATGCGCGCGGTCGAGCATGCACATAGACGCCCTTTGTTTATTATTTGTTCATTACCGCACCCGAGAGCTTGCATAAGCATCACGGATCGTCCGGCGGCGGTCTCGTTCTTTCACTCTCGCACCGTGTGTCGAGATTTTAGTGCGTTTGTCCTCAATCACCCGGAACCCGAGCGAGCGTCACCAGCGATACGAGCTTAGCAGACGCGAGTCACGAGGTCAGACCTAGAGCATCGCCATCTCACAAGTTCTGGCGCGGCCCCGGGCTCCGCCGCGCGGTATCCTAAGCACGTCCCTCCCCTCTCCCTAGCCTCCCCTGACCTCCCCTGACCTCGCACTCTGCACTACCACCACCACTCTCCACTAAACTCCACCGCCTCGCACTTTTGCCCTATATTATTTATTTTATCAAAATTCGACGTGCGAATCGGCTGCTGATTGGCGTATTCGAGAGTAATCGTCGTTGAACATTTCTACGACCTTCGATACACTAACAAATGGCAATAGGTATTGAAAAACATATAAAGTTCGAAGTTAGTGAATCGAAGTCCAGTCATCGCATCAAGTTGCCTAAAGCTCCTGTAGCATGTGTGCATGTAGTGCATGGTGCGCTTATAAAAGTGTAATGTGAATAATGCCACCTTATAATATATGTACGTAACTTTAAAATATTAATACCTTTAATATTTACATACAGTTGGTCACGGTAATCCGACAAATTGCAGGTCCAATGATAAGTTCTATATTATATATACATATATATATATATATATATATATATATATATATATATATATATATATATATATATATATATATATATATATATATATATATATATATGTATATAATCTTAATTCATATAAATTACGTCTCACGTTGTTTGTCCGCGATAGACTCCTAAACTAATCAACCGATTTTAATCAAATTTGCACACCGTGTGCAGTTTGGTCCAACTTGAGAGATAGGATAGTTTCTTCGATCAACGATACCAACTAGATAACGGGTCACGTACAAAATCATAGCTAAATACTGTCCGCATGAATATAAACTATGAAAAGACATAAATTAAATAACATTTAGTGTGAAATCAATCTTAAGTTATAACACATAAAGTTCATTTTCCCGTTATTGCCTTGCGAGCTACACTCTCACGTGCAAGAGCTCACGTCTCATGTGCGCTCTTATTTACTGAGATGGATTTCTTGCGCCGACCCGACATCTAGTTGGTATTGTTGATCGAAGGATAGTTTTTTTGCCCAAGAGTGACTCACAATTTTTTTTTTGCAAATTTAAGGATTTTTAATAGGACATAACAAAGGGTCGTCGAAAAGGGCAGAACAACGTCTGCCTTGCTAGTATATATACATATATATATATATATATATATATATATATATATATATATATAGCGAGTTGTTGAACTTTCGTCAGATATGCACTTAAAACAATTATTCAACAAAACTAACATCAATTTACTTTAATGAATAAGATTATTTAGTAAAAAGAAAAAAAATGTATTTATTACATTATTATGTATAAAATACATCATTAAGTATACATTACTATATGTTATATTTTAACAATGAATATTAGAAATTTCTTCAAATCACTGTTTCAACTTAGTCACATTTTAGCTAGGTTCTACAGCTATTAATTTATAAACCTAAATATTTGCATACCTACTATATTAAATTTTCCTCGAAATCAAAATGAAAAAGGTAAACAATCTTATTTATTGTTAGTGATGCTCGTGAATCAAGAGACTGTTTAATAATAAGCAAACAGTGAATATATAATACATTACTATCGAACATTTATTTACATTTAATAATACTCCTATACGTTTTTGTCAATATCTTATCTCATGTAAATTGGCATTGTTCACTTTAATCACGTAGTATTTTTACAATTATATATATATATATATATATATATATATATATATATATATATATATATATATATATATAATATATATAATATATATAATATATATATATATATATATATATATATATATATATATATATATAATATATATATATATTATGTAAGTAGTCTCAATTTTATCTTCTCACTTATTTACTTGTGTTGCAGTTCTTTGTACGGCTGGATCACATACGAAAATGTTTCACTCAGAATGGCGGAATCTTCGTTTTAGAAGAATTCAGTAAGTCCGATATTAAATAATAATATGCATATACATATAATGTATTTCTTCTCCGTCTGTCGCTCTATAATCTGTGATGTTAGAGCTGTTAGCCTTTTAGACTTTACAACTACATCTGACTCAGGACTCATTTTTCATTTGTTTATTTCTTTCTAAAACTAAAACTTTTATTACTTCTAACATAACATAAAGGTTTTTGATTATATTGTGAAACAATTATTTAATTGCCAGAACCGTTAAAATATACTGAATTTACTATAGTATGTGCCAAATCGATTGAGAAAAACGGACAATGACCTTTCTGTCGTTTAACCAGGGTTTACAAGGGGTTTTTTATTTTATTTTTTATAATGATTGATATAATATATATTTATTAACTATTATTAAACACTTATCTAAAAGATCGCTGTAGAAGAAAAATCATCTATTGTTATAAAGTACTTCATTCATTTAACAACAAAAAGCATTAATTTATAACACATATAAAGATTCGAGTGATAACGACACCGAATAAGTACGTGCTTATTCAAAAGATAAAACTTTATTTTCAATATTATATAAGAACTTTATTTTTATTCAGTGCATGCGAACCGGCCCAAAAAAAGTTGACGCATCTCTGGCTGCCATTGTCACGTTTCTTTTAGAGCGAACTGACGTAACGCGCGTTTTGTTTATTTTAAAGGGATGAATTTGGAAAAGCTCAATATGGTGATTATATTGTTTCAAATATTTTTTTAATATGAAACTGTTATTAAATGAATTGCTGCGTTACTTACCATAAATTATAACACATTTTTCGAGATGTACCGTAAGATTTTACGATGTTTATAGGAACCACAGACAATATTATTTAAGAAACAAAAAAACATATGTGCTGATCTAGAAGTGTGAATAAGTATCAATATTTAAATACTGTTATTACATCTAAATTGAGATTTTGTAAGTTACGCCTTTTGACACTCGGCTCATATCTGAGGTCACTGTCCGGTTTTCTCAATCGATTTGGCACATACTATAGTTTAAAGCTTTTAAGAGCGTAAGATAACGTGCAAAGTAGTGTGGTAATGAGATTGCCAAACAATGAGTGCGATTAAGGAAAATTTTCCAAAGTATGTAAATAATGCTGATGGGCTAATGGTGGTAAATTAGGCATGGGCGTTTTTGGATTTGAACGCAAACCGATATTTATCCGATTTCAGATTTCAAAATTGATTTAAAAATCCGTTTTTAAAAATCCGAATTCAGTATCGCTTAGCCACGCCAATTCGTTTGCGTACTTAGATTTCGTTTTATAAGTTAACAAAAAGACAAACGCAAATCTAACTACGCTAAATAAATTGAAGCGTGAGATCGTTTTAAATGAGCTCCTAATATACCCGTTGTTGATAAATACGATATGTTTTGACTGCAATATTTACACACTGCAACTCCAAGAGCGTTTTCTTTTTTGTCAAAATGAGTCCATAACTCACTGGGTTTACGCGAAATCTTGAAAATCAATACAGTTCTCGTCTAATCAATTAAAAAGTCTAAACAAAAAAAACTTAATAGTCCAAATTAAAAATATTTAAATGTTATATAACTTACTCACTTAAAACATACACTCACACACAATTCACTCCTAGTTTTTAAATATTTTTATAAACTTTTTTCATATATTTACTAAACAAAAAGGTATTAAGGCAATAAATATGTTACGACTGACCGGCATGGGGTCAGTTGTCACCAGGATTAAATTTACATCTAAAGTCTAAAACATAACAACATGAAAACAAGAAATTATTTTAAGTAAGCAAACACTTAACTAAAAACAAAAATATATTATCACACAATCTCGCAAATATAGCCTTAAACGATTTAACAATAAGACAGATATTGATCGCACACTGAACCAAAAATTCATCAACGCATAATTTCGCAAAGCCAATATAGACTTTAAGTACTAAGCAGTAAGGATAATATTGATCCCATATTTCAATGTGTAATAGATTTCGATATTCCAAAGCCGACAAACCGAAATCTGAATCGCAAACTTCACGTCATCGAGAGAGCCACTGAAAAAACGGATTTGGATTTCTACGCAACAGTTTGCGTTTAAATTTGGATATTGTCGATTTTGTTTTCGATTTGGATTGGTTTGGTTGTAAAGATCGTAAGAGTTTAGCTAGTTAGGTCGATTGTTGAAATCGGATTTTTTAGTTTGAGCAATCTATACGAATCGATTTGTGTTTGAAATCGGATTTTAGATTCGTTTTGATATATCCGAGGCTATTCAATTTACCATAGGCATGAGGCCTATGGTAAATTGAATAGTGCTTATTTATTTTGATGCTTATCTGACTTGTGAAGAGTCAACGCTACGTGAGCACATGCCACCTGCCCCACATATTAAAATACAAAAGCAACCATGAATGGCAATGGAATGTGAGGTTCTGGCACCACAAACATTAATAATTATAATCTTAAATACAGATTAAAAATGTAAACATTGTATAATTCCTGGTAGTATCTAAAAAATAAAACTCATGATCACTAACAAAACCTCCACGCAACAGGACAAAACTCACCCGCTAATCTATAACCCTGTCATTGGATTTATAAAGTATCATGTGAAATATCTAAGTATCATGTAGCAACGTAAGGGAAAACAATCTGCACGGTCACAAAAATCCCATGGCTTCCCATGGCATAAATGGCGATATACCATCTCGTATATTCCTGATTTAATGCCCGGTTTACATTATTTCAATCCAGTGATCGAATCCAGCGCTGGACAGCTTACTCGAAAAATGTAAACCGGCACTGGAATGCAATGAATCCAGTAAGCGTTCCAGCCCAGTAACTGGATTGGCGGTCTACTTTTGACCAATCCAGTGCAACTGAAATAATGCCCGGTTTACATTATTCCGGTCCAGGGATACAGCGAGAATCCAGTTCAGTGGTGGACAAGATCTGTAACGTCTACATTATTCCAGTTATTTAGCCTTCGCCGCAATAATCTGCAAAAACAACCAGTACGTGTTTACTGTGTCAGTAGGTACTGGAATGGCACTGGATTGGCCGTCTACATTATTCCAGTTGCACTGGATTTGTCGCACTGGATTCAAAATTAGACCGCCAATCCATTTACTGGACTGGAATGATTACTGGATAAGCTATCCAGGGCTGGATTCGATCACTGGATTGGAATAATGTAAACCGGGCATAATGTAGACAATCCAGTGCCATTCTAGTACTGACACAGTAAACACGTATTGGTGGTTTTTGCGGAATAACTGGAATAATTTAGACGCTACAGATCCAGTCCAGTCCCGGACTGGAATAATTTAAACCAGGCATAAAATGCCCAGAGCTGTGACAGGGAGCAACATCAAAGGTGGGAGGGGAGATATATGACATTGCAATCGCCAATCCGCCAACCAAGCGTTACGTTGGTGTTGGAATATTTGCTACAATGCTAGTGGTCCATGTTATAGCTGTAGGCTGTAACGCCATAATAAAGAATACGGAATACTAAAAATAAATTTTCTTTTTTTAGATCCAAAAACAAGACAGATAATACAACGCAAATACAAGTCTATTATGGCAAGTATAAGCTGTTTAATATGTTTATTGCATCCATGTTTTAATGTATTTTTGTTTGTTTTTCTTTTACAATCCCATGTCTTATGTTGTAGGCAGAGAAAGTAGTGCTTGATCTTCATCGTTTCTTCTCCATATGGCTTTCTCGATACTATATCGTTATCGAGACTGATGGAACCGACACCAATTATGTTTTATAACACACACTGATGTATGTACTTCCACTACGAATTTTGTTTTTGCACGTCTTTTTACACTTTTTGCTGTTTCGTTTTCTGTAAGTAAAAAGAAACCCTTTAATATTAGTTATATATAAATTAGAAATTTTATATGTATTTTCCACCTTATACACGCTTTTTTTTCTTTGTCACCACATTATTTTCTGTATCTCTGTCTAATCTGGTGTTACTATAAAAATATTGAACAATCGCTTAGCATTTACTTATAATAAACTTAAGGTATAACGAAATGTTTTTAAATGTAAACACAATTTTGTAAATTTTAATTAAAAATATTGTAACGCTTCGCATTGTAAGTATATTTTAGTATATTTTCGTATAATAAGCTGTGTACAATGATTAATACAAAAACAATAAAATTTAAAGTACTAATATTAACTTCTTCAGTAACTCAAGACTGTTAATCAGTGGTAATACCAAGTTCAGTATGGCTCCATGAGAAATATAACAATAAAAATTTCTATGTTTAGGCTGATCAAATTTGCTACGCGGTGTTGTGCGTATTCTCCTATTTCGCGGCGGGTCAAGAACAAAAGAAGGTGATACTGGAGCAAGCGGCCAGGCTGCCTCCGCAGGCAACCCCAGAACCCCACCCTGTTACCCTCGCTAAGTCTCATGCAGCTAAAACAGAAGCCGTTGTTCCTAAAACTGTAACTCGAAAAAATTTTACGTCAGAGCAAAGTTCCGAGACGGCTTCGCCCACGGCTCGATCCAGCATAAAAGTAAGAACACCTAAACTGTTTATTCGCCTATTTAAATAAAAAAATAAAGAATTAAATTCAAATAAAAAGAAAAAAAATAAAGCATATAAAAGTCCAATGCTGAAGAGATTTTGCTATAGACTCGCTTGGCCGGCGGGTTGGTACCCGCACTGCACTGCGGTGGTAACCGCAGTATGATTTTTATTTTTTTGTCGTTATTAGAAAGACGCTTCTACCCATCTCCAGCTTTGTTCCTCTCTGTCGCCTCTTACATCCCGTGGGGCAGATGTACACTTAAAATTGGCAGAAACCTTAAATGTATTTTGTTTGTCCATGTGTCTCTGATACGTAACCCACTTTAATTTTATCTTCTGTTATATTGGGTGAGCGTAGGCTATGACAGGCAATTTCAATGTATTTGAACATACACTTCTGACCCTCTAATGTCTTCCGTGCCGTAATATATCAGCGTAAGAGAATGCATAACCTCATTTTGTCTCGTGGGTGTAATAAAAGAAATAGTACCAGGAATATCTTATGGGTTCCAAGTTCCTAACGCCATCACCATTCAACGGGAGGCCTAGGACCATCAATGGACTATTCGGTGAGATTCAGAATGATTTTTATACAGATCATAACATTCGATTGATGATGTCTTCCAGACCAAATTTAATCACGGCGGTCAGCCTCAACGGAGAATAGAATAGGTACGGGACAGGATTATAGTTCCCAAGTGTATGCGCAAGCACAGGTGCACTCTCTATTCCCTCACTCTCATCCGTTGGGACGGTAAACCAACACGACCGCAGAGAGATTAGGTACAGGACCACTGGCTTTACGTGCTTTCCTGGGCACAGGGGTGAGACACCGCTAACTTCCTGAATCCGGGCAGCTACTGAGAATTTCTTGACGGTAAACTCAATAACATAATTTTTTGGCCATGCCAACGACGTTGCCATAATCGAAAATAAGCTAGGAGGACCCCTTTTTTTCGTTATTTTACCCTAATCCCAGGTGGATTAAAATAAATTAGTACATTTCCAAAACTAATGGGGCTAGGATACCTAAGTTAAAATTTACTAGTATTTCAATGAGTTATATTGCCTTAAAAATTCAGTGCAATTTTTTTATAATGTTCTTGACCAACAAGCCTATATTTAACTTAAAAAGAAATGGCTACTGCCACCTATGGACACCACAACGACCCATTTCAAACAAAGATGCACAGGATACGTTGCCTCCTTGAGGAAAAAGATAAAATGTCTCACAACCTGTTATCATACGGGCTTTGCGGCATGACGGCAAAAAGAGAAGATCACCTTAAGTTTTCAGTTTAGATAAAAGTTATTCTAATAACCCAGAGGCTACGGAATAGAATTAGTTTCCTATTCCGATCCGTGGGTGTCGTAAAAGTTGACTAGTAGAAAGTCAAGATAAACTTGTAGTATCAGAAATATGACAGAATATCCATGGCAAAAATCACTAGCAATAAAATGTTCGGATTAATAACGGAGAGCAATATTTAAGGTAGTTGGTTTGGTACTGTGATAAATAATCAGCGCTATTCGCATCTATTACTAGATACTACACTATCAACTTGAAAAAGGGCCTATATGCAGCTGAAGAAACTTAACTCTATATATTTTTTGCAATTAACACGATTGATTAGTATATTCACATTCTGTTAAATTTCAAACTCAGATGGAAAGACCAGAAAGTCGCGTAGAAACAAGTTCAACATATGCAAAAAGCAACATTGTTCCTGAAAGTGATCCAAAGGTACCTCTGGAAATACAGCGCATACCATCGGACAGACAGTACCGAACGACACCTCAAAAACAATTCGTGGAACAGTCTCGAAGTAGTCCTGAAAGGCAACTGGATGACTTGACGCGTTCTAGTTTGTCACAATCAAGAGGTGGCAATGGCAGTCCGGATAGGACATCTCAGAACACGGATGGACGAAGTAGTATGGATAAGCAGCATGAGGTACAGGAGAAACCCGTGACACAACGAACGGAGAACATTCCTCCTCGCCGCCCTCCACCACCAGCACCGATACAACAGAGGCTTACGCGAGCACATTCTCAAGCAGCGGCGTATCGGACTCCAGAACCTCCCGAAGTAAGACAGTCTTATTTATTTTTTATTTATATATCTTTACTGTCGACATTGATAAATGATTCTTGCAAATTAGTACCAGATTTTTTGATTACAAAGTCCGTTTGAAACGAGACTCGAATTTCGTCTTTTTTATTTTAAAAATTGTATCGATCCTGGCTAAAGCAAAAATCGTGCATACATTGCGAGCTCCTTGTAATGGGTTGTGCAATTTTCATCAATTGTTCACTAGTCTCGTCCGTCAGCAGTCTACCACCAGCAGACGCGGTTGACACCTGGGTGAAAAGTTCTCATATTCCTCCTGACACTTGATTTATTAAGGATAGGGAGGTATAAGATGCATATTAGGCATACTAGGGAGATAAATAACAGTGTGTGGTGGATGTGCAGGTGCCGCCGCGCCGGCCGCCCGCGCCTCCACCGCGCCAGCTGTCCGCCGCCGCCGACCTCAACACGCTTTCTAAGTACATATTGTCCGTTTTAATTTTAGTTAATAACCATTCAAGTAATATATACTACGAATTATAAGAGACTCTCAGAGTTGATTGTTTGCAACACGCGTTACAGCCCACTGGCTGAAACTTATTTAGTCTGTGCCATAACAAGGCACAGATATTGTTCGCAGTGTCTTCAGGTACGTTTTATATGTGGTTTTATACGTGGTAGAGCCATGCTACAGTTATATTAGCAGTATAGTTATAGCACGTATGGGTCGGCTCGACCGGGAAAGGACCACGCTATCACAGAATACCATCGTGAAATAGTAGCTTAATGCTGCTGTGTTTCGTATGGTGAGTGTAGAGAACCGGAGACGCTTTTTACTGGAAACGAGGCATTCCATTTTAGTCCTCACGGGTGACAACGCATCTGCATTTTGATTTGTAATCGAGGATAGATGTGGATGTCTATGGACCGCAGCAACCACTTACCATCAGGTGAATTGTGTGCTCGTTTGTCACCCTATCCTATGAAAAAAAATAGATGACGGTTCACCACCTCGCTTACATTAGAAGTAAATAATCCGAACTGGACCGAAGCGGCAACGTACATCAGTGTCAGAAGAGCAAAATGCCAATTACTACGATCGTCCATCCGTATGCCAAGTGTGAAAATTGAAGCACTGGTCAGGCATTAATCCCTACAACAAAAGAGGTCCGTGTCCAGCGGACAATTACGAGCTGATGAAGAAAGAGAATAATATTAAAATTAAAATTAAAAAACCCTAAGCAAAAAGAACTGTTGAAGAGAACCGGGGACCCCTCTTACTTGAAAGGAGACATTACATTGAGGCATGAGGCTACAAGTTAAAGAGTGTTAAGAGACGTCAAAATGTTAAGACGCGTTTGCTTTACTCGCTTTATAATAATTATTTTAAAATACATTTAAAAACCTGTAATAAAGTTTAAGTGAATGGTGCTGCTACTCTTTAAATGAAAAGTGAATTAAAATGTACATTCCATCTTAGTCCTCACGGGTGACAAGGCATCTGCATATTGATTCGTAATCGAGGGTAGTTGTAGATGTCTATGGGCTACAGCAACCACTTACCATCAGGTGGACTGTGTGCTCGTTTGTGACCTTTATCTTATTAAAAAACGGCTGAAAAGATTTTCTTGATTAATAACTAAGAAAACTCACGATCAAGGCACCTTTCGAACAAAAAAGAAAATATTATATTGAATAAAATTGAAGATTGAAGAATTCACGTAAAAAGCTCACATCAACTTTTCAATAATAGATATTTATTGTTTTATTTTATAGTGATATTGAATTAAAAATAATTGATAAAAATCGATTTGCCTAAAGTGTTACTCGTTTTCTTGTGTAAAATTGCAAAACATAATAGTTTTGTTCGAATCATTTTTATATCTCTTACAGTTTATGAGGCAATCATAAAAAATCATTTATTTTCATGCATGATTGTGATGAGTGAAGTTTCCTTACAAACGGTTAAGCCGTTCCGAAGATCAGCTCGGACAGACAGACTAGCAAACTTTTTAAAAATAGTCATTCATGTCTTAATAGCGTGCAAACAACCTCCTGAGTATGGAGTGTAGAAGTACTCCTGAGCTTAATAAGAGCCAATTATTTGGATATTACAGACATACTTCAATTTCATTTATACGTACTCACTTATAATTCGCATGAATAATATAATATACTGGTGATTTTTTACTTTCTGGAAAAATAGGGTGTAACAGGTGAAGGGAACAGAAGTCTATGGCACTGATATTTTACATTTATTTTTTTGTTTTAATTAACATATGAACAATTGATCTATCTATTAATACTTACTACTAATTGGGTAGGAATTATTTTAATTTCGATAGTTTTTAATTGATTTATTTTTATTTATTTAGTTCAAAAATTGTGTTGTAATTTTTAGTACCGAAAGCTTATTACATATGTTAATGTAAAATATCTGTAAAATAAAATAGAAAATGTAAAATATCTGTGTCATAGGCTTCTATTCCGTTTACATGTAACATCAAATTTTTTTTCCAGACGGTTAAAAAAATCACCCAGTTTATAGGAAGTCGAAGGCTCAACTTTGCGTTAATATTCCCTATTACGACGCAGCTTCCCTAAATTAAAAATGTAACATTTCAGATCAACAAGTCCAGTTCGTCGACCACCACCAGCTCAAAGGCAGACATCAGTGAATGCTCCCTTTACTTCCTCCAACCCCTTCAGCACGCCGCGTCACACTGAATTTGTTATACCACAACGGAATAACTCACGTCGTCCCTCTACCGAACACAACTAATATTGTAAAGTGTTATTATATAAATATTCTTTGGCATAGTACAAAACATATGAGTACTTATTTATGCGTGGTATAGTTCGGTCGCCACTATTTAACAGTGCTGTAAATTATAGTTGTAGTAAATGTTTGGCATGGCTACTTTTATAGTGTTCACAAGTAATAACTATAAAATAAATATTGAAATAGCTATTTTTGCAGCAAAGCTAGTGTTGCAATAGACAACGCAATCATTTAGTCCTTATTAAGCAATTTTCTGGTGCGTAGTACAATAACTTTATTTATATGATTCCTATTGATTTATATAAAGTTTAAAGTATAAAAAGGCATTAACAATATCTATAGATTGTCTCCCTCCTCATGTCCTATTAAAACATGCAATATTACTGATATAGTTTACAGATTATATATTTTTGCACCTATAAAATAATATATTGAACCATATGAGTGATTGGCGTTTAAAGACGTATTAAATAATAATACTACGTGAGGTAATATGGTCATCCAGTTAATATGGTCAATTTTTTAATAACTAGGGAACAACAGCCTTGTTTGCATGGATGGTTTTGTGACACGATAGCTCTTCATTAGTCAATCAAATAATTAAGGGTCAAAATCAAACGGGTTCTGCTTTATCGACGGCATTTGTATACTTGATATTATAAATATTTTAGTCAATTTTAGTATGGTGTAGTTAATTAGTTTATATTTTTAAGTTGATTTTTCGTAGTGTTCTTAATTATTGCCAAAGCCTGTTTGCTATTTTTTAAATGTATAAGTTATAGTATACGATTTTGTTTTTGTCTCTGTCTTCTTTCTAGTTTTGGTCTTATAGGGTGGTAAAACTTAAGGTGACCATATTACCTTCACGTACCTTATTATTCTAATTAGTGACTATTTATGTTAACATTTAACATATATTTTGTTGTACTTTACTAAGACCTCCATGTATCCTACTAAACCAGCAAATTAGAACAAAAACTGTAGATCGCGAGAGCGCGGGTGCGGGCGAGGATGGCTGGCACGGTAAATATGCCACTCAATTGTATTTTCATTTAGGTACCTACTGTTTCTAGTCAAGTACGAAATAAAGTTACATACTTATCTGAAATAAACTGCAAATCACGTTGACATAGTGTCCACATATATAATGACAATGTTTTCTTAGGTACAAGAAACAATATCAATGTTAAATTGTCGAAAGCAACGTTCGCGGCTTACAAAACAAAGAACTAGTCACCTCGTCCGCTTGCAGTCGACTGAAGAAGTTATGGAGAATTAACAGTAACTTGTGTGCAATTAATACTGCAGTGCTCATCTTTTAGCATACATAGAAATATTGGTACATATTTTACTGTTTATTTTTCATTTTCACTTATTATTCTGTTATTACTAAAATGTATATTTCTTTGTTGCAAATGAAACATGTATTAAAATATCATAAAATAAGTACATATAATATAAAAGAATGTAATGTAAATAAAAGAGTATTTAAATTGTTCAAAAGAATATTTGAACAAGAAAATTACAGTTGAGCAGAAATATGTAAATAAAGACATACTACAATATTTCTTTATTTTTAACCAGCCATTTATTTACGTAAATATCCATAAGAAAAAACCTTTATTATTTTGTTCATTCTTCTAATTTCATATAAATATTTGAAAATCATAAAAAAGGACACCTTCATAAAAATCTTAGTGTCAATACCAAATGTTTTATAATAAAATTTAGAATTATATATCTAATATCTAGCTGAGTACTCAAAATCCCTTTAAAATTAGATGAAATTGGTACGTCGATTACACGGAAAATAAAAACAAGTCTTGTTTTTTATATTCCGTGGTCGAATAGCATACGTCGGGGATACCTAATTGTATTGCTATGTTGTTTTACTTACAATACGAGTAGAGAATACACGTGTCTTGCGTTTGTATTTCACATTATATTTCAATTATTATTTTTAAATACATTTACAATGGGAGGTTATGTTTTATTTTAAAACCATACAAGGCGTAATGAATACTGGTAAAAGCATCATAAACTTAATTCGTGTAAGTATCCACTGGGGCTGGTCTGTGACCTTTCTACTTCCGAGATATTTGGGTAGAGTAGAGCAACAAAAATATTTCGAACATCGCCAAGCAAGAACGAAAAAGATGCAACAATCTTTATTTCGTAGAGATTTTACAAATGAGGAGCCGTGGTAGGTCAGATGGTTAGCGCTCGCTGTAGTACACTGTAGTACGCGAGCAAACCGGGTTCGATCCCCGTCGGCACCAATGAAATTGTTAATTGCAATTTTAAGTGCTGATTTACCACGTGCTTGGCGGTGAAGGAAAACATCGTGAGGAAACCTGCATGTCAAAGAAATAAGGAAAAATATTTCGAAGACATGTGAAGTTCGCCAACACGCACTGGGGCAGCGCGGCGGACAATTCCTTGCCCTAAAACCCTCTCAGAAATGAGCGGAGGCCTGTGCCCAGCTATGGCAGCTTGGGACTAATATAGGCTGTAACTTTTACAAATGAGAAATTTAAATTAATTTGTGTAATATGTGATTTTCTAACTGGAGATAGTGCAGAACCAGCTTAAAAGTATGACTTTAGGTCATAAGAATAAAAGGAATGTTTTGTTTGTCAACTCACCTCAGATCAACAAACAAAAAAAGGACGGAGCGTAATTGCATACATTTCAAGTATTTTTTATAGGATAGGGTGACAAGCGAGTATTATAGGATAGGGTGACAAGCGAGCATACAGTCCGCCTGATGGTAAGTGGATGCTGTGGCTCATAGACATCTACATTCATCCTCGATTAAGAATCAAAACGCAGATGCGATGTCACCCCTGATGGAATGCCTCGTTTCCTGCGAAAAAGGGTCTCCGGATTTCTACAATCAGCATACGAAACACAGCAGCATTAAGTTGACATTTCACGCTGGTATTCTGTGAGAGCGTAGTCCTTTCCCGATCGAATCGACCCATTCAGGCTACAACCATAATATAGCTGCAGCATGGCTCTACCACGTAGAAAAGTTCTTCTGTACCATGTTGATAGCTGCAAATAATTATAGATGCAAATGTGTATATGTGCTTGTAAAAATAAGTGGCTGTTCTTACAATACATTGAGCATGGTTTCAGCTTGGTTTTTGTGTTACTTCAGTGAAGTGTTTACCTATACCAAAAAATAATTTAAAATCTTTCAAATATCGACCGAATTCTTTTAAAGGTCATTATCATATTAAAATTAGCAACCACAGAAATCTAAAGAATAAGGTACTAGAAATGCCTTCTACTGTCCTTTAATATCGGGACGCGTGTCGCCGGGTCGCAGCTTTCACACGTAGACAAATAATAAATACACAATTTCGCCTACACATATCTCTAGCATTCATGCAAGAAAGACTAAACTATAAACTATTGCGTCAAGGAATATTTTATAAAAACGCAAAATCTCAGGGGGCGTAGCCACTTGATCCAATAACTAACGTGTGCATAAAACAGAGAATGACATTGCACGCACGCTCACTCTCACTTGGACATAGTTCAGCGCAACGCACGTTTAGATAACTTTCTATTAAGCGTCGTTGATCGTCCAGGAGTAACACGCCAAGATATAACTAATGAACTGGAAGTGTCTCAATAATAGATGCTTTTCGTCTTAGCTTTAGCCTTAAGACGTTTTATAATTAGAGAAAAGGGGATATAAAAAAACGTTGAAGATAAGTATATCCATTTATCTTATCTGGATCTTTTGGAAACATGGAATAATAGCATTGTATAAAATAAACAGATTTATAAATAAAATGAACATAACATTATACAACCTGCAAACAGGTAAATATATGTATGAGTGACGTATTTATCATTTTTTAATAAGTAGTTTTAAAAAACTGTAACTGACTTTCTGTTGTTTGTTATTTTTCAGTTACCCGGCCCAGCTTCCTACAGATCGAATTTAGTCTACCACCCTTACAATATAATTACTTATCCTTGAAATATATTAAAATTGCATAAAAGTTTATCAAGTAATTTAAAAGTACTAACAAACAGATGATCGCTGATAAAAGGATAACGGTATAAAATATTTAGAAAGAAAAAATAGAGGTGTAAATAAATATTTAACGAAAAATCACATTTCATTCCCATTTCTGTAAAACTAGGTAAGCCAAACATAATAAATTATCGATAAAAATAGTAATGACACGCCACTGACTCGCGCTTGACTCCTGCGGCCGTGTTCTTGGAAATTTACGTACGCAGCAATATTATTTATTGCCCATACTATAAATCCATCGCTGCTTTTAGCTGTTGTACTCGTAGACATGAACTAGCTTAAGAATCAATGGATATTGAAACGTGAAAACAATTACATTTTCGGAGACAATCGCAGTACTGGAAGTGAATAATTTTATTTAAGTATATTTCAATAAAAATAACATTATTTAAAATACTAAGTACTTATTTATGAAATATTATCCCTTTATTTGAAAATTTGCAAGTTGTGGAAGAATTTCCGCAGTTGAATATGCTTCAAAACACCATTTTTACGTCTCTGCGTCCGAAATAACACTGGTGACCGAAACAAACGCTCCTTGCGAGCTTGTGGCCTACGAGTCACATGTGCGGCGACAAGGTCACGCGCTTTTACTTCTATTGCCTTAAGCTGAGAACTCAAGCTGAGAACAAATTATCGGACGCGGCTGACGGACGCGGTTGACAGCCGCGGCTTATTGAGATCTAGCCAGTACATTTAGTACTACACTGTGCAAACTATCGGCCGTAAGACGCGGACATGACCTTGCGTCGCTCTTGAGCGTTCGGACGTCCGAACAAAATCTGGCCGGCTGGATATTTGGTGCGTCCGCGGACAGTGTGAACGGGGCACGGGACGCGTCCGCGGACGTTTCGAGTGTCACAAGCGAACCAACTGCGCTCGCGACATGATGTGTAATGAAAAAAAAAATAATTGAATGTGTTCATAGCCACGAGTGCCTATATTTATAAGTACGTATTAGTACATTCATAAGTACATTTTTTAACGTTTATCATCTTTTTATAAGTCTGGATACAATGTATGAAATTCGTCATACTCGAGTCGTTTTACATTAATATCATGGACAAGGAGCATTTGGGTCCCCTATTTTTTGGAGGACGACATAAAGCAGCTGCCGCTAACGGACGCGTCCGTCAGCCGCGGCTGACAGTCGCGGCTTAGCGGTGTGCACGGTAGCTGAGACGGCGTCCTCGGACGCTTCGCTTCTGTCATTCCAGAAAGGTTTTGTCAATCGAGAAACATGACAAACAGTGACAGCGAGGACGAATTTATAAAGTTAGCGGCAGCTGCTTTATGTCGTCCTCCAAAAAATAGGGGACCCAAATGCTCCTTGTCCATGATATTAATGTAAAACGACTCGAGTATGAGGAATTTCATACATTGTATCCAGACTTACAAAAAGATGATAAACGTTAAAAAATGTACTTATGAATGTACTAATATGTACTTATAAATATAGACTCATGGCCATGAACACATTCAATTAATTTTTTTTCATTACACATCATGTCGCGAGCGCAGTTGGTTCGCTTGTGACACTCAAAACGTCCGCGGACGCGTCCCGTGCCCCGTTCACACTGTCCGCGGACGCATCAAACATCCAGCCGGCCAGATTCTGTTCGGACGTCCGAACGCTCAAGAGTGACGGAAGGTCATGTCCGCGTCTTACGGCCGATAGTTTGCACAGTGTAGTATTAAATGTACTGGCTAGATCTCAATAAGCCGCGGCTGTCAGCCGCGTCCGTCAGCCGCGTCCGATAATTTGTTCTCAGCTTTATTATTTAATAGTTACTACATAGTATTTTAGATTTATGTGTTAGCAACACTGCGGATACTAACGACTGGAGTTAAAGAGTTAAAATAAAGTTTTTTTTGACAGGCCTGTTGGTCTAGTGGTTAGTGACCCTGACTGCTATGCTGAAGGTCGTGGGTTCGATTCCCACCCAGGACCAATGTTTGTGTGATGAGCACGATCATTTGTTCTGTGTCTGGGTGCAATTTATCTATAATATTTATGTATTTAGAAATATATAAGTATGTTTATCAGTTGTCTAGTACCCATAACACAAGCTCTGCTTAGCTTGGGACTAGATGGCGTTGTGTGATAGTTGTGGAATATTATTATTATTATTATTTCACCAGTTACAAAGTTTTATGTTTACTGATTTGGAACCACCTTTTAAGCAAAGATTTACGTGTGTTACATTTCAAACATTAACTCTCTTTGAACTGTGATTCAAGCGACCCGCCCTGGCTTCGCTTGTGTGATCTATGTGACGTCATTTAAATTTAAAATAACCATTTTATTTTAACATTTATTTTAAGTTTTTCGATTTCTAAAACTCCACTTTTTTATTCAGAAAACATATAGCTTCACTATAGATCACTCCTACCACTATCTGTTAAATTTTATCAATCTGTTTGGAAATTCTGCAGATAAAATCGGAGAAACATACATTATGGTCTCACGACAAGACTGTCCAACGAAATTTTGTCATCCATCCCTTACATCTTTGCGCAGGGAAGACCACTCAGTGGCCTTTGCCGCAAAGGAGAAAGCTGTTCTTTTAGGCTCTCTTTTTGCATCCAACTCGTACCTAGTAGTAGGAAACACCGGCGACCAACACGCGGTGTGAATGCTCCATGCTGGATGTGCGGTATACACAACGCTTGGTAGGCTAAGCACTCCTTTCCCCTGAAGTCAACAGGATACCATGTACTATGGTACAAGACGATACAACCGCATCTTTCCTGCTTCCTCTGGTTTGAAGGATGCGTTTAGGGGAAGGCAAGAAATTATTACAGCAATGAGGCTTCGTTCCGGACATGTACCGTTAAAAAAATTTGCGTTTGTAATGATAAAAGTGAATTCACCAAATTGTGACAAATGTGGAATTGTGGAAGATGTTGTTCGTATTATGATGGAATGTGAACGGAACGAAGCGCATATGGAAAACAATTAGGTTTTGACAAAAATAGTGTTGGATTATATAATATTATCCTAGCTTTTCCATTATCGTATAAGGCTAGGAAACTTTATAAACTTGTATTATTAGGTATTAAGAATAGATAATCTTTTATTATTATTTATGTGAATTTATCATTGTCTGCTTATGTGTTTGATTTCGTACCTATGAGGGTGACTTGATCTAGTAGATCAAACCCTCTATAATCAATAAAGATTTCAAAAAAAGATAGCTCCACTATTCTGCTGCTGGATGTTGGAGCTTTGTCCTTTTATAAGGAATGGTAACGGCGCATTATCCATAATAATCATTCGAGTATGTGGATCATGAATATTTTCCAGTAATGTTAAAAACCCCTCTTTGAGCTTTTTGAAATTCATCTTTCATGATATTCGGTTGTTTTTGTTGGTTTAAAAGCCAAAATATAATTGGGTACGAAACCATTTGCATACCGTTGTCCTTTGCCTTCGGGCACTTTGGTGACTGATTGTGCCGTGTCATCAGTCCACGCTTTCGGTACAGTGTGGTTTGCGTTAGGGTTTGGGAATGCCCACAGAAATTTAAATATAAAATAAAGTCGCAAAAGCGCGTGACCTTGTCGCCGCACATGTGACTCGTAGGCCACAAGCGCGTGAGGAGCGTTTGTTTAGGTCACCAGTACTGTTTCGGACGCAGAGACGTAAAAATCGTGTTTTGAAGCATATCCAACTGCGGAAATTCCTCCACAACTTGCAAATTTTCAAATAAAGGGATAACATTTCATAAATAGGTACTTAGTGTTTTAAATAATGTTATTTAATGAAATATACTTAAATAAAATTATCCACCTCCAGTACTACGATTGTCTCCGAAATTTTAATTGTTTTCACACTTCAATATCCATTGATTCCTAAGCCAGTTCATGTCTACGAGGGCGACAGCTAAAATCAGCGATAGATTTATTGTATGACCAATAAACAAAATTATTGCGTACGTAAATTTCCCAGAATATGGCCGCAGGAGTCGAATGCGAGTCAGTTACGTGACACAAATATTTTCGATAATTTATTATGTTTAGCTTACCTAGTTTTAACGAAACGGAAATTAAATGTGATTTTTCTTTAAATATTTATTTACACATTTCTACTATTTTTCTTTCTAAATATTTTATACCTTTAACCGTTTATCGGCGATTATCTGTTTGATTGTACTTTTAAATTACTTGATAAACTTTTAATCAGATATATGGTAAGTATAAGTAATTATTTATATTGTAAGGATAGTAGTCTTAATTTGATCTCTAAGAAGCCGGGAAACTGAAAAGTAGCAAACAACAGAAAGTCAGTTACAGATGTTTGAAACTAATAAAAATGATAAATATGTCACCCATACATATATTTATTCGTTTGCTGTTTGTGTAATGTTGTATTCATTTTACTTATACATCTGTTTATTAAATAAAATGCTTTTATTACAAGTTACCAAAAGATCCGGATATTAAATATAAATGGATATATTTATTCTTAACGTATTATTATTTCCCCTTTTTTCTTATTATAAAACGTCTAAAAGCTAAAGCTAAGACTAAAAGCGTCTATTACTGAGACAATTTCAGTTAATTAGTTATCTTGGTGTGAGACTCCTGGAAGATCAACGATGCTTAATAGAAAAAGTTATCAAAACGTGCGTTGGGGTACGCAATGCCCAAGTGAGAGCGAGCGCAGAATGTCATTCTCTGTTTTTCGCACACTTTAGTTATTGGACCGAGTGGCTACGTCTCCTAAGATTTTGTGTTTTTATAAAATATTTTTTAATGCAATAGTTTATAGGTTAATCTTTGTTGCATGACATTTGTGGGCGTAATTGTGTATTTATTGTTTGTCTATGTGTGAGAGCTACGACCTGGCGACACGCTTCCCGATATTAAAAGACAGTAGAAGGCACTTCTATTGTCTTATTATTTAGGTTTCTGTGGGAATGCCCCACAATTTCAAAATCCCATGACACGAGACAGCCAACAATCAAAGTCCCGGGACTTCGACACTTAAGAAAATATTTTTTTTAAGGTTGTAAGCTTTTTTGAATTTTTTTAATTGAGTTAATTTCAGGTGAAACGTATTATACAAGTAATAGGCTCTTTTTTGTAAAAATTTACATTTATTATACATAAAATTAAATCTTAATAACTTTAACATTAATTTCACTCTTAACTATTTGAAAATAAAAATGATTACATAACAATTTCGAAAATCTTGTCTCGTCTCGAGTCAAGACCTGAAAGTCCCGGGACTCGAGACAACAAAAATTCATGACGTCCCGGGAGCCAAACCCTATAGTTCATAAAAGATAGCTTGATCTCTGCGACAGCTGTCAGTAAAAATCACGCCTATGAAGTCCTGAATTTCTTAGTAGTACAGACAGTACCTGTCAATGTCATAGCGACTTATGGGCATACCGACCTAATTAGTGCATGCTCATAAAGTATGACATTGACATACTGACAGCTGTCGCAGAGATCAAGCTATCTTTTATGAACCATAGTTCGCATTAAGCCAAGTCTCGTCCAGAAATAAGACTTTATCCCAATTTGAAATATGTTTGACTTTTCTCAGTAAGTCCACCCATACCGAAGCAATATCTGTCATATCTGTGCGCTCCATTATTATTTTTCTTTTATCGCATTTTTTATAAGCGAAGCCAATTTTGTATAGTATGGTGGCCAATAACTACAAACTGCCTTTAAATAATAAATCAATGATTTTGTAATCATGATGACAGACTGTAGTGTTGCCATAATCTTGAAGTCAATAGATAATATTCTTGATATACAAATTTTTCTTTTTCAAAATAACAGCTGACAATGTAGGGCTGACGCGCAATCAGTACAGTTAATAGAACATATTTTGCCAATAAAGAGCCAATTCCAATACACATTTACTTGATTTTTATATATTCGATTTATTTCAAAACCGATTTTTGATAGTCTGAGGTTGTTCGTTATAGCATGGCATAGTTTACCGTGGCACATCACTATCGTAAGTGGGCGATACCCATCTATGAAGTACAACAATATCTGTATGACGGTTTATCTAAAAAATACGAAACTTTATATGCGTGAGCTGTCAAAATTATCAAATTAAATTTGACCAAGTTTAGCGTAGAGAGAGTCAGTAAACTAGGAGCAAAATTCTTATAACTGAAGTCTTTATACAACATTATTAGTTACATAGAGAATGGACTGAGCGTTAGCCTGCTTGGTGAAGGAAAACACCGTGAGGAAACCTGCATGTCTGAGAAATAAGAAAAAAAATATTTCGAAGACATGTGAAGTTCGCCAACACGCGTTGGGGCAGCGTGGCGGACAATTCCTTGCCCTAAAACCCTCTCAGAAATGAGCGGGGAGGCCTGTGCCCCGGAGTGGGACGTGTATATATATAGACTGTAACTTTATGAGTATTAAGGAACTGCTTCTTGTAACTTATGCACTCGTATTTCTGTAAGACGAATTAATTCAA
The DNA here is from genome assembly GCA_036936625.1 of Parnassius smintheus behrii. Taxonomy (NCBI): domain Eukaryota; kingdom Metazoa; phylum Arthropoda; class Insecta; order Lepidoptera; family Papilionidae; genus Parnassius; species Parnassius smintheus. The sequence continues at coordinate 28,882,388 of JAUPFT010000003.1, read as the reverse complement.
TGATTTATTATTTATATTAGCAAAGATAACTGGCACAGATTAATAGATACGACCACACCATACGGCGGTCCGAGGGGAAGAGGAAGAAGAGGTAGGTAACTATTACAGGGTCTCATTAATTTACGCTTCTTTGAAATATGTATCAACAGAAAAACAATCGTTTTCTTTATTGTTATCTTGCTGGTAATGTTCATACTCATTAGTGAATAGTGACTACATTCAGGAAAAAATTCGTCTCATGCTGATTATCTACAAGTGATATGTTTATTAATACAAGTAAATTTACAAAAATATTGACGACCTTCCTAACATTTTAGTAAAACGAATAAATTCTATCTTTTGATGCCATATTTCCTTTGAATATAAACGAATATGAATCGAATGACAAAAAAAATTTTCTCTTAGCACACCGCAGCAAGATTACGGCGCAATACGCATATCACAGGGGGCCAATGACGCTCTAGGTGCGTCATTCTTGATGTAGGCCCATGACTCGCATGGTGTGTCACTCGTTCAATGTTCAGGGCCTGGCTAAAGTATTGTTACGAGCTTGAGGTTCGTGACCGTAAATACTGCCGATTGAATTATTAAAATTGACACTTTAATTACAGAATTATAACTGAAAGTACACTAATAATAAAACATAATTGTACTACTTATCATTTTAGATCGCATTTGTATCGCTTCGAAATATTCGCTTGTTTTGCCAATTCTATACTGACTTGGGTCGCGGTCTATACCCTATACCAGTCTTATATATAGGGTCTGAGATAGTTCCAGAGCCTTCTAGTATAGAAACATCTAGAATAACGAAACATCTAGCGACTCGGTCACGGTCCTGACCGGCCTTATATACGGCCTCTTCTTCTGTAACATATAGAAATTTCGAGTACATACCGGTCCCCACAGACTAGGTGTAGAAATTTCTAGCATGGAAATTTCTAGAAAGATCTTGACTCTCCTATACTAGAATTATTTTGTCCGTGCAGTTTGGGTCATAAATCATCGAAGTATTTCGCTTTCTCTCCCACTCACGGGTCTTAGGGGTGAGCATAGTATTGCACATTAATGTTGTCGATAAGCGTTATCGATAGTGTATATATTTTTGTAAGAATAATAATGATTTACAATGAATTGTTAATTAGGTATATATTTATTAAAAAAAACTAAGTACAAATGTTTGGAATGTAACAAGTTATATTAAAAATAAATATAAAGCTAATAACTTATATCTGAAATTGAATGTAAAACTCTCAATCAAAATTCTACATCAGAATCATCAGAGTCATCGTCATCCACATGAATTACGATATTTTATACCAGATGAGATTTCCTCAAGTCTTTTTCTTGGAGTTTTTCTGCACGCTTCAAACAATCTTCCCAGTTCTTTTGCGAAACGTTTAAAATTGCTTCATGCAGAACACTTCGACGTCTGCAATTTTAAAAGTGCTGTTTTTGGTGGCAGCTTAATTTTTTGCTTGAGCCCATACCAACTCAATTGGGTTATATTGACAATAGTAAGGTGGTAAGCAAATCACTTCGTGTCCGGACTCCAAATCTAACTGATCCAATTTGTATCCGGAAATCTGTTTTCCACGCCTCGGTAGCCTTGGAGGTATGGACCTGTCCATATTATGGCTGCGCATAGACAGCAACGACCATCCCGCGTCTACTTTCATTAGTATCTTCCACATCATGCTGTGTCTGCGAAAACGTCCACTTGAATATCACTTAACGATATACAACAAATTGGGCCTGTAGTGCAGAACGATTTTTTTAATTTTTTCAATTAGTAGTTGTTACAGCTGATGTGGAAAAAATGTACCGCCAAATCATGGTAGTTCCAAATCAGCGTAATTTACAAATGATTTTATAGCGTGACAAACCATCAGCAAATTAAAATATATCGAATAAAACTATTATTTACGGATTTTATCGCGTTTAATTACTTTAATTTATTTTTATTATTATCACAACGTTTCGGGCGCTTTACAGCACCCATGGTCACGGGGGGGACTGAGATGTTTGACGTCCCAATGTCATAGTTAGTCCGGCTACCTTCAGATTTTTTTTATATTAATTTTTGGTCCGATTTACGCAAAACGAGCTTATAGTATCATGAAGTCTTGCAGTGGTATGCTTGGGTTTGGGTTTAATTCTGTTAATTATAGGATCCCAAGCAGATGGTAGCACCCAACCATCTTCTCTATTGAAATTTGGATGTTTTTTAATTTCAATAGCCTCGCGTATCATCCTTGGTAGGAATCGGTGTTCTTTTGCGAGAATTTGTGTTTTATCAAATCTAATGTAATGGTGGGGACGATCTTGAACATCTTCGCAGACTGCAGACTTCCCGGAGCGTCGGTGCTTCACATCAGCTATATGTTCCTTCACGCGGTGTTTTTATAGATCTCTTTGTTTGACCTATGTAAGAGAGACCACATTCACAATCTAGCTTGTACACACCTGCATCTTGTAGAGGAATATTGCATTTGATGGATGGTAAAAATTGGCTTATCTTCTTCAGCGGCTTGTAGTATGTCTTAATGGACGCTCGTTTCAAGATGTAGCCAATCTTGTCCGTGACTCCTCTGACATATGGTAGTAGAGCAGGCGCGCGCTCGACTGTGACCGGCTTCACTCGTTCACTGTGACGTAGGCGCGGGACCCGAAGCTTGTTGTCTTGCAATACTTGCTTGACGTGCTGAAGCTCCGCGGCCAGATGTTTTCTGTCACAGATCCCTCGTGCTCTCTGAAACAAAGATTTACCCACGGTAGCTAACTGTGAAGGATGATGGTGAGATTCACCATTTAGATATCGGTTGGTATGGGTCTTTTTCCTATACACAGTGTGACCATAGTGTTATCAGGATTTCGGATGACTAACACATCTAGGAAGGCTAAAGAATTATTTGCCTCTAACTCCATTGTGAATTGTATTTTAGAGTTTATGGAGTTAAGGTGGTCTAAAAATGCAGTTACTTTGTCAGGTGGTAAAATTGTGAAAGTGTCGTCTACGTACTGCTTGTAGAACCTTGGATTTACAGGAGCAGTAAGAAGGGCTTTCTCCTCAAAGTCCTCCATGAATATGTCGGCGACTATGGGAGACACAGGTGCGCCCATCGCCACACCATGTACTTGCTTGTAGAACTCCTCCTTCCACAATAGATAGCCAGATGTGAGGCAATGTTCAAGTAGTATTGCATATTCTTGAGGCATGTTATTTTCTTTTAGCTTCCTAGTTACAATTGAGATGCAGTCCACAATAGGTAGGCATGTAAATAGTGACTGAACATCAAAACTGACCATAGTTTCATTGTTAGCGAGATGTAGGTCTTTTATCTCACTCACAAAATGGTACGAATCCTTTGTGTGTGCTCTGGTATGTCCTCTCAGTGGTGATAGTATTTTTGCTAAGTATTGTGCCAGCTTATAAGTTGGTGAATCGATCTGGCTCACTATGGGACGTAGTGGAGCGTTTGGTTTGTGTATCTTCGGTAACCCATACAACCTCGGTGGTTTGGCACATGATGGTATTAGCGAATTCACGTCGAGATTTAATTTTTCGGAGTATTTCTTTATTAAATCGCTAGTTGTTTTAAGCGTGTTAGTTGTAGGGTCTGTTTTGACCTTTTTATATGTACTTTCGTCCGATAAAATTTGTTGTATTTTAAAATTATATTCCGACGCGTCGATTACTACCGTAGCATTTCCTTTATCCGCGCGGAGAATCGTTAGTTCTGGTCTGTTCCGTAAGTTATTTAGCGCTGTAAATTCGTCTTTGGGAAGGTTTGGTTTCGGCACTGAACTACGACGTAACAAGGACGAAATATCTTGACGTATGGCCTCCAAATCTTCCTTACCGATATTATTCTTAAACAGACAATCCTCAACACTGCAGATAATTTCTTCGTACGGGATTTTTCGCGGAGTTAATGCGAAGTTCATTCCCTTCGCTAATACTTTCATTGTCGGTTCGTCCAGTGTATGTTTCGACAAATTATAGACAGTGCGTTGTTTATAGTTTGTGTCTATGGTCAACGGTTGTTTATTGTTCTGGCGTTGACTTGGATGTTTGGCATTTGATTTGATCGTTAATTTTTGGTATTTTTCTATTTGTTTATTTTGATGTTTCTCGTTTGTTTAAAGTTTCGATGCAATTATTAAAATCAAATGTCGTTAAAATTGTCTTTAGTTCACTGGACAAATTGTCTATGGTGTTGTTTATGAAATATAAATCGAACCGTTTCTGCTGAATCACCGTCCGTAACAACTTTTTACTTGCCTGATTTAAGATCTTAGCGCTTCCTCGAATGTCCTTCTTTGTTGATATTTTGACACACGTAGGAATGAGATTATGGTCTCTGCATCTCTTCAAGAAATTTAAAGATGTTATATATCTTGCGCGCTTGGTTTTAAGATCTTCTAATCGGCGAATTTTATTTGCTATTACCAGTCCGTACTGGTTCACATAATGATTTCTTAAATTTACGCGAACACTACACATTGAATAAAACTATTATTTACGGATTTTATCGCGTTTAATTACTTTAATTTTTTTTTAATTATTATCCCGACGTTTCGGGCGCTTTACAGCACCCATGGTCACTGGGGGGACTGAGATGTTTGACGTCCCAATGTCATAGTTAGTCCGGCTACCTTCAGTTTTTTTTTATATTAATTTTTGGTCCGATTTACGCAAAACGAGCTTATAGTATCATGAAGTCTTGCAGTGGTATGCTTGGGTTTGGGTTGAATTTTGTTAATTATAGGATCCCAAGCAGATGGTAGCACCCAACCATCTTCTCTCGCTAATACCATCATGTGCCAAACCACCGAGGTTGTATGGGTTACCGAAGATACACAAACCAAACGCTCCACTACGTCCCATAGTGAGCCAGATCGATTCACCAACTTATAAGCTGGCACAATACTTAGCAAAAATACTATCACCACTGAGAGGACATGACACGTACCATTTTGTGAGTGAGATAAAAGACCTACATCTCGCTAACAATGAAACTATGGTCAGTTTTAATGTTCAGCCACTATTTACATGCCTACCTACTGTGGACTGCATCTCAATTGTAACTAGGAAGCTAAAAGAAAATAACATGCCTCAAGAATATGCAATACTACTTGAACATTGCCTCACATCTGGCTATCTATTGTGGAAGGAGGAGTTCTACAAGCAAGTAGATGGTGTGGCGATGGGCTCACCTGTGTCTCCCATAGTCGCCGACATATTCATGGAGGACATTGGGACGTCAAACATCTCAGTCCCCCCCCCGTGAACATGGGTGCTGTAAAGCGCCCGAAACGTCGGGATAATAATAAAAATAAATTGAAGTAATGAAACGCGATAAAATCCGTAAATAATAGTTTTATTCAATGTGTAGTGTTCGCGTAAATTTAAGAAATCATTAAAATATATCAATTAAATACAGTGACGGCATCGATTCCATTTCTAGGTACCCTTGTCAATTGCAACTTTCAAAAGAATGCAAAAATGAAAAAATATCACAATTAATAAAGGCTGACTTTTATGTTGATGACTTTCTGTGACTTTTATGTTGATGATATTTTGTGGTCGGTTCCGTTGTACCTGTAAATATAATGTTGTTTATATAATGAACTAAATACTTAAAAGAAAACAAGTTGTCCATTATGATGACTGATGATTCTTCAAGACTCTGCAGCAGCTTTGTAAACCAGTCTGTGAAGCCTTTGGTATTCATTTCTGAATGGTAGTCCTCGTTCTGAGACTTCACAGCACGGAATACCCATCCGGCTGCGGGTATAAAACAATATTTTGCGCAGCATGCGTGACAAACTGAAACAACACAATTAAATGAATATCATATTTTGTATTAAATTATTATTAGGTCGTGTTTCTTACATAAAAGATCCAAACTTAATATTATAAATGCGAAAGTGTGTTTGTTTGTTTGTCCTTCTTTCACGTCGCAACAGAGCGTCGGCATGGCATGATTTTTTTGTATGGGGATAGTTTGGTGACTGTAGAGTGACATAGGTTACTTTTTTCCGCGGAAAAACATCTCATTCCCCTGGGAAAATAGAATATGTTGCAAAAGTTTGTTCTTCTTTCACGTCGCAACAGAGCGTCGGCATGGCATGAATTTTGGTATGGGGATATTTCGGTGGCTGTAGAGTGACATAGGCTACTTTTTTCCACGGAAAAACATCTCATTCCCGTGGGAAAATCGAATATGTTGCACAAGTCTGTCCTTCTTTCACGTCGCAACAGAGCGTCGGCATGGCATGATTTTTTGTATGGGGATAGTTCGGTGGCTGTAGAGTGACATAGGCTACTACTTTTTTAGCGGAAAAACATATCATTCCCGTGGGAAAATCGAATATGTTGCAAAATTAAATTCAGCTAGGCGGCGCCACCGTGATTCTACAAGACGGACGACGGTACGGTGGACGAACACAGAAGGTCAGACTATCTGGATTATTACGTATTTTTACCAAAATTAAGATAAAAAATTTATGGATCTGTATTTTTCCACGCAGGACCGGGATTTTCTTCAAACGTTTTGGTGCATTGTAATTCACAGAATAGGCAATAACCTCGCAGACGATATTAAGTAATCCGTTGATGCTCTGCCTACACCGCAAGGGTTACAGGCGTGATTATAAGTATGTATCAGAAACACTATCACCACCTGTCACGCTTTCACCCTTAACTATTACTTAACTGTGGTAGAAACAGTTCTTAGTAAGCCTTATTAATAAGCCTTAGTAATATTTATTGAACGGAAGTGAATACAGTTCTTATATGTGGTTATGAATGAATCGGTATTACAATAAGAAAAATTTTGCAAAATTATAAGAAAAATATTTTTGAGAGTGCTTATTAACTAACGTATACATAGTTTAAATTGATTCCACTAGATGTCCTTACTAGGTTTTTAAAACGCGGTAACGAAATGTTTCCTGACATGTACTTAACTCCGCCGTTGAGCCGCGCGACAACTTATAGTGCATACGGTACCTATACGCTTAAATTGTTTCTATTTCGTAGCTTATTCGACTACCTGCTTTCGAGTAGGTTGTTTAACAATATTTCAAAGGAATATTAATAGTATAGATAGTGTATACGGTACCTATACACTTACTTCTTTTTTCGTTGGTTATATTTATATTGACTCCTGCTTTCGATTTCGGTTTTCTGCGATTTGTTTTGTGATTTGGTTTAGGTTGATTCGATTTTTTTGGCTATCGTTTTCGGATTCATGTTGTGTCTTGAATTGGTTTCATTGTTTTGATTTTAAAAAATATTTAAAAGGAATATTTATTCCTTTTAGATATTTTGGATTTGCTTTTAAAAAAAATATTTAAAAGGAAATTTAATTCCTTTTAGGTATTTTCACGTTTTTTTATAAATAGGTTTTTTGTTATTTCATAATGCCTTGCAAACGTAAGTCCAGCTTTTCAAGAGTATTTTTTCAAAGACAAGCGAAAAGATTAGCTCGATCGCTAGAATCTTAAGAAGATGCTGAGCTGAGAAGGCAAGAACAAGCAGAGCGTCAGGCTACTTTTAGAGCGTCTGAGACACCTTCTCAACGTCAGCAAAGGCGTCTTGAACAGACAGAGCGTCAAGCTACTTTAAGAGCTTCTGAAACACCTTCTCAAAGTCAGCGAAGGCGTCTTGAACAGGCAGAGCGTCAAGCTACTTTAAGAGTTACTGAAACACCTGCTCAAAGTCAGCAAAGGCGTCTTGAACAGGCAGAGCGTCAAGCTACTTTAAGAGCTACTGAAATACCTGATCAAAGTCAGCAAAGGCGTCTTGAACAGGCAGAGCGTTAATCTACTTTAAGAGCTACTGAAACACCTGCTCAAAGTCAGCAAAGGCTATTCGAACAAGCGGAACGTCAGGCCACCTTAAGAGGCGCGGAAACACCTGATGAAACTCACCACAGACTCATTGAGCAAGCTGAACGTCAATCTACTATAAGGGCATCTGAAACACCAGAACTGACACAGGCGCAAAGAGATACAAATGCACAGCTCCAAGCTGAACGTCGACAAAATTTTCAAAGAAACTGTTGGTCGGTTTTTAATGACGCAGCATTCAACTATGATCCGTTGATTGATTATAAAAATCACAGGTTAGTTGTTATCGAACTGATGGACAAGGCGTGTCCATTTTGCAGCACTTTAGAATGGAAAGACGAGACCGCAGGCATGTGCTGTTCCAATGGCAAAGTGTCTCTTCCGTTACGTGGGGAACCAGAAGAACCTTTGAAAACTCTCTTTTTATATGATGCTAATGAGTCACGGCGCTTTTTAAACAGGATCCGGAAATATAACTCATGCTTTCAAATGACGTTCTTCGGCGTTGACAGGGAAATAATAATGCCGGGATTTTCGCCCTACATTTGCGGTGCAAGGGCAAATTTATCATAGAATATATGCACTTTTTCCAGCTAAAAATTAACAGCATAAATTTACACAAGTATATTTTATGGGTGACGAAGAAATTGAGGTAGACCGTCGCTGCCAATTTATCCAGAGAGTTGAGAGAGACACAGTGTTCAAAATTCAAAGATTCTTGCATAAACGTAACATTTTAGTCAAAACATTTAAAACTGCTTTAGAAAACCTACCTGAAGAGGATTATAAAGTCGTCAATCACGCAGATCGGACCCTTCGAGGAGAGCATGAATGGCGCTACAATGCACCTTTGATAAACGAAATAGCAGCCGTAATTAGTGGTGACCAATTTTCTTCACGCGACATTGTCTTGCAAACACGTGATAATACTTTGCAACGGGTAGCCATCGGCTACCCGTTGCAAAGTACACACAAGTTTTATGACGGTCTGCAGTACCCATTGATTTATTGCAAAGGACAAGAGGGTTATCATTTTCAAATTCCACTCATTAACCCTGTCACAAAGGAGCCTACTCCGAACAAAAAAGTATCATGTATGGATTTTTATGCGTATCATATGACATTGCGAGAAAATGATTTTAACCTCTTAGCCCGGTGTAGACAATTATTTCATCAATTTTTGGTAGACATGTATGGGAAGGTAGAAAGTGAACATCTCCGTTATATATCTTAAAAAAAAATGCTGCGCGTTGAGAATTATATACATTTACAAGATGCAGTTTCTAGCGACGCCAATGTAAACCCCAAAGATTTAGGTAAAATGGTAATTCTGCCCTCATGATTCGTCCCCTACATGAGTACACACAAGACGCATTCGCCTATGTACGAACTTACGGAAGACCTGATCTTTTTGTTACTTTTACTTGCAATCCCACATGGAAAGAAATAACCGAGGAGTTAATGCCGGGCCAAAAAAGTACCGACAGATTCGATTTAGTTGCTAGAGTATTTAGATTAAAAGTACAAAAATTAATGTATGTAATTAACAAAGGGAAAATTTTCGGAGAGGTGCAGTGCTTCATGTATTCAATTGAATGGCAAAAAAGAGGATTACCGCATGCCCAGATACTAATATGGCTTAAAGAGAAGTTGCGGCCCAGCCAAATAAACGACATAATAAGCGCCGAGATTCCGCATCCTGAGCTAGATAAAGAATTGTATGATACCATCGTCCGGAATATGATTCACGGTCCATGTGCAGCACGAAATTCAATATCGCCATGTATGAAAGAAGGAAAATGTACAAAGAAATTCTCTAAAGCACAATGACAATGGCTACCCTTTATACAGACGCAGAGCTCCCGAAGATGGTGGCAGGAAAGTTACAATCAAATCTCGCTCTGGAGCGCGCGAAACCTTAGATAACAGCTGGATTGTCCCGTATTCGCCCATTCTATGTAAAATGTTTAATACCCACATTAATGTAGAAGCATGTAGCTCCGTCCGCGCAATCAAGTATATCTGTAAGTACATAAATAAAGGAAGCGACCAAGCAATATTTAATCTCAGGAGTGAAGGTGAGGCAAATCCCGTTAATGAAGTACAGACCTTTCAAGCAGGGCGTTATGTCAGCAGTAACGAGGCAGCGTGGCGTCTCCTTGGCTTCCCTTTACACCAAAGGCACCCAACAGTTACTCACCTTGCTGTGTACTTAGAAAATGGAGAGCGTGTATATTTCACCGAAAGAAATTTCCATGAAAGAATTGCATCACCGCCAAAAACTACACTAACAGCCTTCTTTCAACTTTATCAAACCGACCCCTTTGCAAAAACGTTGTTATATTCTGAAGTCCCCCGCTTATTGTACTTGGAACACATCTAGGAAGGAGTAGAAACACCGTATTCAAGGCGCGCCCGTGTAAAGACGTCAGATGTCCTTGGTCGTGTGTATACCGTCCATGTAACTAATTTTGAATGTTTCTGTTTACGACTGCTGCTGCACCATGTTCGGGGTCCTCATCATCATCATCATCATCATTACAGCCCTTCACAAGTCCACTGCTGAACATAGGCCTCCCCCAAGTAATGCCACAAAGCACGGTCCTGAGCCACCTGCATCCATCGACTTCCTGCATGTCTGACCAGGTCGTCACTCCATCTAGTGGGGGGTCGCCCCACACTACGCCTACCGGTACGAGGCTGCCACTCGAGAACCTTTCTTCCCCATCGGTTATCGGTTCTTCGAGCTATATGGCCGGCCCATTGCCACTTCAGCTTACTAATCCATTAGGCTATGTCGGTCACTCTGGTTTTACTGCGGATATCCTCATTTCTGAGTCTATCACGCAGAGAAACTCCGAGCATAGCCCTCTCCATAGCACGCTGAGCGACCACCGAAGGACCACGTCTCTGATCCGTAAGTCATCACTGCCAACACGCACTGGTTTTACACTTTAGTTTTCAGAGATTGAGGTATACCTGACGAGAAGATGTGTCGTAATTTCCCGAACGCTGCCCAGCCGAGTTGAATCCGTCGATTGACCTCTCGGTCGAAGTTGGACTTACCTAGTCGGACTATTTGTCCCAGGTAAACGTACTCGTCAACAACTTCGAGCATGGTGCTCCCAACAACTACCGGCATAGGTGTGACATGGACATTAAACATGATCTTTGTTGTGTCCACGTTCATCTTAAGACCTATCCGTTGGGAGACACCATTGAGGTCATTGAGCATAGGGCTAAGGTCCTCCAGCGATTCTGCCGTAAGGACTATATCGTCGGCAAATCGAAGGTGAGTGATGTACTCGCCATTGATGTTAATACCGTATCCTTTTCAGTCCAGTAGCTTGAAAACGTCTTCCAACGCAGCGGTGAAGAGTTTCGGGGATGTAACATCACCCTGTCTTACACCTCTCTGCAGTTGGATAGGTTTCGAACTCTGGTTCTGTACTCGGATAGCCATCTTAGCCCTACTGTACAAACACTTTAGCACTTCGATATACCGACAGTCAACTTGGCACCGCTGAAGGGACTGTAGCACTGCCCAAATTTCTCATAGTCCACATACGCCAGGCAAAGTGGCAGATTGTACTCTTCGGTCTTTTGTACAATCTGCCGCAGGGTATGTATGTGGTCTATGGTACCGAAGCCTTTTCGGAAACCGGCCTGTTCTGGAGGCTGGAAGTCGTCGAGTCTGCGTGCGAGACGATTCGTAATGACTATCGAAAACAGCACGTAGACCCGGCTCAGAAGGGAAATCGTTCTGTAGTTCTTCAGGAGAGCGTTGTCGCCTTTTTTAAAGAACAAGACCACCGCACTTCTGCTCCACGCCTCCGGAGTAGTGCCACCATGGAGGACTGAATGCTTCTGAAGAGCTTCTGAAGGACTTCAAGTACCGGTGTTCCACCCGCTTTCAGAAGCTCCGCTGTAATTCCATCCTCGCCTGGGGCCCTGCCGTTTTTAAGGTGCTGGAGAGCCATTCTAATCTCGCTCAGACTGACGTCCGGGATATCATCTGAATTTCATCATTCATTCGGGGTCCTACAGGATATAAGGACCTTAAATCTGTCAACGGTCAGGAATGCGCAACTTATAGAAAAGCATGTGAAGCTCTGCATCTGTTAGAAAACGATAATCACTAGGATGAAACCATGGAGGAAGCTGTGCAGTGCCAGTCACCAGCCAAAATTAGGGATCTTTATGTAACTCTCATATCATCTTGCGGGCTATCGAATGCACATGAATTGTGGGACAAATATAAAAAGTACATGGCGGAAGATATTTTGCGAAGGTTACAGCAGACACACGCGAACATGACATACAATGAACACATTTATAATGAAGCACTTGGAAAAATTGAAGATAAAGTAATGGCAATGGTAAGCAAAAAATTAAGCGACTTTGGAATGATAAGCCCTCAGCGAACAACCGAAAATGAACTAAGTGATGAAATTGTACGTGAAACAAACTACGATATACCAGCTTTGCAGCAGCAAGTAGCCGAATTTGTACCCCGCTTGCTTCCCGAACAAAAACGAGTTTTTGACAAAATATTAGGACAAATTGAATCTGGAAATGGTACACTTTTCTTTTTAGATGCCCCTGGAGGAACTGGGAAAACATTTTTGTTAAATTTATTATTAGCGCAAGTACGGAAAGATAAAAACATTGCTGTGGCCGTAGCTTCCTCCGCTATAGCCGCCACGCTACTAAGCGGGGCCGCACTGTACATTCTGTTTTAAAACTCCCTCTAAATCTAGCCCGGGAAGAATAGCCGATCCGTAACTTTAGCAAAAATAGTGCACGAGGTATAATGCTACGACAATGCAAACTTTTATTTATTTATTTACACTTTATTGTACTAGAGGTACAAACGGCGGACTTAATGCCATATGGCATTTTCTACCAGCCAACCGGAAAGTTAGTGGGAGATGTGTGTACTGCAGTGGGCCAGGATGAAACCTAAAATTGATAAATTTCACATACCCCCCCCCCCCCACATATCACACAACGAAGAGCGAGGGGAGCTTTGCAGAGAATGACAAAACAAATCTTTCGACCGACAGCGCCACCAGAACTAAGTTTCTAGAAAATCTATACTCGAACTCTCGGTACCTTGCGCGTGTTTACTTGAACATTTCGGATATTTTGCTAATTTAAATAAATAGGTGGCGCAAGATGCGATCGAGACAGAGTTGAACTCAGCGACACAAGCGCAGCTTCGGAGCGGAATTAAGTGAATTAGTGTGTTTAATTATTAGTGTTTTAACTTTAATTTGTGTAAAGTAAATTAAAGTGTTAATTTAGGTAATTTTATCGGCAATTTTTATTGTCACGAACCTCAAGCTCGTAACAATTGGTGTCAGAAGTGGGATAAAATAATGCCGATTTTACCTAAGGAGGAAACGGAGGGTGTCCGTACCCGAAGTCAACGCCAGCAGAAGACGGACCAGAGGAGATTTGGTGGTGCAACGCCGCAGATGTCTGAGGGCCAGCCGCCGGCCACGGAAGCCGGTCCGTCAGCAGCATCTACGTCTGTGGCACCTGACTTAGGTGCTCTGATGGTGATGCTGCAGGAGCAGGCTCGCCGACAGGAGGAGCAGGCTCGCCGACAGGAGGAACAGGTCCGTCGGTTCGAAGAGCAGCTGAAGCGCGGACAGGAGGAACAGGCCAGTCAGTTGAAAGAGCTGCAGGAGGAACAGGCCCGCCGACAGGAGGAACAGGCCCGTCGGTTGGAAGATCATCGGTCGGAAGAGCAGATGCTCCTCATGAAGGACCTTCACGCTACCTTTGGGAAAGAGATAAGGCAGGTGAAGGATAGGGTTGCTCAACACGACAACCGTCTGTCGGAAGCTGAAACTCGAATCGAAGAACATGAAACCCGAATCAACCATGTGAACCATCGGGTTGACAACGTGATGGCTGACGTGAAGAAAACGCTGAACGACCTCAAACTTGGGGATGGAACTGCAGCCCCCGCAGTAGCTACTACACCTTCGCTACGTGGGTTCAAGGTGCCACCATTCGACGGGACTTCTTCCTGGTCAGCCTACAAAATCCAGTTCGAAGCTGTTATGAAGGCGAACGGCTGGAATAAAAATCAGGCCATGACTGCTCTCACACTAGGCCTGCGCGACCAGGCCTTAACAGTTCTGGAAGCTCTCGGTGAGGAAGTGACTTATGAGCAACTCCTTGAGGCATTGGAGGCGAGATATGGCGACGCTCACCTGGAACACGTCTTTCGTGCGCAGCTTAAAGATCGCGTGCAGCGCATCAACGAAAACCTGCAGCAGTGGGCTCTAGAGGTGGAGAAGCTGGTGCGAAAAGCATACCGGTCTGTACCTGCGCTCATTGAAGGGAACCTGGTGCAGACATTCATCGACGGCATCCGTGACCTGGAAGTCAGAGCTGCTGTGAGGCTCGGGCACCCCGAGACGCTTAAGGACGCCTTGGCCCGTGCACTGGAGGTAGAAGCCGTGCGGCAGGATCATCGTTCCCATCGCGTTAGGGAGGTTGCAGCAGTTACAGTTCGCGACCGCAACAGAGGATACAGCCCTAGGTGCTATAGCTGTGGGGAAAAGGGCCATCTTCGATCCAGCTGCCCTAAGCGAACCCTAGAAAGGGATGGTGAACGATCTCAGGAGGGTAGTGCGGCCAACAGCACCGCCCAGCAGCAGCAGGGAAACGAGTAAAAGCCAGAACTGCGGGGCGGGTGCTGGCTGATGTTAAAAGAGCCCCAAGGATCTCGATCTCACAAACCCATGATGGGAACAGTCTAATCATCAAGGGCGAGGTCATCGGAATGCCGTGTAAACTGACCATAGACACTGGAGCCTCTCGTACGGTTGTTAGTTCCCAACTTATAAGTCAGTTCCTTGGGGACTCCGCATACAACCGAGAACGCATTAATTTGGTAACAGCCACCGGTCAGCGTATACCCGTCCGTGGAGAGAAGGAGATGGAGTTGAAGCTAGGCAACGTGATCTACCTGCATAATGTCATCGCGGCTGATATAATGGACGACTGCATCCTAGGCCTAGACTTTATGAGGAATAATTGTTGTGAGATCGACGTTAAGCAAGGTGTTTTGAAATGTGGACAGGAGGAACTTTTTATGGAAGGTGCGTTACCAGGGAACGTGTACAGCATTAAGAAGATTGTTCTTCCGCCGAGATCGGAAACGATTGTTCCGGTTAGTCTTCCCCGAAACGCTGGGCAAGCTCACCGTTGTGTACTTGTGGAAAGGGTAAACAATGACCTTCCATGGAAAGTAGCTCGAACCTTGGTCGGGACCACTGACATCTCAGGAGTACGTGTGCTGAACCCTTGCGACCGGGACCAGATTATAGAAAAAGGCAGACTGATTGGTACTTGTGAGGAAGTGGATTGGTTACGTCGGTGCCAATATATATCGAGTGGGACCCCCAGCAAGGATGCAGAAACGAGAGTGACCACACTTTTGGAAGACTGTCGCAGTGTTCTCTCCCCAAACGAATTGGTCAAGGCGAAGAAGTTGTTACTCAAGTACGCCGATGTATTCTCATCAAACGATGCTGACATAGGAAAGACTGGTTTAGTTCAACACAAAATAAACACAGGTGAGGAATTGCCTATCCGTCAGCGGCCAAGAAGATTGCCGGTAGCACGTGAAAAGGAAGTGGAAACCATGATTGAAGGAATGGTGAAGGATGGTGTTATTGAACCTTCCTCTAGTCCATGGTGTTCACCAGTGGTGCTGGTGAAAAAGAAGGATGGCAGCATGCGGTTCTGTGTTGATTACCACCGTCTGAACGACGTTACAAAGAAGGACAGCTATCCCTTGCCAAGAATTGATGACACGCTGGACATGCTTACAGGAGTAAAATGGTTTAGCACGCTGGATCTAAAAAGTGGCTACTGGCAAGTTGAAATTGACCCTAAGGACAAGGAGAAAACTGCGTTCTCGACGGGAAAGGGTCTGTGGCAATTCAAAGTAATGCCGTTTGGGTTGTGCAATGCTTCAGCAACGTTTGAAAGGCTGATGGAACTTGTACTTACCGGGCTAATTGGCGATGCCTGTCTGGTCTACTAGGATGACATCATCATCGTGGGCCGTACGTTTGAGGAACACCTTCAAAACCTGGAACGCGTGCTTATGAAGATTCAGAGTGCCAACCTCAAGTTGAGCCCGAAGAAATGTTCACTATTCCAACGGCAAGTTAACTTTTTGGGGTTTGTAGTATCGGAAGAAGGTATCCGCACAGATCCAGAGAAAATCGCCGCTGTCAAGGATTGGCCGGTTCCAAAAGACAAGACGCAGGTTAGAGCATTTTTGGGTTTGTGCTCCTATTACCGGCGATTTGTGAAGAACTTTGCAGATATAGCCAAACCTCTGCACAAGCTAACCGAGGAGAAGCGACATTTCTGCTGGGATGAAAATTGCAATATCGCATTCCAGGAGCTCAAGGACCGTCTGTGCAAAACACCTATTTTGGGATACCCTGATGCAAGCAAAGAATTTATAGTTGACACAGACGCAAGTGATATAGGACTTGG
Organism: Parnassius smintheus behrii; assembly: GCA_036936625.1. Taxonomy (NCBI): domain Eukaryota; kingdom Metazoa; phylum Arthropoda; class Insecta; order Lepidoptera; family Papilionidae; genus Parnassius; species Parnassius smintheus. Next base: position 28,865,993 of record JAUPFT010000003.1, on the reverse strand, counting down.
CGGTGTTCTGTCTCAACGGAATGGTGACCAAGAGGTCGTGATAGCGTACTTCAGCAAGTCATTGTCAAAACCGGAAAGGAACTATTGTGTCACAAGACGCGAATTGCTCGCTGTGGTAAAGTCGTTGCAGCATTTTAGCAAATATCTTCTGGGACGAAAGTTTCACTTACGAACTAACCACGCTGCACTAAAATGGCTATTGCAGTTTAAAAACCCAGAAGGACAAGTTGCGAGGTGGATCGAACTACTGCAGGAATACGACTTTGAGATCGAACATCGCAGCGGGAAATCTCATGGCAACGCAGATGCATTGTCAAGAAGACCTTGTCCTGAGGATTGCAAACATTGTACTAGGCAAGAGAGTAAGGAAGTGGTATCCGTGAGGATGCTCAGTGCAGACCACCTCAGCAACGAGTGGAAGGACAGCTTACTACATGCACAGCAGGAAGATCCGGACATCAAGCCGATTCTGGAATGGATAAAGGACAGTGCTCCCAAGCTCAAGTGGAGTGACGTCTCAGCGATGAGTTCGACCACTAAAAGCTATTGGGCCCAGTGGGACAGCTTGCTGCTTCAGGATGGAGTTCTGTGTCGTAAATGGGAAAACGTTCGGGGAGACAGCTGTCATTTGCAAATGGTTGTCCCTAAAGCTAAAGTACCGGATGTTCTACAGCTGTACCATAATGATTGTTCAGGAGGCCATCTGGGAGTTAAACGAACTCTACTGAAGATCCGAGAACGGTTTTACTGGGTCCACTGTCGAAACGATGTCGAGGACTGGTGTCGCAATTGTACAAGTTGTGCGGCTGTAAAGGGACCTCAGACTCGTAGTAGAGGTGCATTGAAGTTGTACAATGTGGGTGCACCATGGGAGAGAATAGCCATTGACGTGGCGGGGCCGTTTCCGGAGAGTGAAAGCGGTAACAAGTATTTCATGGTTGTGATGGATTACTTCACTAAGTGGCCAGAAGTCTTCGCCATTCCAAATCAAGAAGCTTCAACAGTTGCAGATAAACTAGTTCATGAAGTCTTCTGTCGTTTTGGAGTACCTTTAGAGATTCACAGCGATCAAGGAAGGAATTATATGAATGGGTAAATCGGCTAATACAGTGTCCTGAGTATAACGTGGTGCGGTTTTTTTGGCGGGCGGCAAATGGATTTTTAATAAAAACTTGCTGCTGCGGTGCGTATTCTATTTCCGGTTCGCGGTCCTTATTCCTATTCTCTATAATGGCTGTGCGATTGGCTAGTGACGTGCTATTAATAATTTCGTACACCTTTTTCATTTGATCCCTATGCGTCTGTACATACTGCTGTAGTAGTTTCTGGCTTATGTCGATGTCAAGACAGTCTCTATGGTCAAAGTGTCCCGTTAATAAGTCAAATGGTCGACATCTAGTAAAACTGTGTATTGAGCTATTGTAGGCTATTATTGCGTAAGGCATGAGATTGATGACCGGTTCGTCCTTATGTTGTAATTTTAAAATTCTAATGTGTTCTAGAAGGGTCGAATGGAACCTTTCAATATTACCGTCATCGTTAGGAGAATGGGCTAAAATACGATGGTGATTTATCTTATGGAGTCTAGTAAATTCTAAGAATAATTGGTTAGTGAACTCTGTTCCGTTGTCAGTAATTATTGTTAGGGGAACACCGTGATGGGTACAATATTGTAGAAGGGCCTGTAATATACTAATAGCGGTTCCGTCGCGTAAATGGTAAGCTTGTCCGTATTTTGTAAAAACGTCTCAAATATTCCAGGAAACTTGCCGAGTTATGGGTACTCATAAAACAAGAACGACTTCTTATCACCCGCAATCTGATGGAATGGTGGAACGATTTAATCAGACATTGGAGAGGTACCTAGCAAAAGTTGTAGACAATCGGCAACGAGATTGGGACAAGCACATACAACCGTTTTTGTTGTCATATCGGAGTTCTGTTCACGAAAGTACAGCAGTGACACCAGCTTTCGCAAACTTTGGAAGAGAATTACGGCTGCCTGCGGACCTGATCACCGGGATACCACCTGATGCCCCACGCAGTATAACCGATTATGCAAATGACTTGCGGAACAAAATGAATGACATTTATGAGCACGTCAGACAATCGGGCCAGCAAATGTCTGAGAAAATGAAAACCCGGTACGACCGCAAAATGAACAATAAAGGGTTCAACGAAGGTTCATTAGTGTGGTTGCACAATCCAGTCCGCAGCAAAGGGAAATCTCCTAAGCTTCAAGCTAAATGGGACGGCCCGTACCGGATTGTAACCAGGATCAACGATGTGACCTACCGGATACAGAAAGGCGCAAGAGGGACTCCTAAGATCGTCCATGTGGATCGCTTGGCGCGTTATTATGGGACCGATAATGGTCGGGACGAGTATGTCTTAGGAGGGGGCAGTGTTGTGTGAATAAGTCAACTAGCGCCATCTAGTGTCAGGAACGAAGAGCGAGGGGAGCTTTGCAGAGAATGACAAAACAAATCTTTCGATCGACAGCGCCACCAGAACTAAGTTTCTAGAAAATCTATACTCGAACTCTCGGTACCTTGCGCGTGTTTACTTGAACATTCCGGATATTTTGCTAATTTAAATAAATAGGTGGCGCAAGATGCGATCGAGACAGAGTTGAACTCAGCGACACAAGCGAAGCTTCGGAGCGGAATTAAGTGAATTAGTGTGTTTAATTATTAGTGTTTTAACTTTAATTTGTGTAAAGTAAATTAAAGTGTTAATTTAGGTAATTTTATCGGCAATTTTTATTGTCACGAACCTCAAGCTCGTAACAATATATACATATACATACATACACACACATATACACACGTATATACATACATATACAATAGATATAATAGATTAAATGCTATAGATTATTTATATATTTATTGTGTCAGGTGAACCCAAATAATGTTCCTTTACCTTTGTTTTAAAAATCCACTTGTTGGGGGACTTTTAGTGTAGGACGAAAGTACAATGTCGCAATAAAAAAGCTGTAGAAGCACTAAATCGAACGCTCCAGTATTTGCGCAGCAATACCGATGTAATGGGAGGAATGGTGGTTTTACTGGCTGGTGACTTTCGCCAAACTTTACCTGCCATTCAAAAGGGCACACCTGCAGATGAAATTAAATCATGCCTCAAGTCGTCTATTTTATGGAACAAGGTGACAAATTTCAGTTTAACTACGAATATGAGAGTGCATTTGTATAATGATATTGTAACGATCCCCCCCCCCCTCTATTGTATTGCAAAATAAAAATTTTATAATATTAAAAATATCCCCTTTTCAATAACATTATATATATATGTGACCAGGATTAATAAACTATGTTTAGATCTTTCTAAAATGATCTCTCTAAAGGTTTAATAATAGGCCGTTTGTAATCTTTTGGCGTGATCGTCTTAGTTAGGACCCTTATTTACGTTGTGTTTGTTTGTAACTTAGTTCTTTTAGGTGTCTTTTGGAAGAATGAATATTCACTAGAGCAATTGAAAGCTGTTGGTAGTGCCTAATAAGCTAAGTGAACCCCGTTCACGAAGACAGGGCTCGAAAAAGGTTAAGAACATAAAACGTCCCTATTCCACTTGTATCAGGTTTACATTATTAATTTATTATTATTTATCCCTTCCCGCTTGGGAAAGGCTCACAATATATTTATACAAAAATACCCGATACAAGGGCTTCGCTCTCCTACATTTATTTAAAAAAATGTAGGGGAGGTACACGGCCCCACACACGCCGTGCACGGTGAGCGCCAACCATTTTGATGCACTCCCCCCGAAGGGAACGCTAATTCGGGAACTGGACCGTAGTCCACAGCAAAATAACTGGCGAACCAGTAAAAGAGGCTTGGCCCCTTGTTAGTGCGTAAGCACAAACATCGACCGAAGTCGCGCATGTCAATGCGTGTAAACGCCATACAGAATACGAACGAATCCAGCCACAGTGAATGTACGTCACACGGTTTAGGCAAATAGGCACACTGGCCGTAAACCCTCCGTGAGCGCCACCACCTGCCAGACCGCCGCTCCTGCAGACGTGATGTAAGTGTATGGCATCACCACCAATTGCATGATCAGCACGGCTACTAGCCGCAGGGCGTGTCATGAGACTACTGCTCACCTCAAGGGAATGGGGTCCCACGTTGTGCGGCTTTCGGCCACAGCCTTGAGAGTCTCCTCAGATCCTCCCGCCAGCTACCACCCGCATGAGGTCGACACATATGCTCCACCAACCAATACAACGGCAGATATAGCCAAAAGGCAGTTATAAGATAAGAGTAATAATTCGCCATCAGAAAGGGTTTGTGTCACTGACGTTGAGTAAATGCATTTTCGATCATGTTTGTCTCACCCACCAACAAGTTGCCTTCAATCATTCAAAGGTGGGAAAGTTACAGAGAAATAATATTATGTTGTTATATAAAACATCGTGGAGGGCAGACAGTCTGCAGCCCCGCAATGAAGGGACCCGACTTGGGCAAAGCTACTTAGGTGTGAGTCAAACCAAGACGCAGAGAGCGCCATTGAGAATAGCGTCCCACCAAACAACCATCGCAGAGAAGTAATGCTGCAGAACGCAACAAGCATCAATACGACTATCGTCGGGCTTACACCATTCCAAGGTCCCCCATACATCCCAGCAAACATCACCACCCGTATACCTCCATCGACCAGAACCACAGAGAGCGTCGAATCAGGCGCAGCACACCCGTAGATCCATCACAAGACGCAATACCGCCAGTAGCAGTAAGCATCAATGCAACTATCATACGGATGGCGCCCCCTCACAACACACCCAACATGATCCCTATCGACTTTGGTAACAAAGTTGGTATTGTTGTTATATTAAAAATATCACCAACGTATCATAGTAGCACGCTACTAAGACGCCAATGAACAAAACTCCACGTATCATAGCGCTAATGCACTAAGACATGAAGTTGAGTATGCCTGTTACACTTAAAAGTGCTACCAAACACACTCAACATCCCCATCCGAAAGATAGACGACGCATCGCTATGCGCTACGACGCCGCCCACAAACGGTATGGGTGTGCGATGTCCACGGGAAAGCCGTATTGCTACAACAAACCCGCTTACCACCGACACTAAGATGTTAATTGTATACCTCCATCGACCAGAACAACAGGAATGCGTCGAATCAGGCGCAGCACACCCGCAGATCCATCACAAGACGCAATACCGCATGTAGCAGTAAGCATCAATGCAACTATCATACGGGCGGCGCACCCTCACAACACACCCACATGACTCCTATCGACTTTGGCAACAAAGTTAGTATTGTTGTTATATAAAAAATATCACTAACGTATCATAGTAGCACGCTACTAAGACGTCAATGAACAAAACTCCACGTATCATAGCGCTAATGCACTAAGACATGAAGTTGAGTATGCCTGTTACACTTAAAAGTGCTACCAAACACACTCATCATCCCCATCCGAAAGATAGACGACGCTTCGCTATGCGCTACTACGCCGCCCACAAACGGTATGGGTGTGCGATGTCCACGGGAAAGCCGTATTGCTACAACAAACCCGCTTACCACCGACACTAAGATGTTAATTGTATACCTCCATCGACCAGAACCACAAGAGAGCGTCGAATCAGGCGCAGCACACCCGCAGATCCATCACAAGACGCAATACTGCAAGTAGCAGTCAGCATCAATGCAACTATCATACGGGCGGCGCACCCTCACAACACACCCACATGACTCCTATCGACTTTGACAACAAAGTTAGTATTGTTGTTATATAAAAAATTTCACTAACGTATCATAGTAGCACGCTACTAAGACGTCAATGAACAAAACTCCACGTATCATAGCGCTAATGCACTAAGACATGAAGTTGAGTATGCCCGTTACACTTAAAAGTGCTACCAAACACACTCAACATCCCCATCCGAAAGATAGACGACGCTTCGCTATGCGCTACTACGCCGCCCACAAACGGTATGGGTGTGCGATGTCCACGGGAAAGCCGTATTGCTACAACAAACCCGCTTACCACCGACACTAAGATGTTAATTGTATACCTCCATCGACCAGAACCACAAGAGAGCGTCGAATCAGTCGCAGCACACCCGCAGATCCATCACAAGACGCAATACCGCATGTAGCAGTAAGCATCAATGCAACTATCATACGGGCGGCGCACCCTCACAACACACCCACATGACTCCTATCGACTTTGGCAACAAAGTTAGTATTGTTGTTATATAAAAAATATCACTAACGTATCATAGTAGCACGCTACTAAGACGTCAATGAACCAAACTCCACGTATCATAGCGCTAATGCACTAAGACATGAAGTTGAGTATGCCTGTTACACTTAAAAGTGCTACCAAACACACTCATCATCCCCATCCGAAAGATAGACGACACATCGCTATGCGCAACGACGTCGCCCACAAACGGTATGGGTGTGCGATGTCCACGGGAAAGCCGTATTGCTACAACAAACCCGCTTACCACCGACACTAAGATGTTAATTGTATACCTCCATCGACCAGAACCACAAGAGAGCGTCGAATCAGGCGCAGCACACCCGCAGATCCATCACAAGACGCAATACCGCAAGAAGCAGTAAGCATCAATGCAACTATCGTACGGGCGGCGCACCCTCACAACACACCCACATGACTCCTATCGATTTTGGCAACAAAGTTAGTATTGTTGTTATATAAAAATATCACTAACGTATCATAGTAGCACGCTACTAAGACGTCAATGAACAAAACTCCACGTATCATAGCGCTAATGCACTAAGACATGAAGTTGAGTATGCCTGTTACACTTAAAAGTGCTACCAAACACACTCATCATCCCAATCCGAAATATAGACGACGCTTCGCTATGCGCTACTACGCCGCCCACAAACGGTATGGGTGTGCGATGTCCACGGGAAAGCCGTATTGCTACAACAAACCCGCTACCACCGACACTAAGATGATATGTCTAGGACACATCGGTTAGCGAGTCCAAGTTTACCTCGGACCAATTGCTCGTGAAGCAGCACACACGCCACCATAATATTCCTTTTCAAGTCCCTAATAAGGACTAGTCATTTTGCTACAGTACTAGGAGCAGTCAGTCACCCGACCACCCCATACAATGCTTATGCATCAAGGAGACCTCCTATAATATTGCTTTTGTATCATAGACTTTACTTTCATAAGTCATGTATATATAGGATTCGAACCCACGACCCTACTATTGTAATGCATATTAATCATAGAGACCTTCTATAGTATTGCTTTTGAATCGTAGACCTTACTTTCATAAGTCATTCATATATAGGGTTCGAACCCACGACCCTACTATTGTAATGCATATTAATCACAGAGACCTTCTATAGTATTGCTTTTGAATCATAGACCTTACTTTCATAAGTCATTCCTATATAGGATTCGAACCCACGACCCTACTATTGTAATGCATATTAATCACAGAGACCTTCTATAGTATTGCTTTTGAATCATAGACCTCACTTTCATAAGTCATTCATATATAGGATTCGAACCCACGACCCTACTATTGTAATGCATATTAATCACAGAGACCTTCTATAGTATTGCTTTTGAATCATAGACCTCACTTTCATAAGTCATTCATATATAGGGTTCGAACCCACGACCCTACTATTGTAATGCAAATTCATCATGGAGACCTTCTATAGTATTGCTTTTGTATCATAGACCTCACTTTCATAAGTCATTCATATATAGGGTTCGAACCCACGACCCTACTATTGTAATGCATATTAATCACAGAGACCTTCTGTAGTATTGCTTTTGAATCATAGACCTTACTTTCATAAGTCATTCCTATATAGGATTCGAACCCACGACCCTACTATTGTAATGCATATTAATCACAGAGACCTTCTATAGTATTGCTTTTGAATCATAGACCTCACTTTCATAAGTCATTCATATATAGGGTTCGAACCCACGACCCTACTATTGTAATGCATATTAATCACAGAGACCTTCTGTAGTATTGCTTTTGAATCATAGACCTTACTTTCATAAGTCATTCCTATATAGGATTCGAACCCACGACCCTACTATTGTAATGCATATTAATCACAGAGACCTTCTATAGTATTGCTTTTGAATCATAGACCTCACTTTCATAAGTCATTCATATATAGGGTTCGAACCCACGACCCTACTATTGTAATGCAAATTCATCATGGAGACCTTCTATAGTATTGCTTTTGTATCATTGAGTTTAATATCATAAGTCCCTAATATAGGACTATCATTGTGCTACAGTACTTCAGGCAGTCGGGCTCCCGACCACCCCATATATATGTACAACTGCAGGTATGTATCTCCGGCACCTCATCCATACAAGACATCTATACGTGAACACCTTCCATAACTTAGGAAAATTTTCCTTAATACATGAACTCCTTCAACAACTTAGAAAAATTCATCTATACGTGAACTCCTTCCCCAACTTAGAAAAATTTCTTTTATACACGAACACCTCCCATGACTTTAACAATTTTTAACAAATTTTCTAATTATCTTATAAATGTTATTTAACTTAATTTTATAATATTTGTTGACTTGTATTTCTATTATTTATCTTATTTTAAATATTTTTACAAGTTTTTATAATAAATTTACTTATTACAAGAAACAATAATTTTGCCTTTAATTTACTATGTTATTGGGATAATGTCTGAAATATATTAACTTTATATTTATTGATTTAACTTAATTGCTTAATATATATCTTTTAAAACTATTTTTGACGCCCCTTTATATTGAATTTAATTATTAATAATAATATTGAGCCGTCACAATATCAATGCTGGAAACTATGCTGACACGCTATCAAAAATTGGCGATGGGCGGTTGGAAACGGATGCTGAGGGCTGCGTTAAATTGACAAGAGATTTTTGTAATTTAGTACAGAGTCATTCTGAATAAATTGCGAGCGTTTATTCAGATTTAACGAACAACGTGCATGAAGACAAATGGTTATGTGAAAGGGCGATTCTTGCACCAAAAAATGAGAGCGTTAACAAAATAAATTTAGATATATTAAGCGAAGTAGCAGGAGAAATAACAGAGCATTTGTCAGTAGATACAGTTATGGACACAGAACAGAGCACTTCATATCCCGCAGAGTTTCTAAATTCTCTAGAGTTGTTAGGTATGCCCTCACATAAGGTTCAATTAAAATTAGGCGTCCCAGTCCTGCTAATGCGAAATTTAGATGCTCCTCGGTTATGTAACGGGACAAGGCTGCGTGTGACACATCTTGAACGGAACATAATCGGTGCTACAATTTTGACAGGCGTAGGTAAAGGTGAAAATGTTATTATACCACGGATCCCTATAATTCCCACAGATCTTCCTTTTCAATTCAAAAAGTTGCAGTTCCCTATTAAGCTCAGTTTTGCAATGACAATTAATAAAGCGCAAGGGCAAACGTTACAGGTAGCGGGAGTCAACTTAAAAAAACTGTGCTTCTCTCATGGTCAGCTGTATGTAGCATGGTCGCGTGTGTCAAATGCCCAGAATCTCCACATTCTTTTCCCGAATGGAAAAACATATAACATTGTGTACTGTAGCGTCTTAAAATAGTGTTCAGTTAGTTTTTTTCCAAAATTCCCACAATCAAAAATTCTAAATTTCCTATTTAGCTTAGTTTCTTTTCAATTCCAAATGCTGCACCTCTGACGGACCTATTAAGCTCAGTTTCCTCTCAACTCAAAAGGCTGCATCTCTGAAGGATCTTTTATTTGGCTCACTTTCCTTTCAATTCAGAAAACTGCATCTCTGACGAATCAATTTAGCTCAGTTTCTTTTCAAAAGTCTGCATCCCTGACGGATAATTATGCTCAGTTTCCTCTAATTAAAAAATATCCCATTTCCATTTGGAATAAACAGGCTATTTTCATGCTTTCCTATACGCTGCGTTTCAAAACATTTAAATAGGCTGACGAATCAATTTTGCTCAGTTTCCTTTTAATAGTTGCATCTCTGACAAATCTATAAAACTCAGTTTTCTTTCAATTCAAAAAGCAATGGCTAGTTCATTTCCCAGTGACCATGCGGGCGAAGACGCGGGTAACAGCTAGTGAAAGAATATTTACCAATTAGTCTGCCCCCCTTTACCGTTTTTGTGTTTAAGCCGCCTTGTCCATTCTTGTCTAGTCAAATACGTTTGCGGCTGTGATTTTAGTTCACCCAAGTCTCATCTAAACAAATTCTTGGTCGAGTGTCTTCACTATCTCTCAGGGTCTTGAGTTTTCTCAGGAATTGTAGCCGCGCACAAACGATGTCAGTCCTTTCCATCAATTGTTTACGTCCATCTGGAGCTTGTGTGTACTTGTACCCATGTTCCATAAGTATTTTACGCATAGAAAAAATAGAACACTGGTATCCGTCATTTCTTTCTTTTGCTGTACTCATAATTTTAGCCGTGGAAGGATATTCACCGTCGCGATAAAACGATGACGCTATTTGTTTAATTACACTTTTGTCAAAGTCGTCTAACGCAGTTACTGTACAAGGCCGATAGACGCTTTCTCGCGGAGAGCTAACTTCTCCCTTTATACACTCTTCTTCAATTTTGTCGACCGCTCTAACACTCACACCACATATCGCCGCAGCAAGTTCACGAGAACGGCAGAAATTAACACTGTAACTTTTCGGGATCTATTTTCATTTCAGTGAAAAATGTTAAAACATTGTTGATAACAACACGCGCTTGTGCTTGCGGTTATATTGGTGCCAACAGGCAAAATATTATTTTGAATAAATTCTAATTTGGTACAAAATAAAGGAGTAGCCATTCTGTCACTAAAGTAATTCAGAGAGCCAATGCTCAAAAACAAACTTCTCTTCGATATAATATGTACTATTTTATGTATCTAGCTATCATCGCACTAATTTGCAGGTATTAGACGGGGGAAATAATGGAAAACAAATGACTCATAACGTATAACTCGTACGAATTAACTTGAGACCTGGGCCGATGACGTAATTGTCAATGTACGGTGTGCAAAATAATGCGTCGTAATATTTTTTTATTTGAAATTTTTGAGATTTGCATGAGATTATTAATAAAAACAAAATAAAATGTTCTGGCAAGGGGTGAAGTAATAAATGATATACTGTTGCCATTTTTATATATTTTAAATATTTATTTTTTGTTATATTATATTATATTATGTATATATATATATATATATATATATATATATATATATATATATATATATATATATATATATATATATATATATATATAATATTATTTTTAGTTAACGCGTCAAGGAATGACAAAGAAATAAACATACACACTTTCTCATTTATAATATCATTAATTTATTTATTATACACTTTATTGCACTATAAAAAGTGTTACAGATTCGTACACAATAAAAATACAAAGCATAACAGGCGACCTTATTGCTAAAAAGCAATCTCTCCCAGGCAACCTTATGGTGAAAGTGAATCAATCTTGGATTAGCGGAACAGCACAAACTATGTAAAATCAAGGCATAGAAGTAAGGAATATTAATAAGGATTTACGAGTATTATAATATTTATTATTCATTGTCACTGTATACGATCGGTTCTATTCCGTCCATTAGATCGTCCTCACTTTCACTCTCTGAGCTGGATTCTTCCCCTCCGAGGGATATAATTAATTCTCTCTGTTGGATTTCTCCAAGTCTATCACTCTCCCAGTATTCATTTTCTAATCTTTCGATATGGTTAATTTCTTTCTTCCAATCGGAAGCCGTTATAGACTGTATTGCGTCTACGCAATTAACAACAAACAGATAAAATAACGTTCAAGTATAGCAAAAACAAACAAAAGTCCAAACCAAACAACAAACAATTATCAAAAATATCGAACTAGAGTCGAGACGCGTATCCGTAACAAAAATGCTATCGGTACTGAGCGCGCACTGCCAGCGCGGGACGCGGTGCGGAGAGTCGGGAAGGGGGTCGCATTCCAGCGGAGTCTCAAGTTAATTCGTACGTGTTGTAACAATATCGCACCAGCCTTTGTATACCGCACCGCCGCCGTGTGCCTTCGATGATTCATTTGTTGTTATCGATAATGGCGTTGCGCCCGTGCAACATGCTCACCGCCCTAGCCTGGCTGGGGTCGAGCTATGATTTATGACCCCAACTGCACGGACAAAATAATTTTACTATAGTGGTAACTCGCCATGTACCAGGCTTTAGTTATGGCACAAAGCAGTTTGCATTAAAATTATAGTGGCAATGAATCGCTAAAGCCGTTAGTCCTGCGCCGTATCTCTTTCTGGTCATGTTAGATTGCCGTGCTATCGAAGTATGAGAGTAGGTAAATAGAGTGCACCTGTGCTCGCGCACCACATAAATCTAAATAATAAGAAGTGTCTTCTACTGTCTTTTAAAATCGAGACGCGTGTCGCCAGGTCGTAGCTCTCACACATAGACAAACAATAAATACACAATTACGCCCACAAATGTCTAGCATTCATGCAACAAAGATTAACCTATAAACTATTTGCGTTAAGGAATATTTTATAAAAACGCAAAATCTCAGGAGGCGTAGCCACTCGGTCCAATAATTAAAGTGTGCGAAAAACCGAGAATGACATTGCGCGCTCGCTCTCACTTGGGCATAGTGCATCGCAACGCACGTTTCGATAACTTTCTATTAAGCTTCGTTGATATTCCAGGAGTCTCACACCAAGATATAACTAATTAACTGAAATTGTCTCAATAATATACGCTTTTAGACGTTTTATAATTAGAGAAAAAAAATGGGGATAAAATAATACGTAAAGAATAAATATATCCATTTTTCTTTAATAACCGGATCTTTTGGTAACTTGTAATAAAAGCATTTTATTAAATAAACAAATGTATAAATAAATTGAATACAATATTATACAAACAGCAAACGAATAAATATATGTATGGGTGACATATTTATCTTTTTTATTAGTTTCAAAGATCTGTAACTGACTTTCTGTTGTTTGCTACTTTTCAGTTTCCCGGCTTCTTACAGATCGAATTAAGACTACTATCCTTACAATATAATTAATTCTTAATTAATTAATCTGTTTGTTTGTACTCTTAAAGTAATTTAAAAGTACAAACAAACAGATAATCGCCAATAAACGGTTAACGGTATAAAAAATTTTGAAAGAAAAAAAGTAGAAAGGTGTAAATAAATATTTAACGAAAAATCACATTTAGTTCCCGTTTCGTTAAAACTGGGTAAGCCAAACATAATAAATTATCGATACAAAATAGTTGTGTCACGTAACTGACTCGCATTCGACTCCTGCGCCCATGTCTAGCAAATTTACGTACGCAACAATTTTGTTTGTCGCCCATACTATAAATCCATCGCTGATTTTAGCTGTCGCACTCGTAGACTACTGAACTGAACTAGCTTAGGAATCAATGGATATTGAAATGTTAAAACAATTAAAATTTCGGAGACCGTCGTAGTACTGGAGGTGGATAATTTTATAAGTATATTTTATTAAACATAACATTATTTAAAACACTAAGTACTTATTTATGAAATGTTATCCCTTTATTTGAAAATTTGCAAGTGTGAAGGAATTTCCGCAGTTGGATATGCTTCAAAACACCATTTTTACGTCTCTGCGTCCGAAACGGTACTGGTGACCGAAACAAACGCTCCTCCGCGCGTGTGGTTGTTCCGGTTCCGGTTATTTTGGCACGGAACAATTAAAAATATACAGTCGGATTGTGCGAGTCTCATCCTTTAATGAAATTGGTTAAAAATGAAAGAATCAATAGAACAAAAACATTTATTCAAATCACAATTATAAATAATTGTGCATTGTTGGAATGACAGTAACACCTGAAGTAATAATTCAAAAACACTGAAACAATATTTTAATTTCCGAAATGGTACTTTTAATACACAAACTGCAATATCACAGCAGTATATTGCAAAATTAACCTTAATGTGTCGTTTTAGTTCTACCATCATAACTTTAAGGCTAAGTTTGCAATAAATGAAGCACTAACAGCACCACAAAGTACATGTAGATTTCAGACACTGGAAAATAAATTTGACTTGTTAAACCATCTTAATTCACATATAAGCCGACAGAACGGAGTGTTTACATCGAGTATATTTCTTTATGCTTCTTCAATGCAAGCAAAATCGCTTAAAAGAGTTGAACCGTTAATATTTGGCCCTCAAGTTAAAAATAGTTCATTTTTCTTCTAAATTTGGATTTTTTCACTTCACATTGAAGAGGCATGTCACGTCGGCCCTGTTATTCTTTCCAATTCAGCAAGTTAAGTATAAAAAAGTAACTAAGTAGATCGGACCAAAAATTTATAATTTTAATGGAGGTAGCCGTGGTTAACTATGACATTGGGTGACATTGGGACGTCGAACACCTCAGTCCCCCCGTGACCATAGGTAAAATCCGTAAAAACAAGTTTTATTTAAAAGAAATCTTCAATTAAAATCTCAAACCCACCTAGAGTCACGGACACTAACACTTAAATTTTAATAGAGCTGAAGTGAACATTAAACAATTGCCTATTGGCAAGCTTAGAACCGTATTTAAAATCCTTCAAGGTTCTGGAAAAGTAAAAGTATTAAATATGGTAATGATACAAATGAAGATATTGATAAGCTAAATAACTCTAAGAATAAAAGAAAGTCTTACGTCTCCCATGTTATTTAAAAGTAATATCACAGTATTCTTTATACAAGACTAAATGACTAAGACAAAAACAGAAATTCGAAACATAAGTATACTATGCAGTCTGGCATAACATAACTAAAGTAAACTAAAACTCTCAGTTAACGTATTTAAAATTAAAATACAAAAATCACACATCGTTGACATGACATTTACGTCACATTCTATAAAGACTTACAATTCTAAAGGAATATCGTTTTAGACTGGATTTGATACGACGGTAAAAGTACATTCACATTTGTTACAAGCGTAACAGATGTGAATTTGCTCGTCTTTATAAAACTTACATTGCACGTTATAAAATAACCGTTACTTTCATTTATGTAGTTTTTACCACAAAATAAAAACTTTGCTTACATGTACCACTAAATAAAACTATTTCTCAAGTAATTTATCACAGGGTCATATAAAAAATTTGGGTGGTAGGCCCTCACTACATAAAGCATATTAAACTTAACATGGCAATGTTTATTGGTGCAGAAAGGGGAGGTTGAAAATTCCGACCAAGTTACATACATAAACCGTCAATATATAAATAAACATCTTGGTAATATTTTAGCGCAATTTATTTTTAAAAAAATATGGAGGTACTTTTATATACCTGTAGAAACATAATGCAAGCTTTCATGTGTGCAAATTTTAATTGCTTAATATTTGCATGAACTTTAATGTCTCCAACCAATGTAAGAAAGAAATTAAGGACATTATACTCTAATTTTGTTACTTATTAATTTCTTCGGACAGGCTTAAAGCGAAACTCCTATCACTTTTTTAACTGTGTTTAGACCTCTTTATGATTCAAGTGTTGCTATTTATTATTCTTATATTTAGAATAGTTTCAATCATACGCAATGTTGCCGGTTACGGATTTCTAATGCCATATTGAAGCGAATCCTTGAGAACAAATTCGACACGTTATTCAAGGTGGTGGCAATTGAGGCAGATTATTCTAGCGACTGCACTACAATATACGTAGCAAACAGCAAAATATTAATTATTAATAAGATTGGGTTTAATGACAACTTACTCTTTTTAAACGTCAATTATCACACCGTCGCCGCATACGCCACTATTGTAAGATAATTGTTATTGGTCCGGTTTACATTTTGAGAAATCACAAGTGTGAGTGACAAGTGCAACCAACAAGTGCCAAGTGCTTAGTGCGTTTGAACAGGCAGTGACAAATGTGTAAAGAATACACACTAAGAACTTGTCATTTGTCAGTTGCACTTGCCACTCGTACTTGACACTTCTCAAAATGTAAACCGGGTCTTGTTTTAAGGAAACTACGTAAGATTAATAATACCTTAAAGATTAATAAAACATATTCTTAGTTATGTTTTTTTGTGAATTCTACACAATGCACTTAAAGTTAGTAAACAACATTAACATGTCACAATGCATTTTATGAAGATTATCGCTCGAACAATTTTTCTGATCAACCTATCGGTAAAGTATACAAAAGTACAAGGTTATACGCAAAATAAACGAAAAGCTTTTGTAGCTTCACCCTATAAAGGAAAGAAAGTTGTAAAATAATTTATGTTTTATAATATTTATCAACAAATCACGTCTGTCCACTCAAAACTACTGAGATGTAGATATTTAATTTTATAATTATTCTTCATACGCGTTAATTTTATTCAGTCGTTGAAATAACGTTCTTAGACGTCCTGAAACAAAACGAAGACGATATTCAATGCTTGCGAAAAATAAAACAAAATTTAAAAGTACCTACTAGAGTTCTATTGTTAAGTGTATGGAAGCCATTAATTACTAAAGATACACCGTATACCACCAGCCTTTAATGCCAACCGCAGTTTTGTTATACAATAAGGGTGACAAGCGTGCACACAGTCCACCTAATGATAAGTGGATGATGTGGCTCATAAACATCTAAATTTATCCTCGATTCCTCGATTTAGAATCAAAATACCGAATCGTTGTCACCCCTGAGGACAAAGATTTAATGTCATCCAGTAAAAAAGGCTTTTCTCTGCGCTCACCATGCATAGCATTGATCTGCTAATTTACGCTGGTATTTTGTGAGAGCACGGTCTTCCCCGGTCGGGTACAATTTCTTAAAAGTAACTACATATTTAATAAATTTGTATTAAAATAATAAAAATGTTATTTTACAAGTTTACAGTTATCTAAAGAAACAGTAGAAGGTGTAAGGAAATATACCAACTTTTTTACAAATCTAACTTATACTTAATCTAACTTATCAGTCGGTCGCCAGCCAGAGGTTCATTCGTACCTCTAGTTGGCGACCGACTGATGGCAGAAAGTCGTAAATCCATCTCGCTATTTAACACAAGAGCATATCACTTGATACTACGGTTTCGGAACCGTATCGAAAACTAACTCTTAATGCAACAATAAAATACTTTTGTTTATTTAAAATCATTTACCTGTTCGTCTATGATCATACTGACATTCTCACCGTCTAAAGACGTAGATGCAACAGCTTGTGGGCTTGGGGAGTCACCATTGTCATCGTTGACTCTCTTGTTAACGTCTATTACTAACCTGTTTATTTTTACTAAGCCTCGCTCTGTTAACATCTAAAAAAAAACCATTACTTTACATTACGATAACATCCAACTACGACAACATAAAATCATACATCAATATTAATTTAAGAAACTATCTGAGTACCTAACACCCAATTAGATAAAACACTAAAATAAAATGTTTGATTATATACAATAAATGTGTATCCATACATTTACTAGTTTTAATTAACCCATGACGAAAAAGAAAAGGGTGTTATAGTTTGACCGCTATGTGTGTGTCTGTCTAGGTGTGGCACCGGTTCCTAAATGGGTCAACCGATTTGGGTGTGGTTTTTTTTTATTTGAAAGCAGGTTTTCTAGCGGTGGTACTTAGCCATGTCATATCAAAATCGATTCAATCGTTTGAAGATTTTCAGCTTTTTTGTTTCGGGGGTTTTTTAATTTTTAATTTCAGTTATGCACTATTTCTTTATTACTTGACTCCATGCAATGAGTTCTAACTTTCACGAGAAACTTGACTGCGTCAAGCGGCTTTATTGAAAAGACTCTGTTCACCATTACCAATCCAATTATTAGAGCTGCCTGCTGACGAACTAGGCATCAGAGGGGTATATCTAGCATATGGGATTGGAGAAAAATTCTTAAATGTGAATGAAAGTTCGTCAAAATATTAATTGTGCGACATCTTTATTAACAGTGAAGATTCAATCCAAATACCAATCTTAATGAGTTCTGTGCCAGTTTATACATCACCAGTTCACTATACATGTACAGAATCCTTTTTAGTTCTTTTTTTAGCTTCTTTACTTTGCTTGTTTATTGAAAGTAACGAAACGAAATTTTTAAAAAAAACTGTGGTGATAAACTATCAGGTGGACTTCACTGCTGCATGCAAGAAAATATTATAATATAACGGTAAAATAAATAATAATAAATAATATAAATATTTATAATATAACGGTAAACCTTTATATTATAAAAAGTAGAATATAGTTAGTGTCAGCTACATACGAGGGCTGCACTAAAAGTATCGGGAATGGAATTGTTACGCGCTCAAGTCGACGGCACTAGCGCCATCTAGTCGCGAACCGAAGAACTAAGCTTCTTGAAGTCGAAACACGAACTCTCGGTACCTTGCGCGTGTTTACTTGAATATTCTGGATATTTCGCTGCTAATTTATATAAATAGGCGCTGCAAGATGCGATCGGGAAGTATTGAATTTGGCGAGACAAGCGAAGCTTCAGAGCGAAATAAAGTGAATTAGTGTGATTAATTATTAGTGTTTTAAGTTTTAATTTGTGTAAGGAGAAATAAAGTGTTAATTTAGGTAATTCTATCGGCAATTTTTATTGTCACGAACCTCAAGCTCGTAACAATTGGTGACAGAAGTGGGATAAAATCATACCGATTTTACCTAAGGAGGAAACGGAGGGTGTCCGTACCCGAAGTCAACGCCAGCAGGAGACGGACCAACGAAGATTTGGTGGTGCAACGCCGCAGACGTCGGAGGGCCAGCCACCGGCTGCAGGCCCGTCGGTAGCTCCTACATCTGCAGCACCTGACTTAGGTGCTCTGATGGTGATGCTGCATGAGCAGGCTGGCCGACAGGATGAACAGGTCCGTCGGTTAGAAGAGCAGCTGCGGGGTGGACAGGACGAACAGGTCCGCCGACAGGAGGAACAGGTCCGTCAGTTGAAAAATCAGCTGCAGAGCGGACAAGAGGAACAGGCCCGCCGACAGGAGGAACAGATGCTCCTCATGAAGGACCTTCACGCTACCTTTGCGAAAGAGATAAGGGAGGTGAAGGATAGGGTTGCTCAACATGACAACCGCCTGTTGGAAGCTGAAACCCGAATCGAAGAACATGAAACCCGAATCAACCATGTAAACAATCGGGTTGACAACGTGATGGCTGACGTGAAGAAAACGCTGAACGACCTCAAACTTGGGGATGGAACTACAGCTCCCGCAGTAGCTACAACACCTTCGCTACGTGGGTTCAAGGTGCCACCGTTCGACGGTACCTCATCCTGGTCAGCCTACAAAATCCAGTTCGAGGCTGTTATGAAGGCGAACGGCTGGAATAAAAGTCAGGCCATGACTGCTCTCTCACTAGGCCTGCGCGACCAGGCCTTAACAGTTCTGGAAGCTCTCGGTGAGGAAGTGACTTATGAGCAACTCCTTGAGGCATTGGAGGCGAGATATGGCGACGCTCACCTGGAACACGTCTTTCGTACGCAGCTTAAAGATCGCGTGCAGCGCATCAATGAAAACCTGCAGCAGTGGGCTCTAGAGGTGGAGAAGCTGGTGCGAAAAGCATACCGGTCTGTACCTGCACTCATTGAAGGGAACCTGGTGCAGACATTCATCGACGGCATCCACGACCTGGAAGTCAGAGCTGCTGTGAGGCTGGGGCACCACAAGACGCTTAAGGACGCCTTGGCCCATGCACTGGAGGTGGAAGCCGTGCGGCAGGATCATCGTTCACCTCACGCTAGGGAGGTTGCAGCAGTTACGGTTCGCGACGACAATAAAGGATACAGCCCTAGGTGCTATGGCTGTGGGGAAAGGGGCCATCTTCGGTCCAGCTGCCCTAAGCACACCCTAGGAAGAGAAGGTGAACGGTCTCAGAAAGGAAGTGCGGCTAACAGCACCGCCCAGCAGCAGCAGGAATACGACTTTACTATCAGACACTGCAGCGGGAAATCTCACGGCAACGCAGGTGCATTGTCAAGAAGACCCTGTCCTGAAGATTCCCACCATTGTAGTAGGCAAGAGAGTAAGGAAGTGGTATCCGTGAAGATGCTCAGGACAGACCACCTCAGCAACGGGTGGAAGGACAGCCTACGACGTGCACAGCAGGAAGACCCGGACATCAAGCCGATTCTGGGATGGATGAAGGCCCGTGCTACCAAGCCTAAGTGGAGGGACGTCTCAGCGATGAGTTCAACCACGAAAAGCTATTGGGCCCAATGGGACAGCTTGCTGCTTCAGGATGGAGTCCTGTGCCGTAAATGGGACAATGGTCGAGAAGACAGCTGTCGTTTACAAATGGTTGTCCCTAAAGCTAAAGTGCCGAATGTTCTACAGCTATGCCATAATGGTCGTTCAAGAGTCCATCTGGGAGTTAAACGAACTCTACTGAAGGTCCGAGAACAGTTGTACTGGGTCCATTATCGTGACGATGTCGAGGATTGGTGTCGTACATGTACAAGTTGTGCATCTGTGAGGGGACCTCTGACACGGAGTAGAGGAGCATCGAAATTGTACAATGTTGGTGCACCGCGGGATAGGACATCCCTTGACATTGCGGAGCCGTTACAGAAAGGCGCAAGGGGGACTCCTAAGATCGTCCATGTGGATCGCTTGGCGCGTTATTATGGGACCGATAATGCTCGGGACGAGCATGTCTTAGGAGGGAGCAGTGTTACGCGCTCAAGTCGACGGCACTAGCGCCATCTAGTCTCGAACCGAAGAACTAAACTTCTTGAAGTCGAAACACGAACTCTCGGTACCTTGCGCGTGTTTACTTGAATATTCTGGATATTTCGCTGCTAATTTATATAAATAGGCGCTGCAAGATGCGATCGGGAAGTATTGGAGTTGGCGACACAAGCGAAGCTTCGGAGCGAAATAAAGTGAATTAGTGAGATTAATTATTAGTGTTTTAAGTTTTAATTTGTGTAAAAAGAATTAAAGTGTTAAATTAGGTAATTTTATCGGCAATTTTTATTGTCACGAACCTCAAGCTCGTAACAGAATATTTCCACTGTTCCTGTCATATTAAAATCTTTTTAATTGAAAACTCCTTGGTTTTAAAAATCGAATACCATTTATTTATTTAAAAAAAGATTCTAGGTCTTGTCACAAGGTTTTGTCAAACTTGTTCAGTCGTTGAGAAAATAGAATTGACTCGAGAAAATTCAAGAGCGATGATTTATTATGACTTTCGAAGTGGTTCAACACAAAAACAGTGTGTTGACCGGATGATTTCTGCATTTGGTGATCAAGCCCCATCCAAAACCACAATTTATCGCTGGTTTGCTGAATTTCAACGTGGACGTGTCAAGTTCAGTGATGATCCCCGTCAAGGTCGACCAAAAACTGCAGTCACGCAAGAAAACGTTGATGCTGTGCGTAACGTGATTGAGGAAGATCGACATGTGACCTACCGCGAAATTCAGGCAACTTTAGACATTGGCATGAGTCAAATAGAAATAATCTTGCATGAACAATTAGGTGTAAAAAAGTTGTTTTCCCGATGGATACCGCATTCGCTCTGTGAGGAGCAAAAAGCGGCTCACGCTACTTGGTGCGTCAGAACTCTCGAAAGATTCCACGCAGGATCCTCAAATGCTGTATACAACATCGTATCAGGTGACGAATCCTGGATATACTACGTGTACGAACCCGAAACAAAAAGAGTTTGGGTGTTCGAAAATGAGTTAAAGCCAACAAAAATTGTTCGTTCACGGAGTGTGGCAAAAAAAAATGTTGGCCACGTTTTGCCACAGGTCATTTCTGAACTCCGTAAAGAGAACTGCAACCGCCGTATCATCCGCCATCACGACAATGCGAGTTCTCACACCGCACACAGAACAAAAGAGTTTTTAGAGCAAGAAAACATAGAATTATTAGACCATACGCCGTACAGCCCCGACCTAAGCCCTAATGATTTCTATACTTTCCCTAAAATAAAGAATAAATTGCGTGGACAGAGATTTTCATCATCTGAAGAAGCTGTGGACGCCTACAAAACGACCATTTTGGAGACCCCAACTTCCGAATGGAATGGTTGCTTCAATGATTGGTTCCATCGTACGGAAAAATGTGTCAAATTTCGCGCAGAATACTTCGAAAAGCAATAAATACATTTTTAAATAGTAATGTTGTGTCACTTTCCTTGATTCCCGAAATTTTCAGTGCCGCCCTCGTATTAGATACTTTGTTTCAATAAAGAAATACCGCGAAAAAAAATGCCTAAATATGTTGTAAAGTATGAAAATTGACAGCAAATTCCAAATTTCGCAGAGACTGTGACGCCACGGCTATGACTATTTTGGTAAAAAATACTGTTCTTAAACCAAAACGTAAACCCTAGAATTTCAATAAACTAAGTTTTGAAATAAGTCGGCTAGCGTGTTTTCATTCAACGCTGACATCCAAATCAAACGACGCTAGTGACTCGATTGTACTCTGACATTAATCAACATTCTTAGCCTATAATCTTCGTTATGACTTTTTCCTTTTTTATATAATAACAAACGAGCACACAGTCCACCTGATGGTAAGTGGAATTTGTGGGCCACAGACATCTCTACATTTAACCTCCTTAAAGATGGAATGGCTCGATTCCAGTAAAACGGGTCTCCGTTTCTCTACACTCGACATACGAATCACAGCAGCATTAAGCTGCATTTTACGCTGGTATTCTGTGAGAGCGTGGCCTTCCTTGGTCGAGTCGACCATTCGTGCAACAACCATAATATAGCTGCAACATGGCTCTACCACGTATAACATTGTTTAGTTCACGTATAAAATTGTCTTGTTCAAGACAATTTTATACGTGAACTGAAGAAGAATGAAACAATTAAAACCATTGCATCAGAGCGTGGTTATTTGTGGTGTTGGCCTATAGACGCTATTGATATTGTGAGCCAATTTACCCATTTACAATCTATCATATCAATATATATCTTTCATCTTTTGTAAATATATAAATACATATATATTTACAAAAGATGTCCTGTGTGACTGACTAACAACGCACAACACAAACCACTAGTTACAGAAATCTGAAATTCGAACAGTAGCTGCCTTTGATGACATAGACATATAAAACTTTTTATTTTACGGTGTAATTGACTTGAATTTTACTTACTCTGTGAATAATAATAATCTTAGGAATATTGCCATTTTTTAAAACAAAAAATGCCAGGGGCTATTCAAATTTATAAGGAGAAAAAATAATAACGTTTTTTTAATTTGAAAACTGGTGCATTTTTTTTGTTTATTTTACTGTTTTATTTTTCTAATGATTTTTTTTATTTAGGTTTTAAAATGAGGATGCAGTTTATATGAAAAATATTGTATTATGATGCACAGCTCCAACCACTGGGCGTAGATGCGTGAAATAGGACTATGGGTTCCTTTTATTACGTAGCATTCCATTAAGATTTTCGAAAATTCAAGGGTGTGGTTGTAAGATAATGATTTCTTATATTTACGCGAGCACTACACATTGAATGAAACTAGTTTTACGGATTTTTTCGCGTATTATTAAATTATTTTAAGTTTTCCACGATTCTAGTACTTCACAGCACACATGGTCACAGGGGACTAAGGTGTTCGAAGTCCTAATGTCATAGTAAAAAAATGTTAATTGTTGGAGGTAAGATAGTATCTAGAGTTTGTATGAAACCTTTTTTACATTCGTTTACAGACATCAGACAAAATAAATAATTACCAAACTCTCAGAATCAGAAATCATGGTATAAATCTACACTACTTACTTGTTTGTCCGCCAAGAAGTGACAAGAGTGTCATTGGCGTTTAACGCCTAACGTACGTTGCAAACGTGAGTCAAGTATAGACACCAACGAAGGAGCGTTGCATCGCATACGTGCGCACGTGAGACCAGTCTGTCCCTAGCTATATACTACTAGACCGGCAATTCAGAACCAGAAGCTGGGTCACAGGTGTGGAACGCGCGAGCCGGCTGTGCAGGAATCTCGCTCGGTAAGCATGCCACGCAGTTGTATTTTCATTTAGGTACGTACCAACATACTTGTCTGCAATAAACTTCAAATCACGTTGACAAAGTGCACACTTAAATATAAAGTACCCGGTTGACCGAGCTTTGCTCGGTATTTTTCGCTCGGTTTTTTTTTAATTCGTGTGTTTTGGAATTATATTTAGATACAAATTACATACTGATGAAATACGAATAATATTTTTTGATCGTAGCGACACAATAGAAAAAACTGAACTGGTTATTTGATTAAAAAATCATGAGTGCAATTAGTTTAATTAAAATTTTCGTGTTTTTAAAAAAATACTAAAAAAAAGGGCTCGAAAAAACAGATTTTCTCAAAAAAGAAAAAAAAAATTTTTTTCTGAAAAAATTTTTTAAAAAAGTCGGTCGGCCGGTCTGGGCTCGAACCATGGTATTACGATTTTGTGACTGCCCAATATACCATTTAAGCTATTTGTAATCATTAATAAACTGTCAAAATTTACCTTCTTATTCCAACGATATTATAGCAGTTTTTCATTGCCTAAAAACACGGACAAAAAGACATTTTCTAAAAATAAATCCTAGCTAGATCGATTTATTGCCCCCGAAACTCCCTGCACACAAAATTTTATGAAAATCGTTGGAGCCGTTTCGAGATTCCGATTATATATTTATATATATACAATAATTGCTCGTTTAATAGTATAGGATACATAAATGACAGCGGTTTCTTAGTCACTTTGGGGCCCTACTGCAGTATGTCTGTATTATATTTTTTTTTATAAATTTAATTAAGACAACAGAAGATATCGATACTCAAAGTACATAGTTTTCGAACCATGGTATTACGATTTTGTGACTGCCCAATATACCAATTAAGCTATTTGTAATCATTAATAAACTGTCAAAATTTACCTTCTTATTCCAACGCAGTTTTTCATTGCCTAAAAACACGGACAAAAAGACATTTTCTAAAAATAAATCCTAGCTAGATCGATTTATTGCCCCCGAAACTCCCTGCACACAAAATTTTATGAAAATCGTTGGAGCCGTTTCGAGATTCCGATTATATATTTATATATATACAATAATTGCTCGTTTAATAGTATAGGATACATAAATGACAGCGGTTTCTTAGTCACTTTGGGGCCCTACTGCAGTATGTCTGTATTATATTTTTTTTTTATAAATTTAATTAAGACAACAGAAGATATCGATACTCAAAGTACATAGTTTTCGAAGAAAAGATTAAAGATATTTACTTTGTAAAACATGAGTAAAAAAATACAAGTGTTAAAAATTTTAAAACGAGCACGTTTTGCCATCTATGACGTACAAAAATTACACTACATATATTATTATACAAGATAAATTAACTAACCCTACGGACATAATTTTTGATGTGCAACAATTTCAATGGCATCTCGTAAAATTGCATTAGAGAAATGTCGCAGTTCATTATTTAGCTTAAAAAATCAATGACTTAAGTAATCAGACAAGCTGTAATAACATTTGGCTATCAGATATTTTTTAAGATGTAGCTTAAAAAGTCTAGTAGGCAATTGTTTGATGTGTTTGGGGATTTTATTATATATTATTGGCGCCAGACAGAAAATAGTTTTATGCATCAATGCCGTTCTTGAACCAACTGCGCAAAACCTACTATTATCCCTGCGATTGCGGATTGTGACGTCCGATAATTTGTTATAAACAATGTAGGGGTTACTTTGAACGATGTTTGCTACTTCACATAGGTATAAATAAGGAGGGTAAGCTCAAAATGTTGTGCTCAATGAAATATGGTTTGCAGTTATCAGTAATTTTAAGAACGAACATAGCTCTGATGCGCCTTTTTTGGGATTTAAATATAATTTCCTTATTAGTAGAATTTCCCCAGAATATAATTCCAAACCTCAAGATGGAATCAACCATACCACGGTAAGCGATGAGAAGCGCATCGGTACTTACGACGGATGAGAGTTTATTGAGCGGATAAGCAGAAGAACTAATTCTTTTGTTTAGTTCTTCTGTGTGCGCTTTCCAGTTCAAACATTTATCAATGGTTACACCTAGAAATTATGTTGTGTCTACTTGGTTGATCTGTCCCTTTCCCTGTCCCTTCTAATTAACGTTAATATTTGGTGTTGCTAAGCGTTGACTGAAGTACCTAATTTTGGTTTTTTGAAGATTTATTTTTAAATTATTATTATTTAACTAGTTTATTGTTAAATTGATTGTATTATTAATTTCACTTTCAAATTTGTCCTTATTGATGGAGAAAATTGTTACCGTACTGTCATCGGCAAAGAGCGATATTGGATATTTTGTAATTTTTGGTAAATCATTTATGTAGATGATGAACAACAAAGGACCCAACACACTCCCTTGTGGGACACCGTATTTAACTATTTGTTTGTTTGATATACATATTTCTTCCTTTTTGGTGTTAATGTTTATTCTAGAAATTTCGGTATATTGTGTTCGATTTTTAAGATAGCATTCCATGAGATTTAATACGTTTCCTCTGATGTCAAAGGCTTTTAATTTACTGAGCAGAATGTCATGGTCAACATAATCGAAAGCCTGAGTCATGTTGCAGTAGGTAGCGCACACCGGTGTCTTTTTGTCAACATTTATTATCACTCTATTTAAAAAATCAGAAATAGCCATATTTATGGTTTTGTTTTTGCGGAATCCTTTTTGGTCTTCTGTAAGAATGTTTAATTTTTCTAAAAAGTTATAAATTTCTAAATATATATATTTTACAAAAACTTTTGATAGTATAGAAACAAGCGAAATAGGTCTATAGCAGTTCATACTTTGTTTGTCATCTTTTTTTAAACAATGACTTAACAATTGAATTTTTTAAACTTTCCGGATAAGATTCTGTGCTTATACAAATATTCAAAACATGGCTGAGATGATCACAAATGATTACATTTGCACACATTACAAGCAACATACTTTATAATTTTAGTTGAGATCCCAACGTGCCCTACACTTGTAGTATTTCTTAGTGATCTTATGATTTTAAGTATATCGTATGGTGTACTCAGTGCCATAAACATTGACTGAGATGATTTGACAATATTTGAAGTTACTTGCTTTCCCGTGCCCGACATAGGTTTTATATTATCTATAAAAAAAATTGTTATTTCCTGTAGACTACTTAAAGTTTTATTACCCGCTTTTATGGAAATGATCATATGCTTTGGCACATTCATTTTTGATCTATTTATTATTGCCCACGTCGCTTTAGATTTATTAATCACCGTTTTTATTTTATGGTTGTTTTGAACTCGTTGTGTCAGTTGGATAATTTTTTAATTAAGAAGAAATAAAGTCAGTTATACCAAAATAAGCAGTAATTACACCACATTAAAAGAAGTCGTGGCGGTCGAAACTCGAACTTGTTTTTTATTATTTTTTAAGTTAGTATAAGGGCAGCGACTAAAAGCTATTCGTACAGTAGTTGGCAAGTCATTCGCTAATCCATGCTAGATAAGTTGGTGTGGTGGTATGTAAATAGGCGTACTACTTGTGCTATACCTTTCCTTTGTTGTTCAGAAATCCATTCCTAAATATTTAAATTCTATACAGAACGAACGCGAAAATTTAGCGTAGTATGTGGTAGAGCCATGCTACAGCGATTTTGGCTGCAACAGGAATTAGTCGACTCAATCGTAAATGCCCGCGTTCATGTAGAACACAAGCGTAAACTATCAGCACAATGATACTGTTTCGTATGATTATCGACGAGAAGGGGATATCCTTTTTACGGCAAACGAGGCATTCCATCAAGGATGAGAACGCATCTGAATTTTTATTCTTAGGTAGTTTGTAGATTAGAAACTCCATTTGCCCTCAGGTGGACTGCGTGCTCCTTTGTCATCATTATTTTTATAAAAAAATAACAAAAGATTAAGTAGGTATTTATAAATTGTATATAAAGAGTAAAATCCACAAGCTTACATAATCTGGACGTAAATCTTCCAGTCTTAATTTATGATCCACATTCAACTCTTCTTTAGTTTCTATTACTTGCCATTGGATTTTTATATTTTTTGGAACATAAACTTTTCTAGAGAATACTCTGAAAAATTTGACAACATATTTTAAGTAATTTATACAATTAACAACATTAAATAAATTCAATAACATTAAATCCATGAAGGTCGTGCTGTTAGTAGTCTAAAATAGTTTTAAATTCTGTTATAGTGCAGGAATAAAAATAGAGAATGTAACTCACTAAACCAAATAGCCTTAAACCAAATAATTTTGAAGCGTAAAAGCACTATTAAATTATATTTTTACGGCATAGGTAGAATATTATTTACACTTACTCATTTATTTTGTTGAAAGCTTCTTCTTCTTCGTAATAGTCAGTAAATGCGAAACCCGGGAATTCAAAACTTACTTTGTTTTCATTATTTCTTTTACCCGATATCCATCCGATGCTTTTTATATTTATACATGAAATCCATACATTTTTCCATGTGCTAACAATTGGTGTATTACTAGAATAGTCTTCATCGTCCGAAATTACATAAACGTCAGTAGCTGAAGCAGTACAAATTATTGAAGAATCCAGAAATTCTTCAACATCCTGGTCAGGTTGTGCTTTCAATAGTTCTGTATTAATCTTAATATTGTTACCCTCAAGAGGTTCCATTATATGAAAATAATTATTTGCTAATCTTTCATTGATTTCCTCAGGTTTTAAAACAAGCATACCACCTTCAGACTTACTTTTACTAGATTTTGAAGAAGTAGGACACAATGAAGCTATGTTCGTTATCTTAATCTGAGGTGCAATTTCAGCCACTGGTTTATTAAATAAAGTTTTGTTTTTTGCTTCAGGATTGCTAATTTGCGGAATGTCGGTTAGTCTACTCATCACGTACTTACTTAACAAACTGGTACCAGAGGGAGCTAAAACTACTTTTCGGGGTATTCCTTTATTTATTTGTGTACATTTATTCAAATTAAATGATTTTAATAAACTATTCGATGTTAAATGGTAAAATCCATCTTTTCTACTTATTTTTATTGGTTTAACAAATTTCTTTATTTGTGATGTATTATTGATGGGTAACTTTACAGGACTTGCACTTTCATCGCTTAGGTCTGTATTTTCCGTTGATGATGACTGGTCCTTACTTTTATTTAGTTCAGAATCAGTGTCATTTTCCAAAGTAACAGCATTATCCCAGTCCTTTTTATATGAAGGCATAAAAGAGAGTGGATTATCAATAACTTTAGAATTATCAATTTTATTAATAGTTATCCACAATCCTCTTGTTTTCTTTTGACTTAAGATAGCTATAGGGTTCTTTATTGTCTCTATACCCAAGGGTTCATCATTTTCATATGGGCCTACAAAGACGGAGTTTTCATTCGTATTAGGGGTTGCATATATACCAAAATGAGGACCACTAGTTCCATCGTTACATTTTTGAGACGATAGTCTTACCGTTTTACCCACCTGTCTTGCTACTTGAATAGCTTTTACAATACTTTCGTATTTCACAAAAAAACCTCTTTTATAAAATTGAATTTCACTGAAGTCATTTTCCATTGTCATAACAAACCACTTTGATAATTCAGAACTATTATTTTCATTTAAATCATGAATTGAAACAGAACTTCGTATGTTTTCTTCGCAAATATATCGATCATCCTTAGAAAAAACTGAGTCTTTGTCATAGCTTCTTTTATCCAAAGAACTTGTGGCAACATTTTTAAGATCAGACTGAATTAATTTATTTTCATTCAGTTTTGTGACAGATCCAATCAGCTCCCAACAGTGGGATAATCCACATAATATGCAAAAATTGTTTGAGTTTTGGGAATTATTAATTAAACTGCGCACCATTATAGGATACTCATCAATATCTGACTGAGGAATATGACGAACATTAATGCAATGCTCGAAAAATGGATGTCTTGCATCGACGGCCATAAATATTCGGAAAGGTTTTTTTAAAGAAACTAAAAATAAATTTTTTCGTTCTTGATATCTACTTAAAATGAAATCCCATGGATACAGTGCTACTTTTCCAAGTCTAGGAGGGTATAACGATGTTTTCCAAATGCCTTTATCTATACATTCTTTATATTTTTTATAACTAGATTCAAGCCACTTAACCAATTTCGTTTTATTTGGTAAGCCTTTTATTTCAATATTTTCAATGGCAGTCGTTAATTTAGGCTCTTTGTGTTCGGAGTGCATGCTACGCATTAGATTTTTTTGTTCTTGGAGTATGTTATTCAACAGCTCATCTAATTTAAACGGCTCATTAGCAACGTCAAGGATATTTTTTTGTGTGAGAGATTCATCTTTTTGATCGTTTACAACTGATTGACCCATAAGATTTAACATTTTCGCTTGAAGTTTTTTATCGTTCTTTTCCATTTCTAAAATTTTTTCATTTGTTCTAAGGTAGTAACCATTGCTGTATTTTCTGCCTTCAAAAGGAACAACTCTTGAACAAGTTGAATAAGAAGAAGCAAGTTCATCGTGCTCTACCACTGTTTTATTTACATCGCTTTTCGAAATCTCGTCAACGAATTTTTTTATTTCGGAATCACTTTGTCTTTTTTCTTCAACAACTGCAACTTCTTTATCTTTATTGAGGCTGTTATTTATAGTTACTTGTTCAGTATTCGTCAAATCATGAGAAATACTATGTGTAAATTTACCTTTACAAAAACATTTGTATAAATTATGAATCATGCACCAAGGTTCAACGTTTTCACATTTTAATTTAGTGAGTACAACAGATAAGGTCTTCTGATTTTTTATTTCGTTTCGTAAGCACATACTACTGTAAAAGTCAGCATACTTTTTAGACGTTTTCCAATTTCTTCTTTTTGACTTTAATAAAATACTTTTATCATCGGTAACTATTACTGTTTGATGAAATTTTTGTTCTTCTTTTGCTAGGTTATTATTTATTTTTTTGTCCAAGTATAATAATCCAGGCAAATATTCAGAACAATCACTTTCTAAGGAGTCAGTAACTTTATACTTTGAAAAGTCACATTTACAACCAAACATACAGTCTATCCGACCACAGTGGTCTTTTAAATTATATCTACTTTCTAAAGAATTGCAAACGCAGCCTAAAGAACAGAATAGCTCCCGACAAGACTCTGATTTAAGTTTTTTAGCATTTTCTGATAGTCTTATTACGGTAACATCGAGTCTGTCTAATTCCCCGTATTTTCTTTTTGCTTTATCTTTAGTATGGCTAGTTGTATAATGGCAAATAACATTATTTACAATTTCTCTAGGTTCATCTACACCAGAATACATCGAATCTTGGTTCAAACTTATTTCAACAGTATTTAACATTTGGTCAACAATATTTTTTACCTCGGACATAATAATAGGTTCATCGATTAAGGTAAAAGGTTCCATTTTACTATCATATATGTTATTATTTGTTGTATTTTGCCCATTATGAAGATCATGTCGCATTAAAAGCAGTTTTTGATCACATTTGTAGTTTAAATTAAACGTAACGCAATTATCAGTTCCAATTTGAACCTCCTTATTTGTTATTTTACCTAGCATTGACACTGCAAATTCTGCCCATTTTTCAGATATAGTGCCGTCTTTTTCTCGCAAATTTTGTAAAAAAGTTGTAATTGTTGGTTCTAACGCCTTTCCATAAGATGGTTGAATATCCAATCCAGGTTGAGGTAAATTCACTAATTTTATTTCACCAACATGATATTTCTGATATGAACAATCTAGTTCCTTCTTTTTCCTTAATGGACCTGGCTTAAATCGTATATTTAGAGAATCGCGCAACAAATCTCTCTTTTTTTTCAAAGCCTTATTTGTTATTTCAGATGTTTTCCTAAAAGATTCTTTATGTTTAAATATATCATAATTGCAAAGAAACTTACATTTGCCTCCTTTGCTGCCACTGACCAGAATACATTTACCATTCCATAAAATATATTGAGAAGAATGATTGTGGCCTTCTGGATTTAGGTTCACTAACATTTGCCACGAAGATCTAGATACGGGTTTATCAGATTTCAGTAAATTTAAGGCGATACTTCTTGTATTTTCATCTTTTGCAAATCCATCCCTTATTTTTCGTAGCAAAAGTTTTTGTTGTCTCTCTAACTCATGTGGCAATGTTTCAAAAATATCTTTTTCATATAAAATACGTATATCCCTTACCGTTTTTACCTTAAGCTTACTTTTTTTCTTTGGCACATAAAATTTATCATTTTTGGGTTTAAAGTTACAAATGTCCTGCTCTTCTGTGTTGGAAATGATAGGTTCAACAACGTCTCTTGTAATAATATCATAAAGATTATTCTTTAATGAACAAGAGTTTCTAGTGATACTAGCCACAAAAACTGTTTTACTATCGCCATCCATTTCACAAATACCTAAAATAAGCACAGAATTAGTCATATAGCAGAGAAATGAAATAAGGACATTATAATTTAACAAGCGACTTTGTGTTTTTTTCTTACTTAAATATACTTAGAAAAAAGAAATAACTGTATACACATAATTTTTTTAAATGTTATTTTCGTTGCAATTGAGTGCACTGATTATTCACATTGTTTTCTATTTAATTAACAGGTTCCCATTTGTTCGTTACGGTCTTTCACAATTCCACTGCTGAACATAGGACTTCCCTGTTTCCCCGTAGATTGCCTCGTATAGCAACCGCGGTTTTTTTTAATATTTTGATTTTGATTATTTCGTTATCATAACAGGAAGATGCTACTAACCATCTCCTGCTTCAGTTCCCCTATGTGACCTTTTATGACACCAACGTATGATACAGCGAACGAATTTCTTTGCTCGTATGTGTATATGGTATTTTAGGTTCCGTTTTTATCAGAAGATACTGCCTCGTAACGTGGGTTTATTAAACTTACAATTTATTCGCTTCTAATAAAGACATATTTTTACACAATAACTTAAAACGGGTTGTTTACTATCGAAAATTTCGTAGTTAAAACGAATAAGGATTTTATTTTAAAATAGGAAAATAATGCGTTGCAAGCCCGTGTGTTGCGTGTTTATTTGCAAGACATGCAACTAAAACTGAACACGTGATTGAGGTGTTAATATGCTAATCCTCGTGATAAGAATTTTCACTAAATCGGATATATTGTTTTGGTTGATCAAAAGAAATTTGCAATTTACTTTCATGGTAAAGATAGATCCAGTCTAAAATAATTTTATTTCTTTACATCAAAACTTGTTTCAAATCACTTGCGTACTAATATGCAAAAAATATATAATTAGCCTAAATTGTAACGTACACTTCCTTACTATAAATAGCGGGTTCACAATCCCTATGTTAAAACAATGAAACTGTATTTATATTGACGGCTCCGTGGTGCAGTGGCTTAGCACAGTGCAATGAACTGCAGCGCTAAGGAGCGCTAAGGCCTACAAATGATTGTTCCGTGTCTGGATGTTTGTCCTTGTGAAATTTATGTTTGTAAACTGCCCCCACGATACAGGAGAAAATCCTGGTGCGGAGGTTACGTTTTTTTAAAAGAAGAAAAAAAATAGAATAATAAAGTTAGCGCCCATTTACATTCAACTGCTGAGCACAGGCCTGCCCTAATTTCTGACAGGGTTATGGAGCAGCAAGTCCGCGGTACTGGTCCAATGCGTGTTCTCGGGCTTTAAGTGCCCTCGAAACTTGTTTTTCTTAGATATGCGGAGAGGAAAATCATCTTAACATTTCCTCACGATGTTGTCCTTTGGGATCTTACTCAGAAATAAGCATGAGTACGATATATCAAAACGCTAATAAAAAGTAAAAGCGGTTACTTATAACAAAACACGTCGTATCGATATGACGCAAAAAGACAACGGTTTTTACAATAACGGTCAATCGAAGTGAATCCAAACGTAACACAGCTAACTTCCTAACATAACTTCTCATAACAAAATAAAACAATATCCATTCCGTTCCGTGACGAAGTAACGTAACTATCAACCAAGTAAAACAGATATTCGCCACCTCTGTGTCTAACTGACGACCCTGCTCGTTGTTAAAACGAGAGAAAGCGAATACCGAGTGCGTTTATCATTAGTTGTTTGGTTGCCACCTAAATGCGAACGCCAAACCTTTAATCTATTTTTTTAACTAAACTTTATGATAATATGGTAAAGCCTAATGTCAATTGTTTATCATTTTACGTAAATAAAAGCGCGTGCTGATTTCTTAAAAATTAGTTTTGTTTTAAAAGTTAGAATTTTAGACGATCAGTGGCAACTAAAGCTGCAGAAACGGTAACCAAACTGTGTTTTATATCGATAATTAACAATGGTTTTTGAAATCGATATGTAAACTTCATATCGATTATGTAACGGTTATCATAAAAAACTGATAGCGCCCATATCTACTGGGAAACTGAAAAGTGGATCTAATTCGGGTTGCTCGCGTTTAGCCCCTAACCTATTCCAACTCGGGTTAAAGGTGTAACTAGTACGTCATTCAAAAACAAGAAAATGGCCGTTTTTGTACTTCAGTGCGATTTGGTTATTAGTGTACTCAAAATTAATAAATACGAGGTAAATCGCATCACATTCTAATATATGATTTCATTTTTTTTATTTCATGTTTTAATACTTAACATAAATTATATCTTTAGTCACACAACCCAATTGCAATTTATGCTATGATTTATGAAAAACACACTACAAGAATACACAAAATGGACGCCAAATTCACTGACTCACACACTCGAATATTTTCAATCTTAAGCCATCATAACTTTGAATTATAATATTACTATAAATTACCTTTATTATGCAAAATTAATTGTAACAGAATTACTAAAACATTGTATTTGTTTTGAAAAGAGTTTACAAACAAAACTACTATAATGGCTTTATCACGTACCACGTAACAAATCAATGACAATTTTGCTTTAGTGTTACCACACTCGATTGTCACAGTTTCGCACCATTTTTTTACAATATGCCTTAAAAATACTATTTTCTACTTTACGTCAAAATGCGTTAGCTAATTTGAAACTTAATAAAAAATAATTTATTAACAATAATAACTGAAATATAATAATATTCAATATTATGTTATCCAATTATGCAAGACATACAAATGAATATGAATGTATGTGTGATTTTAAACAAGGAACGTTTAAATTATTTATTACCAGTCTGACTTGTAATTGTAGGCATAAATTTCAAAACAAATTTCAGTATAAGCACAGCTCACTTTGTAGATTATAAGAATAAGTAAATTTCTTTTGCATTACTAATAATTATATTTGTAACTCAATTTACCTACCTGGGAAACTGGGAATCGAATACTGTAAAATATTCGAGTGACTACATGCAGAATTCAAAATGGCGGATATCCTTTTTGAGTGACAATTTTAAATCTTGGTTAATCCTATCATATATAGCGAATTTTCAGAAATTGTGACAAGTATTGTGAAATTTAGAATATACACACTGATAAAAGGCTTTATTTTAATCGAATAAAAATATATCTCAACGCTTGTGTAAATCCTTGAACAAAGTATTATACCGGATTATACTACTCTATACTCGTTGAACAGATGTTTGAAGTTTTAGCACAGATAATGTTAAACTGCATTTATGATCAAGTCTGTTTACATCTGTTTACATTGACACAAAATAGAACCGAAGAATGAAAAATTACATACATTATTATCGATGTTGAATTATTCAACTAGTACTACAACGTATAGACATCAATAACATTAAGTCTGTTTTAAATAATTGATTACATCGCCAACACCTTTGATTTCTACTTAGGTATTAAACAGATCATGGGACAGCGGTTACCACTCACCATGATTGACAACAACGGTTATTATTTTATGTTTGCATTTTACTTTATCAGCATAGACTTACGAGTGGATTCTGATTATCTGTACTACATAATACCGTAGACACTAGACAGTTCTCTGTCTCTGTCTACTACGCTTATTAAACATATATTTTACATTTTAGGTTACGTTTATAATTTAATTGTAATTACTTTTTAATATTCAGCATAATGTATCAAATTGTTAAGGCTGCGCACAAAACAAAGCCAATCTAAGTAGAATTGAATTTTACTATTGTATACAAAAATCCATAGTAAGTTATTTACTCAATGGAATACAAATACATATATAACTCAGTTTTTGGATTTTTAGCTCTGTTCTCAAAAGTTATATGTTACTAGGAGGAAACATTTTAGAATTATTATTAATAACTGCTTTTAGGTTTAAAGAAAAACCTTAGTGATATTTGCAATAATTTACAAGTATTCGAACTCAGAACAATAATTACTCTAATAATTAATTTTGGCGCATATAGCATTTAAATTCCTCGAAAGAGAGTCGTCCATCTCAATCGGAGTTGACCTACAAGCATGCATTTGTTTCGCCTTGATTTGCTTATTCTCTCATCACCGAATACTGGTTAGATATTTTATAAGACACAATCACTGCAATTTAATAACAGATTAAATTTACAATTAAAGTGTTAAGAAATTAACCGAAATTATTATTGTAAAATATTTTAATTTTTTAGTAATATATCTTTGTAAAATTTTTAAGAAGTCATCTTTACTTTTTGTTTTTAAGGCTTTCACAGAAATCTTAAATAAATAAATGCATAAGTACATACATTATGATCACTACAATCACTGCGTCTCTACGCCGCCGTCGCTCGTACCATAGTAAAAATAGAATAGTAGGCTATCTTCTAAGAAATATACTGAACGCCGCTATTGTGTGCTTGCCTGACACGTGACAGTACGGACTCGTACGCACAACCTACAACATGCACATAACGACACTTCTATGTCAAGAAGATCGGACCGAGTCTGGAACACCCACTATTCCGTTTTTACTATACTAATATTTCACAAAGACAACAATGACAGCCCTACTCAGGGTTAATAGTCTTCAAATGAAATTCGCACATAATCATAACTTTGCCTGTTGGGTTGGGCGACTAAAAATAAAGCGAGAAAAAGATATCAGCTTCTTTCCTTCACGTTTAAATTGTCATTTAAAAAAATAAATGTGTACAATAATAAAATGGAAGAAACTTAAATTGTTAATTCAGTTTTCTTTCTTTTGGTTTGAACCTAGAATAATTACATAAGTACATATTGCTTTGAGGTTTGCACAATTAATAGTACTTTGAATAGATTAAAATTAAAATATTAAATATTAGCAAAATTCGATCATGAGAAGCCATGAATAAGAAGAAAATAATCATATTTGTTTGTCAACTCCTTTGTTGTTGAAAATATTATTTCAGTTAATTCAAATTAATATCATACTTAGGTTTAGATTTTATTATTTATTATTGCAGTCTGCTTAAATACAGTTATTATTGTTTCAGAATACTTTATTTTCATTTGTAGGCATTGAGCTATTATGTACTACGTACTAAAGGCGACACTGCATTCAGCTACTATGTTCCACTCAACTGCGGTGCATACACCGCACTTTAATCAGTCACTCGCTAGACGCTTGTAGAGTTGTCACGTGTTGTGTTGATTTAAAAAAAAACATCTCTTGATAAAAATATGCCGCCGTGAGTACTTAGACATTGCACAAATAATTCAAGAAATGTCAGTAAAAACCAAGAAATTACTTTCCATCGGTTAATAAGATAATTAATCAATAAAAAGTATTATAGATTAATAATAAAACAAATTATTCCTAAGACGCCATTTCGTGTCATGGAATATAGATTATGAAATCAATATATTCAGATGCGACATTTTTGTGGGTATAGGACAGAAAAGTAAAAAAGGTGACAAATATTTTTACTGTTCTGCATGCGACTGTGATCGAAAATGTGTAAAAATTCGTCTAAACATGAAGTGAACTGTAAAAAATTACAAAATCAGCCTAAGCTTACATCTTTGTTAGCATCAACATCAAAATTGCAACAACCTCAGCAGATGGCAGTATAGATGATCCAACGAAGGATGTTTATGTTATAGCTATTGAAAAGTTAGACGAGTACTTTGCTCCAAAACAAAGCAAAGTATATGAGAGACACTTATTTCGGCTAATGAAACGGGAATCTGGAGAAAAATTTGAGAAATTTTTAATTAGATTAAGAAAACAGGCTGATAAATGTGGTTTTGCAAATAAGGACGAAAGCATTATCGATCAAATTACAGAAAAGTGTTACTCTAGTGAACTTCGTAAAAAAATTTTAAAAGGTGGTGACAAAATGACATTAGAGGATATCATAATAGAAGCCAATACTTTAGAAAGTGTGAATAGACAGATGGATGAATTTACTCACAACTCCGCATGTAATAGCAGTACCGTGAATAAAATTGACAACAGAAGAAAGATGTTTAACAAATCGTGTAATAGGTGTGGGAGCTTTAAGCATATGCCTCAATCAATAGAATGTCCCGCAAGGAAAATTAAATGCCATAAATGTGGTATAACGGGACAATTTCGGAAGTATTGTTTGACAGGAAGGCCATCTAAAAGAGAATTTTCAAGTTCAAAAGATCCTACCGTCACAAAAAAAGCAAGGGGGGACGAAAAGGAAGAAATCGATTATGTTTTTCATAGAGATGACGACACTAATATTAATTGTTTGGTAGGTGGTGTCAAGACGTCATTATTGATCGATTCCGGATGTAAATGTAATTTGTTAACCCATATCACGCGGAGAAAACTAAAGAGGAATAAAATAAATGTTTTTGACATGGATAGATCACCGTATAAAACATTTTACGCCTATGTTAGCGCTAAGCCACTAAATATTTTGGGATCGTTTAAAACTCATGTCCAGGTCAATGACAAAATTGAGGTTGCTGTTTTCTATGTGATAAAAAACGGCACTAAAGATATCTTGGGGAAAGTAACGTCCTTAGCACTGGGCGTTCTGCGATTAGGTGTCAGTGTAAACGCCGCCGAGTCCACATCACATAAAAATATAGCAGCATTTCCAAAATTTAAAGATGTTATTGTCGAGATACCTATTGATGAGAAAATAACGCCAGTAAGTCAGCCTTACAGGAGAATACCTATACCCCTAGAAACAAAAGTTAATAAAAAAATTCAAGAACTATTGGAGCTCGATATTATCGAAGAAGTATCTAAGCCGTCAAAATGGGTTTCACCTATGGTGCCTGTTTTAAAAGACAATGGGGATATTAGGATCTGTATCGATATGCGAAGAGCTAACGCAGCAATAATTCGCGAAAATCATCCACTACCAACCATGGACCAGCTGCTACCACATTTTAAAGATGCGAAATTATTTTCTCGCCTCGACATTAAAAACGCTTTCCACCAAATCGAAATCCATCCGGATACCCGATACATCACTACATTTATAACTAGCAGAGGGTTATTTAGATACAAGAGACATATGTTTGGTATTTCCTGTGCCCCAGAAATGTTTCAGAAAATCATGGAACGCACTCTTATCAGTGTGAAGGTACAGTAAATTTTATTGACGATATTGTCATTTTTGGATCAAATGAGGCAGAGCATAATCAACGATTAGGTACAGCGGACACTAAATATTTTGAAAGAGAACAATGTTCTGTTAAACAATGATACGTGTATTTACAAAGTAAACAAAATAGTGTTCTTGGGGCATGAGTTATCTAGTGAAGGTGTAAGACCTTTAAAAAAGTACATTGACAGTATCCGAATGTTTAGAGCACCATCAACTATCGAGGAAGTACAAAGTTTCTTGGGGTTAGTAAATTTTGTTGGGAAATGGATACCAAATTTGGCGACACTCACTGAGCCGTTCCGGAAAATACTACGGCTAAAGCTGGGAAAACATGCCGACATTGGAAAATTTTGGACTACAGACCAGGAAAACGCATTTTACAAAATGAAGAAAGCTCTATGCAATATGCAGTCATTAGGATATTATGATCCGGCAGACAAGACCCAAGTTATTGCCGATGCTAGTCCTGTTGGGTTAGGGGCGGTGCTTGTCCAAATTAATTCAAAAGGACCTAGAGTAATAGCATTTGGAAATAAGAGTTTAACGGACTGTGAAAAGCGTTACTGCCAAACTGAAAAGGAAGCGCTAGCCTTAGTATGGGCTGTAGAACATTTTCGAATACATCTTTATGGTAAAAGTGAGTTTGAACTGATAAGCGATCATAAACCATTAGAAATTATTTTCGGAAGAAGGTCTAAGCCTTGCGCCCGAATCGAAAGATTGGTTCTTCGATTGCAAGCCTATAATTACAAAATAGTGTACCGAGCAGGTAAATCGAATATAGCTGACCCCCTTTCAAGACTTTGTACTTCTAAACATAATTCAGTGAATACAATACGTAATTTTGATGAGGAACATATTAGGCATATAATTGAATACTCAAGACCCGTAGCCGTATCACTCAACGATATTGAACAATTTTCCAAGCAGGATTCCGAAATCGCTAACGCTATCGCGAACTCGTATAACTGGCATCCTACCATCACAAATTATAAAGTATTTGAATCGGAGCTTTGTTTCTAAAATAATATTTTACTTCGAGGTACAAAAATTGTTATTCCTGAAAAATTAAGACGGCGAGTGTTGCAAGCCGCTCACGAGGGTCACCCTGGTATTGTTTGTATGAAACAAAGATTACGGACAAAAGTATGGCGGCCTAAAATTGACAAAGACGCAGAAACAATCGTAAGAAACTGTAAAAGTTGCACACTAGTATCAGCACCTAATCCACCTAATCCAATGAAGCGTCGTGAACTACCGGTCGAACCATGGATGGATGTAGCTATCGATTTAATGGGACCTTTACCCTCTGGAGATTTCCTGTTAGTTATCGTTGATTATTACAGTCGTTATAAGGAAGTGAAAGTGACAAAAAGTGTAACTTCACATGATATTATTAGGTTATTAAAAGAGATATTTTCACGGTTTGGTTATCCAGTTACCATCACTGCAGATAATGGCAGGCAATTTGTTAGTCAAGAGTTTAAAATTTACCTGCAGGAATGTGGTATAACTCTTCACAACACAATACCATATTGGTCCCAACAGAATGGAGACGTGGAAGACAAAACCGAAGTATCCTAAAACGTTTAAAAATCAGTCAGGTTGAAAGAAAAAAATGGAAAGAAGATTTATTATACTATCTGATGATGTACAATAGCACACCCCACTCAGTAACTGGTAAAACTCCATCCGAACTATTCTACAAACGACAATTTCGGGATAAAATTCCATCATACATAGATATTGAAAATAAACAAGTAGATTCAGAAGTTAGAGATAGAGACGCGTTACAAAAAGAAGCAGGAAAACTTACAGTGACCGCAAGAGAAAGGCAAAAGGCCACAACATAAATGAAGGCGATAAGGTAGTTGTAAAAAATCTCGCCAAAGAAAATAAGCTTACACCAAGCTTTTCTCCAGCTATACATACTGTTGTAAAAACTACTAACAACACTGGAGACGTAGTGATTCGCAATAATGATACAAATGAACAGTATCGACGAAATGTGGCTCACTTAAAAAAAAATTGAAGGAGAGTGAGCAGAATGGAGAATGGCACCTAATTTAATCCGATTGAAAAAGGAAACTCGAGAGTTGGACGACGACCAACTTCAAAATTTTTACACAAAATGTAAAGACTTTTATGTTGAAGCAATAGTACAAATCAAACAAATCTTCCCATTTGATAACAAAGTACGTCAAGCTCTGAAATGTTTACAGATGTTGAACCCACAAACACTTTTAAATCACGATTTTAGCAAGAAACAAATAACTTCAATTTCTGAAATCTTGTATTATTTTCCAAATATTTGTCCGGAAGACGTAACAGAATTGGATAGAGAATGGAGAACTCTTCGCAACACCAACTTGAATTTGAACGAACCTGAGACGCTAAATGTAGAAGAATTTTGGTACCATGTCTCCAAATTGAAGAAGGGCGATGGATCTGCAAGATTTCCCCTGCTATCAAAATTAACTAAAAAGTTTTTGTGTCTACCGCACAGTACAGCAACGGTTGAACGTTTGTTTTCAAGTATAAATCTTATGAAAACCAAACTTAGGAATAAACTGTCTACCACCACCATAAAAGGCATTTTACATACAAAATCAGAAATTAAAAATTGTTTCGAGCTTAATGCTACCAATGACCATTTAAAGAGATTTAATAAAAATATGTACGATTTCAAGAATAAAAATGAAACTGAAAATGAAGAGGATGTGCAAATTGAAAACGAGGCAGTTTCATTAGATTAGATTGTAAATTTGTTAAGATTTAAAGTTGATTTATTACTACAAGTATACTTTTATTACTTTATTATGTTGTTTTATTGATTACTGCTATTAAAAAATACAAAATAAGAAAAACTGTAGGTTTACAGAACTGTAAGTAGAAATTTACAGTTTTCTACAGCTTTTTGAAAGCTTGTTTGCAGTTTTAGTCTAGATTGGGGTTGGTAGCACTGCGTGGATGTAAAGATTTTTCGTGAGATATTGACTCTATGATAATATATTGACTATAAATTAATTCATTATTTTAAAATTATAATATCCACGCGTGATCAGAATCAAAAATATTAAGTGATGTGCACAAAGCACAAAATCATTTTATCACTTTCCAAAGGCTTCCTAAAATAGGAATAGAAAAACTTTGTTTATGTTCG
Source organism: Parnassius smintheus behrii (assembly GCA_036936625.1). NCBI lineage: Eukaryota > Metazoa > Arthropoda > Insecta > Lepidoptera > Papilionidae > Parnassius > Parnassius smintheus. The sequence continues at coordinate 28,823,312 of JAUPFT010000003.1, read as the reverse complement.
TTTGCGCCTGTTACGAAAACATACTGAGTTCTGTTTAGGATTTCTTTGCGTAGTGATTATTGTGACTTACTTTCTTCCTTTTCATCATAAATAATACGCCAGCTTGCCATAAATTAAGGACTAGCCGGCAGTCCTAAGTCTGAATAAAATATAAAGGAGGATCGATTTTATATACAACCTTATTACAGTACACAATAAATAGCAATAACTAAATATATGATAAAAATAACCTAAGCAATTATATCGTTCAGCATTGTTGCCAGATAACATTTCACTGAATCAGTCAGTAATAAACGCCCGCGACGCAACTTAATGTATTCGTAACATTTTGTATTTTATATCTTTTGAGTCGGTGATCCAAATGAAACATATCAGTGCTTCGGAACATTTCAGTGATCGAGATGCAAATGTTCCAATCGCAAAAATGATACACTTGCCCACCTCCATAACCCACTCCACAGCTCGCTGAGACCTTGAGCTTCCTCATACGCTAATACTTATGTGGAAATTGTTTTATTCTTTTAGTAAATTGAAGTCGGCTTTACATTTTCACCCTATTGAGTATATTATAATATGTGTATATGTTCTAATTGAAAAATATGTATTGTATAAAATATATATCATTTGATAAACTTTTATTCTGTTTCATAATGTATACATAATTCATCAAACTAACAATCTCATTAGTGTCGGCGGGATTAGTGTTGCCAGGTCTAGCAAGTAAAATTTCGGGACGGAAGGTAAAAATAATCGGGGATTTGGTTTTCATATCCGGACAACTAGAATGACTACAAAATATAGGTTTCTTTGTAGCCTTTTGTGCTTTATTGAGAGCCGTGGTAGCTCAGATGGTCAACGCTAACTGTAAATATCACAGTATGCGATTAATGCGAGAAATTGTGACTGTAACTTTACTTTATTTTTGTGCTTTATAATTATTATTCGGGTCTGATCTCATAAACGAATAACTTTTCATCCAAACATCGTAAAAACTGAATTTTTTCATTTTAGGCAAATTAAAACATTTTTGAACTATTTGTTATTTTTTTCAGTCCCTGAATTTTTCAAATCACTCATTTTAATATAATTCTGTTTAAAACTTTTGTGGTTTTTTTTTCGACTGGTGAGACAATGTCGTAGTAAAAATATTTTAATGTGGTAGTAGCTAACAGATATAATCATTTTTGCTGTCAAAATTATGGATTAAGTATAGAATAAGAAGGTTAGTGAAAATCGGGACATTTGGCGTCCCGATCAAGGGTGAATCGGGACGTGTCACTAGACCCTTGAAAATCGGGACGTCCCGCGAAAACTGGGACACCTGGCAACACTAGCGGGGATCGAGCCCGGATTGTTCGAGTTTACGGCGAGCACTACGCCCTTGAGCTACTCAACTGAAGCACGGCTCATATGTTTTATATCTGGGAGCACGGTAGTGCCCCCCGCCATGTCGACCAAAACAGCGGCACGGCCGTATCATCATTGCGAGACTTGGTTATTTTACAAGTTATGTTTTTGATGGCATGTCTTTGCTTAACCATAACGTTCTCCACACTAGGAATTTTTCCTAAGTACATCGTTGGGGCAGTTTAAATACATTAATTTCACAAGGACAAACATCCAGACCTGGAACAATTATTTGTAGGTAATACAAATTTTTGTTCCATGTGGAATTCGAACCTGCGGCGCTCAGCGCTACAACTCATTACCAAGTCACTCCGCCACGGAGCCAAAGGTGAAAAAGGCCAACGATTTTGTATTTTTACTTGATCCGAATTGCTTACGTTCATTACTCATTTCTAAAAAAATATGTATGAAATGAAAATTTGCCACCATTACATCATTTAATATTTAAATATTACCATCATAAACATATTTCAAAATTACTTACTACCAAAAATATCGCTTATAAAAGTCTGAATCGTTTAAAATGCTCGATGGTGCTATAGGTATCTAGTTATAGTATGGTGTAGTCACAGAGTACCTTTGGGTGTAGTATAGCCCTATCGGTGTATCAACGCGATCGCGCGGTGTCGCTGAGAAAAAGTAATACGTCCTGTCGTTGGGATTACCCGGAGCGTACTGAATTGAATGGCGTCTGCACATGATGTTTTATAGTATTTTTAAAATAATTATATAAAATAATTGAGAAAATAAAACGAGCTAAGATTTTTTTTGGATATTTAACATTACATGTATTTTGATAAAATAATTAAAATAGATATGTTTATAAGCAAATACATGGAAAAAATTACATTGAAGTAGACAGTTTTGGTGATTTTATAATATTATTTTATAATATTAAATCGAAATATTTTCGTAATTTAGGTTTTGCTATACACTAAAAGACTATATATTCCATTATAATAATGCTTAAAATAAAGTATTTTAGCTTATAATAATGGTTGTATTCAACCTGAAAGATAACTCTGATGCATATTTTCGTAAAACACTGTGAAGGGATTGTCTTCGCCCTAAAAAACCGTCCTTAAAAACTATGATTTTGCATTGCTATGTACTAAATAGAGACTTCATCTTTCTAAAGCCCTAATTTTCAGCAAATAATCTCCTCACGTCGTTACGATATCGCCTTTGGAAAAACCATAAAACATGTAGTTTTCGACGCGAAACGCATATGCCCTCTTAAGACCTATCCGTTGAAAGATACTAATAATATGAAAAATACTACTAAGGTCATTAAGCATAGTGCTTAGATCCTCCAGCGATTCTGTTATAAGGACTATATCGTCAAATCGAAGATGTGTGATGTTAATCCCGTATCCTTTCCAGTCCAGTAGCTTGAAAACGTCTCCCAAAGTAGCGGTGAAGTTTGGGATACTATAACCTTAAACTATTTTACACCTCTCTGCATTTGGAAGGGTTATATACTCTGATTTTGTACTCGGATAGCCGTTTAGCCCTACTGCGCAAACCACCTTTGTTCTATAAAAACATGTTATTGCCACCCTTATTCTTTAAAAAAATCCGAAACCAACGATTTCTACCTGAGTTATCATCTTGAAGCTGTCATGCTAATATACATGTAGATACCAATTGTTCTGATCCATTTTGGTCACCGCGAAAATTTCCGAATAAATCTGAAAGTAGCAACTATAGTAGATGCGGGTAATAAGGCCTAGCTAAGGGAATTTCGAAAAGAAAAAGTGAGAAATATCCAATTTGGCCGACAGATTTTAATAAAAATCAAATAGTATGAAAAATTGTAACATTTGCCATAAAACAAAAAAAATTATTAAACATTTCTAAAAACCTTGCTAGTAGGTCTTATTTTACTATCGCAGGGTAATAAAGCCTACTGCTTTAACTAACTCAAATTATCAAACTATACATAATATATTTAATGTTTGTGATCAAGGAATATACCTACCAATTAAGACTTAAATTTCTTAAAAAATAAATATAAATTTCTTCGCCTAACAACATTTAGTCATTAGTATAATGATGAACAAAGTAACAAACAAACGCACTCCTCGTTATTATCATCAGTGCGTCGGTTGTTTCGAGTTGAGATGAGTGTTAGGTTGAGTTGAGAGTTGGTTTATTATTGGGTTGTTGTGTCCTCCCAACCGAATTTTGTCATAGTGGCCAGTCTCCACGGAGACTATACTATCTGCACAGTACAGAATTATAGTGTCCTAATGCATGCGCAAGCACAGGTGCACTCTCTATTCCCTCACAATTATCAAATCGCAATCCGAAATGGCCTGAGAGCTTAGGCGCAGGAACAATCATTTACACATAATTTAATAGCTTCTAATGTCAAAGCCTTAATTCTTCGACACGCTCTGTCTTTGCACTGTTCGGATAGCTGAAACCAGGTTGATTTTTGACTACATTAGTTTAGTACCTAATAAAAGCGTACTATTTATTTGCATTAATAACATTTTAAAAAGTGATATAAAATATATAATAAAGCAAACAAATACCTACTACACACGAAGAGGGAGTATAAGGTGTATGGTGAAATTTAGTAGGCCTTAATAACCGCTGATCAACCAATATTTACGAAAAATTAATGTCGATACGTTATTCAAATCTTCAAGATCAACAAAGCATTTATTCACAAAGATAAAGATTACGATTTAAGATAGCTAAGTGTAATATTACAAAACATATCTAAGATTCATTTGGACTGATTTTTATTATTGGTGTAGTGCGCTCGTATTTTCATAGATAATGCAACTCTGGTGGCAGGACGCGAGGTAGCGCGTCTCTGCAAACTTGTAGAGATATTATCAGAGTCTCTTATCTCCTTGAGCGAGAGCGTTTAATTTATATACGATTTTAGTTACTTAGGCCTTATTATCTGCAGGTACCTTATATTACATATTTTATAATTAATAACATATTCGCCATGTGGTGGCAATGTAACAGTACCCATCACTCCATTTAGTCTGTGGATGTTGTAAAAGCTGACTAGGAAAACGACCTTAATGATTTAAACCTTATGAATTCGGATAGATCGCGGTATAACCATCTCATCTTCACCAGTAGTAAAACACCGAGACCAGCGACGGGGAGCAGCTTCAAAGGTTCGAGACGTCTGGTACTGGGGCCGTGAATCCGCCTGCCAAGCGTGACGTATTAAGGCATATTCGCCCTACAACGGGAGAGACCCGTGTCTAGCAGTTGACTTTTACAAGAATATACAATTTATGTTTATCATTAGAAATTGGATTGAAAATTCGCACACAGATAAACTATTACGATTTTTTGTCTTCTCGCCGGCGGGACCGTATCCACGGTTAACAGCTGAAGGAAGTGTCACAATAAATTGTAGGCGTAAACATGGCGACGACTTACACATCTCAAGGCCCGGTTTAGTTTTTGAGATTTGACAAGTGCGAGTGGCATGTGAGAAGTGGCAAGTGAGAAGTGCTAAGTGCGTGTTTTATCCCCACTTATCACTGCCTGTTCACACGCATTATTAAGCACTTGTCATTTATCAGTTGCACTTGCCACTCGCACTTGTCACTTCTCAAAATGTAGACCAGGCCTACCTTACACTTTTAGAGATATTTTACGCGTGCTTCAGGTGTCAGTCTGATTAGCCCCCCCCCCCCTCTACAACTCTTCATGTGTTTTTTTCAGGTCCTATAAAAAGGAAAACCAAGTAATTACACAACCAGCACCGTTATGCACAAAGTATCACAATAAGAGTAATATTATGTTGCACAGCAAACATGTTGTATCGGTATCACAAGTAGATGATATAATAATAATGGTAGAATGATATAATAATGATGATAGTATAATTCAAGATTTCCCTGAGTAAATTCCAGCCAACGCAAGCAATAGTAGCTATGCTAGCCAAAACTTCCCCGAGAGAACAGTTACACCTATAATAATCTGTTTAAACTACGAGAGTACGATATGATGACAATTTTCTAGTGTTAAGTGTTATTTTTTTTTATTTTTTTTTATAAGATAGGGTGATAAACGAGCACACAGTCCACCTGATGGTAAGTGGTTGTTGTGGCCCATAGACATCTACATCTATCCTCGATTACAAATCAAAATGCAGATGCGTTGTCACCCGTGAGGACTAAGACGGAATGCCTCGTTTCCAGTAAAAAGGGTCTCCGGTTCTCTACACTCACCATACGAAATACAGCAGCATTAAGCTACTATTTCACGCTGGTATTCTGTGAGAGCGTGGTCCTTCCCCGGTTGAGCCGACCCATTCGTGCTACAACTATACTACTAATATAACTATATAGAGAGACGTTATAAAGAGAGTATGTGAAATGCTTGACATCAATATTTTTGGTAAATGTAATAGATTTACATTTTGATAAGTTCAGCTGTAAACTATAAACTAAATGATGATGTACACTGTAAAACAATGAGGAATTAAAACAGTTGAATTTCGTTAATATACAAATGTTAATATAAAACCTACGTCAACCATCGAATTAAATGACATTGTATCTATATTTAAAACATAATTATTATCTGGGCAACCGAGATTTGCTTGGCGTTAGAAGTTTTACCCAGGGTTGGATTACACCTGTCATTGAACTTGGGACGTACAACATAATAACAATATAAGTAATATAATACAAATAGATACATAAATTAAACAACTATTGCTAACTTACAGTATAGGATTATCTCAGACTGATTGTGCTATAATTTTTGTGTGTCAAATTCCTCGGCACGCGGGATTCTGTTAAACGAAGACGCTGTAGTGACCAACTGATGAGTATTTCATCGAAATTTTCCGACCACAACCTGGAGATTGGGAGCAATATTTTACCTGCCATTTCTGAGCCCAAAAACCATCTCCCCAGCGAAATGCATATGAGCGCATCATTTAACAATTGAAAAAATGAGAGAAGAGTTTATCCAACAATTGAGTCAACATCTTGAAGGTTGAACTAGGATTAAATGTAAACAAAAAGACACTTAAAACACAACATTTATTTCTTATCTGTAATCCCATTTAAGACGTACGAAAAACTTGCATTCAGTAGTTTGTAAAATTATACATCTTCCTTTCTCATTTATATTTCTTCGGTTAGTTTTTCTATCTTCTTAATTTCGAGTCATTTGTTCGTCTGGTATTTCTTATTAAAGAAATTGTCAATAATGTTATGTGCATTTGCTATTAATACATTATACAGGTTGTAACTCAACTGTTCGCTGTACAGAATTATATACTCGTAGATCTCTTAGGTAATCTCTGTCATTTGTTGTGTTAACGAATTAGCTATAATTTGAAGTGTGTAGCGTGTCAAATTTTCACTTTACTCGTATACAATACGATTTTTATTAGTCTTAATCAACATATGACTTTTAACGATATAGCCTATTAGTGTTTACAACTAGTTTTATTAAGTTCAAGCATGCTCGAAGAAACCCAATTAATTATATCGCCAGCGTTATAAAAGCTCATAACAGAGAGACCTACTAACAGATTCGGGCAAACCTCTCTTTACTCTTAACGAGGCATTCCATCTTAATACCCGGAGATGACGACAACACATTTGCATTTTTATTCTCAATTAGCAGATGAGTGATAATGCTTTTTTTAAGTTTAGGCATTACATACACAAGTTACGACATTACATAAGTCAAAATAAAAAGAAAACATTTATGACCATTTAGGCATCAGAAAACTACGTACACAATAGATACCCCACAAAGAATCATGTCCAGTCATGACCTGAAAATTTTCTATCGCGTCTAGTAATATAAAATGTCTTATAAAATTGCATATTTTTTTCTTATTTCGTATCGCATAATTGAATTTTAAAATGAAGCCAGGAAAAAAGTTATGTTACTTTATCATTCTCAATAGACTTTTGGAGACGAAACATGTTTAACAATGGCTCAAAGGACACTGAACTGTTTTACACGTTCCGTTTCAGACTACTAAAAACTTGCTCATTCGTCATGTGGTTTATGAATGTTCAAAATAACCAATTTCTTCTTTATAATTAATCAATTTATGATGAGATACGATTTTTAATGATTTTGTACTAAGGTGTGGAAAGAAAAATAAGTGTACAGACCTTATCTAACAGCTGTTATAACCTCAAGCTTTATTTACTTAATAGCATTTTCCCCTGCCCTCCAAATGTAAAGATGATAAGTTATTATGTTATTATAAACAATAATTGTTTTTATATAACAGTAGTTGTAGGTAGACGCGACCTGTCAAAGGAATCAAGTGACAGGTCATTCAATGTATGGAAAGTGGGCATGATTCTTTGAATGCACTGAAACCGCAAAATAATAAAAATAGAACGACGGTGATGCTTTGTATTGCTTTATTCGTCATCATCACAGGTTAATAAGAAATTGATAAATTGTTATGGACCTAAAATCTAAGGCAATATGCACAGTGCCTAAGAATTTGCCGCCTAAAGAGGAAAGGATGTCAAGGAACAAAATACAGTTGCCTCGTCTAATGGAGGCTACATCGTAAAAAATAAAGATACCTATTGGTTTTTTCTTACTTTTGCGTGCTTATAACTTTTATCTGACTGCCCCAGAAGGATGGGCAATTTTTTTCAAGTTTATGTATTTGTATATGAATGGATATATTGTTACGAGCTTAGGGTTCGTGACAATAAAAATTGCCGATAGAATTACCAAAATTAACGCTTAAATTTACTTTACACTAATTAAAACTTAAAAGACACTAATAATTAACCACACTGATTCACTTTATTTTGCTCCGAAAAGCTTCGCTTGTCTCGCCAAATTCAATACTGCCCCGATCGCGGCATGCAGTGAGTTTAAATACCCTTTTAAGCCGAACATCCAGAATATTCCCGTAGATACGGGCGCCGACCGACCAGACGCAGAAAGTTCGAGTGTGAGGCTTCTAGAAAGCTTAGTTCTTCAATTCGATACTAGATGGCGCTGTTGGTTAAAAGATTAGTCATGTCATTTTCTGGAAAGCTCTCCTAGCTCTGTTACCCGACACTAGATGGCGCTAGTGCCAGACGTCAACTTAGGCGCGCAACAATATGAATTTATGTATGTGTGACTTTAATTCAGGGTGCCGCTAAATTCGTCTCAATTGTGGAAGTGACATAGTGTAAAGATGTATACTAAGTGGTAGCTTTTAGGTATGAAAGGGCGTAAATCACATAATAAATTTAAATTATATAACATGATCAAGATACAAATGCGCCTAAAAGCTGCATCATGACACTACCACGTAAAAAATACAAAAAAACTAGCTCATTTTACAATCCAGAATTCGATAAAACATTAAAATAAGAAATATTTTAGAAAGTCAATTGTATTATTACTATCTATTTTATCTTTATTCGGATACCAAAAATAATAATAAATTAAAATAGCTTCCAAGGTTGCATTTAAATTATGTTATTTACTTTAAATGATATTTGAAACCATTTGGAAATGAAATATAATAATATATGAAAATAAGAAATAAACGTTTCTATATGGCAGTAAATCGATTAACATAATCGAATTTTAGTTTTCGAGCACTACCTACCACTGAACGTCTTCTCATTTTAAAACTTGGCTTAACAGTTCAACCTTAAAACTACTTACATAAAAGAAAATGCCCGATTTCCGATACGATTTTAAACGAGCGCAATATTCGATTCAAATATACGATTCTCGATTAAATAGAGTATTTTAAGATATAACTTCTATTATTATTTTGTGTAAGCTACGGAGATAAAAAAGAAATGCGCATATAACTGCAAAATAGTTAAAAAGTACAAAACAGCAACATGACATGATCCCGGAATGACATACCTACCATTTACTTTACTTATCACTTGTTCTTGTTTTAAGTTTCGTTATTCATTTCACCATTTCGTTTCTTTGACAACCACAGGATTCTATGCTGATCCTGCTTTTTTATTGATTGCTTGCTTGCTTCGTCCGAGAATCTTGCTTACATGACTTATTATTTTGGAATACGTCATAAGCATTGCGATTGGATATTGATATCATGGACCATTGTTTTATTTGTAATACACTCAAAGTAGGTAGACTAGACTGTTACACATAACCTTTTACTTATTCTACCATAAATCAGCTTCTATATTGACAAAACTTGTTAAATTTTCAGCTAGGAGTTGTTTATACGTAAGCTTTCAAATGGCCCTATTTTCATCTTAACACCTGAGCCCAAGAATGTATGGAAACGTCACCTTCTTAGATAATCTGTTGATTAAAACTATTTTTACGGATTTTATCGCGTTTGATTTTAATTTTAATTATTTTTATTTTTAATTCCCGACGTTTCGGGTTCAAACAGTCTTCGTTGCACAAACCAGTCTTCGAAATACTAGATACGCCTATGAAAATACTGTTGAGAACGCAATGATTCAACTTTCTATCCCACTCGTCGCGTCGTCGTACTTAACGTTCCGCCTTTTATTGTAGTCTTTGGTTCCGCATTCGTAAGTCGAAAGTCGTTGATAGTTGTAAGAAATTGCAACCATTTCACTCGACGAAAACACAATCCTATTCCATGTTGGATACGTTTCGTCCTTCAAGCAGTCTTCAAACCAGTTGCAACGACGACTGTTTTCTGCAACCGTTTTCTCCGTCGGGAAAACGGTTGCGTTTCTTTCATCGAAAATTCCACAGTACGACCCACCACTATAAAAAGGTCCTGGAACAGTATAAACCCCATATATACCTGAGACGGATAGGTTATATAGGAATTGCAACAGCTAAAACCATATAATATTCACCGCGTATCGATAAGATCACGACACGTTTTTGCAAAAATATCCTCTCCTTGGTCATCTATCCAAGAATACAGGTCCTCCCCCTATTCTTCCTGGTAAGACCACCAACTTCAACGCAAAAAACGTTCTGTAACTCACCAGCTATGGAGATATTATTTCTATCTTAGTTAACATTTAACATAATAGTTAAGCGTAATATTTTCGTTTCATAATTAAGAAAATGAGTTTTAAAAATTTCATATTCAACGAAAATTAAAAGTTATTAAAAAGGATATTGTTTGTCTCTTGGTTCTTCATGCGAGCGGTCGCGAAAAGGCGATTTCTCCTGAAAAGAGAAATTTCACATAATAATTTAAGAAACATTAAAGTATGAATAAAGAGGAGGTTTTTTTCGATTATTTTGTTTTCAAATGCTGATGTGTACTTCCAACTAATTTTGCTAACATTCAAATTTGAGGTCAATTTATATACTATATTGCACTAATCAAGAACGCCATGATGAGAATAGAAGTCTTTCTTAAAGTTGTTCTTATCCAAATGCACTCCTTCACACAAAATGGACAAAGTTTTAAACAACTTCGAGGTTCCCACTATTGTCAGTTATTAGTATATGAAATGGGCAAACCCATTGTCACGTTAAAATTCGAACTAAGATCAATAGTTCTACCGACATGAAGGATTTCCTAAGACTCGCTTCTTATAGCGATTCTTTTTTTTATTTGTAATGCTGTGACTCATAGACATCTTCAATTAAGAATTTAAAATACAAATGCATTGTCACCCGTGATGACTGAGATGGAATGCCTCGTTTCCAGTTAAAAGGGTCTCTGGTTCTCTATATTCACCATACGAAACACAGCATTAAACTGCTATTTTACGCTGGTATTCTGCGAGTGTGGTTCTACCCCGGTCGAGCCGACCCATTCGTACTACAACCATAATATAGCTACTGCGTGGCTCTTCCACGTAAACGATTCCTACCAAGGTATCAAAACATACATTGGCAAAAGGTAAGTGCATTTATAGATGACGGCAGCGAACTCGTAAACAATTCTTGAATATAACATCTTAAATATAACAACCCTTCCCTGTCTCACTTCTAGATACAATCGCTAGCCAATGTAGCGCCGCTGCAAACAATTCAGAATAGCACAAGTCTTGAAATAAAGTCTTTTCCTTTACCAAAGGCACAGTGACTATTCATAACTATTTATTTTTTAGTTAAAATCTAACATACGGATTATAAGTTTTAGTATGTTGTTTTCTCATACACGCGAGTCTTTTGCTCGCGAGTACTTTCCGGAGACAAACTGTTAAGGATGCTGGACTTATAAAGTACTATACTCAAAAATATATTTTTCCAGCACTCGGAAGACAGGATAATTGTAATACTGTTCTGTTAACTGAAGCTAAATTACCGTAATTTTATGACGGAAGTATTACTTTACTAATAAAATATTATAAATTCCATTCTCACCCTTTTATGGTACTTGTCATAGTGATGATCCTCTTGTGAGCCATTCTGATGACTTCCCAATTTCACGACAGCTGTAAAATAAGGCAAAATCAAACACGATAAAATTTGTTTTATTCACTAAGGGACTATAATGAACTATAAATAAATATTAGATATAGTATATTCTTATAATTATAATATATATTATACTGATATTCATGCCACTTGTTTATAATAATATCCAAAAAAAAAGAAAGATAAAGATAAATAACATATAGTAATTTCACAATTGTAAGAAGAAGAATACGAGCCATAATTGTTACATTGCAACCGTTCCAATCTAAAGTGACGGTAAAATATAACTTTTTTATACGTGGTAGAGCGATGCTGCAGTTATGTTAGTAGTATAGTTGTAGTACGAATGGGTTTACTCGACTGGGGAAGGACCACGCTCTCACAGAATACCAGCGTAAAATAGTAGCTTAACGCTGCTGTGTTTCGTATGGTGAGTGTAGAGAACCGGATACCCTTTTTACTGGAAACGAGGCATTCCATATTAGTCCTCACGGGTGACAACGCGTCTGCATTGATTTGTAATCGAGGATAGATGTAGATGTCTATGGGCCACAGCAACCACTTACCATCAGGTGGATAGTGTGCTCGTTTGTAAACCTATCCCATTAAAAAACTATATTAAAACAAATAGTACGACCTATGAAAATTCATGAAGAAATCATAAAGAATATTTTTTTATAGAATAAGGGTGACTAACGAGCACACAGTCCACTTGACAAAATGCAGACGCGTTGTCACCCCTGAGGACTGTGATGGAATGCCTCGTATCCAGTAAAAAAGATATCTACACTAACCATACGAAACACAGCCAGCATTAAGCTGCTATTTTACGCTGGTATTCTGTGAGAGTGTGGTCCTTCTTCCCCGGTCGAGCCGACCCATTCGTGCTACAACCATAATATAGCTGCAGAGTGGCTCCACCACGTATAAACTAACTACTACCAACTAACTGCGACTAACGGCCTCACTCATAAAAATTGAATTTTTTTCTCTTTATTTATTTAGAGGCTTTATCCCGAATATCATCTCTATCATACCCTTATCTTAATGACACACAGTTGAAAAATAAACCTCGTTGAGAAGAATTAGAATCATTGTTGTTTCATATCCATATAAACCAAATTTGCAGCGTCTGACAGAGGTTCCGCTAATACAGTTGAACTAACGCCTAAATTGCACATATTTATCTCAAAAATTTACATCAATAATTCCCTTTCTCTCTTGAAATTAACACATTCCGATAGTAAATGCTGAAAGTCGTTAATGGACTCACACACTTCATAGTTAAGGGAATCAGCTTCAGTGATAAAAACCTACGTCAATTTAAGTAATGCTTCAAGTTGCTTCCGTACTTTTCAAATTACAATTAATATTTAATTTAAGTAATAAAGATAATTAATATTTAATTTATATTGTTTTATTAATATTTAAGTAGCGGGTTTAAATTAAGTCAGTAAAAGTGTAACATACATATTATTGTAGGTTATTTTGTTTACAACTTATTTATTTTCATATACTGGACCTGATTTTTTTTTTATATAGCATAGGGTGACAAACGAGCACACAGTCCACCTGATGGTAAGCGGTTGCTGTGGCCCATAGACATCTACATCTATCCTCGATTACGAATCAAAATGCAGATGCGTTGTCACCCGTGAGGACCAAGATGGAATGCCTCGTTTCCAGTAAAAAGGGTCTCCGGTTCTCTACACTCACCATACGAAATACAGCAGCATTAAGCTACTATTTCACGCTGGTATTCTGTGAGAGCGTGGTCCTTCCCCGGTCGAGCCGACCCATTCGTGCTACAACTATACTAATAATATAATTGCAGCATGGCTCTACCACGTATAAAAGGAATATAAAAGCACGTTTTAATACTGGCTCACGGCAGCAATACCGATAGATGCAGTAAAACTAGATTAACAAACTTAGCTGAAGCGACAAGTCCGGTTATATATTTTGGAGAACCTAAGGTAATAGCGTCGTACTAGTAAGTCCAATAGGAGCTGGTCTTCCTACTTGGTGGATTACATAGAGAAAAGACGTGAAGCGAATAGGCGGATGAAGGTGTCTCAAGACCATTCTTCATGACAATCTATGTGAATATATGCAATTCAACATTGAACTTATGAAAGTTATACTAATGGTGATGATCGCAGATATCATTATATCCTACAGCTGTTCATACAGATCCATCGTTGCGAGAGTCAATATGATTAAAGATTATAAATTAAAGATACTATTAAATAAACTTGACAGTAAACAAAATATTCTAACCTTTTTGTTCTTCACGCCGCCGTTTTTGTTCCAACAGCACCGACTCTTCAGCTCTATCCTAAACAAAAACATATTGCAAAATATTATACAAACGTGTTTTATAAGGTTCGAATTTTAAATTACGTTTTATGTGCATAACATTAGATAACTATCATTCATTGATGATATAAAATTAACAATCTCGGTCGTATTACAAAACGTAGTTTATTGAGAACTCGTGTTTGTGGAAGTCATCGAAATTCCATACTTTGCATTTTACTTCGAATATTTTCCACGAGGCTTCTTTAATGAAACACTCTAATTTCAGGCCTGGTTGGCACAAAATATCGTATTTTAGACACGAATTTGACACGTAGACATTAAAACTTAATTAGATTGCAAATAGAATGATTTTAAATTACTTTAAACATATTACTTAACTCATAAAAATTATTTAAAAAAATTATAATTTTCGATTACTCGTTTTTTTTAAAGGTATAACCATACGCACGTTTACTTCGTGCTGAACAAATACGCATGCAACAGAGAAATACTCGCTTTAAGTGTGAGACTAATTAGAAACTACTTTTTGTAATAACGTGGTCTATGTTTACTATGTTTACTTTCATATATCTAAAATGTAACTACGATGCCTACATATATCTAATTAGCTACCTCATTAAATCAACCACATACCAAAATTATCTAACTGTCCAACCTAATAATAAAGTTTTATTTATTGTTCGCAATCCGTTGCCATACAAAGAATACTTATAAATTTCGTTCTGTTCTTTATATCACACTTAATGTATCACAATATCGTCATTTTAAATTAATTTCAATTAATTACAGAAAAATTTAGGATTGTGCATTACTTCATTCACATCATTCCATTTCAGAGTAAAAGTATTTGACGTCAAATTTATCACGGAGTCTGGTAAAATAAATATAGGATATCCCATGGATTAAATTCTAAAGAGTATAATTGAATTTAGAAACGAAGTCTTCTTGATAGGTAAGGGGGGACATTCATTAATTACGAAAGGGTCCAGAGGGGGGTGGGGTGAGGGTGGGGTGGGGTGTTTAAAAATCTCTGCATGCCCTTATCTTAGGAGAGGGGGCGGAGTAAAACCCATTCTTACGTAATATTTTCTAGGTATAAATTTAATATTAGAAATCCAGGTCCATTTCGGATGCCGAATGATTTTCTTCATTAATAATAAGTATAAAAAATTAACAGCTGTCAGTAAAAATCACGCCTATGAAGTCCTGAATTTCTTAGTAGTACTGTCGCAGAGATCAAGCTATCTTTTATGAACTATAATTATGTTCATTTTATAAATTTTAAATGTTATAAATAATTATTATAGAACACACTTCCCGCGTATTATTCTTATTTTAATTACTTGATATATAAAAAAATGATTCCTTTATTTTCAAGCAACAATAGCATTGAATTATTAAATTTTTCATTATTTAAAGACTTACTTTTAATTATAATAATGAAATAATGATATTCCAAAGACAAGATACCACCTCAATATAATGGTAATCTAGATCTGGTAGCAACAAAAGAGACCATCACCAATACTCCACAGAAGTAACCACAGAATAAATTGGTTTAACCTAAATTATCTGATAAAAAACTAAAATCTTTTATTTAAGTCAAACTATGGGTTCCAGTGTAACTGATCATTTTCTAAAAACATTTTATTATTCTGAAAAACGAGATATAATCTCACGTATGAGAGTGGAGGGAGGGTGGGTCTCAAATCACCAAAATCATCCTTACGTAAATAATGAATGGCCTCTAGGACCTACAACTAAATTCAAACAATGAGCGTCAAAAGTTCATTATTACAGAACCTGAGGACTAAGATTATTTTTTCATAAAGAATATTGACAAACAATCACATAGTACACTAATGGAAAAGACTGTTATGGCCCGTTGACATCTGCATAAAATCTATTATCGATTAACAATGAAAATGCAGATCCACTGTCAACCCTGAGAACTAATACGGAATGCCTCTTTACTAGTAAAAAGGGTCTCCAGCATTATTCTGCGGTTTCACGCTGGTATTCTGTGAGAGCATGGTAGGACACCTGTGCAGCTGCGGCGCGGCTCTAGCAAAGTACTTAACCAGTTATTATATTGACTCTGTTATCCTCAAACCAGAACATAGGTAGTTGGTGCACTGCTTGCAGTAAGAGTAATTTTCAATCCAGACAGACTAGGCAGAAAATAATCCCATGTACCTCATATAAGCACCACTTACTAATCATAACATTAGCTTAGATAAAATCAGGACTTATTGTTAATTTAAAAAATATAATCAAATGTAAAATGCACAATGTTTTCACTAAAATTTAAATGATTAACTCTGTGCTAATTTTTCAATCATCAGATAATAATTATTTATTACAACTTACACAAATTAAAAAGAAAAACATTAGTTTAGAATAAAATGGTTCAATTATTTAAATTTTATATTCGGTTAGGTAACATTACATTGGATTGATAACTTCTGTCTGACAGTTGAAAAAACCAGTACTTGAAAATATTTTTGCTTTTACAAAATACTTTCAAATTATTTTACATAATTTAATAAAGACATAAACTAACAGAGATACTAGGCCCTTGCCTATGAAATTGATAATTTCTAATATTGACTTTCACATTTGGTGCATTTACGAGGGGTGTTCAATGTATTCTCAGTATGGGTATGTTAGAAAGATAAAACTTTTTATTTTTCAATATAGTCTCCCATCACATTAATACATTTACTTGTTCACGAAAAAACATTTTCTAGGGGTCAGCACATTTTGAGGGAAGCCACTTAACCAAGCTGGCCAAAACAAATTGGTTTCTCTCAGCACGTCCCAAGCGCGACGACTCATGATAAAGATTGTCCGTGATCGATTTGATGAATAAAAACATTTTCTATTTCCTTGAAAAAATATTTTTCGTCTTGGCCTGAAAAATGATCATTTACAGACTTGAGCTCATTATCGTCAGCAAATCGCTTTCCCTTTTCCGTTAAGTGGTTGGGTATTTTTCTATGTTGATGGTTCCCCTTTTTTTGTACTCGATCAAAAGTCCCCCTTTGGAATCCCAAAACACTGTGGCCATGATTTTACCGGCCGATGGAGTGACTTTGAACTTCTTGATGGGGTCTGATTTTTATGCCATTGCATAAACTCATTTACTCTCAGGGTCATAGTGGTGAACCCACGTTCATCTCCAGTAACTATTTTACCGAAAACACTTGTTAGATCGTCACCACACAGCTCTAAAATTTCCCTACAACAGTCAACCCGCACCTGCTTTTGAAGCGCAATGAGCATTCGCGGCACCCCTCTTGCACTTGCACGGACTTTTGTGAGTTGAGATAGTCATGTAATATGGTGATGGTACCAACGGATATTCTGCTTACATATTAATTCTTACTCTTGCATTTTTAATACAAGTTTATCAATAATTTTCATATTTTCTTTTGTAACCATTGTGTATGGCCCACCCGGGCGGGGTTGGGGTTGGAGCAAACATAGTATCTTCGATGTACTCCCTATCTCTTTTGAATTCACTACACATTCATAACTTAAATGTCAACCGTACCCTTTTGTACGGTTGACATTTAAGAAGCAGTCTTTCGACCATTTCTTCATGGATGTTTTTTGAGTTTTTCATTGTTTAGTAAGGAATTTAATCAGCGCACGGTGTTCGATTTTTTTTCAACGTTGTCTAGTCAGTCAATCCCGTCGTTTATGACTGAACTAACTTCATTACATAAGAAGTAATGAATTTATCAAGACGAAATTTCATATTTACACCCTCAGGTAGTGTCGTGAGCTATTTTTTTTAATTACATTATTAGCAAATCACCCTAATACCGAGAATACGTTGAACGCCCCACGTAATTTAGAAATTCAGATACAAATGATTTTGGGAATTGTTTTGATCCCTTGAGAAAGAGGATGTGGGAATATATGTGAAGACAACATGACGGCTTCTCAGCATGTGTATTTCGTTAGAAGCCAGAACGGCATATGCAAATATATAATTAAATTCCTACCATTTCCGGAAAACTATCGATCTGCACCTAACAAGAGCGCTGGTTCTTTTATGCCATGCAGCGAAGAAACACCGTCAGGGTTCTTGGCATTATACCACGGGGGTAGCACGCTATGGCAATTTTATAATTTTAGTTTATAGTTCTTTTGTTATCGCAATAAATTCAAATTGACGTCATATGACATTTGTGTAAAAGTTACGTCACGTCTCAAAAATTGCTGCACAGACAGTATGCAATACTTTCGGTATTGCACTTGTATGGAATCCGCAAATAAACGTACGCTATATTTATGGTTTGATCGCTTCTGGTATTGAAATTTCAAACTCGCCAAGTATGTAAGTAAGTAGTAACCAGTCGATAATGATCAATTTAAAGCAGGGTAAATACTACGAAGAAAAATTGATTATGATGATGGACAACTTTGTTATTAAATATACCAAGATTTGTGAAGATACTCTTCTAAACAACAACATACAAAAACAGACTCAAAATTACTTTACTTTCCTCTGGAAACACATCAAACACATTTTTCAGAATTCGGATAACTTATTACAGGACCAAAAGTTTGAAAGGCGATTAAGTGGTGATTTATATAATTTTCACAAAAAATTAGTTTAATTTTTTTATACAAAGTGATAACTTTATAGATAAAGGACCTAATAAATAACCTGCACAGCAGTACCCTGCCTTTATCACAACATGTGTTTCAATTGAAGAAAACAAATTTATTGGTCAATGTTACCGCATAAATATATAAGACTAACTTTTAATGAGACCAAAATAAAATATTAAATATATACAAATAATTTATTTTAATAACTATTTCAGAATGCTTACCCTCTTGCGACTCATCTTACGCTCTTTACGTTCATCGCCTCTTACTTTAGACTTTCGTTTTTCCTTTTCTGGAGAGCGTTCTTCTATATCTTTGCTACCCTGCTCATGCAGAAATCACACATTATTTTTTAAGAATCTATAAAATATAACTTAATAACATACAATTGTAACAAATTTTTAGTATTTTCACAATAATTTAACTAAAGGTATTTAAAATTAATGAGTTAAAGTTACAATTAATTAAGTCATTGCCAAGTGGTTTAGTTTTAGGCTTTTTAAGCATTTACAATTTTGGTTTTTTCATCTTCTTTCTTCTTTTTTCTCTTTTCAACGCATTCTCTCCAGCACTTTTCTCTTCTATTTTCGATTTACTCCTTATTCAATTTCCTGGTTAATGGTTTTGCTCTGCTTGATTCCTAGTATCTCCAAACATATGGCTCAATGATTATGCTTAATATGATTGAATTAGTGCTTCATTTTCCTTACTCCTACTTCTTCAAATATTGTTTTTTTTTATTTGATGAGGCCATGGCTTAATTAATTGGCATTTTAATTCATTAATTAACCAATATGAGAGGAAACCTTACCAATTGCTCGACTGGACTGGGCTGATTGGACTTACGACTCATAATTTTCAATAATTTAGTTTTTAAAGTCCTAATACATAAACTATCTTTATGTTTCTTCACAGCACGATCTTCTTTTGGATTTTCTCAATTAAAAACATTCAAATCTTGTAGAATTCAATTTTCTTCATGTGGCAAATGGTGTAGATAATGGTAATTTGTTGTCTTCTACATTATTTTTCTTTCCATGGTTTCAATTTACCGCTTTATTCATGATATCTTTCTCCATATTTTTATTTCAATTTTCTTCATGTAGTGAATGGAGTAGATAACGGAGTTTGTTGTCTTCTACATTTTTATTTTTCCTCCCATGGTTTCCATTTGTTACTAGCTTGAAATTTACAATTGAGTTAGTTGAAAAAATATAAAATGAAAATGTTTCAAGTTACCGCTTTATTCATGATATCATGCTCTATACTTTTATTTCAATTTTCTTCATGTGGTGGATGGAGTAGATAACGGAGTTTGTTGTCTTCTACAGTATTTTTCCTCCCATGGTTTCCATTTGTTACTAGCTTGAAATTTATAATTGAGTTAGTTGAAAAAATATAAAATGAAAATGTTTCAAGTTACCGCTTTATTCATGATATCATTCTCTATATTTTTTATTTCAATTTCCTTCATGTGGTGGATGGAGTAAATAACGGAGTTTGTTGTCTTCTACAGTATTTTTCCTGCCATGATTTCCATTTGTTACTAGCTTGAAATTTATAATTGAGTTAGTTCAAAAAATATAAAATGAAAATGTTTCAAGTTTTCGCTTTATTCATGATATCATTCTCTATATTTTTATTTCAATTTTCTTCATGTGGTGGATGGAGTAGATAATGGAAATTTGTTGTCTTCCACAGTATTTTTCTATCCATGGTTTCAATTAGTTAGTAGCTTGAAATTTATAGTTGAGTTAATTGAAAAAATATAAAATGGAAATGTTTCAAGTTATCGCTTTATTCATGATATCATTCTCTATATTTATATTGCAGTTGGTATTGGTGTTCATGAGTTCATTGTCTTTATTTTTGTAATTATTTTAAACCAGATTTATTTAATTTCTGCACTGTTTCAAGTATTAACAGCATTACTCTATTGTCACTATAGTAATAATGTGTCTTTTATGAAATCTTTTTCTTGCTCTGTTTCCGCAGCATCCATCATCATTTACTTTCCTTTATCTCCATCTCAAGTCATTTCATCAATAATATTCCCTGTAGATAGGTACATAGTTACGCTACTTTTGGGTTCTTATAATTGGCATGTATTCATTCTTCCCACGACTTTTTTAAACATCAGTTGAATTATTGTTTTTACTTTTATTTGATATTTTTTCTATTATAATAAAATTTTATTTCATAACATTTGTATATACAATTTTCGGCTTGATTTTTTTATTCTATCACTGCATTTCTTTAACTTTACTAGTTTTTCACACTTGACTGTCTTAAAAGTCCGGGATATCTTGAACACTGTTTGGCACATTTTATTTTAGAAATTATTTAAACGGTTTTAGATTGCAGATGGCGTTGAATCGTAGTCGCGGTCCAGCCCAATCGTCAGTCCGGTGCTAGCGCGATGCAAGGTCAGCTTATTATAACAATACTCACCTTGCCATTACTGCTGCTTTCTACTTTACGACGCTTCACATCTGAAAAATAAATTAATTCTTATAAAAAAGAAAGTGAAAAAAAAAAACAGGAAAAGGGCAGCAACTTCTTTTTGATAACAAATCGAAATAATAAAAAAATACTACAGTTATCAATCCGCCAAACCAACCAACCCAAAAGTGATAACATTGAAAAAGTTTCTCTTATAAGGCAATCTATGGGGGAGGCCTTTGCTCAGTTCCTATGTAGTAACGAATAAATATTTAATTGTAATTGGCGAACAACACATATAAGAAAATTTCAATTGTTGATCTGATCTTATGTACACATTATAATATTACAATATCTGTTAGATATGTTAAGTGAATTTAAATTCAACTTTGATTGGAGTATCTGTGCAAAATTATGTTTCGAGAGGGTCACGGTTCCATTTTGGGGCTTGTAAGAAAAAATGTAATATTATGAAATAAACAGAAACTTACCGCGGTCAATATCATCAGGTAGATGACGGTGGTCAAGTGGCGGGGATACTGTTTCTAAATAACGTTCCTCCTGAAACAAATGATTGCAGAACATTAGTACAACAATGTTCATAAAAATACCCAGTACAAAATCAAAGGAGGATGGCCAAATCGTACCCGACAACGAAATGATAGCGTGCCAATATGAAATATTTATTTAAAATACCCTATTGTTTAAGGTCTTCATATACACAAGAAATACCTCCCCAAGTAAAAAAAGGTATCCATTTATTTCTATTTTTGTAACTGTTCAAAATTATTTCAAATAATAGTTTCAGAACGCACCTAATGACGATTCATTTCATGTGTGAAAGGACTTGGTATTCAAAGACTATAATTATTCACGTTTTTATGAATAGCTGTTAATTTTAATTCAATTCAATTAGTATGAAGACATCAAATCAACTACTATGCTGATTTATTATGTACTGGATTCTTGTCATAAAAATAATTATCTAGGTCATAGTAAGCTAAACGTTTTGTTCAATTACATATGTACAACGGAACGTCATTCGTCATCGCTTAATCTGTGGTCATCAATCCGCGCCATTATTGTTATTTCCTTCTGTTGTTTTGACCTCGGTATTGTTTTACGAACTGATTTTTTCACATCTTGGATAACTGTGAGAAACATCGTGCAAACTACACTGATATTGCTATGTGTTAATTGTAACATATGCATTGATACACTTCGCCACCATGTCGTTTCTGAGCTTGATACCAGAATAATTTCTAAGATTGCGAGTATTTACATACCTATTTACTTTATTACTCTACCATATATCAATCATACATCATAACAATATAATCAATCATACATCATAACACAACTAAAACTAATTCTTATTTTAGATTACGTATGTGATGCCCGTCAACAATTGGCAATACAGCGTGTCAATTCCGGGTTACCTAACGAACCTGGTGCTTTCCGTGGCCACAAGCATGTTTGCATACTTTGTGGAAGTTCTCTGAGGAATCGTAAATGTGACCTTATTGTGAGAGAGAATCCATCTCAGTTGCAACAAGCAATACATGTTGAGCTTGAAAATGGAATTACCCCACGGCAGGTAATAATTACCTTTTTATTTTGTACTTTTTTTTATTTTGTCTTGGTATCAAAGTTATATTGAATTTATCACTGCAATTTTATATTGTTTTGTAAAAATGTTTCTATTTGATCGGGTTTAATAATAATGAGCCAAAACATTTATATTAAGACAAGGCTGTGTGGTTGTTTCAGGTAACTTCAACAGACCATGTTTGTCATCCCTGTTGGCCGAGACTCAAGAGAGTTGCAACACATAATATTATGCAGCAGACAGAGCCAGAGTTGGAGCAGGATCCAGAGCCTCAACCCCAAGAACCTTAAAGCCCTCCAAATACCGACCAGCAAGATTACGTAGTACCTAGGGTGATTAGTTAGCCGCAGTATAGACGAGCGGCTAACACTGCAGCACATTGCGTTTTTTCTGGTTGCCAGAACACAGATTTGCATAGAACTTTTGACCCTCTAAGAGCAACAAATCTTATTTGCCTATGCCTAACACAAATATTACTTGCCTATAAATGCTCATATTTGTGTAGACCATACATTTAGTACTGATTGGGATATGTTGTTCAATTCTCAAAATAGTTTGAGAACATTTACATTGGAACATGCTCTTTCTATTATAAATGCTTTCAAACACATTTCTTGACTTCTCGAGTATGGAAAGTGTTGAAGGATTTGATGAGCATTTGTTTCATTATTGGCGCGGAATTAATAAACAACAATTTGAACTTTTATTATATGAAAGCCGCATCTTATAAAAACAAACAAGAGGCATTTTAGGTTTATTTGCTCTTCTAATGAAGAAAACAAACCAATCTAACTATACTTAGTTTGTTTTGGGACATGAAAAAAAAAGTCAAGTCCAGCTCCTATAGAAATTAGGCCATCCTCATTTATAAACTTACCCTGTGCGATCGATCTCTCGGTGACCTATCTTTATTTCTTATTTCTTCTTTACTTCTCTCCTTCAGAGACCTGAAAAGATTAGAATCCATTGTTTAACTACTTGGCAGCTGACTCTTAATATTTTGAATTTGAATACATTAATATTAATGTCGTTTCCGATCATATAGAGGAAATATTTTCATATTTTACAAAAAGCAAAAAATAATTATATTGTAGTTTATTCAACAAAGTATCTAGTTTATTAGGGAAGATTTTTTCTGGAAAGCAGTTAGCAATGACTGTATTAGACTTCTAGCATACCCCGCAATGTTTAAACCGATATAAAATAATAGAAAGATCAAACTGCCCTCTTACGTCACCTCAGGGACGCCATGGACGATGGATTCTCATATGCTGTCATCACACGGCAAAAACAACAATATTTTAAATAACACTCACATTTCAAAATTCAGTATCTCCAAAAGCTATTACAGTAATTTTTTTATAGAATTAGGGTAACAAATGAATACATAGACCACCCAATGGTAAGTGGTTGCTGTGGCCCCATAGACATTTATGTACATCCATCCTCGATTATCCAAAATGTAGATGCGATGTCACCCGTGAGGACTAAGGAGGAATGCCTAATTTCCAGTAAAAAGGGTCTCCGGTTCTGTACTCTCACCATACGAGACACAGCAGCGTTAAGCTGTTATTTTATTCTGTGAGTGATCCTTCCCTGGTCAAGCCGACCCATTCGTGTTACAACTATAACATAGCTGCAGCATGGCTCTAAAACGCAACAAAACAACTTCTAAACTACATACTACAAACTATAAGATATCATTAAGCATAGTTCTAATTCATATGAAATAGCAACTGTTAACCATTTGACAAACATGGGCCAGTATAGTGGCAAAATATAGCAAAACAGGTCTAAATATTTATAGATATAAATGCATTATATCGTTATTTTTTTATGCACACATTTGGGTTCATCTATATTATCTATGTCTGTATGTCATGTCCTGTTTATATTTTTACGCGATGTGCTTAGACATAGAAATATATCTGTCATTAATCAGAACATTAATTTTATTACGTTTTTGAAGTCTATGTTAAGACATACCAAGTGTAAGTGTAGTGCTCCGACTTCAGAAGGTATAATGTGGGAATGATTAACTTTTAACTTTTATAAATCTTAATTTTTTAACTTTTCATTGGACTAAGGAATATCACAAGTCCAGGGTAACAACTGGGATGTCGCCTAAATAGTTACATGGTGGATTTGTTTCTTTAAAACACCTGACCTGACCACCCCTGAATTAACCCCCCTATTTAATAAAAGAAGGATCATTAAAATTAGTACAGCTGTATCCGAGGAATTGGTGAACATACATAAATAAAAATATACATACTTTTCGAATATAAAACCTGCCAGTTTTTGATCTCGGTTAATTACAATAGTACAAATAAAACAAAATTAACTCACGATCTTGATTCACGCTTAGATTCTTTATCGCGGTCGGACTCCTCACGACGTTTGTCACTATTTCTTGATTCTCTTTTTTCTGTATCTAGTGAATTATAAAAAAGGTAGTTATAAAGTTACAACACATTAAAACTAAGAAGTTCAGAGGCAATTATATGTTAATAACAATTTTAAGTGTAATTGATGTTATAGTACGACCAGTAAGATAAAGTTCATTGTTATATTGTGGATAGGTCTCGAAACTAATTTCAGTGACTAGCCAAGGCTTAGGAGTAACATACATATTGTTACGAGATAATGGTTCGACACAATTAAAAACTGCCGAGTGAATTACCAAAACTGACATTTTAATTACAGAACACTAATTACAACTTTAACCACACTAACAAAACACAATTGTACTACTGATCACTTTAGTTCGCAGTTGTATCGCTTGCATCGCCAATTCAATACTGACTCGGGTCGAGGTCTATACTCTATACCGGCCTAATATATAGGGCCTTAGATAGTACCAGAACCTTCTAATGTAGAAACATCTAGAATGTTAGAGTACATACCGGTCCCGACTGAACATTACATTTAAAGCAAATTAGATCCAAATTAATTTATCTATTACCAAAAAAATTTTTTTGCAAGAAAGTAATAACTGTGTTATTCACGATTAACGATTAATAGACATACCAATCGGCTGTGGTGAAGTACTGGCTTCAGTTTCCTGCTTGGCAGCAGTATTTTCTTCCTTAACTGAGGCTGAAGGTGCCGTCGCCGCAGTTACCGCCTTATGCTGATCGCCCATCTAAGTATGATTTGAATTACTATAACAGTTCAATTGTGAATAAGTGCGAAAAATTTGTCTTACTTCTAACTTAAAAACTCAATTTGAGCATATTATACAGTAGAACTTGGCCAAAACAATTACGCGCATGATAGGAATGCGTTTTCGGCGCCCGCACTCTGTCGCTATCCCCGCGCTTCCGCTAGTGACCAATCACCGTACCAGTGCTCCCTCCCTCCTTAATTCTAATGACGTCTTAGTTGCTAATGCTAATGTGCCTAATTATTTTGGTATTACGTAGTAGTGAAGATGTTTAAACTTATGTAATTTCTTTGCCTTTTAAAGAAAAGAAAGAAATAAATTATTAAACCATTTTTTTAATACTTTCATATAGTGCATTTCAATTCTCACTATCGATATTACATTTAAATTAAATATTTTTGGATATATACCTGATGGAAGTCACATTCTCTCATCATAGTTGGTACTTTATTCCGCAATTGTCCACTGTATCCTGTAGCAAGCACATACAAATCTTGACGTTGCATCTTTTCTTCTTCTTTAACCTGGTAATATATGTAAATCATGTAATATAAATCTAAGCGACGATATATTTTTTGTAGTTAATATTAATCCTGAATAATATAACATACCTTCTCAACTTTTCTTTCAATGATCTGGGCCAACTTTGCTAATACAGGGAAGTGGGGCAAGACTCGTATGAGCACTATCAATGCATTACGTATCTGGACATAGTCGCCGGAATCCAAACACACTACCATGGCTTTGGTGATTTTGTAGTGCCATTTGTGACATACATGCCTAAAAGTTAACCAACATTAATAAAGATTAGTCACATGAATATAAAGTTGATACTCTATTCTCTTTACTTTACTTGGTGATTTTGTAGTGCCATTTGTGACATACATGCCTAAAAGTTAACAAACATTAATAAAGATTAGTCACATGAATATGAAGTTGATACTCTATTCTCTTTACTTTACTTTCATACATAACATGATTGTTTCATATTACTAACATGAAACTACTTGGATGATACTACAATTCATTAAAAGTGATTCCATAAAACTATATAAAATATTTAAATTGATTCCATAAAACTTGAACGAAAAAGAGGCTTGACCCAGAAGTGTTGGGACAACATAGTCTAGTTAATTTATCTTTTTTTTTTATATAGTGGGGCAACAATAATGCTGTAATACGAAAACGTAAAAATAATTTGATTAATCAATTGTTGCAAATAATTTGATAATATAGTCTAGACTTTATAATTTAGTATTGGAAGGAATGTTTTGATTGTTGCTGATGACATGATTTGTGAAACGAAGACACTGGCCTTCATTACTATATAGGTGTATGGGAAAACTTAAATTGAATAATCAAGTTATAAAAATGGATATGTTTGGGATATCTCCGTATTACGAAATCCGTAATGAAGATATCTGCAAAGGAACAAGGCTACCTGACATAAACATTAATAGATTAGTAAACCGAATTGAAAATCGGGTTGGACACATAGTTCAAAAAGTGATAAGGAAGAAAGATTGTTAAGTAGCGGCCTCGTACTTACAAGTGTAGGATAAGGAGATTTTAAAATGGACGTTAATAGATGAAACTAACTCCGAAAAGCGTTTTCTAGCAATTTGTAAATTAAGTCTACATGCAGCAGTGAACGTCAAATTTGTTTCTTATTTATAGAATAATAAACGAGCCCAAACATCTACAGACATCTACAAAGCGTTGTCACCCTTATGAATTGAGATGCAATGCTTTGTTTTCAGTAAAAACCGGCCAAGAGCGTGTCGGCCACGCTCAGTGTAGGGTCCGTAGTTTCCCGTCCGTCACAATAAGTGTTCCCACTTATGAGTTAAAAGGTGGGCATCCATTATGTTCGCGCTCCAGCAGCGCTCCGCGCTCCTGCAACTGCTCCCGGTAGTGGGTACTGTTGTTTCCATCCAAGTTCAAAATGATTTTCCTAGAAAGTCCTTATAAAGTTCTACTTTTCAGATTTTTTTCATATTTTCTAAACTTATGGTTCAAAAGTTAGAGGGGGGGGGACACATTGTTTTTTACTTTTGGAGCGATTATTTCCGAAACTATTGACATTAACAAAAAATGATTTTAGCAAACCCCTATTAATTTTTAAATACCTTTCCAACAATATATCACACGTTAGGGTTAAAATTAAAAAAAATCACTTCCCACTTTACATATACCCTAATAAAACATTTTTTACCAAATTTTTATTTACCACTTTGTCGGCGTGATTGATACACATATTGGTACCAAATTTCAGCTTTCTAGTGCTAACGGTGGTCACAGAGATTAAGCGAGGAAGGACAGACGGACAGACAGACATGGCGAAACTATAAGGGTTCCTAGTTGACTACGGAACCCTAAAAATGGTCTCCAGTTCTCTACACTCACCATAAGAAAGACAGCAGCACTAGGCTGCTATTTTACTTTGGTATTCTGTGAGAGCGTGGTTCTACCCCGGTCGAGCCAACCCATTCGTGCTAGAACCGTAATCCAGCTGCAGCGTGGCTCCACCACGTAAAAAATGCGTGGTACACGATTTGTTCGCGCGTGGAGCGACAGCCACCTGTAGTTCTCGTAGCCGACGTGGTCGTTGGCCTCGGAGAACTGGTTGGAGACGCGGTACTTGGTGACGAAGCCGGGGTAGTGCGCGCACTCCTGCTGGAAGGCGGCGCGGTCGGCGTGCCAGCGCATGGCCGTGCGCAGCACCGCGCGCAGGAACGTGCCGTAGCGCGCCGCCTCCGCCTCCGTGCACGACATCACCGAGTACGTGATGTCGCAGAACAGCTGCAACCAACCAGGTATGCCATGCCAATATATATATATATATATATATATATATATATATATATATATACTTTTTATCTTTTGAATTGAAAATGCGTGGTAATGCATTATTTTAACTGATTTTACTGCACAACCACACATTCGAAACAGTTGATAGGTAATCAAAAACATTGTTGCCCATAAATCACATTCAATTTGGGATAATTTCAAATCAAAGTAGACGTCTTATTTACTCGTATTTTCAAAATCTGCAATAACGATATAATGATATAAGTTTAAAATATTGCTAATATTCAAAATAACCCTATATACTATACAAAAATAATGTTTTCAAGTTTGTAAAGCTAAGAAGTTTTCACTGTCGCTGCCTCACACTCATAACTACCGGTAACGATCACAAAAGAATAGCGTCATTTATGGATTAGTTTTTTGTACGAATGAAAGAAAATAACTGTTATATAACTAAAAGAATACCTGCCGTTTAATTCCTGCTGCAAACGAATATATTATATCAATTGTAAGGTAAAGTGGTCGTTTGATTGTGGAACAGCTTACCCTGTCGTAGCAGAGCAGCGTGGAGAAGTTGGGCGTCTTGAGCGCGTGCACGGTGTGCACGAACTCGGCGCAGTAGAGCGCGTCGGCGGCGGTGAACACGCAGCGCGGGAACAGGCACAGCTGCATGAGGCGCGTGACGGTCTCGTTCTTGGCGGACTTGGCGGCGCGCGCGGGGAACCAGCCGCCGCACTCGCGCTGCAGCCGCGCCACCACCCGCGCCGCGTGCTCGCGCTGCCGCCGCCGCTCCTCCTGCCCCCCACCGTTTGTATATACATCATCTTCTCTACATACTACAAAACAAAGCCGCTTCCCGCCGTCTCTACGCTTACATATTTTATTGGTGGCTGCGTTTGGCAGAAAAAAGCGCTAGCAAGCGCTTGTAAGCAAAATGGCGATCGTAAGCGGTAAGCGGTGTCAAATCGTAAGTAGCTATTTTCCTCTAGGACACGAAGTTAGTTTAACCAGGGAACCTAACCTAATTTAAACATATGTTTGTAAAGTATTCATATTATAAACTTACCAATCATGAATGTTTTAATTACATGTATATGTCTATTCATGTCATCATATTACTTAAAACTAATATTGCATAAAACAACTTATAAACTATACTTCAAAACAAACAAATTAAATAAGCAAAATGGCGGATTGTGTCAGCGCTACTGAAGTTAGCAAACGTGTCCTGGCTGAAAACTGTTTAGTTTCGCCATTTTGCTTACAAGCGCTTGCTAGCGCTTTTTTCTGCCAAACGCACCCAATGTCCGTTCATAGAGACAGTCTGTGAGAGCATCGGACGGTGCTCTTCTATTCATACAGACTTGCGCGGATTATACACTTGGAACCGGCCTAAACTGCCCAAGCAGTTTCACATAGAGCAGCTAAAAGAACACTATTAAATCGGATGCGCTCGGAGCCGAGCGCGTGCTCTTTACATTTGTTACTTTCAAACTACTCTTACTATCAAAATTGTCCTATATGAGATATATCTATGATCTAATAGTGGCTATCGGCTAGCTGAGCGGGAAAGAGTAAGCAAACGAAGCCGTTCACGTTATCACACGCACGGCTCCTCTTATTGTTTTACACTAAGTACGTTAGATCGGCACTCAAGCATTCTCATATAACAAAATAAGTGAAATGTAAAAATAAACCTTATTTCAATTACGTAAAGCTCTATTTTTATCATGATCAAAATTTGCTCTCCTCTCCGAGCCGGTGTGTGTGAATGACCCTTAAACTACGCAACGGATTTTGCTGAGGTTTTCATCAATAAATAGAATGATTCAAGAGGAAGATTTATATTATATATAACACACGTATTATAGTAGAGAAAAGACGGGAATAATAATATGCAAAAATCAATTGCAGTCCGTTAATCTTGCTAAAGTTCAAAAACGGCTCGACCGATTTTGATGAAATTGTTTATGTGTGTTAAAATGGATCCCTTAATGGTTTAGATTCATATTTGGACCCGGTAGGTGGCGCTGTTGCCGAGATGGAGAAACCACCCGTGCAAAGCCTAAGCAGATCGCTTGTCTTCGCAATCTCATATAACAAAAGAAGTGAAATGTAAAAATAAAATTTATTCCAATTAGGTAAAGCTCTATTTTTATCATGATCAAAATTTGCTCTCCTCTCCGAGCCGGCCTGTGTGGATGACCCTTAAACTAGGCAACGGAATTTGATGCGATTTTCATCAATAGATAGAATGATTCAAGAGCAAGGTTTATATGTATATACACGCGTATTGTAGTAGAGAAAAGGCGGGAATAATAATATACAAAAATCAATTGCAGTCCGTTAATCTTTCTAAAGCTCAAAAACGGCTCGACCGATTTTGATGAAAATATTTATGTGTTACGGTGAATACCTAAATATTTTAGATTCATATTTGGACCCGGTAGGTGATGCTGTTGCGAGATGGAGAAACCACCAGTGCGAAGCCGGGGCAGATCGATTGTCTTCTAATAAATACAATTAATGTTTGTTGGTTCGTATTTTATGTGCTGCCATAATGTTCATCAGATTGCGGAAAAACATAGTCAATATATTGCTTATACTTGCGCGAAGGTTATAGGCATATTACAATAACTTAAACCAGGTGGCGCGCGTATTGTAACGACAAATTTATTTTAAAGTTATATATATAGGTATATCATTCAATTTCAATAAATGTCAAAAAATAACTTTTACAAATTTAAAACAATATTTCCACAATTATTTCTTTTGCGGCAGCAATGCACTGGGTACCAGCTACATATTATATAATATGTCAACAAGTCAAAATGCTTTAGCTATTTATGTAAATAGAATAATGTGGAACAAATGAATGTCTGACTATATTCAATTAACAAATGTTGAAAATGTTTTTGTGTATCAAGTTAAAAGTGTTTTCACTATTCTTCTATTGAGAAAAATGGCACAGTGCTCAATTTCAGTATGTGTGACCATAGTTAAAATTAATTATCATTCAATTGATATCGAATTAAACTATTCAATATTTTTTTATACAATAAGGATGACAAACGAGCGCACAGTCCACCTGATGGTAAGTGGTTGCTGTAGCCCATAGACATCTACATCTATCCCCGACTACAAATCAAGATGCAGATGCGTTATCACCCGTGACAACTAAGATTGAATACCTTGTTTCCAGTAAAAGAGGTCCCCGGCAGCGTTAAGCTGCTATTTTAAGCTGATATTTTTATGTATATTACTTTTACAAAATTGTTAACAAAATGCGACACATTGCGGAATTTTTGACAGACTTGAGACTTATATCACATTTCCGCCAATAGCTCATATACGCAGACATTTAATTACACAAAATCCCACCACTTTTACAAATAATAAACTACAAACCATTATTTAAACAAAACAATTCCTGTTAAGGAATAACAATCTGCAGCAAGTGTCTAATGATGTTCCTTTCTACATCTGATTTAATTTCATAAAATTCTAAACAGGGTAAAGCAGTACGAAGAATAAGAACCAGAATGATTTTAAAGGAATTATGTATATTCACTGTATTGAATGCCTCACTTATGTCCAAAAATCCAGCAGTACAATATTTCATAAGATTCAACACTATTAACCCGTTAGCTCTGACAGCGCGCGACATGTTATACTACCGTTCCCTCTGGACCTTAATGGCGGGAAAATTTCTAGGTTAGGAAATTTTTTGCAATATTGCAAATTTTGCTATATTTTCACTTTGAGACAATATTTATGGATAAAACTTACAGGAAGTCTTGTTGAATGTATAAACTATCGAATAAAATTATTTTTGGTTGCTAGAAATTGTAATAAAGTATATAAATTACACTGTATAGCATAATAGTAGTATAAACTTCAATTTTAGTGACAAAATTACTACTAATTTGAATTCTACACCTTTGTTTTTGGAGAAATTTATATGAAATTGTTTGGAAATATGTATATTTTATGTTTTATGTGTTTCCATTCGTTACTCATACCAAAATATTAAAATATAAAAAAATAAAAAAAAAATAATAATATATTATCTGTATGACATTTCGAACAATATTTCTAAAATATGTTTGTGTGAATTTGAAATAAATACAACGTCATGTTATTTCAAAATATGTAGGAAAACTATTTTTACTTACATTTTACACTAAAAATAAATGAGAATTTGAAAAATAACACATTTATAACCCGCCCGCCAAAACGGGCCTTTCGGAATTTGAAGTACTTTTGGCAATTTACTTTTCACTTTTTATACCACAAATTACATATCTACGTGTTTACTATATTACAAGGAATATAAAAAAGTATAATACTTTCGTTTTTAGTCCAGACACAAATATAAAATTCTATAAAAAAGGGCGAGCACCTTCATCAAATTGACACGTGGAACGCCGAAAGTTCAGAGTGATTTCTTTTTTTTTTTTCTAAGAAACATTGCCAGGTTATGGTTTAAAATAAAAGAGCATATCTTTGTCTTTGATACTATTATCTATTGCATATTGTCTTTGGTTTTGTTTTAAAGGAAAAAGTAGTTTTTTCATAAGGCAGTACTTCTGATCTTATCTGATCTGATTAGCCCCGTACCCGAGCCGACGTAAGGTAGGTATTGTACGATCTGATCAGATTGGTGGCCGAGTGAAAGGGTTAAACCTGTTCAATCTCTATGATTTATCCTAGAATGTAGGGAAATAAATAACGCAAAACTTTATCTGTTAATTGAAAGACATGTTATTATATTAACTCACCTGTAGTTTATCTATAAGTGTGTTATAACGCTCTTGTTCTTTTTTGCCTTTTGTACCTTGCGATGAATCTTTTGTGGCATTTGAAGCAGCATTTTTCAAACGCTCAATTTCGCGGTCGTAGCTTTCTTCTGGGACTTTCAGGTCATACATTGACAACGACCTAAGAATAAATAAAATTAAGTATGTATATTTACATATTGTTATTTCATAGTACAGTTTGTAGTTGACAAATGCTAAATATTAAATGCTAAAAGTTCATTACTAAAAAAAACATGACAACCATATTATATACTTAATTTAATGTGATAGAAAAACGTGTATTTTTTAAGTTATAAAAATAATTGTTGCAGATCGATACCTTCAATGAACACTACGCCAACTTGATTTTTACTCATTTTCAGGTTTTAATGGAAAATGACTCATTAAAGTAATAATATTATGCTCCCTAAATTTCTTAAAAAATTTAAAGAAATAAAAAAGTTTTGAAAATTACATAACGCCAAGTAAATGTACTTTTGACAAACACGCGACTTACACCGCGACTACTCGTTTTAGCGGTGTGTATTCGAGATGCGCGGCCGCTAACCGCACGACTGTACGCCGCCAACAAGGATAAGGATAGGATTTCACGTTCCGAAAAAGGATCAGTGTGACCTTTGCCATCAATTTAAGAACATACGTGAGGATATTGATAGCAGAGCGAAAAATATACAATTAATCAAAAAGAAAA
This sequence comes from Parnassius smintheus behrii, assembly GCA_036936625.1. Classification (NCBI taxonomy): domain Eukaryota; kingdom Metazoa; phylum Arthropoda; class Insecta; order Lepidoptera; family Papilionidae; genus Parnassius; species Parnassius smintheus. The sequence continues at coordinate 28,789,080 of JAUPFT010000003.1, read as the reverse complement.
GGAGTATTCTGGAAAGCTTAAATTAGAAAATAAATTACTAGCAACTAATGATAATAAAAAAGCATGCATTGTATTTGATTTTCAGAAGGTACTACTGAACGCACCACATGGAAACATTAGTATTTATTATTACAGACTAAAGCTTAACGTATGTAATTGTACTGTGTATGACATAGCGCATAAAGAAGCATTCTGTTACTTGTGGGACGAACAAACCGCAAGGAGATGGGCAAATGAAGTCTCTAGTTGTCTTTATGATTTATTGACTAAACTGTCTTCAAAGGGAGTTACTGAAATATATCTATAGTCAGATAATTGCGGGGGTCAAAACCGTAACCTGATAGTTTACTACATGTACTTGTTAGCGGCAATTAATCTGAAAATTAAAATTTACCATCGCTTCATGGAGAAGGGACATACACAAAACGAAGGCGATTCGGTGCATGCCCTGATCGAAAAATCAGCCAAAGGAAGAGAAATTTATTCGCCAGATGAATGTTAATTCTTAGTACGATGGGCAAAAGTAAATGATAAGCCGTATAATGTCGTAGAAGTAAAGCAGAATATGATCTTAGATTTTAAAAAGGGTATTTACAAAAAAAATTGGACAAAAAGTGTTTCTAATGATAAGGTTTCTTGGAATAAAGTTAAAGAGATCGGGGTTAATCCAGAAAATATAGGAATGTTACGTTATAAATACAGCTTAGGTGATGTAGAAAGTCAGCAGATACAATGCTTTAAACAAATAGATTACGAGACAATCTCGCTCAGAACCTTTTCCAGACAAAGCACATACCCATTGATTGAAAATAAATAGGGCTAAATACAAAGATTTAGTTTATTTCTGTGATAATAATATTGTACCTCAAAAATACCTATCATAATTTTTATAAGAATTTACCAGTGGCAGAGGTCGACCACGAACTTGATGGAAGTGAAGACGAGCATTGATGTCATCTGAATAAGTGTCTTGCTTCCTTATTTCGGAACCATTTCAGTTTTTTTTATTCAGAATAATTGTTTTGTAAGTTCATAGTTATGGAGTGAAACATGCTGATTGATCTCGTAAATACTTTAAATAATTTAAGCTATTATTGTAATTTAAAATGTTTGAGTCACGTGTATACTATTTCATAAAAGAATTTGATGTTAATTTTATGGGAATCTTGACTGTAGCTGAGATTGTTTTAATTGTTTTGTATTAATTAAAAAGTTAGTTTAGTTCACACAAATTGTGCTGATTGATCTTTATATTATTAAACAGTTACGTTTATACAGTGATTATATAAGGTTAAAATATTATATTTACTAATATAAAAACTATAAAAACATTTTTTTTCATTTCCAACCTAGGTATATTTCCCACTCCCAAAAAATAAATTAATTATGAATAATTTTGATAATTCAGTATATTTGTAACATATTATTATTGAAAAAACATACGATTTTATTCATATTTTGTGTCAAACAAAACGCTAACTGTTAACACTGCTCGTGTTATTCTACGCTATGTATGTGTTAGCGGCATGTAAAACGGTAGTTGATTTTATTACTTTCCCGATTACAAAACGCTAACTTTTTAAATTTGGAAAAAATACGACATTTTATCAAGATATGTTAGTTGAAGCACAAAAATAATTCTATTATTGGATGTACTTTAAAATTAATACGTAATAGTATTCTAGTATTGGTTTTATTAAGATTTTGAGAGTTCTCTCATATTTCGAGATATACTACGCTTACTGTGAGTTGGCGGAGTGTAAAGGAATCTCAAATGACATTTTTCCGTCTTAAACACCGCTAACTAGAGCTAATTTTAAAACTTTTAAAAATAATTAAAATCCAGTTATGCAGTTAGAAGTAACAGCAAATTATTTATTCATCCTGAAAATATCATTAACATAGGTGTGATAATAAAAAAGTTATCAATGTTTTTTCTTTAAGAGCTTCTCCTGTAAACCTACAAAATCAGAGTTGGCGTAGTGTAAATTGGAGGTATCGAGATAACCATTAAGATGAATAAACAATAATTATTTTATGATCTGGACGTTAAAATATTATATGTTGTAAGAATCTAAATAAAATTATACAATCACAATTAGGATTTAATTATTTGTGCAGAGCGATTATTTTTTGATATTCTTTGCTAACTTTTTATTTCTATTGGTTAATAACTTATTTTACAGAGTTATCTGTAAAATAAGTTATTAACCAATAGAAATAAAAAGTTAGTGATCAAAACGTCTAGTCATTATTGTACAATAATCTATATTACATATACTTAAATAAATAGCAAAATAATTAACATACCAAAAGGATACGTAGAACTCGGGCGATATATCCTCCCAAACTCTAGAAGGCAGTAGAGGCGTTATAGATATTATTACTGGCTCTAAAATTTCCTTCGCTGCTGTACAATACCTTTCGATACTCTTTTCTTGTGAATCTGTTTTACTATCGGAGCTTTTACGCAATAACTCTACTTTTGCAGCTATTTTTTGTGCTAGTACTGGACGGTGAAGGAAAAACGCCACATCGGCATCCACATGGTAGTCTCGAAGTAGTTCCTATAACAAACAATTAAATAGCAAATTGTATCCGTACTGTATTTGTACTTTATATCACACACACATTTGAACTGTGCATACACATTGTAATTCATGAAATATAATTGTCCATTTTTTCGGCCGTATACATTAAACAACCTTATATTATACAGATAGCTGTATGATATGTGTTAAGTACCATAGTTTCAAATGCAAGTGACCTATTAAAATTATCAAATCCAATATCAATGTCTGTAAATCCCAATTTACCTAATCTGTATAATGATATGTTTAAAGAATCATGCCCACTTTCCAGGTCGCGTCTACCTACAACTAGTATTGTATAAAAACAATTATTGTTTATAATGACATAATAACTTATCATCTTTTCATTTAGAGGCCAGGGAAAAATGCTATTAAGTAAACAAGTTTTTGAGGTTATAAGAGCTATTAGATTAGGTCTGTACACTTATTTTTCTTTCCACGCCATAGTATAAAACCATTAAAAAAACGTATCTAATCAGAAATTAATAAGTTATAAAACAAAGCAATTGGTTCTTTTGAACCATCGATCACTAATAAAAACTAGATACACAATCAGTGACAAAAAACGACCTCACCGAATGAGCACCCATTCGAACATTTGGGTGCGCTTTTAATCTAGTTACATTCGAACGCTCCGACGGTAAACATGCCTCAGTGCTCATTTAAAAAGTGTAAAAATCACACATCCAGGACGCTAAAAAAGGATGGAATTTCCTAATTTCGGTTCGTATTAATATTGTCATTATTTAATTCTTATCACTGTATTGTAAATACTTATATTTTGTCAAGAAATCTCCGTAAAACATTTTTTAAATTAAATCTTAATAAAATAAGTTTTAATTGTTCGAGGTATGCGCGTTACTCTGTTCCATTTGTTGGAGACGTTATTATTTTTTTATTATTAAAGTATGATTGTTTTTTTTTTGTTTAATGAGACTTCTATAGTTTCTCTAAATATTATAGAACATTTTATAGACTTAATTTTGAATATGTGCATGTAGTAAAATTAAAGATGTGAGATTTCATTTTTAATTATTCAGCTTTCCTCGAGACCCAGTTAGGTGTGCAGAATGGACATCAGTCATGGCATGTCAAAGGTCCGAAGAATTCTTCAAGCCGACCCAAGGAAGCGTTGTATGTTCGAAGCATGTTTTAGAAAGTGATGAATGTGTGACTACGACTTACAGCTTTCTGTACATACTTTTTATATTTAGTAACTATTGAATTCAGATTTAAGTTCTTTGTCAAGCAATATTTTTAAATTATTGACATAAGATGAAGAATAAACAAATAATTATGACTGTTTCAAGTACTTTCGTTACCAAATGAATGTGGTGTCCTATCCAAAAACGTATTTAAATTCAGGTAAATTATAATCATTACATATAATACACCAGTTTTTAAAACAAGTTTGAAACATTTTAAAATTAAAATAACAGTAACAAAAATATTGGGCTGTTCGACTCCAATGATTCCTTGCCCAATCTACGAGCCTCGGTCATAAAAATTTATTGCTTTTCGTACGTATCTTTGTGAATACAACTATAGGCAATGTATTTAAGGTTGGATTTTCATAAATGTATATTTATTTCAACTAGAATTACGTCACAACAATTGGCGACAGTTTTTAGAGAACTTTTGTATGGGATTGTGTATCTAGTTCTTTATTAGTGATCGATGTTTTGAACATTCATAAACCACATGACGAATGAACAAGTTTTTCGTAGTTTGAAACGGAACATGTAAAACACGTTTTTTATATATTTTGGCATGGCTTCTGGGCCTTTGAGTCATTGTAAAACAAGGTCCATCTCCAAAAGTCTATTGAGAATGTTAAACATAGTAATATTACTTTTTTCCTGGCTTCATTTGAAAATTTATTTATGCAATACGAAATAAGCAAAAAATGTGTAATTTTATAAGATATTTTACATCACTAGACGCGTTAGAAAATTTTCAGGTCAAGACCGGACATGATTCTTTTGAAAAAAGGCATTATCAATATAAATATATACTTGTAATGGTGGCAATCTTGCAGCATACTCATCAGGTGCGTGAGAAGACGCAAGAAAGGTTCCCAACTGCACCAAAGCATCCTGACATTGATCAGCTAACCGGCCCACTACTTTCAACTGAGACCCAGGTGGTTCACCAGGTGTGGATACCTCATCTTCACATTCTGCAACCAATGTTTGTTAATTGTAATATGTAATTTGAAGAATAACTTATTAGGTGGTAATGACATGCTGCAGCTTTATTATTGTTGTAGTATGAATGGGTCAGCTTGATTGGAGAAGGACTATGCTCACAGGGCATACACTGATGTGTTTCGTATAGTGAGTGTAGAGCACCGGAGACCGTTTTCACTGGAAATGAGGCATTTGATCTTAGGTCTCGGGAGTGATAAACGTATCGGCATTTTTGTTCTTAATTGTTGATGCATGTAGATCTAGTCTATGGGCCACATTATTCACTAACCATCAGGTAAATTATGTGCTCCTTTGTCACCCTTATTCCATATAAACCAACAATAAAACAGAAAACTTCTACTTCAAACTCAGAGCTAATACACAAATGCCACGAACTACCCAGAGGCAATGATTTCAAAATGAAGGATAGGCCCATCTAAATATTTCACTCATAACTTTTTTATACAAGAAAAAGTAGCGCATCTGTCATAATATAAACGTCATATCAAAACATGACGTAACCAGGGTCGGATTTTGTAGTATAATTATCCTAATTGTACCATTATTTCATAGTTTGTAGTACATAGTATCGTAATAATACTAAGTGAAAATACCATAATTTTACCTATAGGCCGACTTTTATTATTATTGGGTCCTTTTACATTTTAATATTAACCATACGATATCGAGAATCTCTGTATTGTACATAAGTACCGCGTTTTTTAATAAAATTAGAATTAGCTCCCTTTCCGATCGATGCGCGATCGATGCATTTATTTTGCATCGTATAACAATAACTACAACTATAATGAGGGGCTACCACGATAAAAACTCTATGCTCCACAAGCAATCGGTTTGAAAACAGAATTTCAAAATATGTTATGAATCACATTTTCAGATTCAATTAAGAAGATATGGTTTCTTTTGTACTCTTTTCGTTTTACCTTCATTGAATATAAAATATATTAGGTACCAATATTCAAAATTTAACTTACACTAAGTTCTTAAGACAAAAACTAAACAGAAAGAAAAATAAAACCGTCCAAAGACGAAACGTATAGATAAAATAGACACGTGACGGTAAAATCCCGGCACATGGGAAAAAAAAACATGAAACATCAAACGTGATATAATTTTTTTTTAATAATGTAAGTTTATTTTTCATACACAATATTTTTGATGTCTGAATCCAACCCTGGCCTAATCTTGGCAACGTAACTAAACTGACTGTAAAATAAAACTTTAAAAAAGCGTTTATATTATAATTTATTTGTAACAAAATTAATGTAAGATTATTTACCGATGATACGATGTCCCATGTTTTTTTTTAAATCTTTGTATCGTAATTTTTGCATTCTTTTACACGCAACTAGATATTTGTGACAGGCAAATCTGTCCTGCGCGCGCACCACTGTCGACTGATTCGCGTTGGCCCTAACTGTAGTTTTAGGGCCAACGCACTGGTCCATTTTAGTTCTTCGGTCAGCCCGGTCTTTACGCTAGTAATATACATATAAGTCAATGCCCAGAGGAGGCTCAAGTCTAGGCGACATAGGATTTTAATCGATTATACCAATTCTGTTTGGGTATGTTCATTCACTAATAGTACATAAACACTTCATCAATAAACCACTTTCAGTATTGGACAACCCATGAAGATTGCATTACAAGCAAGGCAATCCCTGCTTGGAATAAATGATTGTTCTTTCCCACATACAGTAGCAAGAAACACCATTATTGGACATATTTCTATTGAGAAGCATCTATTTACCATTTGCATTACAGGCACTCCCAAGAGCAGATCTTGCATATGGGAAGAAGAAATGGCACATGTGCTGCTGGTTTATTTGGAAGTCGCTACATACAGGGTTAGCGCGCTAAGGTTGAACTCCGAGGTCATCAGTAACATTTAGGGAACACTGAACTTCGAGATTTCAAAGCTTTAATAATTACTGTATTCCTGCCTACAAGCAAATACGCGCTTTAGACGATGAAGTTGCAGAAAACATCGCGTTGTAAAATAACCGAAACTAACTAGACTAGACTAACAGGAAACTTCAACGAATGTTCATAGTATGTAGCCTAGCTAAGCCGTTTTTTTGATCAAAAGTAATTGAACATATGAATAAATGGTTATTCTTTACTTAAGAGAGAAGGAGATAACAGTCCACCTAATGGTAGTAGCAACTCATTGACACTAGTCAAGCGAAAATTTAAAAGGACCAGAGGTGTGGTCAATTCCACAGACTACGAAAAATACCTCACATACTGAAATTATACTAGCTCTCTCAAGTGTTTGGATAGTCCGTACGGATAAAGAATGGGATTAGAAATGGCGACTCATCGAGCCCGCACCGTCAACATGCACAGTACCAATGTTTGACTATCCAAGTTTATCTGGATAGGTTAAAACCCAAAGAAAAAATTCTTCAAATAAGACGTCGAGCGAAGCCTCGCTCCACAGGTTCTTTTTTTCTGTAATGTAAATTCTTACCTTTCCATACGCAACAATGACGTTGTTGAGCAGATAATATACATAAAGCTATATCTAAGTTGTTTCCAACAACAGCCTCTTTCAATCTAGCTGATGATCTCCTTGTATTTCGTACTTGTGAGAAGTATCCAGCCTGAAATGATAATTTATTTTATCAATATAATATACTCCATTCTAACTTTATAATTACTATCGTACACGTAAATATTAGACACTCAGAACTTTAAATAAGAAATTTGTGTTTTGTTACTATTCTAAGTTATTTTTTTAATATCTAACACATGTTGGTTCCATCAATTTGCCTTTAACGCCGAAACACATGGTAATTCAGCACTTAAGATTATACAACTCATTATAACAGGAATTATACAAACACATTATTATGAGAGAAAAAAAAATTAATATTTTTGCACAGGTCATATTTTGTCCTAAACAATATATTTCACAAATCAACACAAACATTACTAGGGAGTAATTAACAGATAGAAGTTATAATTCTAATTTAAATTGAAGAGTTGTAATTTTTAATGAAGTTTAAGTGCTGATACCGCATTAACCAATGTTAAAAAAATCTATATTCTTATAACCTAAAATACAATAAAAATAAAAATGTATTATGCTGAAACTTGTTTACCTCGCCTTTAAGAAGTTCACCTCCAGCCATGGCATCAAGTTGTTCAGGCGTCATTTCTTCCGCTGCTTCAATGCCAGCCATTTTTTGTACTATTTCTTTTAATATTAACAAATCTTGGCTGTGTTTAGAGAAAAATGTTATTTTATTATAAATGATTAATAAATATCAGAAATTTGTATATCATAATTGATCGTTTTTGCAGGCTAATGCATTTTTGTAGCTAGCTGTTTTAATGTAGAGATTCCAAATAGTATAATAGGATTTAATTAATAAGTATCATTTTAGTCATTGGTATGTTCTGGTTATGGATAGTTCAACTATAGCAGTGTGGACAACTAGCATAGTTGTCAACACTTTAAAATGACCATTTATGGTCACTCTTATTTAATTAACAATCAAGCATTCGTCAGGTTCTGCTAGCAATTTACTCCATTTTCAAAATTAATGAAATTCATTAAGTATTACGAAGTGTATAATGTAATAATAATATTGAAATTAACACTTGCTCTATAACATGTACACATTGCTAACTTGAATAATTAAGGCATGCAAAACAAGTCATTGTGTTATTTTCCTGTTTTTGTTATTATTATAATTAAAGAATCATCAGTTAAGCTAATTTATTTTCTTGAACGCTATTTTTGCAGGAATTGATCTGTTGTTTTTCTGAAATACGGATTATAATAAATCAAGAAAACAAGCCGCACGTCACGTCCTCTTGTGTTTTGTGGTTTATACAAAATTTAAATTTATGGGCATGTCTTTACCTCAATAGAGAAAAAAGTAACATTTTTTTACAACTTACAAGTCAATATATTTATAGGTAAACAACATCTTCTTACTCATAACTTTTTGTTTTGAAATATAAAAATCAATTAACATATTGATATAATATTCATTAGACAAAAACCAATTAAAGTATTAATCTATCTTAAACGTAATAATAAATTGTTTAGTACCTCTGTTGAGCCTTCAGCCTGTTCGCAACAAATTGTAAAAGTGCAGTAAGTTCTATATTATGTTTCTTAAATGCCGCTCCGGCGAAAGCAGCTAACGCTTGCAGCCATGGAGGATGAGCGGCTCCCCCACTGTTCGCCTTTCCGGCACATAATGCCTCTAGCAAACAATAACCCAAGACATCTAGAGATAACGATGTCAGATACTTCAGTGACTCCACAACTGGTCCAATCAGATTATCGTAAGTCTGAATCTAAAAGATTACGAGAATCATATCATCATTCATACGAAAAATTAACTAATTATATCTGCTGGTTATTTTCAGCTTTACATAAATAGATGACGTACATTATTAGTTCTATCGTGATGTATGTTAGTACAACTATAATTAATGTTAACTTCAACAATGTTACTCAAAAAAGCAGTTATTCGCGCGTCCTAACGCTTTTGTGATATAGTCTAAGCCAAATTCTACTAAATCTATAAACAAGTAAATACAATTGAAGCGATTTCAAAATAACAGTTTTTTTACTAGTTGAATATGAAAGTATATATACGGTACTACTAATAATACTATTCTTAAAATTTTTGTCTGTCCGTCGGTCTGTTTGTTCCGGCTAATCTCAGAAACGGCTGGAAGGACTGCGACGGGGCTTTCAATGGCGAATAACTGATGTAATACGGAATAACTTTAGACTTTAGTTAGGAAAATTTAGACCAATGACATCCAAACGTAATGGCTTCGCCCTGCGTGGAACAGCCAGTTATTAGAAAAAATTGCGCAAATAAAAAAATTGGTGCGAACAATGCCGGGAGCGCTTGAAGATGTGGAATTTTCATGTGTATTACATATTTGTATAAATTGTGGGCATTTTCTTTATAAATAAGATTTTTTTTTTGATTTTATTTACATTTTCAGATAATAAGGAGCAACTGTCAAGGCAATAAAAAGTGCCATATTAATTTTATGCAAATATCTTTTACCAGAAATGTGTGAAAATTTAGATCAAAGATTTCAATTGGATAAGCATATCAGTGACATAACACAATGACAATAAAAACACTTTTTATATTAACATTTAATATAATCATCAAAGACAAACATAGCTAAGATCTCATATCATATCTATATCTCACATCATAGCTAAGATATTCAGTGCGTGTTACGCATTGTCCATCCTGGCAGAGACTACAAATATAAGTGTAACTAGAAATGCCTATTTTGGAAGCGTTTATCCACTTCTAACTTACGGTATCATATACTGGGGAAACTCTACAGATATACAATCCACATTCGTTCTCCAGAAAAAATGTCTTAGAACAATATATAACATGCATAGTACTGAATCATTAAGAGATGTCTTCAGAACAAAGGGTTTCCTAACACTGACTGGAATCTTTATCCTAGAGTTATGTTTATTTGTTAAAAACAATATGCAATATTTTAATTTGAAATATGATTCAAAGAAAAACATTCGCAATCAATATAAATATGATATAAGCTTACCTATTATTAAAAATATGATTTACTATAAAAGTACCTACATTACTGCTATTCGTGTATACAATCATTTACCACCAGCTATTAAACAATTAAATGGAAATATGTTTAAAAAAAAATTAAAGAAATTGTTAATTGAAAATGTTTTTTACAATCTCAATGAGTATTTTAATAAAATAAATGTTAGTATGTAGTAAATTTAAAAGTTATTTTTTTTATTGTTGCATACCCGAAATGGGTAAACTGTTGAGCCTAAAACTATATGTTTTTGTACTAAGATCTTATTGTACACAGTTATGCAATAAATGTATCTTTATCTTTATCTTTATCTTTATCCTGGCATTGGTCTCTATCTGTTAGTGAAGTTTCATTTCAATTGATTCAGTCATACCGTAGATTGGCACGTAAATAATTCCCTGTGATCAATAAAAGGCAGTTATTTCAGAGAAACATTACAAACATTTCTTTTTTATTCATATGTGTATAGATTGAAGCATTGTACAGCATGCTGTTATGCACACCACACGCACAAACAGATATTAGTTTATATATGATGAAGATATAGATAATGAAGTACCAGTACGATAAAAAATTGCACAAGTTTATAGTTACCTGTAACAGCATATAATCAAATAAGAAGGCGGGTGCAGCATGAGACAGTTTCCCAATTAAGCGTCCTTGTGGTTTTATATTTTCTTTTGAAACACGCTTCATAATATGTTTAATCCTTTGCAGGGAATTGCCACGTACCCGCATTAGTGCCGGTATTCTTTCACCAGACTCATTTTTCCAGCGCGAATATAAGCAGTATCTTTAAATGAACCAAAACAACACAACAGTCTTATTTCATTGCATGGATTTTAATATTATTCAACAAAAAGTAGACTCATCATACTTAAGAATAATCTTCTTAATACTGCCTAATAAAGGAACGTAAAAGGAAGGTACACCAAAGTTACAGCCATTAGAGGTCCCACAGCTGGGCATAGGTCTCTTCTGATTTGTGAGAATGTTATGGATCATGTAGCCCTTCGTTTACAAGTCTTCGAAATACAATATATTTATTTCATAGACATGCAGTAATACCTCACGATATCTTCACTTTTTAACGTTTTTTTTTTTATAGAATAAGGGGGAGAAACGAGGACACATTCCATCCGATGGTAAGTGCATGCTGTGACCTATAAACATTCACATTTATCCTCGATTAGGAATCAAAATGCAAATGCGTTGTCAGCCCTGAGGACTAAGATGGAATGCCTCGTTTCCAGTAAAAAAGGGTCTCCGGATCTCTACACTCACCATGCGAAACACAGCAGTATTAAGCTGCTATTTACGCTAGTATTCCGTGAGAGCGTGGTACTTCCCCGGTCGAGCCGACCCATTCGTGCTACAACCATAATATAGCCGCAGCGTGGCTCTACCATATGTATAAAATTTCACAAATTCACTGCAGAGTATGTGGTAATCAGATTAACAAGTTCAGTGCTACGGCGAGCGCTTAGCCCCTGAGCTACCATGACATCAATAATGTATTCATAGTAATATTAACTTAAATTTAATTGCTTAAAGTTTGAAATTCAATACAAGGAATGGTTTAATAATCACATTCGCAACTATGGCTCATTCAGAATGTTTGAAATTCGCAATAGTATCACATTTCAATAAGAAAGCAACTTTATATTCTTATTATACACTTCAATATTTAAATAAAAACCGGCAAGAGATGGCCTAGACAGAAGTTAATTAACGAAATTAACGACATATTGAATATGGACTAAGTTAATAATATCCTTAACCAATGTGTGTCAGGTTTCTGGAAGTCCATAGTCTTTGCCTCTGGGTGACAGGCGTGAGAGTTTATGTTTATGAATATGCCTCTTCTCATTCGCCTGCATGACATATATAAATAAGTGGTAAAATTAAAAACTTTGTACACTTTGTAAACATAATGAAAACACCATCAATGTAGTAGTCGAAGTCATTAAATACAACACAAATATAATATTAAGATCTTGATCACATTCATATGGGACCACATGAGAAGCACTAGCTTTCAGATAATTAAAGAATTATCAAAATCGGTTTACCTAAAAAAAGTTTCGAGGTACTAACCACACAATAAAAAAATACAGTCAAATTGAGAACCACCTCCTTTTTTTAAAGTCGGTGTAAAACATTCTATGGTAAATAATGTCTTTAATTACTACGGAAATTTCAGACCAACATCATCATCATTTCAAGGTATTCCTGTTCACTGCTAGAAGTAGGCTACAAGAGCTTAGGAAAAATATAATAGTGAACAGTAATACTTTGAATCTATTTCATCCTACAATTTTTTTATAACTGACTAAACAAATCTTTGCTATGATAAAATCATGCAAAACTACAATTACATCACACACATCTGGTTACATGAAATTAACTCATTTTACCTGCACTGATAAGGGTATAACTTCAGCAATGTGTACACTTCTTCGGCCATACAACAATTTCCTTCCATAAGAGTAAGTGCTGGCAATATTGCTGCATCAAGCACTGTAAGAGCTTCATGATGTAAAGGGTCTTCTTGCAATGATCGCGCCGTCCTTAATATACGAATTATCTTTAACAAAATTGTAAACTATCTTCAGTAAAATAAAGACATTAAACACAATATTCATCAATTACATATGACAACATACATACTTTGTACATTAAAATAGGGTCATAATGTAAAGAAGGCCCTAATATAATTAGAGCTGGAATGACAGTCTCTTTCATATCTTCAAATGTTTTACAAGCAGGGGGTGCCAAGTGTGACTTTAAAGGCGGTACTGGCTTACCAATGATTTTTGGGGCAACGCGGCAATGCCTGTAAAAAATTAAAAATGTTTACTTCATAACCACTAACTAAAATAATTAAGCGGAATAGGTAAACATGATGATGACATGACATGACATTCATTGATGATATGACATTCTTCTTCATCAAATTAAGTAAAATTGCATTGTTGATAATAGTTTATGTGATATACCTGAACAACCCAGCTTTGCTCTGTATTAGAATAAAAATTTGTATTTCTCAAGGACGACACCCATTTAGATAAATTTGGAGGGTAAAACCTTATCCTAATACACAATATTATGCAAATTGTTAGAGCCGTCACATTGGCTTAGCAAGTAAACAGGTAAAGAAACGTTCTAGAACACATTGTTGGGGGATAACCCTCTAGTGTAATTTGTTTAGTGATAAAATAGGTAGTGACCAAAATAGATAAAATCAAATTTCTTTAAGACTGAAACCATAAAGTCCGACCGTAACGCCTTTCGGTTTAAGCTATAATTGCACTCAAATGCAACCAAAGATTGGCTGAGCAACTCTAATTATTATTTGGCCATACAACTATTAAAATTATGGGCATTCAATATAAAAGTTTTTACTAGATGGATGCGTTAAGTAAGGATTTATTGGCATACTGCGAACAACAGGTAGTTAAATTACGAGAAGGACACCACCCATCTACCAACATATTTCTAATTAAGTCAAAATACCCAACATTAAATGGCTCACTTCTAAAAGTATTTACACGGTCAATTCATGATTAAAACTACTTTTACGGATTTTATCGCGTTTATTTTTGCTTTTAAATACTGTTATTTTTAATTCCCGACGTTTCGGGCGCTTTCCAGCACCCATGGTCACGGGGGACTGAGATGACCGACATCCCGATGTCATTGTTAAACTCGGAGTACCTTCTGCTTTTTTAATTATTGTTTATGGTCCGATCTATGCAAAATAAACTGACTATGTCCTGAGTTCTTGCAGTGGTATGCTTGGGTTTAGTTTTAATTTTATTGATTATAGGATCCCAAGCAGGTACCCAGCCTCCTTCTCTATTGAAATTAGGATGTTTTTTAATTTCAATAGCCTCACGTATCATCCTTGGTAGGAAAAGATTGGCTATATCTTGAAGCGAGCTTCTATTAGAACATTCTACAAGCCGCCGAAGAAGATTAGTCAGTTCCTACCATTCGTCAAGTGTCATATTCCTCTACAAGATGCAGGAGTGTACAAGCTTGATTGTGAATGTGGTCTCTCTTATATAGGACAAACAAAAAGATCAATTAGAACCCGCGTAAAAGGACATATAGCTGATGTGAAGCATCAACGTTCTGGGAAGTCCGCAGTTTGTGATCATATCCTAGACGGCCCCAACCATTACATCAGATTTGATAGACCACAAATCCTCGCGAAAGAACACCGATTCCTACCAAGGATGATACGTGAGGCTATTGAAATTAAAAAACATCCTAATTTCAATAGAGAAGGAGGCTGGGTACTACCACCTGCTTGGGATCCTATAATCAATAAAATTAAAACTAAACTCAAGCATACCACTACAAGACCTCAGGACATAGTCAGTTCATTTTGCATAGATCGGACCATAAACAATAATTAAAAAAGCTGAAGGTACTCCGGGTTTAACAATGACATCGGGACTTCAGTCATCTCAGTCCCCCGTGACCATGGGTGCTGGAAAGCACCCGAAACGTCGGGAATTAAAAATAAAAGTAATTAAAAGCAAAAATAAACGCGATAAAATCCGTAAAAGTAGTTTTAATCATGTGTAGTGTTCGCGTAAATATAAGAAATCATTACGGTCAATTCATATTAGAGATAATAAGATAAACTAAGGTTTTAAGTTGAAATAGCTGTTAAAAGCAAAATCTACTCACGTCCTATAAAGCGGCTCGACGAGAGCGTGCAACATGGTGCACAAGGCTGTAGCTGGTCGTGCAGCCAGGCACGTGGTCGGCAATCGCGCGGTCAACGCCGCGAACTCACGCCATGCAGTCACTTTTAACAATGCCTCACACAAAACTAACTTTTGATTACTCCAGTATTCCTGTTTTAGAAAAAAGTATTGTTTTGTTATTTTAAATTATACTATAGAAATAAATTAAGAAGTAATAAGTGTTTTATAAAATTTACAAAAATAATAAATAAATAATACTTTTGTTCTTAAATTTCTTACAAATTCCGACTAACCATTTCTTACAAATTTCTCTTAATTAACTCAATGCATTTATGGGTAGAGAAATGTAACTGCCTAATATACTTAAGTACAAATATGATTACGATAGGTTAGTTAAAATTGAAGAATGTTTTTAATAAATAATAACATTTACTTGGGGATCAGTTTTCTCTTCAAGAAACTCAGTTGATCCATTGGCTTGTGGGCCCTTGGTTGATACAATGTTGAGCTTACGAATATAGTCTTGTACTGACTTCACTTCTTTTTCAGCTTCCTTGGCCATTATGGTATCATCTGGACGTAGCTAGGAAAATGATTTTAGTTAGTTGTGTTTAAATTTAATTCAGACTATTGTTAAAATTATAATACAATATTGTTTAACATACCCAGGGATAGATGTCATCTAATGAAATTACTTGGTGTTGCAATAGTAAAGCTATAACAGTCATCAAAGGTGGTGGATCTTTATAACTTTCTAACACTTCCATATTTCCCAGTTTAAAACCTAAAACTTCTGATATAACTTGAGGATCTCCCATATAATTTTTTATAAGGGATATGAATAATTGATCTAGGTGTGGTCGAGCCTCAAATGATTCCAGTATTATGTCTAAAACCCTATTTGGATCCAAGTTAAAACATCCTGCAAATTTGAAATAAGACAATAGAAGAACAAAATAAGCAATTATACTATAATACTACTTAGAATTTAAATAGAGAATATCCAAAGTAAAACAAAAATAAAAATATTATATTCTCAACCACATACCTATAAGAGACTGAATAATTTCTAACAGTATTTTCCATTCAGTATCTTCTGATATTTCTTGATTTAATTCAACAATTAATTTAGCATATCCTTCACTTTCTTCTCTAAATAAATTGAATTTACGCTGTTTGTAACTAAAAATAAAATTCATTGTTATAACCCTAAAGTAAAAAAGTATTATTACTTCTCAATATACTTACTAAAGTTTCGTCTTGATTTTTATAAACTTTGTATAAAAATTTTTGTTTTTTAATGTGCCAACATCTTGTAATGTATCAATTTCTAAACGTTCCTTAAGAAGTTTGTCAGATATAAAAGATTCCAACTCCCTAACTATGTAGCAAAAATTTGTTCTTTCCTCACTCTGCACTTCCACACATGTTTCTGCATCAAGTATGCTAGTAACATCTAAAATAATTGATGGTATATCAGCATGTAATGCCTGAAAACAATTTAAAAGTATAATATTTTCATTAAGGTCTTACAAAATATTAATAACACTTTTGACTTACAGATATATCATGAAGTACAGAAATAACTGCATCTTTTTTCAAGTTACCATGAAGCCCACAAAGCAACAAGTCATATATATTTTGAGACAATCCTGACAATTTTCCTGATTTACTAAACAAGGGACTTTTTCCTTCATCTTTAATAAACTGTGTCACTGTTTTTATACTGGAAAATAAAATAAAATTATATATATAAAAATTTAGGCTTTTATTATCGGACATGTTCTATGTATGTGCATTGGAAGTTGTTCTTCAGTAATAAAACACAATTTTTTAATTTAAATTTTAAATACAAGTAATTCATTGAAGTTTTTGCATCAAAATAACGAATCATAGTTATTATTTTATGCTAATTAATAAAATCGAATTAAACTTTCAACTTTTATTTAAAACATAAATATCATGTGTTATAAATTGTAAAAAGGAAACTATTTACATGTATTTCCCTTTTATGGTCAACTTTATACTCTCCAGGCGAGAATGAATGTACCCTTAACAGATAAAGAGTATGAGCGTGTATGTGGTACTATATGGATGTAAAGGAGGCAAGAGAGGTGTGTCAGGATTATGCCAAATGGAAGTCCAGTCTTTGCCTAACCCTTTGTGTGACATGTGTTATGTATATATGTATTCTGACTGTTGATTTTTTCAAAATTTACACCCTGTTCGGATTAATGAGGCATTCGGATTATAGTATGTAGATATTATATCATCTTCAGGGTCAAAGTCACCCAGATTGTGGCCAGAAGTTTCCTCTGGTTTAAATAACGAAAGCCAAAGACACTTCCTAAATTTTTTGATCAGATTTGAGGATACTTGGTGCCAACATTAAGCCAGAGAAAATACAGCTTCATCACAACTTTCGTAGTGTTAACAATTTGTGATAATGTGCATTCTGAAACTACTCCTTGCTGGCCAAAAACTTAAGTTGTACAGCTAGGCAGCATGTCCAGAACAGTGAAATTTTCGTCAATTGACTGCAGATATTCTTCCGATCGGCACTTCCATATTCCGTGAGACAAAGAGCAGGTGGTCGTTCGGATTATAGAGGCGTTTGGATTATCATGGGTTCGGATTTTCGAGGCTCTACTGTACACACAATGCAACGTTCATTGCATACAATAATTTCAGTTTTACCCTACGAAAGCTTATGGTATTTTCACTCCACAAATTTAAAATGCATCAGCAGGAAGCTGTTTTTAATTAAATGTACTTGTCATAATAATAAATGAAGTTTTATGATTTTTTTAATAACTTCTGTTGTGGATTCATACACCATTTATTCTATAACAAAATGGAACTACTTTATGTACAACCCAACTTACACAACTATGCGAAGAGATTATTAAAATCAAACAATAAAATATTTATCTAGCATGGATTGTCATCTTTGCACATCAAAGGCCAAATTCAAAAATCTATCTTAGAGGTTTTGCCAAATGGCATTACTAATGAACTTGATAACACGATGAAGTTGAGAAATGCCATATCATTACCTCATAAATAAACACATGCTTTCACATTTCACCAAGCGATACACACACGCATACCCACAGACACACACTCACACAAATGCATGCGCTTGCTCTCACTTTCATCTCACAAATACAACATGTTGGTACACAACATATACACAGGTATAGATTTATCTTACAATGTAAATGCTCTGTAAGTGATGTTAATGTATCTATATACAGTTACAAGAAAGGAAAACTATGAACCCCATTTTAAACATTGCATGCACAGAGGCGTATGAGATTTGGCATAAATGCACTCCTTGTGCAGAAAGATAAAATTTATCTATCTATCTGTGTAGAATGTATAGCTTATTTTACAAATTTTTGAAAATGTTATAAAATTTTGCCAATTTGAAGCATTTTGATACATTTTTTTATTGAAATTCTGATCAAAAGAGGTTTTGTGCCAATTTGCAGTGAAATACTTAATTACTACTCCGATTTTTGAGCAAATTTCTTTTTCTTAGGGTAAACTAGTTTTTTCTAAGCCCAACAGGGTAAACCAGATGTTCACGCTTTGGGGTGGTTTAAGGACCATCCCAGCCACACCTCAACCTACCATAGCCAATATTACTTTTGTCAATAGACTTAATCCTATTGAAGTCTGTGATCTAGCTATGTTGGCTTACAAAAAACTAGTTTACCTATGAAAAACTAGTTTGTCCTTAAACCTATTTGCAATAAAAATTTGTGACAATCATGGCATCGAAGATGCCATAGCAATTGGTTCAAGGAAGGTAAAAGACTTTTCACAATGTTTGTTCACTGGTACATAAAAACTGTACTAATCAACACACTCAGCTTTGGAAAAATCTAGTGG
Organism: Parnassius smintheus behrii; assembly: GCA_036936625.1. Lineage (NCBI taxonomy): Eukaryota > Metazoa > Arthropoda > Insecta > Lepidoptera > Papilionidae > Parnassius > Parnassius smintheus. The sequence continues at coordinate 28,770,078 of JAUPFT010000003.1, read as the reverse complement.
ACTGTAGGCAAGCTAGAGAGGCCCTGCCAGAAATAAGCAGTTGTCAGATGTCAGGTCAGTGCTATTACAGGACATGGCTCCTTTAACAAATATTCATTTACTATAGGTGTTACAGATAGTCCCATGTGCAGGGCATGTATGGGGGAGGAGAAAACAGCGGCACACATGTTGCTGGCATGTCAAGAAGTCAGTACATATAGGGCTAAACGTCTCGGCATGTCGGAATCACTCCCTGAAATTGGTCGCAACATCAAAATACTGTTGAACTTCTTTGGGGAGATTTCATGGCTCGAATAGTCACAATATTCCTGCCTACACGCAAAGTACGCGCTAAGACGTGGAGTTGCGGAAAACAGCCTATATCATTTACCTCATTGTCAAACACCTCGTGAACATAGGTGCTGCTGTAAAGGACTTGAAACAAATTAAAAAGAAGTTAAATTAAATGCGATAAAATCCATAAAATTACTTTTGTTCAAAGTCAAGCATTTGTGCAAGTTCAAAATTCTTTATTCAATTTGCATAAACTAATATTATAGTTAATATTGTCCACTGATTTGGTATTACCTGGCTGGCTATACAAAACATTGTTAAATATGTGTTTAAGTATGGGTACAATGAGGTCTTTATTATTAATAAGAAATTTTTCTGTGTGTTTATAGCTTTATCTACTTCTCCATTCATTATTTTTGCAACTTCATCCATAATTTTCAAGTCACTTGTGTATAATACTTTGTTTTGTATCAAAGTTTTGAAAGTTGGTAGCAATTGAAATAATTTTTGGCCTTGGAGTTGCACATTTGTCTATTCTATCCTTACTATGGGGTATCCAATCCCTTTTTTGTGTCAATAATTTAGCTGCTTTCTTAATGTCTCCTGTTTTCTGTATGCACTTTTCCAGTGTTTCTAACCTGTACTTTTGTCGGTCTTTTCTCATTTTTACCTTGATTTCTTTATTAATTTTAGCTGTATCTCTCTTATACTTTTTGTCTTATTAGTGGTAGTTATTAGATCAGCTCTAGTTTTAAACAGTTTCCTTGTTTTGTTTGACAGCCATATTATTTCATATTGTTCATGCCTTCATTTACTCATTATCTTCGTACATAGAAGTTCTTGTAATCTGTTACATTTGTGTATTCAATACTTTTATGCTTACTATGAAGCCTTAAAATTTTTCTTTTAACTCTTCAGAGCTTACTGTGTACTTTTTTTTAATTCTTTATTATAAGCTTATTCACAATATGAATATGCCGCTCCGTTAATTCATCACCAAAAAAAAAATAATTACATTAGGTATACTTAAAATTATTATATTATAAAGTTCTCAAATCAACAATTAATTACAGAAAGTTGAAGAAGATATGCATTTAGTTACAAAAAGTAAAATGAAAACTTCCCAGATCAATCACATTGAGAAGTGAGTGATCGATCCGAGAACTTCACCTTGTAAATCTTGACTAATATTTTTATATTGTCAGAATGTGGCTTAGCTAAAATTATATTACAATCAGCGAAATCTTTTAAAATGTGGTGGCATTTATCATTACGAAAGGCAGCGTTGTGGGCACAATCCACCAAGACATGCATTAGGTCCTGTGCAACACCGCATTGATCACAGTTCGGTGACTGGACCTTTTTCAGAAGGAATGCAAACTTTCTAGTTGGAATGTGTCCAGTACGCAGCCTCATTATCACTACTGCATCCAGTCGCGATAGCTTATGGTTATCAATCCATGGTATTTTAGGCGGATGTGGCTGTACCGTCTTGTACCAAATACCCTTTTCTTTTGAACGTAAATCGAAATATTCTTTCCAAAGGTTGTAACATAGCCTTTTTATAATACAAATACAATCAGTGTAATGGGGTAACATGTTGTATTCAATGCCACTCGTAATAGCCTGTCTAGCCAAGATATCTACTCGCTGATTATATTCCACGCCGCAATGAGATGGAATCCACTGCAACTTAATCGATTTTGACCTGGATGTTAACCCATGTATAGTATCCAGAACGGTGTAGGCTATCGGTGTGCCTCGTGTACCCAAAGTGCACCGAGCCAAGTGTTGGAGTTGGACTTCTTGAGTCTGTCAATATCACAATATTATCTTGTGATAGTGATGCAGCGTATGACAGTGCTTCATATATTGCTACTAGCTCAGCCTCCATGATGCATATACTACTATCTATCTTAAATTGTAAGCTAAGATTACATTGTGGGTCAAAAAAGGCTGCACCGATTCCGCCTGAATCTTTAGAGCCGTCTGTAAATATTTTATAATAATTTTCATACTGTAATAGGCATGTAGTCCAAACATATTACTTTTAGACTAAAATTGTTGTAATTTCGTTTAGCTTGTGCAATACACGGAATATTTAAATTAACTATGTTATTTAAACCTATGTTACTGACCCATGTCCTTATATTAAACATTTCTAATCTTTGACTACTGTGAATAGGGGTATCAACGAAGTGATCATAAACAATTAATAGTAAAGGTTTCTTTTTATTACGCCAATATTTATTGTTTCTAAAATGTGCTAATTCATTCAATATTTTTAGTGTGATGTTATTTCTTATGGATTTAGCTTTTAAGATGAATTTCCCTGCCAAAAAGTTTCTTCGTACATTTAGTGGAGGTAGACATAGCTCACTCTCCATTGTATGTATAGGAGTAGTTTTAATGAATCCTCCGATTACTCGTAATGCATGATTTTGTATTTTGTCTTACTTAAATACTTTTGACAGCTGTTATCGAATAAATAACTCCCATAATCTAGCCTACTTCTTATAACGGCAATATATAGTCTTCTTAAATGCTTGGGATGTATTCCCCAACCAGGTCCTACTAAAACTTTGAATATGTTTAAAAATCTAGAAATTTTGTTCGTAACTCCATAATATGTTTATTCCATTTCAAAGACCGGTCTAGCCACATCCCTAAATACTTGACTGTGTTCACTACTTCTATTTAATTATCATTAACACTTACTGAAATAGCTTGCCTACATATACCTTTTTTAAAAATACAGATCTTTGTTTTAGTCATTGAAATCTCCAAACCTAAATCTATGAGCAAACCATACATTTTATTTAAGGACAATTGTAATTCAGTGGAAGTATCATTTAAATTTTTACCGGAAGTATATAACACATAATCATCAGCATACTGAGAAATATATACATTAGGATTAATTTGTTTACAAATATGAATAGTTGCAATATTAAATAGTAGTGGAGCGATAGGGTCACCCTGAGCAATTCCTCGACGTGTAGATCTAGATAAAATAACATTGTCCACCTGGACACTTAAATATCGTTCCTTTAAGAAGGTCCATAAATATTTACAAACTTTTGAACCAGCACCTAATCGATCCAAATTTACTAACATAGCCGTAATATCTAAGTTATTGTACGCATTCTCTACATCAATAAAGCAACCTATTGTGATTTGATCTTTTGAAAATCCCAATTGTATTCTACTGACTAAATTACTAAGATTATCCAGGCATGATTTTGTTTTCCTAAATCCAGTAGTCTCTTCGTAAAATAGATTTTCATTTTCCATCAATCATTCCAATCTATTTCTTAACATAGCATGGAAGATTTTGCTCAGGCAAGACATAAGTGAAATAGGTCGAAGCGATGATAAAGTTGAAGTGTCACGCCCTGTTTTTGGGATTGGTATAATACGTATTTCTCGCCATTGAAATGGTACAGAACTTAGGGAGTAAATCAAATTAAATAGTTTGAGTAAAATAATACATGCGTTTTTGGGAAGATGTTTGATCATGGAATATGATATATTATCCACACCTGGAGAAGTATCTTTTGTTTTAAAACAGCACGTTAGTTCGCTCATTGAAAAAGGAGAGTCAATTTCAGTGTTACGAGATGAAAAAGCAGGGTCTTTTGGACAAACAAAGTCTGGAGTAAAACTGTGTAAAAGCTCATTTGCAATTGTTAGATCAACATAACTCCTATTTGTATTAGAACACCCATAACCTTTTAACCATTTCATTTTTTGCCACATGTTGTGTACAGTAATAGACTCATCAATCGAAGAGCAAAAATTAGAGAAAGATTTTCTAGTTGCCTTTCTAATTAGCAGTTGTGAAATTCTAATTTTATCTTTTAATTTATCTAAGTTATCAGGAGTAGGGTTCTTCTTCTACTTCTTTCTTTCGTGGCGGTTTGATAAAATTCGCCAATGACGTATTGAGTAGAAAATTAAAGCTTATGAGTTTAATTAAAATAAGAGTCTGTGATAATACAAGGATTCAGTTTTCCTCCGAGAATTTTGACAAATCTATTTGTTGAATTACCTAGAACAAATATGACAAACACAGGTGTTAGACTCTTACCCGTATGTTAAAAGTGACAAGGATTTAAAGTTTCATATTATTAGTATTAATAAAATCACATAAAATATACACAAAAGGAGTACTGGTATATGTTAAAAGAGAATTAAAATCTATAGGTCGAGGAATATAAGGAGGAAGGTAATCATAAAGGGAGGAGGATAATTTGGGACAGTTGAAAAAAATATGGTTTGTGAAACCTTCATCTAAGCCACATTCACACAATGAGCTATCCCTTACTCTGATTTTTGCCAGATGTGCACGTGTACAGGCGTGTCCAATTCTTAATCTACAAATGATTGAAGTTGCATGTTTATTTGCTTTGTTAAATTTAAAGAACCAAGGCTTGGGAGGAATAACCTCTTGGATGGCAGCATAGTGCTTACCTTTAACATTTTTGGAAACTTCCCATAATTTATTCCAATTTTCATTCAGTTTCCTTTTAGCTAGCAAAATTAGGTCATGTGAGTAAATTAAATTTTGTAGAATGCCATTAGCAATTGCATTTTTAGCGAGTACATCAGCTGTTTCGTTACCATGGATACCACTGTGGCCTGGAATCCAGGCCACTGAAACATGGATTCCTTTAAGATGGCATCTGAATAGGGTATTTTTTATTTTAAGAATTCGTGGAAATTTATGTTTGTTATGGAATTGATTGGACAAAATAGCTAACAAACAACTTTTTGAATCTGTGAAAATAACTGTTTTATTAAGATTATGTGACTCTACATATAACAAAGCTTCACTGATTGCAGTTGCTTCACCGGTAAAAGTGGAGGATAGTGAGGGGCATTTAAAGTTAAGAATGATTTTGAACTTAGGAATCCAAACAGCAGCTCCATTATAGTCTTCATCAGACTGTTTCGAAGCGTCTGTGTACATGACAAGCCAATCTTTAAAGGTGTTTTCTATAATTTCTTTTAATTTCAAATTTGCCATTGGAGAATCCTTTTCTATACCTAGATCTAGATGAATGTCGGGTTGGTGAACAATAGCCTCGTAAGGAACATCAAAGAGTGGATTCATTTTACATTGAAAGATTGGGTAAGGAAGCTGAAGAAAAATTACAAAACTTTTAAACAAGCAGGGAGAGTCCTTATGGGTCCAGTATCGGTCAGATGAGATATACTCTGAAAGAAGGTGCAATTTAGGAATTAGGGGATGATCTGAAAGCTGGCAGATCTTAAATAAGAATCTGTCTGAAAGGTATTGCCTTCTTAATCTTAAAGGAGGATCTACGCACTCAACCTGAAGAACATTTATTGGTGAGGATTTCATTGCCCCTGTAATAATGCGAAGGCATTTCGATTGAATTTTGTCCATTACTTTCAGGGATGATTTATTGCAAGGCTCCAACAGAAAACATCCATAGTCAAGGTGGCTTCGTATTAAAGCATTGTACAGTAATTTCTGAGAAAAGGATGGGACCCCCACCAAACACCTGACAAAGACCGAAGAATATTCATGTTTTTTTTCGCATTTTTGTGTTATATATTCAATGTATGGACCAAAGGCCAATTTCGAATCAAGGATAACTCCCAAAAATTTAACATTGCCTCTAACTGGAATAGGTTGCTTATCATATACAACAGATATATCGGGAACTCGCCTTTAGCGGGAAAAGATCACCACACTACTCTTGGCCACAGATAAAGAGAGGCCATGATTAGTTAACCATTCTTGTAAATAATCCATGGATGATGATTTCTTATATTTACGCGAACACTACACATTGAAATAATACTAGTTTTTACGGAATTTATCGCGTATATTTAACTTTTTAAATACCCGACGTTTCGAACGCTTTACAGCACTCATGGTCCCGCCCGTGACCATGAGTGCTGTAAAGCGTTCGAAACGTCGGGTATTTAAAAAGTTAAATATACGCGATAAATTCCGTAAAAACTAGTATTATTTCAATCCATGGATGAGTTTAGACGGGAACATGCCACTGTGAAGTTGTTTGAGGAGATGTATAGAGCTAAATCATCTGCATATTGAAGAACATTACAAAAAGAATTTACTGAAAGTTCTAAATCGTGAGTATATATAGAATAAAGGAGAGGACTAAGAACTGAGCCTTGTGGAAGTCCTTTCCATATAGTTTTTGGGGGAAGCAGGAGATTTTTAACATTTATAGATATTGATCTAGAAGAGAGAAAGTTAGAGACGTAATTGACTATCCTCACTGGAATGCTCAGATTAAGCATTTTCTGCCTGAGCACAGGAAGAAGCACATTATCATATGCAGAATAAATATCCAAGAAAACTCCTATGAGAAATTCATGTTTTGAAAAAGCAATATTTGAAAATCTAAAAAATATTTGAAATTCTGGTATTTGAAAAGGACGAAGAGAGAACGAAATGTGAAATATGGGTAAATCAGGAATGTCTAGAACAGGTAAATGAAATTGTATACTTGGGGAGTGCTTTCAGCCGGGATGGAGGATGTGATTTAGATGTGGATAGGCGTGTTGCTGCCGGAAATAAAGTCAATGGTGCCCTGAATGCATTAGTAAAAAGGCAAGGCGTGGTGAAGAGTGCACGCCTTGCAATACATAACGCAGTGTTGGTACCGACTTTGTTATATGGCAGCGAAACCTGGGTATGCCAGAAGAAGCATAAAATCAAGTTGAATGCAGTGGAGATGCGATCTCTTCGTAAAATGTGTGGCGTTAGCATAGCCGACCGAAAGCGAAACGAAGAGATTCGCAATATGGCAGGATTGAAAGATGACCTTATCACAAAAATTGATAGGGGCGTACTCCAATGGTTTGGGCACGTTGAACGAATGAGTGAAGACCGAATGGTGAAGAAAATATATAGAGCGAAAGTAAATATTAAAAGGTGTCGAGGTAGACCGAGACTAACTTTCGAAGACCATGTGAGCAAATTGCTCGAAGAGGGGAGGGTCAAGAGTATTCGGATACCTAGACGTGCATGTATGAAGAAGTTAATGAACCTGAAAGAAGCGAAAGAGGTATGTAAGGATCGTGACACTTGGCGATCTGTTCTCTCTGGCTACCCCGTTAGGGATTGTGCGTGAAGATAAGCGAAGCGAAAAAGCAATATGAATATCTGTGACCAAAGTACTTAGGCTATCCATGGTACTTAAACCTTTTCGGAAACCGAATTGGCTTTTAGGTAAGAGATTATGCCTTACCAAAAACCACTCCAACCGATTTTTTATTAAATGTTCCAAGATTTTTGCCAAAGTACAAGAAAGGGCAATAGGTCGGTAACTGGAAGGGTCATTGCTAGACTTACCTGGTTTGAGAATGGGCAAAATAATTTGGGTTTTCCATTCAGCAGGAGGATCACCAGTAATATAAATAAAATTTAAAATGGATAGTAAGACAGTTTTAGTGTTCTCACTACTATTAATTATAAACGAATAAGGAATCCCATCAATACCTGGTGAGGAGTCTTTAAGGCCATTGAGTACAGTAAACAATTCCTGAGAAGAAAAGGGGGAAACAAATTTATCATTTGTTTTTAAAAAAGCAGAATTAAAAACTAGGCATTCGTCATAAGATGGGACTGTTTGTGGTGCAAGTTTATTAGAGAATTCATCTATCCATGGGGAAGGATCATTAGAAATTATATTTTCACTAGAAACTGCACAGCGATATTTTTTTTTTTTTTTATAGAATAGGGTGACAAACGAGCACACAGTCCACCTGATAGTAAGTGGTTGCTGTGGCCTATAGACATCTACATCTATCTTCCATTACAAATCAAAATGCAGATGCGTTGTCACCCGTGAGGACTGAGATGGAATACCTCATTTCCAGTAAAAAGGGATATTTTTTAACATTTCTCCAGACCAAAGATGGGGGAGTCCTAGGTGACAGTGACTCACAGAATTTAAACCAACCAGTTCGCTTTTTGTCTGACAGTAATTTTAAGGTTTCTGCAGCGATTTTTTTATAGGAGATATAATTCTCTGCAGTCATAGAACGGGAGTATATTAATTCAGCCTCTTTTCTTCTCCTACAAGCTGCTGAACAATCTTGGTCCCACCAAGGAGGGGAAGGATAATTATTTTTGAAAGGTTTTTTAAGGGGATTGACTTATTAGCAGCAGAAATAATTGCATTTCTGAACTCTATATATACAGGCGCAATATTATCATTGTTAATTGGGGGAAGAGTTAAAACCTCTTGTTCCAAAACTGTAGAATATAATTGCCAATTAGCTTTGGATAGATTATACTTTAGTCTTGGGCAAAATGTAAAATTTATTCTAGGTGAAGTAGGAGTGATGAATATAGGAAAATGGTCACTGCCATAGCAAGAAGGTAATATTTGCCACAAAAGAAGGGAAGCAATATCTGGGGAGCAGAGAGTTAGGTCAACGGCACTTCTAACATTTTGTAATGGGGATACTCGACGGGTAGGAGACCCGTCATTTAGAATACAGAGATTAAAATTATCAATAAGATCTAAAAAAAAGGGAGCCAGTAATCACACAGATGGGAGCCCCAAACAGTATGATGCATATTAAAATCTCCCAAAATAACCATAGGAGGTGACAGAGAAGAAATAAGTGTTGCAAGTTCTGTTAAAACATTTACATCAGGATTAGGAATGTAAACAGAGAGAATAGAGACATCAAGGGCCTTAATAGCAACAGCATTTACTGCTGGACTATGAGAAGGGAGAGTAATTTGTGAAAATGTAACTGTTCTTGAAATTAAAATAGAGGTGCCAGCACGACCATCACTCCTATCATCCCGGAGGCATGCGTAGCCTGAAACCCTAAAATGAGACTCAGGCCTAAGCCATGTCTCCTGGATGGCAAGAATGAAGGGATGAAATTTATTAATGAGGTAAATGAGTTCATTATTTTTATTTCTAATGCTCCGACAATTCCATTGAAGAATTGGCGGGACTGCGAATGTTACGGGCTAAGGAGGAAAGCTGAGTAAGTTTTTGGTGTAAGCTGAGAGGAAGTTCCGTGTCACTAAAACGGGAGATCATGTTAATTAGAATTGATATCATAAGTTCGCAGAAATTATCGTTACTAGAGTAGTTGTTGTCATTTCCCAGTAGAGCACACCCATTAGGAAGGGAAGAATTAGGATTCTCAACAATTGCCTGATGGGCTGCCATATCATATCCAGAATTTAATGATTGGCTGCAGGTACGTTGAGGGATAAAAATTGTTTTTTATATGATGCAGTTTGTGAGAGCTGAGCCGAAGGGGTTGAAAGACTGTCAGTTAAAGTATAAGGGGTCTGTTGAGAACAATTACGAGGCTGGATTCTTGTTGTATCAGCAAAGGATCTTTTTGTCTGAGGGAATCTAGCTGAAGCTTCTAAATATGAAATATTTTCTTGTGACATAACAAGTTTAATAGATTTTTGCCTTAGATGTTCAGGACATGTAGGGTCTTTTGCGGTGTGGGGACCAGAGCAGAATAGGCATGTAGGAGTTTGTCGAGTACAAGATAAACTTTCATGATTCTGTGCACATACAAAGCAGCGAGGGGATGATCGGCACTGGGAAGTAACATGGCCAAATCTACAACATTTATGACACTGAATTAGTGGCAACACATATTTTTCCACTGGCATTGAGGTGTAAAAACAGTAAATATTCCCCATATTCTTTCTTTGTCCAGAAAAAGTTAGAACAACCGTCTGAGTTGGAACCCATGAAACGCTATTGCTGTCACTAACTGATCGTCTATTAAGTTGCCGTGCTTTAATTATAGAACCGTAGCCAGAGGGAATTTCTATAGCTGCTATTAATTCTTCTAGTGTCCACTCTATGGGAACTTGTCTAACTAACCCCATACGAGTGATACTATATAAGGGGATGGTTGCTTCATATTTAGAAATTTGGAGAGCTGGGTGATCGATAAAGGTGTTTGCATCTGCAGCTGTTTTAAACTCCACTGATATTCTATTTCATCCAACTTTTTTGACTCCATCATGGACTATATTTTTAATATTGTTATGATACAGAAAGTGACCGAATTTAATTGGTTTAAGAGGTACTCCAGACAGCTGATCATTTGAGATTTTACTTACGTGAACTAGAAAAGGAGCGGCATCATCTTGAGAGTACTTAACTTTTTTATTAATAAAATCAGGATGGGTATGAGGATTGTATTGAAGGAAACTGTTGATTTGGTATGTGAAACGGTATGTGAAATAAGAATAGAAGGAGAGTTAATTGAGCAACTGGATGAGTTTGTGTATTTGGGATGTGTATTTAGCAGGGATGGTAGATATGATAGGGATATAGAACGACGAGTAAATGCACGGAATAGAGTGAATGGGGCACTACACTCTATTGTGAAGAACCAGAATGTGTCAAAACAGGCATGTATGGTAATTCATAATGCTGTGTTAGTCCCTACTTTAATGTATGGTAGTGAAAGCTGGGTGTGGCAGAAGAAGCACGAAAGTAGAATAAATGCTGTAGAAATGCGGTCTTTAAGGAATATGCTAGGGTTGAATCTGAATGACAGGGTGAGAAATTGCGTGATAAGAGATAAATGTGGTATGCAAGATGATGTTGTGACCAGGATTAAGAAAGGAATGCTTCGGTGGTTTGGTCATGTGGAAAGAATGAATGAGGAAAGAGTGACAAAGCAAATTTATATGGCAGATGTGAACGGCCGAGTCGGGAAGGGGCGCCCTAGGAAAAAGTTTATCGACCAAATTGGCGATATTTTGAAAATGGGCCACGTTAGAAGTACTCTTAACCGACGAGCATGTATGCGTAGATATATGGATGTAAAGGAGGCGAAAGAGGTATGTCAGGATCGTGCCAAATGGAAGTCCGTAGTCTCTGCCTACCCCTCTTGGTGACAGGCGTGAGTGTTTATGTATTATGTATTATATATGTATGTTGATTTGGATCAGTAATAACTATTTTTTGTGGATGGGCAGACTCGTTACTTACTTGGGCACGTTTACGGTTAATTAGTTCTACATTATCAATGTTAATGGGTAAGGAAAAGGAATCATTGCGAACCCTTCCGGGATCGGGAGGTTCGTCCTCCATTATATTACTACAGCAAAAAATTACATAAAAACGGCACAACTACAAACACTTACTAATTTACAGATATTAAAACCTCCACCAAGACAGAAAAATTTACTATAGTAAATCAACAACACTTAATAAAACAATAAATTTTAAGTAAAAAAGGCACGACACGTGTATCTCTCACTTCCTCCCCGCGACACATCCAGACGGCAGACGCAGGAGTAGGGTTTTTCCTAAATAAAGCAAGAGCTAGGCGCCTTTCTGCAACAGATTTAGATAAGTTGGTATTCCAATATACTTTAGGAGAAAAATGTTGTGAGGGGTCTTGGCTGGTTCTGTAAAAAGGAATATGAGCATCAGCGGCTTCATTGACCATATTAAGAAATAAATCGTAATTTTTCTGCGGATCATTATTGATAAAAGCAAAACTTGAAAATTTATATTCTAAATATGAGCTGTATCCATCCCAGTTTGCTTTCTTATAGTTCCTTTTCTGTAGAAATTGATGGTGACTATTGTGATATGATAAATTAATCTTAACAATCAAATGATCAATACCCAATGACTCATTAGTAACCTTCCAATCTAACTGCAACGCTAAATCCGAAGAAGCAATAGGAATGTCAGGGGATGATTCCTGTACTATTCCGTTTACTAATTTAACGCGAGTAGCTGTGACATCATTCAAGGAAACAAAATTATTTTCAATTAAAGAGTCAAAAATATTCGTGCCTCTTAAATCAGCCTTACAAGACCAGCTTGGATGATGCCCATTGAAGTCCCCAAGAATCAATGTTTTTTTTTAGTTTTAAAAGAAAATATTTCATCCCAGTCATTCTGAGAAGTTCGTATGGTAGGTGGACAATATATAGAGAGTATGTAATCTATATGTGTACAGTTAAAAATCTTAATACATATTATTTCAATTCCGGGATTAGAAATTTGGATAGATATCAGTCGAGTCTTTAAAGACTTGTGTGAACAAATAGCAACCCCACCATACGAATCATCTCGGTCCTTGCGGTAAATATTGTAACCACTTATTTTAAACATAACTTCAGCATTTAACCATGTCTCACAAATGGCAGCAATATGTATTTTCTCGCTATTTAACAGCTAGTCGAATTCCGTGCGTTTGGGCCTAATACTTTGTGAGTTCCACTGAAAAATGTTTATGTTGTAATTACTATTCATTATTGACTAAAAAAGCTTTTAAAAGGCAAATCCCAAATGCACTGCCCCACTATCGGTACTAACCATTCAATCATTTATGACATTCCTTGAATCATTTTGTTCTTAAGTTGTTCTTGTGAATTTGTAAATATAGCATATAACTTAGAAAGTAACTGCCTAAAATTAAAAGTTGATTTAAGCTTCTCTCTCCTCTCTTCTTTCTCTTTTCTTGATTGGAGCTCACTTTCTATATCATCATCATTATTATTAATTACTTCTTCTGATTCTGTAGATATATCGTTTTCAAACACTTCATTCTGATTTTGCTTCTTTTTCCTTTTTCTCTTTGTACTTATAGTTTTTTCTTGTAAAGTTTGCGAAACCTCCATAGCACCCGATTGTGATGATAGTGGTATTGATTTAGTGTTAGAAGTAATTACAGAATGTTAGCGTGGTACCGAGCGAGTAACGTTTGCGTAAGACATTGCCCCATCTTTGTTTTGTGAGATAGATACAGGTAATAAGTCGTGGTGTATGTGTAAGTGTGGTAATAAGGTGGGGGATAAGTCGCTCGCGTCCGTAGGCTTTGACCACCTAATCCTAGGCCCACCCTACACGTGTCCCCCGGGTGGTGCTAAATGAGCGACAAGCCGATAGCACAGACTCGGCTCCTCGCCGTGGTAGCGGCGTTAAATATACCACCCTATTCGCACCATGAGGAATCAAATTAAAGAAATGGCCCCGAGTTCCCGGCGCCCCTTTAATGGGGCAGGGGTGCGAAGAATCTCCGGGAGGAAAACCGGCGACGAGGCTCGCCACCCGTCACGTTCTGTCTCCCGGAGGGGCGAAAAGTGGATTGCAGAGGCCCGTCTGGCTACGTTGAATGTATGTGGAGCAATGAATGATAAAATGGATGAAGTATGCGAGGTGATGTATGATAGAGGAATAGATTTGTTATGTGTAAATGAGACGAAACGGAAGGGAAAGGATGTCACTACACATGGCATGTATACCGCATACTGGTCTGGTGTAGACGAGCTCGAGCGGGCATGCCAGGGAGTAGGTATCATCATATCAGAAAGAATGGTGCAATGTGTGAAAGAGTATGAATGTGTAAGCCCAAGACTGCTATGGATACGATTGAAAGTGGGCTTAAAGAAGTTGTTTGTGCTAGGGGTCTACGCCCCAGACATGTCTAAGCCCACTCATATCCGAGAGCAGTTTTGGGAAATGGTAAGGATGGTATTAATGAAATGTAAGGGAAATGAAAATGTTGTTATGCTAGGAGATTTTAATGGAAGAGTTGGGGTGAGGAGGCTTGGTTATGAAAGGATATTAGGAACGTTTGGTGATGAAAGTATAAATGAGAATGGTGAAAGCCTCCTCACTGTATGTATGGAAAAGAATCTTTTTGTGACGAACACTTTCTTTCGCCACAAGAGGATTCACATGTACACTTGGGAAAGAGGAGATGATAGAAGCATGATAGATTTCATAATTGTGGATGAAAGATTGAGGGGCGCAGTGGTGGATACAAGGGTTTACCGGGGGTCAAACGTAGGAATGGATCATTTTTTGGTTTTATGCCGAATTAATGGTCTATTCAGGCGGTGGCGCCATCGGTCATCTGTGTCTACCACTGCGTTACAGCGTATTAGAACAGAAAGATTACAAGATGAAGGTGAGAAAAACAAGTTTAAATGTAGACTGAAAGAAAACGTAAATGGTTTGGATGAATTATGTATGAATGAGTTAGACTTGGAGAATGTATGGCAAAATGTTAAGAAAGGTTTAGTAGATGCAGCTACCGAAGTATGTGGTGTTAGTAAAAGAAAGAATGTACGTAAAAACGTACGGAAGTTGAAGCAAAGAAGAGAGCATGGCTAGATTTACTAGCAACTAAGGCTGGTAATTCTAGCGGTACAAATGATGATTTTGAAAGAAAAAAGGCAGTCTTTAGACATCTAAATAAAAGAGTAAAAGAAGTAGTTGAAAGGAAAAAGCAAGAAAGAACGGATAAAAATGATAGAAGAATATCGGATAACTTCCAGGCAAATATTAAAATGTTCTGGAAACTCGTAAGAACTGCCAGGGGATGTTCAAAACAGCCTATAATGAATGCTATAAGAGATGAGAATGGCTATATTCTGAATGATGAAGTTTTGAGTTTAAAGAGATGGAAGGAATATTTTGAAAGCATGTTTATGAGTGAGGAGACAACGTATGAACTGAATGAAATAGGAACTTCGAAAGAAGAGGAAGGAGGTAGCGAGATAAGTATAGATGAAATAATGAAAGCAATGAAAAGCATGAAAGCAGGTGAGGCTGCCGGATATGATAGAGTTTCACTCGAAATGCTGAGGGCTGGAGAGGAAGTGGTGGCAGGCCTGCTGCACACCTTGTTTAATTTATGCTGGGAACTGAAACGGGTACCGGGAGACTGGTACAAAGCCCTGATAGTCCCAGTATATAAGGGAAAGGGTCGCAGCAGGACTGTAAAAACTACCGCGGTATCAGCCTTCTTAGCATCGTGGGAAAACTGTATGCCAAGGTACTAATTGAAAGGGTCATGAAAGAAACCGATGGAAAAATTTGGGATGTGCAAGCGGGATTTAGAAAGGGAATGGGATGTAAAGATCAAGTCTTCTCCATGCGCATGATCGCGGAGAAGTTTTTGGCCAAAAACCAAAAGGTTTTTTGTGCGTTCATGGACTTGGAGAAGGCCTATGACAGAGTGGATAGGAATGTGCTATGGCAAACACTGAACTCATTTGGGTTGAGCGCTGGCTTGATACAGGCATTGGAGTCTCTTTATAGAGACTCTAGTGCTTGTGTTAGGATCAACGGGGTCTACTCGGACTGGTTTGGCATCCATAAAGGTGTCAGACAGGGCTGTGTGGCTTCCCCGTGGTTGTTCAACCTATTTATGGACAGTTGTTTGCAAAATTTGAAAGTTGAAGAATGCGGATTAAGAATGGGTGAGTTAACCATCAAATGCCTTTTGTACGCCGATGATCAAGTTATTCTTGCGTCGTCGGCGGCTGAGTTGCAAATGATGGTTACATTAATGAACAGATCATTAAAAGAAAGGGGTATGAAAGTGAACACAAGTAAGACGAAAATTATGGTTTTTGAAAGAGATGAAAGTAAAACGATATGTGAAATAAGAATAGAAGGGGAGTTGATCGAGCAAGTAGATGAGTTTGTATATTTGGGGTGCGTATTTAGCAGGGATGGGAGATATGATAAGGATATAGAACGACGAGTGAACGCAGAAAACAGAGTAAATGGGGCCCTGCACTCTATTGTGAAGAGTCAAAATGTGTCAAAAAAGGCACGTATGGCAATTCACAATGCTGTGTTGGTCCCTACTTTAACGTATGGTAGTGAAAGTTGGGTATGGCAGAAGAAGCACGAGAGTAGAATAAATGCAGTAGAAATGCGGTCGTTAAGGAGTATGTTAGGGCTGAATCTGAATGACAGGGTGAAAAATTGTGTGATAAGAGAAGAGTGTGGTTTGCAAGATGATGTTGTGAATGCTTCGGTGGTTTGGTCATGTGGAAAGAATGGATGAGGAAGGAGTGACAAAGAAAATTTATGTTGCAGAAGTGAATGGCAGAGTCGGAAAGGGACGTCCTAGGCGAAAATAAATCGACCAAATTGGCGATTTATTGAAAACGGGCCAAATTAGGAGTACCCTTAACCGACGAGCATGCATGCGTAGGTGTATGGATGTGAAGGAGGCGAGAGAGGTGTGTCAGGATCGTGCCAAATGGAAGTCTGTAGTCTCTGCCTACCCCTCTGGGTGACAGGCGTGAGTGTTTATGTATGTATGTAGATACAGGTATGGGTTCAGGTATATTATTATATAAAGGTGTATTTGGGTTGAGATGTCTTCGAGCCGTCTTTAAAATAGTTGTTTCTTGTTCTACTTGTACAGGTTGAGGTTCTGGAGGAATATATATTTGTAAGGCCTTTTTATATGAGCAATTGAATTCAGCCATTAAACTCCTTAGACACTTTTCTATTATAAATATAGGACAAGATCTATCCAACGACATGTGACTCCCGATACAGTTAATACATCTAAATGTTGTCATCTCACAATTAGCATGCCCCTTTCCACACTTAGGGCATACAATCTTTTTAGAGGGGCAAACATGTAGGCTATGACCGAACCTCCAACACCTTGAACATTGAGTGACTGGGAAGACATAGGGGTCGACGTTAATCTTCATACCGTAAATGTATACTGATGCTGGCAACAATGAGCCCTTAAATTGCAACCGTATTGATTCACTATCTTCCCATCCCTTTCCATCCGTTTTCCTGCACTTTAAGCGCTTTACACCTATTAGCTTGCAATCACTTGAAATTACCTCCAGTATTTCTTTTTCGGTCATCTCCAGCTCAATATCCTTAATGACACTGTATGAAAAAGCAACCTCTAATGGCTTTTGAAATCTCCATCCTAACTCCTTCAAAGGTGTACAGTTCATCAGCTCATCAGCACTTTCTGCACATTCAAACTGCACAAATACTTTATATGCGTTCACATATTTCACACGGCTGATATGCTTAATATTATTGGTTTTTAAAAGTTTTGCAAGTGTAAACTGTTTAGGTAATTTTTCGTAGCAATTAATATATACATCAATTTTCTGTCCCACTCTCTTCCCATTTCTTGAAACCGTAATCCACCTTTCTTCCTCATCCTCTTCTCTGCGTCTCTTACTACTAATAGGTCTGACCTCATCGTAAATCATTGCTTGACATTGAGCGGATTTCTCTGGTAAACAAATCTCCGTTTCCTGTTCATTGTTTTCAATTAGAATAGAATTCATCACCTCCTCTTCTGAAATATGATTTTCATCCATGGTGATCAGAGTACACCAATGAATGTCCTACAATTAAAGCATGGCACACCACGCAGGCACGTTGTTAACCGCCGTAGGAAATATATATTACAAAAATATATTATTTTAATTAAAATATTTAATTAAAATTTAAGATAGCTGTCACCTGTCACTTTTTTGTTTTATTATTTTTTATTTGCTTACTGTGTACTTATTGTTGGTGACTTTACTTTGTAACGTGTATTTATCTTAGATATGATAAATTAAAGTTTGGTTCTGACCATTGTGATTACTGAAAGTTAAGATTGCTTATATAACTCTACAATTTTGGAAAGCTTTACTTCTGTTAATTAAAACATAACCAACCTCGTTTTTATGGTGACTATCTGGAGATATTTATGTCCACCTATTACTTTTACGATTTTTGTATTGGCTGTTTTGTATTTTAAGTTGGTCTTATATGTGAATTGAATTAATTTTTCTCCATTTCTTGTTCTCTTTCCTGAACTGTATTGGCCTAGTACTAATTCTTCACCTTCTCTTTTATATCCCATTCTGGCATTGAAATCTCCCATCACTATCAATTTATAGTGTAATACTTACATATACATAAAAACTCATGCCTGTTACCTACAGGGGTAGGCAGAGACTACAGACTTCCATTTGCCATAATCCTAATACACCTCGTTCGCTTCCTCCACATACATACACCTACACATACATGCTCGTCGGTTAAGGGTACTCCTCATTTGGCCCATTTTCAACATAGTTATAGTGCACATGTTCTTTTATTGGTTCTGTTAGTAAGGAGAAGAATGAGCCTATTTCCAACTTACTGGACTTTTCTGTTGGGGAGTAAATTTGTACATTACATTTTTGGGTGGTAGTTTTATGTTCAGTATTGCAGTACATTAGGATATGCCGATAAATTCAACAATTAATTTGTTTAACTCTTTTTTAATCAAAAAGCCTACTCCATATTTGCCTGTGTTTACCCTTTATAATATAAAATCCATATCCCATCTCCATATCTTCCATATCTTCTATACCTAGGCGTCTTACTTCACTCATTCCTATTATTGACCACTTTTATCTATTGCTGATATCAGTTCTGACAAACTTTCGTTAGTTCTTAAGGTGAGTGTATTATGTTGCTATATATACTATATTACTATTATTTTGGCAACATTTTTTTAAAGCATATGAGTTTGCGAGTTTAATTGAAAGGTAGTAGTCTACTTTCCCCATGGTGACTAGCCAGATTGGGTGCATTCCATACATACTAGAGATGAAACAAATGGCTGTTTGGCCGGATACCGGATATTCGGCCAGTCTTATCGCTAGATAGCTGGAGATACTGTTGAACATTGCCATTTCGTGCATCGCAAGAAGCATAAAGTCAGTGCAAACTGTTCCTGATTGTGACCCTTATATTTGGTGGGCAGGTATTGCTACATAATCCCCAAATTTATCAGTTTGCCAAAATCTATATTTCAGCACCCTGCAGCAGTGTCTACAGTGAAAGACTTGAATATTCCAATTATAATATAATAATACAGCTTATTAGCATATTGTACATAACTTCACCTTATTTGCATGCAATGTTTAAAAATTCATTTGCTTAAATTTTATACTAAAACACTACTACAAAAGCAATTATTTACTGCATAAACCCGTATATGAAAGGTAAATAAACAATTTAAAGTTTTACTACCTGAACTGATATAATTTTTCTTTTCACGAATAATGGACATCTCAAAAGAAATATAGTTATTACTAATGTAAACTATATAATTCTTCAAAAAGCTGAGAGTAAGCTGTATTTTACAAAAATCATTAAAGAATTAAAGAACATTAGAGATAACGGGTTGTGTGATTAACTGATTATTTACTTCACAGACTGTTTAAATAACATCATTACTTTTAATAGAAATTCCTATCACATGTGGTAAGATGAACTTGGGACGAAACGAAAAACACTAAAGCTTTGTTTAATAACACTTACAATTGTTCCTTTCCTGATTTTTCCCATGCTTTGCAGTAATCTGATACAAACTTTGTATACGTGCTCATGATGCAAAAATTATTAATTTATTATATTTTCATAACAAATTTACACTTATGCACAAAAAAACAAGTACGCCGCAGCCATGACCATTCGTCAAATCTTAGTGTTGCCAATTTCCATGTTTTTTTTTTGGAGTTTATGGCCTGGTATCTAGACCTTTAGGCCAAGTCTTGAGTATTTTAATTCGGTTTATTATAATTTCCCCCCTGTATTTTTGATAAATTTATATAGAGACACGTAATAGGATCTATTTTTTAACTATCACTCAGGCGGCGGGAGGGATCTTGCACAGTCACTTGATTATGAAGTATGTCACTTGATTATGAAGTATGTCACTAATTTTACTGACAAGAATCAATCTGTCAAATAATAAAACCGGCCAAAAGCGTGTCGGGCCACGCTCAGTGTAGGGTTCCGTAGTTTCCCGTCCGTCACAATAAGTGTTCCCACTTATGAGTTTAAAGGTGGGTATCCATTATGTTCGCCCTCCGCGGCAGGTGCTCTGACTTTCCATCCAAGTTCAAAATGATTTTCCTAGAAAGCCCTTATAAAGTTCTACTTTTCAGATTTTTCTCATATTTTCTAAACTAATGGTTCAAAAGTTAGAGGGGGGACACACATTGTTTTTTACGTTTGGAGCGATTATTTCCGAAATTATTGACATTATCAAAAAATTATCGTAGTAAACCCTTATTCATTTTTAAATACCTTTCCAACAATATATCACACGTTAGGGTTGAAATTAAAAAAAAATTACTTCCCACTTTACATATAGGGGGGCTACCCTAATAAAACATTTTTTTTCCAATTTTTATTTTACCACTTTGTCGGCGTGATTGATACACATATTGGTACCAAATTTCAGCTTTCTAGTGCTAACGGTCACAGAGATTAAGCGAGGACGGACAGACAGACATGGCGAAACTATAAGGGTTCCTAGTTGACTACGGAACCCTAAAAAGCACTCGCACATAAATATGAAATGTTCGATATCACCAACAGAATTATTGCAGTAGGTGCAGTAGCTGCTCTCCACTATGCCCAACAGAGCCAGGTGAGCCGGGACGGTGGAGTGACCAAAGCGCAGTCTGTTTATAGTCGTAATAAAGTCCCGACTGGCCATTTTCAGTTTGTTATACCATGGTTTTACTGGCAGATTTGCTTGAACATTTCCATACCATTGACCCTTCTGTTCTCGGTCTTGTTTCCAAAATTTGACCCATAAGCTATTGACCTGGTTGTCAATAGATTGATAACAGTCGGTCAAAGGTACTTTTACTATGGAGCTAACATCCAACATCTTGGTTCCATCACGTGCAATTTTATCTACTATCTCATTTCCTGTTATGTCCCTATGGAATGTAATCCACATGAAAGAGACCTGAATACCCTTTTGTGCATAACTTAATAACAATTTTTTAATATTGTACAAAATATAGTTTTTTTAAAGTGAAATCTGAGATTGGTTAAACTTTGGACCATACTTAAACTGTCTATTAGAATTAAAAAATTAATTAAACTATATGTGCAATCCTCTTCAAGGCCTCGAAGGCCGCATATACCTCTGCAGTGAAAATATTGCATTTAGGGTCCAGAAGAAAACTTTGACCAATCTTGGATTGGGGATCATAAATAGCACTGCGCACAAAGAGCTCACTTTTGCTACCATCTGTATACAAAGTATATTAGTTATTGTCGGAAAGAAAACTTAATAATTCACAGTTATTGAAATTTTTTTTAGTAACAATATTGGTCTCAAATATAATACAAGAATATGGGTATGAGTAGCATGTCCACTTTGATTGTTTAATTAAATTTTTTAAATCTTCATTCATATGTAGTTCAATGAGAGCCAAAACTGGGAAATAACCAATTACAACAACTCAATTACTTATGTTTCTATTTCTGACCCGAAAATAGTCGACGCCAGCTCGCACCTTATCCAAATACAGCAAGAAACTGTAATTTTAGCTATATATCGACGATGTGCATTTCGAAATCCCTTCAACTTTATAAATTCTCTTTGTCAGACTTTAGCATCTTTAAATAAATTTAAAAATTAATATATACCAAACTCAACCCCTGATCAAAATACTGAAGCGTATTTGAATATGCTCGCCTACAATGGTCTTTTGCCAGCCCATACTATTCCCACTCGTAAACTGGCCTGTCTCGACCATGTCTTTCTAAAAACTACCTTTCCGGCCCAATGTCTTGTGAACTTGTGATACAATCCTCGGTTACGGACCACGACGCTATCTTACTTGCCATCTATATGAAGAATATATCACATTCATCTTCCAAACTCTCAAAAAAGATTGACATCCCCAACCTTACGGACACCTTAAAAAAGTAAGCTTCTCTGATGTACTCCAGCTCACTGATACAAACCTAGCAACTAACCTGTTTATTAGTAAACTTCAGGCTGTGATAGATCGACATTCGAAGCCCAAGCCGACGAAGGATTCTCAAAACCTGGATGACTCCTGGGTTATTAAGATGTATTCGAAATAGAGACGGTATGCATAAGAAACTTAAAAAAGACCCTCAAAATGACATACTTCGAAAAACTTACTGTCGCTACTGTAATTTCTGCAATTCCCTTCTTATTAAGATTATGATAGTATATGATAGAGAGCGGATAAATAAGGCTGGAAATAATAATAAAAAATTATGGAACGCTATCAGAGACATGTTACAAACATGAGCAAACAGCGCTCCAACTGCAACGACCTCCTCACTTTTATGTCCACCACCACCCAATCACTTAATAGTACAAATACTTTTTTGCAAATATTGGTAAATCTCGCGCTGAGAATATACTTCTTGCCTCTACTCCCTGCCCCCAAAAATTCCCAATAACTCGCTCAAATCAGACCTTTGTTCTCCTTAATACCACTCCATCCGAAGTTGACTCTCTCATCTCATCACTCAAGGAAAACTGTGCGGTTGGGTGGGATAATATTCCCTCACCTATCCTTAAATGCGGAAAGGATTTATTAGTTCCTGCTATATGCCATTTATGCAACCAGAGTCTTTCTTCAGGTTGCTTCCCTGATGCCCTCAAGAAAGCCCTAGTTCACCCCATTCACAAGAGTGTGGATCGAAGCCAGCCCAATAATTACTGCCCCATTTCGGTCTTACCCGCCTTGTCGAAGATCCTGGAGAGGCTGATCAACAACCAGTTAATCGATTTCCTAGAGAAAATGAACTAATTGTCCCCTGAGCAATTTGGTTTTAGATCTGGCAGATCCACAGCAGTTGCGGTTCACTCTCTCACAGATCATGTGATTAGAAACTTGAGACAAGGGTAAAAAATGTTTATCAGTCTTCCTCGACTTGGCCAAGGCGTTCGACACGGTTTCGATTCTCAGCCTCTTGTCTAAACTGGAGGCAATTGGTGTCAGAGGTACCCAACTATCCCTCTTCCAGAGTTATTTTTCAAACCGTAACCAGGCTGTCACTATCAATGGAAAAGTGAGTTCCGAACTTTCCATGAGTTACGGTGTTCCCCAAGGAAGCATTCTTGACCCGACGCTCGTCTTGGTCTACATCAATGACCTCTGCTCTCTCAAAATTCCTAGTTGTAAGATTATCTCCTTTGCAGACGATACCGCGCTAATTTTCTCGGCCTGCTCCTCGAAAGATACCTTCCAACTTGCCCGATCTGGTTTGAACTTAGTCTCTCTCTGGCTCCGTACTAATCTACTCACTCTTAATTCCAAAAAAAATTTTCGCTTAATTGCTCATTCCCATTCTGACCTCCCCTCCTTCTCATGTAACTATGAACCTCTTACCTCGACCGATTCCACAAAATATTTAGGTATTATTATAGACAATAAACTGACCTTCAAGCCCCACATCAACCTCACCGCTTGTAGACTCCGTAAACTCATGTTCTTTTTAAAAATCTCCGCCAAGTCGCAGATCCTTGTCTAGTTAGATCAGTCTACTTAGAAATTTGTCAGTCACTTATAGTTTACTGTTTAACAACCTGGGATGGCGCGAGTAAGTCAATACTAATTAAGCTGGAAAGAGCCCAAAGAGCGATCCTCAAAGTCTGCATGTTTAAACCCCTGCTATCACCAACCTTCGATCTTTATCAGTATTGTAAGGTTCTTTCAGTTCGCCAACTCTTTATTTTATTAACTGTCCTCAAACAACATAGTAGTTGTAGCTATGATCCATCTTTAATGTTTCCCAGCAAAATCACCTTGTAGTACGTTCAACCCCGTTCAAAACCCTAACCTCACAACGTTTTTTCAGTTTCTTGGGCCCCTTCCTCTACAATAGACTACATCGTGTGCTCAACATCTTTCCTCTTACAAAATGGTCCTGCAAATCTAAAGTCTCTAATTATTTGCAGACTATGAACTATGAGGAGACTGAATCTCTCCTCCATCCTATCAGGTAGGTACTAACGCCCACATCCACTCCGATACACGCACACACACACACACACACACACACACACACACACACACACACACACACACACACACACACACACACACACACACCATTTATTACTCGTTTCTCTCTTTTATGATTACTTGTGCAATCACTATCGGTACCATAATGATCCACATCCTGTGAGGAGAGTGCTGGTGCTCTGAAACACAACACATGTTTGTTCCCTGGTGTTAAACTCTGTTCATTACTATACTAGTTTTTTAGATTGTGGAGAAAATAAAGAATTTTTATTATATTATTATTATTATTAACCTCGTAAAAGCTCACCTCCCGAAGTCTGCTGGGCCGAGAATTGTACAGGAAAAGGTACTATTTTTTTGAGAACATTATCATTACCAGGTAACAGCTTTAGTAAGTATCTCTCTATTAGTAGAAGTCTTCTGAGACACAGTGGCATTATTTTGGTTTCAACTTCCATAGCTCGTATGGGAGTTGAACACATAGCCCCAGTAATAATTCGCAGAGCTTTGTTTTGAATTATGTCTAGTTTTTTTACACAACTACTATTTGTGTAGGCTAAACAACTGTAGTCGAAGTGGCTTCTGACTGTAGATTTATATAGCATATGTACTTAAAACTTTGGGGTCTGCACCCCAAGTCACACCAGCTAAACATCTTATAATATTTAAGCCCTTAAGAGAGTTATTTATAATGTGATTGATGTGTAAATCAAAATAAAGTTTGTTATCAATGACAACACCCAAGAATTTATGGTTAGGTACAACTGAATTTGGATGATTATTGTAGAGTATGCCATTAGAGGAAAAACCATTACTAAAAATCATGGCCTTGCTTATGTTGGGGTTAATCTGTAGAGCCAACCTGTCATTATAATATATGTACAACTGGTCTAAAGCATTATTTATACTGTTTACAGCTCTATCTATATTATTGTCTGTACAATATATTACAAGATCATCCGCATCGATCACTAATAAATAACGTTTTTTATAAGTGATAGATGATCATCCGCAAATTGTAGAATATTTATTTACACCTTCTATATTTACAAAATTAAGAATTTGACTAGTATATATATATATATATATATATATATATATATATTGTACAGCAATAGAGATAACGTAGCCCCCTGAATTGTACCTTTGGAGACCTCTCTGGAACCGTGGAGAATATTATTATGTCTTATATACAAAGTTCTATCTGTTAAAAAATTAAATTACCAATGACAAAGTATGCCTGGTATACCAATGTCAGAAAGAACTTGAACAAAAATGCCAGGGTCAAGATTATCAATCGCACCATGAACATTCAGAATAAAAACCTGCCACGCTCATTGTAGGGTTCCGTAGTTTACCGTCCGTCACAATGAGTGTTCCCACTCATGAGTTTAAAGGTGGGTATCCATTATGTTCGCGCTCCGCGGCAGGCGCTCCGACTTTCCATACAAGTTCAAAATGATTTTCCTAGAAAGTCCTTATAAAGTTCTACTCTTCAGATATTTTATAAACTCATGGTTCAAAAGTTAGAGGGGACACATTGTTTTTTACTTTTGGAGCGATTATTTCCGAAATTATTGACATTATCAAAAAATGATCATAGTAAACCCTTATTCATTTTTAAATACCTTTCCAACAATATATCACACGTTAGGGTTGAAATTAAAAAAAAATACTTCCCACTTTACATATAGGGGGGCTACCCTAATAAAACATTTTTTTCCAATTTTTATTTTACCACTTTGTCGGCGTGATTGATACACATATTGGTACCAAATTTCAGCTTTCTAGTGCTAACGGTCACAGAGATTAAGCCAGGACGGACAGACGGACAGACAGACATGGCGAAACTATAAGGGTTCCTAGTTGACTACGGAACCCTAAAAACACAAACAATGGACTTATTATTGTTATTGGCATATTTTAGATCTGACAAGAGAGAGATGAAGCTGTCAGCACAACTTCGCCCTCTCCGGAAGCCATATTGAACATGTGGAATGATGTTGTTCGCCTCTACGTAATACTCAAGACGCATCTTTATCATGTTTTCATTAAGCTTTCCAACACAAGATGACAATGATATGGAACGATATGAGTTAGGATCTTCAGGTGGCTTGTCAAGCTTAACTAGAGGGATTACACATTGCGTTTTCCAAGATTCAGGAATTTTTTAAGTGCCAAAGAGCATTAAGATTAGCTAATAGTTTTTTTTTCTGGACGTTTGAGTTTTTGGACTGATTTAGGTTTTTAATCAAAATGTATGGACGATCATCTAAACCAGGTGTTTTGTTTCGTCTGGATTGTAAACTTGTACAAAACTCACTCCAAGTAAAGTGTTCTATGAGGAAACTGGACTTCTGAAGGCTATTATTAATGTGAAAATAACTTTCTAGATTATCAATAACCCTACATCCATTTTGTGATAATTTCTCTAATTGAGGGACAACAAATTCATCTTTATATGTTCTATTATTACATTTTATTCGTTTAAATAACTTGATGTATTCCCATATAATATTAACAGGTGTAGTTCTGTTAAAAGTATTACAGATGTTCGCCCAATCATTGCATTTATGTTCTGAAATAGTCTTTTTCTTAACAGCATTAAGTCTTTTGTAATTAATATAATGGAGAAGATAACCATTTTTTGTTTTATATGCCAAAAAAATCTACAAAAAATTACGAGAATAACCGTGTTTTTAATTTTTTTTCTATCTTCAAAACTGACCGAGATATAAAGGCGCAAAGTTAACATTTTTGTTCTAAGCTGCGGGCCGAGAGCGACATCGTTGATAACGTCATGATTTCCATCTTCGTGCGAGAGACCCGACGCGCACTTAGAAAATCAAAACATTTACTCAAAAATGTGCCCGTCGCGCGCGGATTTACTTGCTACATATTTTTAACAAGAAACATTATAGAACATGACACCATCTATTAAATATTGTGCTGTGTCTCAATGTAAAAATACGGCCACAAAACACCTGAAGAGTTGTTTTTTAATGTGCCTAGAAACCCTACCCTCAGAAATAAATGGACAAATGCTATGAGAAGAACACATCCATTAGGACCAAACACGGTAGCATATTGTTGTGAGGGTCATTTCGATGTAAGTATTCAAATAATAATAATCTTCACATGATATCTCTTGGTTATTGGTAGTAAATGCTTTCTATTAGGCATGTTGGTACCTACTCGAGTCGCAGTGTTAAAGTAACTAACGATTCATTGAACCTTTCCACTCTTAATGATCATTATAATTTCAGGAAGAAACAATACCTAATACCTACATATTTAACTAAAACTACTTCAGTGTAAATAAACATCCAAACTTCGGTAAAGTACTTACCTATGTAGTGTAGATAAGCCAATGACCTGTCCTGAGTTCGTACGTTTAGATACCTACCTATATTTGCAGCAAATTTTAAAATGTTTATAATGCATATAAAGGTTAAAATATGGAATATGTTAACAAACTTTTTTATATTTTTACAATATTTCAAGCAAAAACTAAACACATCGCAGAGCTGTTCAACCCGCATACTTTGCGGGCCGCAAATAATGGAAGAAGTTTGATTATGAAGTGGAGCACTTAATTTTTTTTGTGTTGTCCTATTTTTATGTATTACATAGTTGGTACATATTTTAAATATTGATGGAATACAAATTACGAGGTTCCTTATTTTTTTTATAGATTTTAAATAAGTTTGTATTTTGTTCTAGGTCGAAAACGATATGAAAAACTACGTGAAGTACAAACTAGTTGGTGGTCCCCTCAAACTTAAAAAAAGATGTTTTCCCTCACAAGTTTGCTTGTCAAAGTCGGTATACGGAAAACCCACAAAGATTTTTACTATCAAAACTAAATGCCAAATCTAGGTCAGAAACAGTTGCACATGCGATTGCCACTACTTCACAAGAAATTGAGCATAGACATGTTGTCGATCCTGTTACTACTCTTGATGATAATATTGACATTGATCCCTTGCCTGAAGAATATATAACTACGCTTTTAATCATAATAATAATGCGACCCTTTTTCTATTAATATTGAAAACATCTGATTTTTAGATAAAATCATATTTTTATACACCGAAGGTATATTTGTAGTAAATTTCTTTATATACAACATGAATTTTTTTTTAACCATAAAAACCACAAAAAGGTCAGGGTACACTTACGAAGAATAAGAAAACAAAACTAGTTAGAGGCAGTTAGTAAGTAGGTAGGTAAGGAATGTTTAAGTATTTTTGTTATAAACTATATAATATACATATATATATATATACTATGTTATAAAATATATAACATTAAGAAACATAGGTAGTACAAATTACAAATTGGTAATAATGCTGCTGTGTGGTGTCCAAAAGAATACTGCCTCAGTGATAAGATAGCATTGATTCTCTTGTTGGTCGGTGTCGTAAGAGGCAACAGAAAGAAATTAAATAGTAGATGGTCAACAGTGACTTCTTGGTGGCAACGCAAAATCCTGACAACGCTACAAAATTCCAGACACGCGTGGCAACTACTGCAAATATCCCTCTGTGAGGCAATATACCAAATATTGCCTATGTACAGCAGTGTTTTTTTAGTAAAAAAGTTACAATTAAGTAAAATACTCCCTACAACTGGTAGTATTTTACTGGACTAACTAATTACTAATTTAACTGGACTTATTCTTGTCATTAGCAAATGAAACCCAGAAGTATTAATGTAATAATGGATACCTAGGTTATAAAATATTATCTTATTCTTATGCGTATTTCAGCCGCGACAAAATCTTTGTTTCTTAGAAAATATTCCGCCACCATCATGTCACGGACTATTGAAAGGTTGTCAGATTGACCTTTTGAAACCCTTCTTCCATCATTAAATACTTAAAAACACCAGAGCGCACGAGGGCAAATAACTCACCCGCGAAATATTACTACAAACATTGATTTATACAGGGTGGGCCAAAAATTTTTGCAAATAGCAACACTAGATTATTTTGAAAAACCGTTCGAGGGAGGGGCGCGCGGGTGGCGGGAAAATGCGTTACTTTATGCAATTTTAGTCAAGATGGAGTGCTTCACGGGACAACGGCGTCCTTTTTGTGTAAAACAATTTTACAAAAACAATGATTCCTACGTTACTGTACGACGCCTGTTTAGAATTAAATATGGATTACGCCGTATAAGTGAGTGTCCAAGTGTTAATTTGATCAAAGCTTGGGTCGAGAAGTTGGAGCAAACGGGATCAATAACGAATATTAAACACGTTCAAGAAGAAGTGATGAGAACATTAGAGAGGTCGAAATATCCGTATGCAACGATCCAGAATCATCTACGCGTAAGCGTTCGGAGGCTCTGGCAATACCAAGAACTATTCTACGGCGGATTTTGCATATGGAACTCAAACTACACCCATATAAGCTTCAAATTGTATAGGAGATGAAACCAAATGATTACATTCAACGTAAGTTATTGGCCGACACTATGCTGGAGCGATTCTCTAGCCTTGAGAATGTATTGTTTACGGACGAGGCCCATTTCACATCAATGGGCACGTGAATAAGCACAATTGTCGATATTGGAGCAGGGACAACCCTCGCCTTAAACACCAAAAGCCACTTCATTCACGTAAAACGACAGTATGGGCTGCCATATCAGCAAAGCGCATAGTTGGTCCGTATTTATTTGAAAATAATCAAGGAAATAATGTAACTGTGAATTCAATGGAATACGTCAATATGTTGCAAGACTTTTTGACACCGCAGTTGCATGAATTTCAAGGGTACAGCAACAGAACCTGGATGCAACAAGTAGGAGTAACATGCCATACGTCAAATGTGAGTTTACTGGTAGTCAAAGAAATGTTTCCGAACAAATTGATTTCTCGCAGAGGTGATATGCCTTGGCCTCCCAGAAGCTCGGACCTTACACCATGTGATTTTTTCTTGTGGGAATACCTGAAAAGTCGAGTATACCTTAATAAACCGACGACAATATCCCAATTAAAACAAAACATCCATGAGGAGATAGCCGCGATCCCCCACAGCATGTGTCAGCGAGTTTTCCAAAGTTTGCGTAGTCGATTTCAGGAGTGCCAACAACGAGACGGCGCACATTTGGACGATGTCATTTTTAAAAAATAAATTTCATGAAATAATTATTACGATAAATAAATTATCAACAAAATAACATTTGTAGTTTTATTTCTATTCATGTTACAAACGTGCAATAATTTTTGGCCCACCCTTTATATTAAACTCAATGACTACAAACGTATGATCGGCGCGCTGGACCGGTACGGCGGCGCGGCCACATGGAATCGATGACGTCACGCGCTACTCGCCGGCAAGGGCGAGATTTTAAAAATGTATGTAAATTTCCACGCTTGTAACTTCGGTAATAGTGCACCGATCGATGGAAATAAAAACTAGAATTATGTATTTGGTCCTTCTGTTTTAAGTTATTACGTAATTAGCTAACCTAACAACATTTTATAGTGACCATATCAATTTTAATAGTCTTTTATATTTTAAATATATAGATTGACTTGGCCATCGCATGAAACCACAATGTATCTCACAAGTAATACACATTATATTAAATTAGCTTGCTTAATGCGATTGCCAAGTCAATCTATATATTTAAAATATAAAAGACTATTAAAATTGATATGGTCACTATAAAATGTTGTTAGGTTAGCTAATTACGTAATAACTTAAAACAGAAGGACCCTTAAGTAGGAACTGAATAAATTAACCGACTTGGTATTACATGGATCTCACAACTTTTACGGTAGAAGAACAGAGTTTGCGAGACTTGGTTTTTATACAAGTTATGTTTTTAATGGTATTTTAATTGTGTGTTTGCCGAATGAAGCATGCCAGAATTTGTTTCTATTTATTCAAATACAAAAAAATATAGAATAATTGATGGTATATCCATTAGGAGGATATAATGATTTTTGGAGCACAAAATGACAAAATAATCGCCAACACTTTTCCAAATGGCGCAAAAGTATGACGTCATATACTGTCCAATGTTTTGGAACGAATCACCAGTATAGCGTCGATTCATGACGTCATTTGCATTGGACTTTACACTGCGTTGTATTTCGGCACATACCCATAGTTGTGAACCATGGGCAGGGCCTTTGTAGTTAGAAAATTTTTCTGTTCTATAGAAACTGGCATTGCATATTTAATTCCACAACTCTCCAAAGGACGGCGCTGGAGTAAGTTTACGTTCGGAAGTGCGTTGTTTTAGTTAATTAAATCAAATTAAATGTTCGTATCACATTGACTAAATCTTTCTTACGACTTGGCTATTCTTGGACTTCGATTATCTTTGCTTAATATAGTGGCCCATGCACGTGAAAGGGACTTCAATTATCTTTCCTTCGGACATATTTCGTATAGTTTAGTGATGGCCGCGGATAAAATTTGCTGTGTTTCAGGATGTACTAAGAGCTGTGAGTAAAACTAATTATTTACAGGTTTTACCAGTCAATATATTATTTCTTCTTTCTATTTTATATATAAGTCAGTGTCACCTTGGGCAACAATGTGATACCTAGGGCAGACGCAGGTAGCCCAAGAGTTCTGCATCACTTTTCCACCCTTAGAGCCAATACCTTGCTATGTATACTTATAACACTACTACTTATACTACTGTCATTACACTTTTCAAAAACGCTTCTAAAATATTAATTTTTTTTTTAGATGAAGATGGCTTTATACTTCACAAATTTCCAAATTCTACAAAAGATCCAACACGCTTTTGAACACGGGTTCAAGCAGTTGGTGGAAACTTTCTGTGCTTAGATGATATGTATGTGTTTAAGTACTGAAGAATTTGTCATACACTTTTTGAATCCAAGTACTGGACCGGAGTAAAATGTTAAGTAATATTGCAATACCAGCATTGCATATGAAAGGATAGTAAAAATTTGCATTAACATTTTAATGATCTATTCTTAATATTATGAATGTTAATATGGAAGGTTGTTCCTCAAATAATTAATTTTACTATCAAACATGAATAATTGAATGTATAAATTTTGAATCATTCTTAAACTATGTTCTGCAATACTAATTTTCAACTTCCATGTTGATAAAATATTATGTATGTGACATGCAAAGCAATTTTATGGAAAGTTTGTTATTTCTTATTAACAGTTTGATTCAAATGATAATAAAAGCTTATAAATTAAGACTTTTTCAAAGCTCATATGAATATCAAAGTCTACACCAGTTTATAAATATTAAACTTGCTCAGAGTACAACTGGGAAAAAACATGAGTTTATGTTGTAATAACAAATATATAGTGATCTAAAGATCTTTTCCAGTAGGTACGAATGAGAATATATATTGCACCAACATACTATACTGTGGAATGTGTTTAATGTTTAATTATTTTTTAATCATATTGTTCTTTAGTATCTATTTAAAGTTATGATGATCTTCAATTTGATATCCCATTCTTTCACTTCATTCAATCTTAGAATATCATATTTAAAGTTTAGATGCCCAAATTTGTGCAGTATTCATTTGCTTAAGAACAAAAAAGTTAGTGTTTCATTTGGTCTTATTACCAAACATAATTAATCACAAGAGAAGTTACTTGATTTGCCTCAGTCTTTGTAAAATTCGACATTGCTGTAAGATCCATAATTTACATTATAGTATGCATATTTATCACAGGTGTTCTATTATACAACTAATACTAATGAACTAATAATAACTTCCATAATGAATTCTTATATTTACGCGAACACTACACATTGAAATAATACTAGTTTTTACGGAATTTATTGCGTATATTTAACTTTTTAAATACCCGACGTTTCGAACGCTTTACAGCACTCATGGTCACGGGTGGGACCATAACTGCTGTAAAGCGTTCGAAATGTCGGGTATTTAAAAAGATAAATATACGCGATAAATTCCGTAAAAACTAGCATTATTTCAATAAACTTCCATTTTAATAAAATGGAATGTGTAACTTTTAGCTTCATTTTTATTTGTTTTATTTTGTTATATATTGTTTTATTTTATTATTAAGATGTTGGTAGTCCTTCAGTCTTAGTCGTTCAAATTCTACATGGCTAATATGTGTATGCTGTAATTTTTTGCTGATTGGTAGTAGAGGAAATAATCTTTGCAATTCATAAACCCAAGCAGGTTAGAATTTTTATTAGAGCCGTCAGTTCACATTTCTCTTTGTATTTTATGTTATTTTATTTCGATTAATTTATTTGTATACTGCCATTACTGTCTACTTATAATTACTGTTGGATTTATTAAATTTTTCTTATAACTTTTGTGTAGTAGATAAGTTGCTTTATTATTTTAAATACCAAGATCTTAGGTAAATAAACTAAATTTTATGTTATTTTATTTCGATTAATTTATTTGTATACTGTCATTACTGTCTACTTATATAATTACTGTTGGATTTTTTGTATACTGTCATTACTGTCTACTTATAATTACTGTTGGATTTATTAATTTAAAATTGTAACTTTGATGAAGTTAATTGATTGATCAACATTTATTTATTTATTTCTGAAATTGTGTAGATTGCTTAATTCTTGATTTTTTTTACTGGTTATGGGCGTAAATTACCTGAATAAAGATGATTATTATTTTTAAATTGAGTTTTTTTTATGAGTTACCTTTGATTACATAATTCTGCAACTAACTAGTTTTGTGCCTATATGCACAAAACTAGTTAGTTGCAGAATTATGTGATCTTGTAAAATTAATTAAAAATAATCAGTACACCAGGGATGGGGCTGTACTATATATATAGAATATATTTATAGATAGATATATCGTCCGTTTAGTTCGACAACTCCACTATAGATGTCTCTGTATCACGGAATCGACTAGCAACTCTATTCCAGGTATAATGTACTCTGTGACCATATATATACAGTAATCTATGGTTGTGAACTGAATTGTGATTTCATTCTATGACAGGGCCTAGCTGTCAGACTCGATGTTTCCACTTAACTGACATAAAATCGATGAAAAGATATCGATTTTTATTCGATTAATAATATCGTTAAAAAATAATCTTTGAGGCGCTTTAAGTTCTGCACACTTTTTAAAATATATTTTCCTTTATTTATTTAAATGCTATTTGAAATGTATTTTAAGAACAGTTAAATTGTGCAGTAGAGTTTTGTTAAGCTTTAACCTTTTGAGCGCTACGCCAAAAACGTATTACCGTGTCCTGTACGCCAAAGCGCCAAAACAAAATAGTGTTGCCAAGAGTTGATATATCAATAACGTAAAATAACTTGTTTAGGTTGGTTTTTTATGCTATAAATGACTCTTTATAAACTGTATGTTTTATTTCATCTTGTGCTGTCTTCCACTCTTTTTATATATGTACTTTGTACATATAAACATAAATAAAAAACAAACAATAACAATAAAATAGTAGTAAAACACAGCACTACTCTTCATCCTAATGACGACACTGTCACGACTGGAAGACAACGGCGTAGCTGACCTTCCTTTTTGAAACATTCTTAGAATGTTGTGTATCGATTTCAAAATTGATCTAACCGAGATATACAGACATCGATTCATAACATTGTATGTGTCGGGGAAGGCGTAGGCCAAGTGAAGCACAGAAGAAAAGTATTACACTCTTATGACAATGGGGATTTGATATGATGCTGATGCTGCTAGATGATTTTGAGACTGAGAAAGAAAATGGCAACACAAAATGAAAAATTGCTCTTCACACCTCAAGTAAAAAAAACATTAATTGTAATTTTGTATTATTATTAAAAAAGGTACATAATTATTCATTATTCAACAATTGTATATAATTATTCGCACTAGCTAAATCAGCCTTATAATATTAAAATCTTGGTCATGGAATAAATAAACATAATTGTTCACCAATCAATCAAAAATTCAATTCATCAATCAAAAATCAAAATTCATCATCATCGACGCTTTCCAAAATCCGAATGAGTTCTGAGGAATCGTTCATGTTGCATTGCTCTACTTTTCTCGGTAATCACTTATGACGTCATCAGGGTGTCGTCTATCCTTGATCACGGTGCCCAGTGAACTGATTTTCGATAACGCGCTAAAGATGCGCTAGAGTTGAGATATTAGATTTATTATGTGAAGATGATCTGATAACATTTTTTTTATTCATGTAGCTAATTATAGTTTTATGTTTCTAACCTTTAATTTTATTCAAATATCAATAATAATAGGAAAAAAACACCATTGAGCTGAATTTTGGATAGTTTTCAAGAAATCTATGCCTCCCGCGTTTGACACTAGCGGTCAACCATAGACGACTTTGGCACGCTGGAAATAGTATTTGCTTAGATAAAAATCCATTTTTATTAGTTCAATGTTTCTTAGTACTTGTGGCTCTAGAAGACTTGTTTTGTTTTGTGAGTGTAACTCGACATGTTGCTGGGTTATTCCTATTTTGAGGAGTGTAGAATTAAAATACCTGTAATAATTTTCCAATATCTATATTTCATATTTTTGTCAACTATAGACGTCGTTGGCGCTCAGGGCCCGCAGGTGTTGGTCAAGTATAGGCGATTTCGGCACTCAAAAGGTTAAAGGATTCATGGTAAATCAGCTGGAAACTAACTTGTTTCGTTATCATAACATGATTCTATTTTAAATGTATTGTTATAAACAGATAAGAATAACTTAACCGATCTTCTTTGAAAACAGATAAGAATAACAGTTCTTATCTGTTTTCAAAGAAGATCGGTTAAGATTAACAGTTAAATCGTGCCGTAGCATTTTGTTACTCTCTAAAGAATTCATTGGAAATCAGCTAGTAATTCGCTTGTTTAATTATCATAACATAATAATTATTTAAAAATTATATTAGCACTGTAATGATGACACCGTAAATAATCGATCGAAAAAGAGAATCGATTTTTTAAATGTGTTTTGTGATTGGCAACACTTTTTTTTATTCACAAACTAATGACATAATGATTTACCTAATTTTTATTATTATCTTTTAGGTACTTTTAATTTGTGCAAAAATATTCCCATTGTTTGAGGATAAATGAATACCGCGATTAATAACCATAAATAAAGATATAATTTTTTAACAAATGCACATTGTTGGGCGTTCCATGGCCGAAAATGGGCAATGCCCTTTAATTGTTAAAAATTAAGGATATTTTTCACTTGTGTCTACTAAACTAACGGTAACAAACTAAAGGCAGTGAAATATTTATAGTTACAAATATTATAATTATAATTTTATGATACCTTAAATATTATGATAGCAGATATTGCAATTTTTTTTTTGGTGGGTAGGTGCAAAGTGTATTGACATATTTAAAATTGTTCCTGAGATTTCAATGTTAAAATATAGTAAATCTAGGATAATCAAGTATATAATTGTACCTGTAAGTACATAAATCCACCAGCATTGTTTATTAATAATTTGTTTTTCACTGCACAACTTAAAACTTATTATTGCCACTTCACTGTCACCTGACATTGACCTTTGAATAACCTATAATTGAATATTCATAATGGATTTGCTTAAGAAGTCAATTGAAGAGCTAACACTGAATTTCACTACACGTATGGATGAGTTCCAGAGGGAGGTCAGAACATCCATCCCTGCAACAAGCCCTACTTCCAACATTAATGCACAATTTAACGCCTTTAGGGGATTTGTTTTGTCAGCACTAGAAAATTTGCAACTTCAGCTCCAGCTTCTCTCTAGGAATCAAGATGAAATGGAGGTAAGGACCAGGAGGTAGATGTTGCTTGTGCATGGTGTGCCTGAAGCCCGAGATGAAACCCCAGTTCTTTGCACAAGTAAGATATTATCGGAGCGATTGAATATCCCTGAAATTACTGTGAGCTCTATCACTAGATGCCATCGCTTAGGGCAACCCCGTGGCGACAAACCTCGTGCGCTGCTTGTGAAGTTTCGAGATCAGGATCTCCATGACAAAGTCTGGTTTTCTAAAACCAAATTAAAGGGTAGCGGAGTTACTCTATCCGAGTTCTTGACTAAGGGCCGTCATGAGGCGTACGTTGCTGCTCGGAACCGCTTTGGCGTATCCCAGTGTTGGTCACAAAATGGATATGTCGTGGTGCTTGGGTCCAATGGCACGAAGCACCGGGTGTACACCGTGGCTGAGGTGATCGCCATTCCTGATGCAGCGTGTGGTGTTCCTACTACCTCATCTTTGACTGCGACGACGGCGGCGACGACAGCTGCGGCGGCATCTTCTGCTCCTAAGCCCTGTGTTACTACTGCTAGGGCTAGGAATACGACTAAAAAATCAAGGTGGCGTGTTTTTCGTGTGGTTTGGCTTTTACTCATGTACTCCAGCAGCTTAATTCATGTATTTTTTGTAACTTTTGGTTATCAGGTATTAATTTTGAATTCTTTGCCATATATTTCAATGACATCATTTCTAATTGGTTGCACTAGTTTGAAGACTGTTTCTCAAATTATTTTAATTATTCCACATTACAGGTATTTAGATTAATTGTTTATCCTAATTTCTTTTTTGTGTTTTTTATTTTTATTGTTTACTTTAAGACTGACAGTTGTTACCTGTAACCATAGATTACTGTTTCAATACTAGAGTCATAGATTACTGTATATATACTAGAGATAGATGTGCGACTCAAGTTTAATTTTAGTTAAAGTTCTTGTTTTGCCTAATAGATGGCGTTAAAATATTGGTGCTTTGGGCTCACCCTTTTTTTTGCACTTTAATATTTTTATTTTATATACAACCACTAATTACATTGCGCAAGTGCTGCAATGTAATTAATAGTTGTTTATGTTTCTCGTGGTAATTGTAAGTTCCTATACCAAAAAAAAAAACAGTTTATTTTTAAAACGTTTATTGTTTAAAAATTGTTCGTTCTTTGCTTAATTATTGAATAACATTAGATGTGTTAAATTTAACAGTATTTGCACAATATCAATTGATTTCTTTATACAATGTCCCTACTAGTTAGTATAGATATAGTAATCTATCTGTAATATAGAGATAGTAATATCTTATATTACAGAGAATAGAACATTTTTTTAATTAAATATAGATTATTACATAATACCTATTGGAAATCGTGTTTTATTTACCACTGATACCACTGTCCTGGGAAGAACCAACTAGAAACCCAGCGTGACTTTTTTTTAAACATATTTCACTTTTCTTTACATTTTTTAAATAAATTTTAATAGTACATACAAGAATGATTGCGATCACCTCATACCCAGGAGTTATTTTATGTATTCTTTGATATTATAATAACACTTTTTGTACATTTTTCCTTTAATAAAACATTTCAAATTCTTAATTGACAAATTTTGAACATTTTCTGAAATTTTGTTGTGAAAGCGTATAATACATTGCCCCATAAAGCACTACTGACTCAGTGGATTCTAGTAACTGGTATTACAAGCTTATGTTTGTTACTAGTGTTTAAAGTTTGAACATCTTTATTCTTATTAAAACTATTTATAACCGCTAAAAAGAACCCCTTTGTCGTATCCCCTCAGTTTCAAGGCACTCCCCTTGTTGCCTCAGCCAGTATCGGAATCCTCGGCGTCGACATATCGAGTGACGTGCAGTTTCGTGGTCACTTGGAAGGGAAGGCCAAATTGGCCTCTAAAAAGCTTGGCGTGCTCTTTACAAGGCGCAGGTTCGGCCGCACATGGAGTACTGTTCCCATCTCTGGGCTGGGGCTCCCCAGTACCAGCTCCTTCCACTTGACCGCATCCAGCGCAGAGCGGCTCGAATCGTCGACGATCGAGTGCTTTCCGATCGGCTCGATTCACTGGCGCTGCGAAGAGATGTTGCATCTCTTTGCGTATTTTATCGCATCTATCACGGGGAGTGCTCTGAGGAATTGTTCGGATTAATCCCAGCCGCCAAATTTCGTGAACGCACTACACGGCAAACGTCCCGATACCATCCACACCATCTGGATGCTTGGCGGTCAACCACTGTACGTTTCACAAGGAGTTTTCTTCCACGTACAACCTCTCTGTGGAATAGTTTACCACCGGCGATTTTTCTGGACCGATACGACCTGGGGACCTTCAAGAAAAGAGCTTACTCCTTTCTAAAGGGCCGGCAACGGACCCGCAATTCTCCTGGTATTGCGGTTGATCATGGGCGGCGGTAGTCACTTAACATCAGGTGAGCCGCATGCTCGTTTGCCCCCTCTTCTATAAAAAAAAAATAACACTTTTTGTACATTTTTCCTTTCATAAAACATGTCAAGTTGTTAATTGACAAATTTTGTACATTTTCTGCAATTTTGTTGTAAAAGCGTATAACACATTGCCCCCATAAAAGCACTACTGATACAGTGGATTCTAGTAACTGGTATTACAAGTCTATTTTTGTTCCTAGTGTTTAAAGTTTGAACATCTTTATTCTTATGAAAGCTATTTATAACACTTTTTGTACATTTTTCCTTTAATAAAACATTTCAACTTGTTAATTGACAAATTTTGGACATTTTCTGCAATTGCGTTGTAAAAACGTATAATACATTGCCCCATAAAAGCACTACTGATACAGTGGATTCTAGTAACTAGTATTACAAGCCTATTTTTGGTCCTAGTGTTTAAAGTATGAACATCTTTATTCTTATGAAAGCTATTTATAACAGTTTTGTACATTTTTCCTTTAATAAAACATTTCAACTTGTTAATTGACAAATTTTGTACTTTTTCTGAAATTTTGTTGTAAAAGCGTTTATTACATTGTCCCATAACAGCACTACTGACTCAGTGGATTCTAGTAATTGGTATTACAAGTTTATGTTTGTTCCTAGTGTTTTCTTTATTCTTATGAAAGCTATTTATGTTTTTATGTACGTACATATTATATTACATTTTCATAATTATAATGCTATGCCAAAGTTAATGTGTTTATTTCTTTAAATTTTTTAAAAGGCTCCTTAAAATTTAAGATAAAAATTGACCGTGCGGCTCTCTTTTATAATCAAAATATGGCTTCAATATCAGTCACATGATCCCAATATTAATACCAGGAAAACAGTGGTATCGTCCACAAGACTCAACTCCTTCCCATTTAAGAGCACATTGGTAATTGAATCCTCTCCAAAGGTTTGCTCCTCTTCCATAATTTTATGAATTAGTATTTAAAATTAATTAATTTAATAAAAAAGATACATTTTGGAGCAGCATTATTAATCTTTAAAATGTGAACTTGATAATGTTATCACACTTTAGTAACATAACAAATCTTTTTAAATGTGTGTAATAACTACAATTTTAAAAAATACAAATAATTTACAAAAGTGACTTTCTTATGCCCACTTTACCATTGTTTTACATGTGTAATCATTATATTTTTTATTACAAAACGAGCATTTTATATATTATAACATACTCATACATTATACAACTTTATAAACTATTTGCGAAATTATAATCAATCAATAATTGGGGAATTTTGATAGTCAAAAATAGCCAAAGTTTTATTCTACACCCACGAATTCCTGAATATGCAGTTAGTACAAGTAAAACATGAATGTCGTGGAAGATGATAAAACTTTGAAGACAAATTGTTTAGCAATTTCAATAAAAAGAAAAATGCTTTACAAGATATATATTTTTAAGGAAATTGTTCACTTTGTCCTCAAGACGGACATTAAAAATGTCCTTAAATAAATACTAATTAAACCAGGTATAAACTTAATTATATTTAGGCAAATGAAAGAACAAAGCTTGAACATGGCAGATTGCTTGTGTTTCTTAATGTTTGATGAGATGCTAGTGTTCTCCTAAACTACATTACAATACACCGTCATAGGTTCCGAAGACTGAGGATGTTAAGAGTGAAAATATAACCATAAACATGTTTTGGTTTGATGATAAAGGAGATAAAGCTCATATTAAGCTATCAATTTGTTATAGATTTTTGCAAAAATGCTACGATGGCAGTAATTAAAAAAATATATATAATAAAAGATTTATAACAAACATGATTAAATGTTGTCTATGATTAATTTGCAATTAATACCAAAGTAAGCAATAATTAAGTTAATAGGACAAAAAACAGCAAGAATGCTTTTGAAATTTAAAATTAGAAATAATTCTCTTTATTTGATCCTACACTTATCGAAAGGGGAAATTTTATTTCAAAATAATAAAGATTTATACGCATGACATAGTAGACTGCTAAATGGGAGCATTTAAAATTAATTACTACTCTTAGATATTGATGCGGGAGAAAATGAACTACTGGATGATGGATAAGTAAGCTGACAGATACCTCAGTGTAACCTGATAAAATACCTAAAATTAAGAGTAAAGTACGAAATTTAACCAACGTGTATTAGGTGGTATTAGACTTTGTGCAAATAAGTTTTTACAACTGAAACATATTAATAACCTCAAGAGAGCAAAGATACTGCAGATATGACTGACTGAAGTTAGTCACTTTTGTTTGATTTTGTTTAATTCCTTTAATCAAAGATTTTATAAAAAGTGTCTAAAACATAATTCTGAACATATATGCCGTGAAACAAAATGTTACCTATTACAATGAGATTTCAGGAAGTTAAAAAAGAGATGGAAGTGTGTGTCATCATTTTAAACAGTTTCCATAAATAAAAATTGAACAATATCTTATGTTAATACGACAAAAGATTTTCATATAGTTTCAATATCTATATGATAACAACATATTAAGTTAGTTAATGTGTTAATTTAACTAAGACTCTGCTGAATACTTTCTCCTTAGTAAAAAAAACCACGAAGCAGAAAACACGAATCCTACTTGCCAACAATTTAAAGTGTATTCAATACACTGTTGTTCAATAATTTAAATTATTCCTTGGTGGAAAATTGTTAGCAAGATGCTAATAATATATTATAAAATCTGTAATATTTACTGGTAAAAATGTCCTCCACTCCAAAGAAAGAGGTAGTAATTAAAAGAGATTTTACTGCTCACAATTTAGCAGTTAGCAAATTTGCAGAAACTAAAACTAAAATATTTGTATTTTAAAAGTTATAAAAAGATGAAAATTAATGTAAGTATGTAAATAACGTAATAATGACCTTTGTAATACAACTCCACACCAGGCAAATTCATTAAATTTGTAATGTTTCAAGAAAAACGCTTTTGTGACTTTCACAAAACTTTACGATGTATTGAAGATTATAACAAAAATAATTAAAAACATTTGACCAATGATTCCCCGGAAATGGGATATTTTAAATCATTAAATTGTTAATAAATATCAAATTTGAATTTCTAACATGACATAAACAAAAAAGTAAGGACCCTTATCATTAATTTGATGATCAAAATAATTATACATATTTCAGACCCTCAAAGATGGCCTAAGAGCTTGTGTAATAATTATAAATAAAATATTAAAAGGCAGACATATTAAAATCAATAATGATAAAATAAAACTTCAAACATTAAAATATTTTTAAACTCTTAGAAATACCAAAAATAGAAGCGGTTATTTAATTAGGTTTTTTCTCTCCAAAATATCAAAATTAAGGTGTCATCAAACAGCTTATGTAATTATTTATCTACTTTACTTAAGGCCCCGATCAAAACCTTGCGAAAGTGTGTTTTTCAGAGACTATTATCTCTTTAGTTATGAGAAATAAACTACATCCAAAAGCACATTATTAAATGTGTTCGATATCCTATCATCACATTCCACGTTTTAATTAGTTTTTATGGTTATCTATACATTTAAAACCTATTTTTAAAAATGAATAAAATTATTGATAACATGCATCTGTTGTTAAAGGCAATGCTCTAATCATTTGAGGATTACACATTACATACTATTGGATAGATAATTTAAAAATCTATATTATTTCTTAAGTTCGTCTTTCTTTCTTAATTGAAATAATTCCAAAAATTTGAGCGTATTTATTACCCGATATATTGTAGCGAGATCGCGTGGATTGTATAGAACCGACCGCTCAAGGTCGTTCGCAAGGAGTAGCGCCATAAGCATCTCAATTAGTAAGTTTAGAAAGTTAAAAGTACATCATAATGTGATATAGAGATAAATAACATCTATTTAGATCTATATCTATGAGTCAGATAGTATTTTAGCTTGAATTTTTATTTTGTCATTTTCATCAATTTTAATGACTAGAGTACTGTAACCACCTTTGAGCATAGAAAATAGCTATTTTCTCGGGCTCGGGTAGGATTTGCATATTACACGCTTCAAGCCCGATTAAATAGCTATTTAATCGGGCTTGAAGCGTGTAATATGCAAATCCTACCCCTTGCTGCTACTCACACATTTCCTAACTGTACTCCTTTCCTTCTGGACTTAATTATCGTGTCATCTTCAAACCTAGTTTTCAAGCATGGACAGTGTCCTGCTGATGCATTCTCTTATTACGATTTACTTTTCCTTTCGTACAAACTACGCCCTCCTAAAATTAAACCTAAATTAGTTCTGCGACGTAATTTTGGAGGAATGGATATTGACCAACTTTGCGAAGATGCTCATAATATTGACTGGTCAGTGATTGAGAGAGCACCATGCATTGACGATAAAGTGGAACTTTTCAATTCCCTTCTCACTCAGCTATATGACGTACACGCGCCAATGCATTATGTTAAACTCAAGCACTTACCTGCTCCATCGCTCTCTGATGATCTGAAAAAGCTAATTTTGAAGAAGAATGCGGCATTGTCAAAGCTTAAGAGGAACAAAACAGAGGAAAACTTTAGAAAATACACTAAAATCCGGAATCGCTGCAACACATTGTATAGAGATGCACAACGACGCCATATTCATTCATCAGTCGAGAACAGCGACTCATCTAGGGTGTGGAAGGTTCTTAAAACAGTTGGAGTTGGTAGAAACTCTCTTAATACTTCACCTCCCAGTGTTTATGTTGAACTATTACATCAACATTTTTCTAATCCTTCTAACTCTTGATAGTAAACATAAACTGCAAACACTTCGTTCTCTTTCTGTAAGTCCGACTCCTAATTATTCTCCGTTCGTTTTTAGTCAATTTACTGTATGTGATGTTAAGAGAATCATATTATCCATCTCCTCAAATGCTGTCGGTAGCGACAGCATCAGCCGTAATATGATCGTTCCTCTCCTTGATGTTATCACTCCCATTATCACTCATTTGCTTAACGCATGTGCATCTTCCTCTAAATTCCCTCAAGCCTGAAAGAGTGCTTATGTTATACCCCTTCCGAAGAAATCTAATCCCGTCAACCTCACTGATTTCCGTCCCATTTCGATTTTACCTTTCCTTTCTAAAGTCCTTGAAAAACTTATTTGCCAACAGCTGACACTTTTCCTTAATAAGCACAATTTGTTGAATTCTTTACAATCCGGTTTCCGTCCCGGTCATAGCACGGCTACTGCCTTAATTAAAGTTACTGATGACATACGGTGGGGTATGGATAATAAACAACTCACAGTCATGACCTTGCTAG
The DNA here is from genome assembly GCA_036936625.1 of Parnassius smintheus behrii. Lineage (NCBI taxonomy): Eukaryota > Metazoa > Arthropoda > Insecta > Lepidoptera > Papilionidae > Parnassius > Parnassius smintheus. The sequence goes on along the minus strand of JAUPFT010000003.1, from coordinate 28,725,706 downwards.
ATTTCAGTAATGCGTTCAATACTGTTGATTTCGATATACTGTTAAGTCAGTTGTATTTCCTTAACATATCTCCATCAGTAATTGACTGGTTTCAAAGTTATCTCTGTGGCCGTCGGCAGTGTATTCATGTTGATGAAACTCACTCATCTTGGTGTGATATTACTGCAGGCGTGCCGCAGGGTGGCGTGCTGTCACCTTTACTCTTTTCCATTTTCATTAATTCAATTACTCATAAAATTTCTTCTCTCTACCACATGTATGCGGATGATGTCCAGATTTACACCCAGTCAACTCTTGAGAATTTGCCGAATGCAATCGCTACATTAAACAATGACTTAAATATGATTCATGAGTGGAGTCAATCATATGGCCTAAATGTCAATCCTAAAAAGTCACTGGCTATCATTTTTGGTAGTCAGAGCTTGATCTTAAGAATTGACTTGTTCTCCATACCACCTGTTGTATTCGATGGGGTTGTGATCCCTTACTTTGACAATGTCAAAAATCTTGGTGTTTACCTTGATAGTTCCTTAAATTGGAAACGCCAACTGAATGAGGTAAGTAAGAAAACCTTTGTCGCTCTTAGTTCACTGCGTCGCCTTCGATCATTTCTTCCCATTCCTACAAAAATTATGCTTGCACAGTCTCTTCTCCTTCCGATTCTTGACTATGCTAACGCAAGCTATGTAGACATAACTAAAGACCAGCTAACTAAGCTTGAGAGACTTCAAAATACTAGTATTCGGTTCATATTTGTATTGCGCAAATTTGACCACATTTCCCAATTTCGCTCACGTCTCAAGTGGTTACCTATCCAATTTCGCCGGAACATGCATATTCTTTCTATTCTGTACTGTGTCTTATTTCAACCTTCTACTCCTCCTTATCTTAAGGAGAAATCTAGTTTTGTTGGGCTTCCAGGGGAACCTTTACGCTCTTTACATCTTTCTTTAATAAATCTTTTACTGTACAGTCTATTAAGCTCTGGAATGCCCTACCTTTGTATATACGCGAAGCTCAGACTATTGTAGTCTTTAAGAGACTTTTTAAAGAGCATTACTTATCTCAATCGTTCGAAAATCATTAGGATAAATTATGTGATTATGTAGTTTTGTATTTATTTGTTCATGTTATTGTTAGTGGTATATATTTGAGGATATATGTATGTATATATGTGTGTGTGTGTATGTTTATGTATATACGTATGTATATGGGTATTATATTTTTTTAATGTATTAGTTATTTATATGTTATTTTATTGCATGTATTGATATTATATTAGGTATATTTATATTGCACCACCTACCTAGTACTCACTGTTTTATTCCTTTACACCTTTGGTTGCCTGGAAGAGATCGCTATGTAGCGATAAGGCCGCCAAATTGTACATGTAATCTGCTCTCTGTTATATTCTTTGTGAATTTGTTTGTGGTGTGCAATAAAGTATTTTCATTCATTCATTCATTCATTCAATTTCACATTATAGGTTTTATGGTAACAAGCTGTGAAATTATATTTAAGCAATCTTAGTAAAAAGGACTTATTCTAATCGAATTGTTTCAATCACGCCTAATAGTTTTTTTTTTCACTTGGTCAAATCGTATTCACTGTACTGTTTTATGTGAAACTGTATACACACACACTTATGAGATTAACACAGACACAGAACGTATTCACATACAAATTTATTACGTATTATTAAACAGGAATAAAAGTCACTGACCTTGGTTTATAGTAAACTCACTTTAGCACTCTTCTTTGCGTATACTCCAAATCGACTCTAAGACAGGATGTCTTGCGATTACGTGTGGGTTGTTTCGTCCCACTTCTGAATCCGTCAGCTTTTCTCCAATAAAACCACGACAACTCACTTAGTTAACTGTTTAACCACTATGCTCGTTGTTTAATTTCACACTATACCTTACTTTCACAAAGAAGACTAAGTATATATTAATTTAACTTTACTCACAACCTTTAGAATCACCTTATTTCACTATAGACTTGACTATTATAACCTTCTTAGCACCACTGCTCGTAATCAACTGCCGCGAGCGTCAAGTGTACGCGCTTTTATATTGTGACTCAATTCTAGAATTAATGTAGGTAGTTTGAAATAGATTTGTATTAATATTAATTGTGAAGATTGCTAAGTAATATTGCATAATGATCATTTATCTAACAGCTGGGTTGAGCTGTTGTCAAAATCTCCCAAAAACTTCACAATGTGACGCATCAGCATATTGTAAAGAAAAATATATGTAAAAAAATATTCTAAAAGAAATTATAGGCTCAGAAAGGCTAGAACCCAGAGCTATAAAGCCAGTTATATAAATAAAAAATATGACATCTGTCATATTATTATACGTAGACAGAAAAACCTGTTAACCTGTTAGGTATATATACTATATATCCTCGCTACAATATTCTTCTTGATTTCAATTTCTATAAACTTATAAATAACAAGGAACTTTTTCATTAATTACAACATAATGCCTTCTTATGAACTAGCGTTATTGTTACGAGCTATGCCAAAACAAGAATTAAAATCGACTCTTAAACGCGTATCTCATGCTATTTTTAATCGTGGTGGTATTATCAGAAATATTGAAAATTTAGGATTTCGGGCGATGCCATATAAAACTAGTGCTCACGGTTTGGTTCATCGCGAAGCAAATTATTTTGTTTTTAAAATAGATACAGCAACTCAAGCTGTTGCAGACCTTAAAGAAGAATACAGTAGAGATGTGGATATAATAAGACAGCGGGTGTTTAAAGTCCAAAATGATGGTGATCATTCATGTACGTTAGAAGAGGAGATGCTACCGCCGGCATATCGCGAGGAAGTACAAAAGATGATAAAAGTAGGAAAAACTCAAGTAAATCACTTTACGCACAAATTCAAATATAACTCGGGATTAGATTATTATCCTTTCCAAAAATAAATTGAAAATTATTATTGTTTCTTAAGTAGGTACTTGCAATTAGAATTATTAATTAATTTAAAATAAATTATATAATATGCTTAGTGTTTTTATATTTTCATATTGTTTTCTTTATTACTTTAAAAAATGTCGTTACATGAGGCTTTATATCCAATATGACCTATTTCATGCAGGTGTCAAGTAGGTGTGGATTGGTCAGAGGTGGTAAGTGAAGGGGAACATTGCTATTTAAATAGCAAAGGTGGCAGCTCTGATTGCACTTGGCGATTCCACATATGCCAAGGTAGAAATGATGGGGATGGTTTAGCTTTAGGTAATCTGAAATCCTGATTATTGGGTTCAAATCTTATGGTTGAAGGGGTTGGTAAAGATATAACAAATGCTAAAACAAAGTGCTTTATGTACTTTGTTTTCGTAAGTTTTGAGGTATAATTCTGAAAAAAAAACATAAATGAAATTAAACTCTACCACAAAAACTTAACTAAAAGCGATTTCAAATGTCAAAAGGCAAAATAAATAATAAAATTATTCATTTTCGTGTTATTAATTTCCAACACAATGTAATATTGTTCTATGGAATAAATGACTATGACTATGACTATAAAAAGTAAAGTTACAGCCTATATACGTTCCCCACTGCTGGGCACAGGCCTCCTCTCATTTACGAGAGGGCTTTAGGGCAAGGAATAGTCCACCGCACTGCCCCAATGCATGGTGGCGAACTTTACATGTCTTTGAAATATTTTTTATTATTTCTCAGACATGCAGGTTTCCTCACGATGTTTTCCTTCACTGCCGAGCATGTGGTAAATCAGCACTTAAAATTGCAATTAACAATTTCATAGGTGCCGGCGGGGATCGAACCCGGTTTGCTCACATATTCTAAAATTTACAGCGAGCGTTAACCATCTGAGCTACCACAGCTCTTATGAAAAAATGTTTCATATCATTGAATTAAATTAAATTTTAGTATTAATGTTTTAAAATTATGTTTTCTTTCAAATAATGTATTATCAATATAGGTATTTAGTAAAGTCCAAGTTTCTGGCCTGGACTATAAAATGAAGGATTAAATCTCAAACCACTATAATAATTTTTTAAAATTTTTCCCCTTAAAATATGGCTAAACTGCTGACTGCCTCATCAGATGTTTAAATATTTTCCTCATAAGTCTAATTTCAGTTTTGAGAATAAATAATAGTTGCTTGGGGACATGTTGGGGTTATATGGTAGATGGTCGAGCTCAAAACTGTATTCCTTTATGGTAGGTAGCCTTGGAAACACACGATCTGTGGACTGGGGCAATGGCATAAAGCAACAACCCTTTATGACAACTTCCCTTGACGTTTTTCTTTATTGGCAAGCAAGTAAACATAGTAATGGCCTGTTACTCTTGTGTTGCATTCTTTAAAATCCACCTGTAAAATTCCTTCAGAATCCCAAAATATTATAGCCATAATCTTTCTTCGAGATTGAGTCTTTTTCTTTTTTTGGCAGCCGTGAACTCGGACAATGCCACTTCATTGATATCTTTTTAACAGAGAATCATGACAAAGGACCATGGTTTCATCATCCGTAACCTCAGTTTAAAGACAACAGTTGTAAAACGCCTCTGATTTTAGGCGATGCTGCCGCCCACGTAGGTATTTTCTATTTACACCATCGCGTTGTCGCAAATATGCTAGGGGTTGTCATGAAATTGAGAATAAAATAATTTTGTAAATTGTAATTTGTCTTAAAAGGGAGACTAGCCATCGGCACAGGACAGGGTTACAGTGCCCAAATGCGCAAACACAGGTGCACTCTCTATTCCCTCACTCTCATAATCCGAAAGTTAAAAAAATTTATTGAACAAAATCATTTGTTATTACTAAAACAAAAAATGCATTTACAAGTCTTGCACTGCCAAATATTTTCGTGACATTTTCTTTTTATAGATGTTTGCAGTTATCGATTGTTAAATTTAATTACGTAGTGTATGTTGCATTCGGATGAACAAATTTATCAAAAAAAAATTTGGAAAATTGATTGTCATTTGAATTTAAACTTGTAACTCATATAATTATAACCATTGAGTTATACAAAACTATGTGTAATATATAAATCAATGACTATAGTATAATGACGACAGTAATTTACCATTGTAGACAATATTTTTGAAAACGGTGTGGCGGCGCTGTCGTCGCGCCGCAAGCGAATACACACCGAAGCCTAAATCACGCTATCAACATTCCGAATCATAAACAGCATATATAGAACATCTCCGAACTATCACACGGAGTGTTGGCTGCTCCCCGGGCAGAACACCTTGCCCGGCGGGAGATCTCCTCTTTTACTTTCACGGCCACAGTGGTGACCCCGACGTGATCTGAACACGCAACCAACAACCTTCGGAAACTACAACTTTCAAGCCTTCTTTATTATCCTCAAGAACTTTCACCATTCACTATTGAGAATCGTCTTCTGCAGTCTTCAGTTCCTGCAAGCCAGTCCAACTTGTCTTCATCTCGACTCACCGCAGATTTATAAGGCAGACTTCTGTCACTTGCTCCGGCACATCGTTCTCACCGGCATCACTTGCCAGTGCGTAGTACGGCATGCATTACACATCTGCATATTATTCGCACCGGTGTCACTTGCCCTTACGCACACAGCATGCATTCCCCACCGGCATTAAGGACGCACCGGCAATCGAACTGAACTATCGACCTCCGGTCTGAGCAGGGGATGATGTAACGGCGCTGTCGTCGCGCCGCAAGCGAAAACACACCGAAGCCTAAATCATCATTATTCCGAATCATAAACAGCATATATAGAACATCTCCGAACAATCACACGGAGTATTGGCTGCTCCCCGGGCAGAACACCTTGCCCGGCGGGAAATCTCCCCTTTTCCTTTCACGGCCACAACGGTACTTATAATTTGTAACGAATATTTTAAAACACGCTTGCTTCAACCGCATGTATCCGGGGGCACTGCAGTGCCCCCGCCAAGTCGAGCAAAAAAGCGGCACGGCCGTACCATACTTTTCTCGAAACAATTCAGGCCCTATAACTTCGTAGTCAATAAAACTAGCAGCCTGAATTTTCAGTAACCAAGTAGGCATAGTATAAACATGGTATATTTCAAATTTCATTCAATTTGAACTAGCAGTTGAAGAATTATAAGTAGTCAAAGTTTCGTAATTTTGTCACTCACTGACTGACCGATCATCAAAACTCTAATGCACTTCTAGCAGACATAGAAGCTTCAAATTGAGAATACAATTAGTGTTTAGTGTATGAATTAAGGGAAAACTAAAATATAGGTTAATTTCGGTCCAGTTTTCTAGATACACCAACTGCATAAATAACTTTGTAATCTCATATAAATACAGGGTGTCCCAAAAATATCACGTCAGAGTGACATGGAAGATAGGTTAGCCTTAGGTCTTACAGATGAAAAAAAAATACCTTGGTAAAAGTATTTTAGTTTTTGAGATATCGTCCATTGTTTTATTTTCTCAAAAATTTCTACTTTCAGTTGGGGTTCCTACCGTTGTTGTTAGAAATACCTCGAAAGTTGTTGGTTTTTATATTTTTTTTATTTTTCGAACAGTTGTTTCATACGGTGAAAATAAATTTGTCCCAAAATGTAATGTATTTTTTAATAAAGAAAATGTTTTGTATTACTTTTTTACCTTTGAAAAAATTGAGCTCCAACTTTGATGACCTACCGTGAAAAAAAAATGTACTGACGTAAATTGGCAAATAATTTGCAAAACTGCTCCAATCACTGCAGATTCAGAAAAGGTATAACACTTACATCAATTGTTTAAAAACATGTAGAAATTACCATTTTTATCATTAAAGGTAGCGCTAATTGATATTATTGGCAATAATTATTGGCTTAGTTATGGGATATTGCCAAAAAATGGAATTTTTAACTAACGTATTTATTAAAGCAGATGCTCGAATTGTTTCCCTCTAGTTCGAATACATAATCTACATCTTCTGATAAAATTATTTTTTAGTCTTCTTAAACCTATTTGCGATATCTCTTGAGCCGCTATGTTTATTCGGTTACGGAGTTCCCTTTCGTTGTGGATTGGTTTTAGGTACACTTTATCCTTGAGACAACCCCAATAAAAAAAATCCAAAGGATTTAAGTCAGGGGATCTCGGGGGCCATAAGATTGGCCCCAATCGCCCAATCCACTTTATTGGGAACCTGTCGTCAAGATAGGCTCGAACGTCTCGAGCGTAATGTGCTGGGCAACCGTCGTTTTAGTACCACATCGTTGCCCGTGTTTGTAGTGGCACATCCTCTGGGAGCGTTGGCAATTGGTGTTGAAGAAATGCCAAATAGTTTTTACCATTTAATGTAGGAGGTAGCTCTACTGGTCCCAATATTGAACCATTGAAGATTCCTGACAATAAATTGATTTTAAACATGTACTGTGAACGGTCTTCTCTGGTCTCATGCGGGTTTTCTAACTGCCAACTATGAATATTGTGCAGGTTAAGATATCCGTCCCTTCTGCACTGAGACTCATCAGTCCACAAAACTTTATGAAAAAAGTCGGGATCTTGCCTATTTAGTTCCAGCATTCGTCGGCAAAATAGCATTCGTTTTACATAATCACCCTCAAGGAGAGTTTGCACTCTTTGAATGTGGTATGGGTGAAATTAATACTTTTTTTTTAAATACGATAAACCGATGATTTCGGTATTCCAGTGCGGCTTTGTATCATTAGAACCGAAGTCGAGAGATCATCTTCGCGTTCCTGTAGCACGACGTCGTCCTCGATTGTTCGCGGTCTCCCAGATTGAGAACCTCGAGTTCCAGGTATTCTGTCCTCCCTATAGGCAGAATCTAATCGTTCAATCACCTCATACGTCGGAAGTCTACGGTCTGGATACCGTTTCGCGTACAATCTTGCAGCCAACCTTGCGTTTAATGAGACTATGCCTTGAGTAGAAACTTGCCTGGTTTCGCCGTAAATCAAGTACATGTCAGCGTACTCACGATATGTAAAGTGACTAACAGCGCCTCTTTGTGGATTTTCCATTATTAGTACTTTCACAACAAAATCAATCAGTTCAACAACAGTCCGAGTAGTAAGCAAATCAAAGTCCAATTAATAAACGCCGAGTAGTCACCACCGAAGTCTGAAGCTACCTGTGCGAGACTGAGATCGTACTGTTCTCCCTCTATTCACAGCTATCTCACTCAGTTTATGACCGGAGAACTGGTTTATGGGATGCTAAACACTATAACTAAACAACATTTCTTTTCATTGCCTTTGAAAAAAGAATTCGTTTATTCAATAACATAGTAGAGCTTCCTGCTGAGAGCACTACCCTTAATAATAAAAATGGTAATTTTGAATTTTTTTTAAATAGTTGATATAAGTGTTATACCTTTTCTGAATCAGCAGTAATTGGAGCAGTTTTGTAAATTATTTGCCAGTTTACGTCAGTACATTTTTTTTTCACGGCAGGTCATAACAGTTGGAGTTCAACTTTTTCGAAGGTAAAAAAGTAACACAAATCAATTTATTTTATTAAAAAATACAATAGATTTTGGGAAAAATTTACTTTCAACGCATGGAACAACTGTTCGAAAAATAAAAAAATATAAAATCCAACAACTTTCAAGGTATTTCTAACGACAACGGTAGAAACACTAACTTAAAGTAGAGATTTTTGAGAAAATAAAACAATTGACGATATATCAAAAACTGAAATACTTTTACTAAGGTAATTCTTTTTCATCTGCAAGACCTAAGGCTAACCTATCTTCCATATCACTCTGACGTGATATTTATGGGACACCCAGTATATAGAATTACAAAGTTAATTTGCATTGAATGAATCAGTGTACCTGTATATGTATAACAAGTGTACCTATCTACACCTGTGTACTACGTCGTTGGTATTCAAGAAGTAGAAAGTACCGGAAAGGTCAAAAAGTAGGACTGTGTTATCTACAAAAATAAATGAGATGCCGTCAAAAACATAACTTGTAAAAAAACCAAGTCTCGCAACTCAGTTCTTCTACCGTAAAAAGTTGTGAGATCCACGTAATACCAAGTTGGTTAATTTATTCAGTTCCTACTTAAGGGTCCTTCTGTTTTAAGTTATTACGTAATTAGCTAAAAGGCTTAAAAATCATTTATGTTTTAAATATTGTTGCGCGGCTAAGTTGACATCTGGCACTAGCGCCATCTAGTGTCGGTACTAATGTGTATTTATAGGTGCTGCAAAGTGCGATCGGGGAAGTATTGAATTTGGCGAGACAAGCGAAGCTTCGGAGCGGAATAAAGTGAATCAGTGTGATTAATTATTGGTGTTTTAAGTTTTAATTTGTGTAAAGAAAATTAAAGTGTTAATTTAGGTAATTTTGTCGGCAATTTTTATTGTCACGAACCTCAAGCTCGTAACAATTGATGTCAGAAGTGGGATTAAATCATGCCGATTTTACCTAAGGAGGAAACGGAGGGTGTCCGTACCCGAAGTCAACGCCAGCAGGAGACGGACCAGAGAAGATTTGGTGGTGCAACGCCGCAGACATCGGAGGGCCAGCCGCAGGCCACGGAGGTCGGCCCGTCAGTAGCTCCTGCATCTGCAGCACCTGACTTAGGTGCTCTGATGGTGATGCTGCAGCAGATGCGGGGCGGACAGGAGGAACACGCTTGCCGACAGGAGGAACAGGTCTGTCAGTTGAAAGAGCAGCTGCAGAGCGGACAGGATGAACAGGCCCGCCAGCAGGCGGAACAGGCTCGTCGATCGGAAGAGCAGATGCTCCTCATGAAGGACCTTCACGCTACCTGTGGGAAAGAGATAAGGGAGGTGAAGGATAGGGTTGCTCAACATGACAACCGCTTGTCGGAAGCTGAAACCCAAATCAAGGAAGCTAAAACCCAAATCGACCAAGGGAACAATCGGGTTGACAACGTAATAGCTGACATGAAGAAATCATTGGACGAACTCAAACTGGGGGATGGAACTACAGCTCCCGTAGTAGCTACTACACCTTTGCTACGTGGGTTCAAAGTGCCACCGTTCGACGGGACTTCGTCTTGGTCAGCATACAAAATCCAGTTCGAGGCTGTTATGAAGGCGAACGGCTGGAATAAAAGTCAGGCCATGACTGCTCTCACACTAGGCCTGCGCGACCAGGCCTTAACAGTTCTGGAAGCTCTCGGTGAGGAAGTGACTTATGAGCAACTCCTTGAGGCATTGGAGGCGAGATATGGCGACGCTCACCTGGAACACGTCTTTCGTGCGCAGCTTAAAGATCGCGTGCAGCACATCAACGAAAACCTGCAGCAGTGGGCTCTAGAGGTGGAGAAGCTGGTGCGAAAAGCATACCGGTCTGTACCTGCGCTCATTGAAGGGAACCTGGTGCAGACATTCATCGACCGCATCCGCGACCTGAAAGTCAGAGCTGCTGTGAGGCTCGGGTACCACGAGACGCTTAAGGACGCCTTGGCCTATGCACTGGAGGTAGAAGCCGTGCGGCGGGATCATCGTTCCCATCGCGTCAGGGAGGTTGCAGCAGCTACAGTTCGCGACCGCAACAAAGGATACAGCCCTAGGTGCTATGGCTGTGGGGAAAAGGGCCATCTTCGATCCAGCTGCCCTAAGCGAACCCCAGAAAGGGAAGGTGAACGATCTCAGGAGGGTAGTGCGGCCAACAGTGCCGCCCAGCAGCAGCAGGGAAACGAGTAAAAGCCAGAACTGCGGGGCGGGTACTGTCTGATGTTAAAAGAGCCCCAAGGATCTCGATCTCACAAACCCATGATGGGGACAGTCTAATCATCAAGGGCGAGATCAACGGAATGCCGTGTAATATGACCAAAGACACTGGAGCCTCTCGCACGATTGTTAGTTCCCAACTTATAAGACAGTTCCTTGGGGACTCCGCATACAACCGAGAACGCATTAATTTGGTAACAGCCACCGGTCAGCGTATACCCGTCCGTGGAGAGAAGGAGATGGAGTTGAAGCTAGGCAACGTGATCTACCTGCATAATGTCATCGTGGCTGATATAATGGACGACTGCATCCTAGGCCTAGACTTTATGAGGAATAATTGTTGTGAGATCGACGTTAAGCAAGGTGTTTTGAAATGTGGACAGGAGGAACTTTTTATGGAAGGTGCGTTACCAGGGAACGTGTACAGCATTAAGAAAATTGTTCTTCCGCCGAGTTCGGAAACGATTGTTCCGGTTAGCCTTCCTCGAAAGTCCTGGGCGAGCTCACCGTTGTGTACTTGTGGAAAGGGTAAACAATGACCTTCCATGGAAAGTAGCTCGAACCTTGGTCAGAACCACTGACATCTCAAGAGTACGTGTGCTGAACCTTTGTGACCGGGAACAGATTATAGATAAAGGCACACTGGTTGGTACTTGTGAGGAAGTGGATTGGTTACGTCGGTGCCAATATATATCGAGTGGGACCCCAGCAAGGATTCAGAAACGAGAGTGACCACACTTTTGGAAGACTGTCGCAGTGTTCTCTCCTCGAATGAATTGGTCAAGGCGAAGAAGTTGTTACTCATGTACACCGATGTATTCTCATCAAACGATGCTGACATAAGAAAGACTGGCTTAGTTCAACACAAAATAAACACAGGAGAGGAATTGCCTATCCGTCAGCGGCCAAGAAGATTGCCGGTAGCACGTGAAAAGGAAGTGGAAACCACGATTGAGGGAATGGTGAAGGATGGTGTTATTGAACCTTCATCTAGTCCATGGTGTTCACCCGTGGTGCTGGTAAAGAAGAAGGATGGCAGCATGCGGTTCTGTGTTGATTACCGCCGTCTGAACGACGTTACAAAGAAGGACAGCTATCCCTTGCCAAGAATTGATGACACGCTGGACATGCTTACAGGAGTAAAATGGTTTAGCACGCTGGATCTAAAAAGTGGCTACTGGCAAGTGGAAATTGACCCTAAGGACAAGGCGAAAACTGCGTTCTCGACGGGAAAGGGTCTGTGGCAATTCAAAGTAATGCCGTTTGGGTTGTGCAATGCTCCAGCAACGTTTGAAAGGCTGATGGAGCTTGTACTTACTGGGCTAATTGGCGATGCCTGTCTGGTCTACTTGGATGACATCATCATCGTGGGCCGTACGTTTGAGGAACACCTTCAAAACCTGGAACGCGTGCTCATGAAGATTCAGAGTGCCAACCTCAAGTTGAGTCCGAAGAAATGTTTACTATTCAAACGGCAAGTCAACTTTTTGGGGTATGTAGTATCGGAAGAAGGTATCCCCGCGGATCCAGAGAAAATAGCAGCTGTCAAGGATTGGCCGGTTCCAAAAGACAAGACGCAGGTTAGAGCATTTTTGGGTTTGTGCTCCCATTACCGGCGATTTGTGAAGAACTTTTCACATATAGCCAAACCTCTGCATAAGCTAACCGAGGAGAAGCGACATTTCTGCTGGGATGAAAGTTGCAATATCGCATTACAAGAGCTCAAGGACCGTCTGTGCAAAACACCTATTTTGGGATACCCTGATGCAAGCAAAGAATTTATAGTTGACACAGACGCAAGTGATATAGGACTTGGCGGTGTGTTGTCTCAACCGAATGGTGACCAAGAGGTCGTGATAGCGTACTTCAGCTAGTACGGCTAGTACGTACGTAGCTTCAGTCTTTGTCAAAATCGGAAAGGAACTATTGTGTCACAAGACGCGAATTGCTAGCTGTGGTAAAGTCGTTGCAGCATTTTAGCAAATATCTTCTGGGGCGGAAATTTCACTTACGAACTGACCACGCTGCACTAAAATGGCTATTGCAGTTTAAAAATCCAGAAGGACAAGTTGCGAGGTGGATTGAACTACTGCAGGAATATGACTTTGAGATCGAACATCGTAGCGGGAAACTCATGCAACGCAGATGCATTGTCAAGAAGATCTTGTCCTGAAGATTGCAAACATTGTACTAGGCAAGAGAGTAAGGAAGTGGTATCCGTAAGGATGCTAAGGGCAGACCACCTCAGCAACGAGTGGAAGGACAGCTTACAACGTGCACAGCAGGAAGATCCGGACATCAAGCCGATTCTGGAATGGATGAAGGACAGTGCTTCCAAGCCCAAGTGGAGCGACGTCTCAGCGATGTGTTCGACCACTAGAAGCTATTGGGCCCAGTATGACAGCTTGCTGCTTCAGGATGGAGTTCTGTGCCGTAAATGGGTAAGTGTTCGGGGAGACAGCTGTCATTTGCAAATGGTTGTCCCTAAAGCTAAAGTACCGGATGTTCTACAGCTGTACCATAATGATTATTCGGGAGGCCATCTAGGAGTTAAACGAACTCTACTGAAGATCCGAGAACGGTTTTACTGGGTCCACTGTCGAAACGATATCGAGGACTGGTGTCGCAAATGTACAAGTTGTGCGGCTGTAAAGGGACCTCAGACTCGTAGTAGAGGTGCATTAAACTTGTATAATGTTGGTGCACCATGGGAGAGAATAGCCATTGACGTGGCGGGGCCGTTTCCAGAGAGTGAAAGCGGTAACAAGTATTTCATGGTTGCGATGGATTACTTCACTAAGTGGCCAGAAGTCTTCGCCATTCCAAATCAAAAAGCTTCAACAGTTGCAGATAAACTAGTTCATGAAGTCTTCTGTCGTTTTGGAGTACCTTTAGAGATTCACAGCGATCAAGGAAGGAATTTTGAGTCTCCAATATTCCAGGAAACTTGCCGAGTTATGGGTACTCATAAAACAAGAACGACTTCTTATCACCCGCAATCTGATGGAATGGTAGAACGATTTAATCAGACATTGGAGAGGTACCTAGCAAAAGTTGTAGACAATCGGCAACGAGATTGGGACAAGCACATACAACCGTTTTGTTGTCATATCGAAGCGCTGTTCACGAAAGTACATCAGTGACACCAGCTTTCGCAAACTTTGGGAGAGAATTAAGGCTGCCTGCGGACCTGATCACCGGGATACCACCTGATGCTCCACCCAGTATAACCGATTATGCAAATGTCTTGCGGAACAAAATGAATGACGTTTATGAGCACGTCAGACAATCGGGCCAGCAAATGTCTGAAAAGATGAAAACCCGGTACGACCGCAAAATGAACAACAAAGGGTTCGACGAAGGTTCACTAGTGTGATTGCACAATTCAGTCCGCAGCAAAGTGAAATCTCCTAAGCTTCAAGCTAAATGGGACGGCCCGTACCAGATTGTGACCAGGATCAACGATGTAACCTACCGGATACAGAAAGGCGCAAGAGGGACTCCTAAGATCGTCCATGTGGATCGCCTGGCGCGCCCCCTGGAGGGGGCAGCGTTGCGCGGCTAAGTTGACATCTGGCACTAGCGCCATCTATTGTCGGGTAACGGAGCGAGGGGAGAGCTTTCCAGAAAATGACATCACTAATCTTTCAACTGACAGCGCCATCTGTTGTCGAAACGAAGAACTAAGCTTATGGAAGCTGACTCCCGAACTTTCTGCGCTTTGTCGATTAGTGCGCGTATTTACTTGAATGTTCTGGATGATTCGGTACTAATCCTATACCTTTAAACGAGCAATTCTTATATTATAACTATTCATCATATACATTCTTGTATTCTTATATCGAGCAATTCTTGTATATATATATATATATATATATATATATATATATATATATATATATATATATATATATATATATATATATATATATATATATATATATATATATATATATATATATATATATATATATATATATATATAATCATCCTTTCACGGTAAATGTTGATCCAGTGAGAAGTTAGAACAAATGTTGATCCACCTATTTGATGTGTTTGCTCAGCTCCTCGTCGCACAAACTGATATACTTTGATCCATTCTTGATGCGCGTGTGACGTCGGTAGATCTGCACTAACAGGATTTCAATATACTCGTCAGCGATTTGACCAACATTTGTTGATCTATCAACGGTCGAGAAATTCATACTGAATATGATTTTTTAGATCCAGAGTATATTTAATTTATATGCGACATTTACTTAGACTAAGTGGATCCGGAGCCATAATTGACGAATAGGTACTCGAACACGAAGCGGCAACGTCGCGTTCTGTGTGTGACAGAGAATCCAGTAGGCTATTTCGTTATAGTAATAAGGTAAGAAAATACGTTATCTGCTGATTTTGTGGATCAAACTTTGGCAGGTTTTATTGTGGAAAGACGTTTGTTCGAGTTCTTGTTATCGTGTGAGTGAATTTGTGTTATTTTATTCTTTTGTCATAGATCAATTAGAAGATTATGGATAGTACTTTATTATGAATTGATTTGTCACTCGAGTGTGTGTGTGTGTGTGTGTAAGGGTGGGGGTGCCATTTAGTTTGCGCGCATGTGTTTGCGCGCGCGTGCGTATGTGTGTGTGTGTGTGTGTTTTTATGCGAGTTTGTGTGTGCGCGTGCGTGTGGGTGTATGTGCGTTCATGTGCGTTCGTGTAAACTCATGTGCGTGCGCGTGTGTGTGAGTGTATGTGTGCGTGTGTGCACTGTTGTTTTTAGTACGTGTGTGTGTATGTGTGTGTGTGTGTGTGTGTGTGTGTGAGAGTGTGTGCGTGCGT
This sequence comes from Parnassius smintheus behrii, assembly GCA_036936625.1. Lineage (NCBI taxonomy): Eukaryota > Metazoa > Arthropoda > Insecta > Lepidoptera > Papilionidae > Parnassius > Parnassius smintheus. The sequence goes on along the minus strand of JAUPFT010000003.1, from coordinate 28,710,193 downwards.
GTGTTAACTGTTGTTCTTGCGCACGCGCGCGCGCGCGCGTGTGTGTGTTTGTGTCTGTGTTTGTGTGTCAGTGTGTGTGTGTGTGTGTGTGTCCACTGTTGTTTTGTGTTTGTGTATGTGCGGGTGCGCGCGTGTGTCTGAGTGTATGTGCGGGTGTGTGTGTGTGTGTGTGTGTGTATGTGTGTGCGCGTGTGTGTGTAGGTGTAGGTGTGCGTATGCGTGTCTGTATTTATCTGAGTGCGCGAGAGCGTGCGCTTGCGTGTACGTGCGTGTGGGTGTGCGTGCGTGTGTGTTCGTCTGAGTGCGTGTTTGAGTGTGTATGTGTGTGTGTGTGTGTGTGTGTGCGCGCCCAGAAAACGGAGGCGGAGAATGGAGACGTGGAGGCGGAGGTGAATGCAGCGTAGTATGTGGTGACAGCGGAGGAGAGGAATTTGTGGTGAAGTCGGAGATAGTGGAAACGGGGAATTGTGTTGGAGGCGGAAAGAATAGTGACGGCGCGTGGTGGTGGCGGCGGAGGGAGCGGAGTTTATTGTTGAGGCGGATGGAGCAGAGTTTATGGTGGAGGCGGAGGTAGCGGAGGTGGAGAACGAAAGCTTAGAGAGGGGTGCGGTGGTGGATGTGGAGGCGTAGGTGGCAGAGGTGTTGGTGGGTGCACTGCAGTGCAGTAAAGTGGTTACCGCGTGAGGGCAAGTGAGGCTCACATAAAGGACAGTTGGTTACAGCGAATAACAGTGCGACTGGTAAGTTCATTTTTCCGAATATCAGCTTGGATACCTATTGAGACAAAGTGAAAAGAACTTTTGTTTTGTGACGGTTTCATCATAACTAACAAAACAAACCCAAACTCGGCAAACCTGTTTCGTCTAATCCAGGTGTTACAGTGTTAGTTACCGAAATACGCCTTCAGGTCACTTCAGCAAGTCCGGAGGTAAGGATTCATCATAACTAACAAAACGAGCCCAAACTCAGCACATCTAGTTCTACTTGTCCAAGAGTTCCACTAGTAATCCCGAATTACATTTTGAGGTCACTCCATCAAGACCGGAGGTAAGGTCTCATGGTAATATCTCATGTAATAGTTCGATTCTATACCTATCAATTTTGTAAACGCGTCCTTAAAAATCTTGATTATGAAGATGTAGAAAACATACTTACTTACTTACTTATCTTCACGCACAATCCCTAACGGGGTAGCCAGAGAGAACAGATCGCCAAGTGTCACGATCCTTACATACCTCTTTCGCTTCTTTCAGGTTCATTAACTTCTTCATACATGCACGTCTAGGTATCCGAGTACTCTTGACCCTCCCCTCTTCGAGCAATTTGCTCACATGGTCTTCGAAAGTTAGTCTCGGTCTACCTCGACACCTTTTAATATTAACTTTTGCTCTATATATTTTCTTCACCATTCGGTCTTCACTCATTCGTTCAACGTGCCCAAACCATTGGAGTACGCCCCTATCAATTTTTGTGATAAGGTCATCTTTCAATCCTGTCATATTGCGAATCTCTTCGTTTCGCTTTCGGTCGGCTATGGTAACGCCACACATTTTACGAAGAGATCGCATCTCCACTGCATTCAACTTGCTTTTATGCTTCTTCTGGCATATCCAGGTTTCGCTGCCATATAACAAAGTCGGTACCAACACTGCGTTATGTATTGCAAGGCGTGCACTCTTCACCACGCCTTGCCTTTTGACTAATGCATTCAGGGCACCATTGACTTTGTTTCCGGCAGCGACACGCTTATCCACATCTAAATCACATCCTCCATCCCGGCTGAAAGCACTCCCCAAGTATACAATTTCATTTACCTGTTCTAGACATTCCTGATTTACCCATATTTCACATTTCGTTCTCTCTTCGTCCTTTTCAAATACCAGAACCTTAGTTTTATTAGCATTCAAACGGAGACCTTTAATTTCACATTCCTCTTTCATACACGTGACTAATGCCTGCAGTTCTGCTTCTGGTGGTGCAATAAGCACTGCATCATCAGCATACAGCAGACAATTAACTTTTATGTCACCCAATTTCACACCCAAACAGCTATCTTTCAGCTTCTGTAAACAGCTGTCGAGATACAGTATGAACAGCCAGGAAGACATGACACAACCCTGTTTTACGCCCGCTTGGACGCTAAACATGGGTGACAGGTCATGCCCTACCCGCACACAGGCTTTACAGTCATAGTAAAGTGACTGCACAGCCCTTAACAATCGACCATCCACACCATATCCCGGCAACAGTTCCCACATTTTCTTCCTTATAACCTTATCAAATGCTTTCTCCAGATCCACAAAAGCACAGAAAATCCTCTGGTTAACACTCAGAAGCTTCTCCGTGATCATGCGGAGAGAAAACATTTGATCCGTGCATCCTCTTCCAGGTCTAAATCCGCATTGTGCCTCCCATAAGAATCTTTCCGATTTCTCTTGCATCCTACGTGTCAAAACCTTCGAGTAAACTTTACTTGCTAAACTGGTCAAGCTGATCGCCCGATAGCACCCGCAGTCAAAATGTGAACCTTTACCTTTATATAAAGGCACAATGACTGCGGATCGCCAATCATCCGGGACATCTCCCGTCCGCCAGCACAAATTGCACAGCAGATGAAAGCTGTCCCAGACGCGAGGCCCACCGTACTTGACCATTTCAGCAGTAACTCTGTCTAGTCCCGCAGACTTACCACATTTCAAACTTCGAGTCGCACGTTCAATCTCTTTCATGCTGATGACCTCAGTGTCATCGAGGTCCGTGTCTGGCGTGCCAGTCATGGCGTCACCCCCGGATCCTTCACTAAGATCATGACACGCATACATTTCTCTATAAAATTCACTCCATCGCTGCATGACGTCCGATTTTTCTGAGAGGACGTCATTGGTTCTCGAAAGCACTTTGTTCATTCTTAAGGCTGTCGCACCACTCCGTGACCTTCCAACCTCTTTCCAGAAGAGTTTGGAGTTTTCCTTAAAGTTGCGCGACAACCTCTCGTCCGCTTCTATTCTACACCTTTCACGTACTTCCTCAATCAATGTTTTCGCATGAACTTTCTGCAGCTTATATCTTTCTTTCATCTTCTCTCTCATATGCTCATCGTTACTAGAGGCTAAGTAGTCTAACCATGCTTTTTTCTACTTTTTTACAGCTTCTCTCACTTCGTCATTCCACCATGCATCTCTTCTTTTACTACTACCTCTTTTTGTCGTTCCACATACTTCTTCCGCTGCACTTACCATTCCATCCCTAAGGTTCTGCCATGTTCTCTCCACACATTCTTTCCTGCCATCGATGGTGTCAAGCTTTTCGGCTACCCTCGTGTGATATTTGTCCCTAGTATCCGTTTCCTGAAGCTTCCAGCTTCGGATGCGACAGACCGACTGTGGTTCTGTTACTGCCGTCCGGTAGCGCCAACCCGCGAACAAACCCCTAAATCTAGTAATTACTAGATAATGATCCGTTCCCAGGTCAGCACCCCTGAACACTCGTGTATCCATCACCTGTTTTCGCAGTCGGTCATCCACCAGGAACAAATCAATCATACTTCTCTCATTCTTTCTCTCTCTAGTGTACATATGGATTTTCCTGTGATTAAACATAGTGTTTGTCACAAGAAGACCCTTTCCCTTGCATACAGCCAGTATAAGCTTGCCAGCATCATTAACCCTTTTATCGCCAAACTTTCCAAGCACCGACTCGTATCCTGGTCGAGCGATACCTACCCATCCATTCAAATCACCACATACAACAGTTCTTTCGTTTCCCTTAACCAAATCTAGAACTTCTCTTACATTCTCCCAAAACTCCTCCAGCTCAGCCCTGGACGACGAAGCTACCGGCGCATAAACAGCCAAAAGGAATAACTTCGTCAGTCCCATTTTGAAGCGAACCCAGAGAAGTCTTGAGTTCACAACCTTGTATTCAATCATAAGATCGACCAACCGGGACGACAACAGCACTCCCACTCCCTGGCAGGCGTTCTCGCTTTCCGGGACTCCGGACCATATAGCTAACGTCCCGCCAGGGAGCTCTTCAGTACCACTGCCTTTCCGTTTGTTCTCCGACATACACACGACATCTAATTCTCTTTCTTTCATTATTTCGATCAACTCATTCGTCTTATCTCTCATGCCCCCTCTAACATTCCACGTGCCAACTCTGCACTCCGTCCTCCACCTTCCGCCGTGTCGGACGGCGATGAGCACGCTTCTACAATGACCCCCCTCCCAAGATGTAGAAAACATGTTAACTGGTTTATGGTAACACACACACACACAAACACGCACACTGCCGCACACACACGCACACCCATTCACACACACACACACACACACACACACACACACACACACACACACACACACACACACACACACACACACACGTACACATACGCACACGCACACATATGCACACAAACACACACACACACAAACACACCCACACACACACACACACACACACACACACACACACACACGCACGCAAACACGCACTCAGACGAATACCATGGAGAGTGCTCTGAGAAATTGTTCGGATTAATCCCTGCCGTCAAATTTCGTGAACGCACTACGCGGCAAACGTCCCGATACCATCCACACCATCTGGATGCTTGGCGCTCCACCACAGTACGTTTCAAAAGGAGTTTTCTTCTTCGTGGACCTCTCCGTGGAATACCCTCTATTACTACTAATAACCTCTCTATGGAACAGTTTACCACCGCCGATTTTTCCGGACCGATACGACCCGGGGACCTTCAAGAAAAGAGCTTACTCCTTTCTAAAGGGCCGGCAACGCACCAGCAATTCCCCTGGTGTTGCGGTTGATCATGGGCGGTGGTAGTCACTTAACATCAGGTGAGCCGCATGCTCGTTTGCCCCCTCTTCTATAAAAAAAACCTTATGTCGCCGTTGCCACCACTTCCGCTACAAGAAGGAGCGTTGTCGAGTAATTCGTTAAAAAAAGTCGTTTATTTCGACCACAAGGATCATACATGTTAGTAATTAATACAAATCGTAAAACTAATTTTCGTAAAACTTAAAACTATTTACCTAATTTTAAAACTATATATAAGACAGGCCCGATTAGTCAGCACCCTGCGCACCAGGGATGTGCATCGTTTACGCATGGTGGTGTAGAAACAATCCACACGCGCATCCGCGAACATACATGGCGCATTGCAATAATGAGGTAGACCAAACAGCACCCTGAATACATTACATAATACGCATTTAATCTGTAGCTTGTACCGCCAAAGATACGAAACGGCAACGTCGCGGCAAGCCAATCCGATCACTTATCTTATCGTTTGCTGTGTTCTGATTGGCTCATTTAAATCGGATCAACATTTTCCGTAACCATCGCAAGGTGGATTTGTATATCGGATCAACTTCGGCCAACGCTAGCAAACAGTCTCGTGAGTGCAGATGTTGATCCGGTCGGAGCCACATTAGTTACCAGTGATGCATATTGGCTCAACAAAAGGCGCCGGATCAATATGCGTTTTCGGATCAACAAAGTGCTCGCGTGAAGTCGCGTCTGATCAACATTTACCGTAAAGAGATCTCTCTCTCTCTCTCTCTCTCTCTCTCTCTATATATATATATATATATATATATATATATATATATATATATATATATATATATATATATATATATATATATAATCGGAATCTCGGAAACGGCTCCAACGATTTTCATAAAATTTTGTGTGCAGGGAGTTTCGGGGGCAATAAATCGATCTAGCTAGGATTTATTTTTCGAAAATGTCTTTTTGTCTGTGTTTTTAGACAATAAAAAACTGCTACAATATCGTTAGAATAAGAAGGTAAATTTTGACAGTTTATTATGATTACAAATAGCTTAATTGTTATATTGGGCGGTCACAAAATCGTAATACCATGGTTCGAGCCCCAGACCGACCTACCGACTTTTTAAAATTTTTGTTTCAAGTTTCTTTCTTTTTTGAGAAAATCTATTTTTTCGAGCCCTTTTTTTAGTATTTTTAACAATAACACGAAAATTTAAATTAAACTAATTGCACTCATGATTTTTTATTCAAATAACCAGTTCAGTTTTCTCTATTATGTCGCTAATGTCAAAAAATATTATTCGTATTTCATCAGTACGTAATTTGTATCTAAATATAATTTCCAAAACACACGAATTAAAAAAAACCGAGCGAAAAATACTGAGCAAAGCTCGGTCAACCGGGTACTGTGTATTTATAGGCGCTGCAAGGTGCGATCGGGGAAGTACTGAATTTGGCGAGACAAGCGAAGCTTCGGAGCGGAATAAAGTGAATCAGTGTGATTAATTATTGGTGTTTTAAGTTTTAATTTGTGTAAAGAAAATTAAAGTGTTAATTTAGGTAATTTTATCGGCAATTTTTATTGTCACGAACCTCAAGCTCGTAAAAATATATAGGTTGACTTGGCAATCGCACTAAGCAATCTAATTAAATATATGTATTACTTGTGAGATACATTGTGTTTTCATGCGATGGCCAAGTCAATCTATATATTTAAAACATAAAACACATTAATATGATTACTATAAAATGTTGTTAGGTTAGCTAAATACGTAATAACTTAAAACAGAAGGTCCTTTAAGTAGGAACTGAATAAATTAATAAAATATAAAAAAATATTTTTACGGTAGAAGAACTGAGTTGCGAGACTTGTTTTTTTTTACAAGTTATGTTTTTGATGGCATTCGTGTTTTATCCAGCAGACTTAGTGGAATGTGCACTAGCGATGGGCGATTATTACTAAAACTAATCGAACTAGTCGATTGTTCAGTTTAGTCGAAAAAAATCGATAACATTCAATGTTGGTCGATTGCTATCGACCAACGGCATGCGGCGGGCGCAATGACTGACATGGCTACCATATCAACTTTATCTATAGTATGTGCCAAATCGATTGAGAAAAACGGACAATGACCTCAGATATGAGCCGCGTGTCAAAAGGCGTAACTTACAAAATCTCAATTTAGATGTGATATTGATATTATTCACACTTCTAGGTCAGCACATATGTTTTTTTTTGGTTTTTTATATTTTATATTTCAATTTTTGGTTCAGTTGGTTGGTTAAGTTCGTCAATACGCTACGACGACTGAATGGATGTTCCCTCAATCGATAGTTTGTTTATAACACAAGACAAACAATTGAATAATCTATTGGCGCCAGTCGTGTACCTAATAATTGCAGTCGTAACCTAAGTAGTGGCGTACAGACTTAGCGCAGCACATCATCTTTTGTAACTACTTATTTAGTAGTACGTATATTAGGTGCGCTGCGCTACAAATTAGTATAGTATGATGTGCCAAATCGATTGAGAAAAACAAAAAATGACCTATCGGTCATTAAGGGCGGGGGTTAGTCTACTCCTAACTTTTATAATATAAATAGGACTAGATTAACACCTATTCTGCTCTCCTGTCCGGCGAGCAGTTTAGCGTATGGCTCTGGGGGAGAGCGCAGGTCGTGTTGATCCCCAGGGCAAGACTGAGGAGTTCCCCTTCACGTGGTTGCCGCTTGTTATTTGGTCTGGTTATATAGGAAACAGACAGAACAGAAACACTCGGACGATCCTCTTTTTCTTTTCTTTTATCCCTCCCCCTTTTCCTATCCCAACCCAATCCAAGGTGTCAAGCGTACCGTGCCGATGAATGCGTGGCTGGAGGGAGTCCAGTCGCAAACGGTGCCTACCCGAGACCAGGGCGATTCGGGTAGTATTTTAGCCCTTCCCTCGGCATGCGGGGCTCTGCCGGGGGTGACCAAGTATTTCCCTAGCTACTCGTGGGAACAAAATGGATGAAAACCGATATTTTGTTAAAGACAGTGAGAAGTCTCCTTTAATGGAATTAGCTGCAGGTTTGGAAGAGGCTCTTTTAGCCTCACCAATACTCTGCAACAGTGCGCCCCAACCTGGGACGAGCCGTGAAGTGTAGGGCACGTTTGCAGCCGAACCACAATCGGAAACGAACCGGGGAGGGGAAAAGAAAAAGTTCGCTAGGCCTTATAAGCTTAGTGGGGCTGCGAGGAAAAGGTACCGAAGGCTGATAGCAGCTGAGATTGGAGCCGAAGAGGCCCTCTCTCTCTGCCAGAAGCCTTGGGACGAAATTCCTCTGCCCAAGCCTCCTCCAGTTCCGAAGGCGAAAAAACGCAGTCGGTCTGAGGAAGAGTCCCCCAAAGACCAGCCCAGGAAGACTGTGAAGCTGGCAACGGAGGAGAAGAAGCTCAGCTTCAGTGCCCTAGCTGGCTCCGCGCGTATAGGAATTCGTAATTCGAATCCTATGAGTGTGGAGCAGATGCGGCTGGTCCACCGGGCACTAACACAGGCCATCGCTAAGACAGCTTGTGGGTCGCAACCGGGAATGGGCCCAAAATTTTCCGGTTTCACACACAAGCCAGGTTGGATTCTGGTAACGTGCCTGAATAAGGCAAGCCAGGACTGGATTGTGGGTAAAATCGGAAAACTAAAGCCCTGGCCAGAGGCAGAGCTCTCGGTAATACCCGAGACCCGAGGGCGAACTGCCTAAGCCTACGCTGGGCATTACCTACTTGCCCCGCAGCGAAGCCGACTCTCCAGAGGAGGTGGCTGTGCTGTTGAGGGCACAAAATGAAGGGCTCCATACTGAGCTCTGGAGAATCCTCCACCGTAGGGACGAGGAGAATGGGTTCCTAGTAACCTTTTCTCTGGACGACCCATCGGCGGAGGCTCTTCGGAAGGCAGGCGGCAGAGTCATCCTTAGCTTTAAGATGATAACTTCTAAAGTCAGGGGAGGCTCTGACGCGGCAATGGAGCCCGAACCACCCCAAACCCAACCCCAATCCCCTCAGCCCTCCACCTCTCGGGGTGAGGCTGAAACGCCACCGGTGAGAGTGACGAAGACCCAAGGCGCAGATTTCGCCTCGGTCCGACGGCCTCCGCTGGTGTCGTCCAGGCCGGAGGGGAGAGGAGGTGGGAGCGGTTCGAAGAAAGGTAAGGCGGGGGTCAAGTTCGCAGGAAAAGGACGTCCTCGTCCTCAACAGGCGGAAAAGACCACTGCCCCCCCACGCCCATAAATGGCTAAACCCAAGGGTAAGACGAGGGTCCTCCAAGCAAATCTTCACCATGCAGCAGCTGCTTCTGCCGTGGTGGAGGTTTGCTTTGCAGAGGACAACATTGACCTCGCCCTTATACAAGAGCCTTGGGTTGCCAACGGTCAAGTTCTGGGATTGGCGGCTGCCGGTAAGATTCTTGTCAATACCAAAGGCAGTAGACCCAGAGCTTGTATAATTTATGATAAAAAAATATTGAACTTTTGGCTGTTCCAGAGTACTGCAACGATGACCAGGTTACAGCCTTCATAAATCTCAAGGGATGCACAGGGGCCAGAGTAATCATTTGCTCAGCCTATCTTGCCGGCGAGAACGCAGATCCTACTATCGAGTTAGAGCGAGTGGCGGAGTTCGCCCGAAAACACAACGCCGAACTTGTGGTGGGTTGTGATGCTAATGCTCACCACACAGCCTGGGGGAGCACCAACATCAACGAAAGAGGTAAGTTACTTTGTGATTTTCTCAGCTCCAACCGCCTGGTAAGCCTAAACTTAGGTTGTACACCAACCTTTGTAACGCGTGCTAGGCAAGAAGTGTTAGACATAAATAACCTTTGCTACCAATAACATGTCCAGGCGGATAAATGACTTTCGTGTTAGTAGCGAAAACTCGATGTCTGATCACAAGCACATTAAGTTTGTGATTGGAGCATCACTATCCTTTGAAACCATTACTTTTAGGGATCCGAAAGTGATCTCCTGGGATATCTATAGAGATAGCCTAAGGAGGAATTTGGAAACGTTTCGTAAAAGCATCAAAACAATTGAAGGTCTGGAGTTAGCGACGGAGACAGTAACCGTAGGTATCTGTGAAGCCTTCGAGGACAGTTATCCCGTCAAAACCAAGACCTCAACACGAAAAGTTTCTTGGTGGAATTCTAAGCTGAAAGACCTTAGGGAAAAGACCAGGGAACTATTTAATAGGGCTAAGAAAACCAAAGAGTGGGATATTTATAGTGCAGCCCTAACTGAATACAATAAAGAAATTAGGAAAGCCAAGAGAGCATCGTGGAGGAAGCTATGCGAGAAAGTTGAGTCTTTGCCTCGCAGTGCAAAACTACACAAGATGCTATCGAAAGCTAAACCTAATCAGATCGGGCTTCTTAAAAAGCCGGATGGTAACTTCACTAATAGTGAAACAGAAATATTGGAGTTACTAGCGTCAACCCATTTCCCAGGGTCATACAAGACTTCAGCCTTGAACTCTTTCGGAGCCCTACGAAGGCCTTGCAATGAGGACTGGCGTAGGGCTGCAAAGATAATAAGGCCAAACCTGGTGCAGTGGGCTGTTGACTCCTTTGAATCATTTAAATCAAGCGGGGAGGATGGAATAATTCCCATCCAACTACAGAGGGGCATCGACATCCTTCTTCCTTATCCATTCCATGTAGAAGTTCTATATTCCAGAAAGATGGACAATTGTCAAGGTTCTATTTAAACCTAAGGCTGGTAGAAAGGACTACGCTTTACCAAAGTCCTTTAGACCTATAAGCCTATCTTCCTTTCTTCTTAAGACATGGAAAAGGTTATAGATAGATATATAAGGGATGTAGCTCTAGCTAAAAGACCCATACATTACAACCAGCATGCTTATTGTAGAGGCAAATCTACGGAAACAGCCCTGATCAGAGTCATTGACAGGGTCGAAAAAGCACTGGAGGATAAAGAAATAGCTCTTTGTGCCTTTCTAGATATTGAGGGCGCCTTCGATAGTAGCCCCACATCACTGCTGATTGGGGGCCTAACATGTAAAACTGTTGACCCCACAACCATCAGATGGGTGAAGTCGATGCTCTCAAACAGAAAGGCAAAAATAGCGCTGTTTCAAACTTCGATTGAGGTTGCAACCACAAGAGGCTGCCCACAAGGAGGTGTTTTGTCACCCCTTCTTTGGAATCTTGCGGTTGACCAACTATTGTACAAAATGGCAGACCTACGCATTGACACATTAGGTTATGCTGATGACCTTGTGATCATTGCAAGAGGCTTTTGCCAAAGTACTTTATCGTCAATAATACAAAGAGCCCTAAACACCAAAAATAACTGGTGTAGGGATAACAGTTTATCAGTTAATGCTGATAAAACTGTTATAGTAACCTTTTACCAAAAAGAGATGTTTGGACAAATTAGTCCAACCAAAACTTAATGGTAAAGAAGTACCATTTTCCACGGAAGTTAAGTACTTGGGCGTAACAATCGACCAAAAACTAACGTGGAACTCACACCTTAGCGACGTATGCCATAAGGCAAAAATTGCTTTAGGTACGTCGTTTGGTCGGGAACAACTTGGGCTTGCGTCCCAGTATGGTCCTATGGCTGTACAGCAGCATAGTGAGGCCGATTCTCACCTACGCCTCTATTGTCTGGTGTAACAAGGCCAACCAAAAGACGACTGCGGATAGACTAAATAGTCTACAAAGGACTGCCTGCCTAATGGCAACTGGAGCTATGCGATCATCGCCTGGAGTGGCTCTTAATGCATTTCTATGCCTAACGCCCCTTGATCTCTATCTAGACAAGGAGGCGAGGGCTAGTTTGTGTAGGATTAACGCCCAGGGCGGTCTGAGCTTGCTCTCCTACAGATTGAGATCCATGCCCGACTCAATTAAGGAATCACCGGTCTTATGCATGATCTCAGATATCAAGCGTCCACTATACACTTTTGATAAAAAGTATATAGTGGAATTACCCTCCAGAGAAGACTGGCTGAATGGCCAGGTTATCTGTGAGGTCGGTAGCCTCATATGGTATACCGATGGGTCTAAATTGGGCCTCGACGTAGGCTTTGGAATTTACGGGGAACGCCCCAAATTCAAACTTAGTATGAATTTGGGTAGACACCTCTATTTTCCAGGCAGAAATTTTCGCCATACTTCGGTGTGCGGAAATCAATCTGCAAAAACACTACGTCAACCAAAAATTTTACATAAACTCTGATAGTCAAGCAGCACTCCTAGCGCTGAGATCAAACTTAGTGAACTCAAAGCTAGTTGGAGACTGCGTGAACCGTTTAAACGCCCTGGGTTGTAAAAACAGGCTCGTTTTAAGATGGATTCCGGGTCACGAGGTTATTGTAGGCAACGAATTTGCCGACAAACTTGCACGGGAGAGCTCAAAGTGCACACAATTTGGACCCGAGCCATTTTGTGGAATCTCAAGAAGCCTAGCCCGATTGACCCTTGAAACTCTTTATCACAATAAATCACTTAAGATCTGGTCTGATACACCAGGCTCAAAACATTCTAAAACCTTAATCCGGGCTTTTGATCGTAAATTCGCTTCCGAAGCCCTGGGATTAAGTAAAAATAAATTGCGCATTCTGGCAAGAGCCCTAACTGGACACTGTTGTCTTAAAACATCCCTATGTTAAGTTTTTACATTTACGGGACTTTTTTGTCAAAAATTAATAAGGATACACACACACACACACACACACACACACACACACACACACACACACACACACACGCGCACGCACACACGCACGCACGCACGCATGCACGCACGCACGCACGCACGCACGCACGCACGCACGCAAGCACGCACGCACGCACGCACACAAACACACAAACACACAAACACACATACACTCATATAAGTTCAAAGAAAGGAAAGTTTATTTTATATTTTCTATTTCTCGTGTTGTTTTTGAATCTGTTGTTATTTCATTTCGTAATGGTTGTTTTATGCATATTTTTAAATGTTTTTATTCTGTCTTTAATGTTTTTAATCTTTTTTTTGTATTTGCGATTTAATATTTATATAATATTTTTTTTAATTAAAAAAATATTTTATATTGATATAATATTTAATTACTTTGTACATAGCTTAAAAGTATAAGTCAGGTAAATGGGGAGCCTGCTACTTTGGACTCCCGCACAACACCTCAGGGAGGAGGGAGCGGCTGAAAAACAGCTCTGTATGAGATCTGTATCTCGTTACAGACAAAGCTGAGCCGTCTCCTTTTGTCTCAAATAATTATAATGTTCTTTTGTTTTAACGTGAATGTAACTGTGTGTTTTAGAGGCAATAAAATTTATTATTATTATTAAAAAGTACAGGTCCATCCTGGGACTAAGCAACTCAAGGATGTGTCGGTTCTGTTCCGTAACGGAAGAAACGCCTCTACACATCCTAACCGTTTGCGACCCTTAATGCGCAAACGTAATACTCATCTGGGACACTATCTACTCCGCCCAGAAGAAGTGAAATTGCTCACGGCTAAGCAACTCCTTCGATTCATTGAAGACATAGGGCTTAGCAGTGAACTATAGCCATAGCAGCGATCACAATAGATCTTATAGGTCGCAGTGATACTGGTCTCTTTAACTAGACCTGCATAGCTGCTCGCACATAAAAAAAATCGGTCATTTAACCAGGGGTTACAAACCTTCAATATATAGGCACATTTTATATGTAGTACTTTCTTTATTTTTAATGATTTTTTATTTATTTTTTATAATGATTGTTATAATATATATTTATTAACTATTATTAAAAAGTTAGATAAATATCATCTATTGTTCAAAGTACTTAATTCATTTAACAACAAAAAGCATTAATTTATAACACATAAAGATTCGTGTGAGTGACAACGACACCGAATAAGTACGTACTTATTCAAAAGATAAAACTTTATTTTCAATATTATATAAGAACTTTATTTTTATTCGGTGCAATCATCACTCGTATTTTCACTTGATGTGTATTCAGATGAACTGTCTGTAACATTAATTATAAAGCGATCTGCAGTTTGGTCAATTCTATCATCCATGCCACGCATTTTTTGTTCAACCTTAAGGACATGCTGAATACAGTTTTAAAAGAGAAAGAAAAAAAAGGTGACGCATCTCTGGCTGCCATTGTCACGTTTCTTTTGAAACGAACTGACGTATCGCGCGTTTTGTTTATTTTAAAAGGATGAATTTGCAAAAGCTCGATATGGTGATTATATTGCTTCAAATATTTTTTTAAATTTGAAACTGTTATTAAAAGAATTGCTGCGTTACTTACCATAAATTGAAATATAAAATATAACACATTTTTCGCGATGTACCGTAAGATTTTACGATGTTTATCGTAGACAGAGAAACCTATAGACTAATGATCGGCGTGGCCTCGAGTGGAAAGAACCATAATGAATTTTTAGGTTATCGGCGTGGCCTCGAGTGAGAAAGGACGATAATGAATTTTTAGGTTATTGAATAATCTTTATGACTTTTAAAGACATTTAGATAACAATTCTAATTATTCTAAGAACTGAACTGAACAAGATTCACCAATCTTAAGCTCACAAAACACTTTTTCTCACTTAAACCAACTTGTAAACTCCTTAAATCGCTGCGCTGTCGATGTTCTCCGTGCCGGTTTTTTTTGTTTAGCAAACTGTAGAGTTTGCTAAGCAGAAAGGGACAAACAATCTCTATCTCATTCCTATGCAAGACATATGCATAAATCTATCTTTTTCGTGTGCGAATGCGAAAGAAGGCGTCAATTTGTCTATAGGTTTCTCTGTCTATGATGTTTATAAGAACCACAGACAATATTATTTAAGAAACAAAAATACAAAACATTTGTGCTGACCTAGAAGTGTGAATAATATCAATATTTGAATATTGTTATCACATCTAAATTGAGATTTTGTGAGTTATGCCTTTTGACACTCGGCTCATATCTGAGGTCATTGTCCGTTTTTCTATTGTTATTCAAATAATGATGGTGAGGAACTACTAAATCGACAATTGAATGCGCAATAGCGCAATTTTCGATTCAGTCCGTTGTTTTTTCGCAACAATCGCCCATCTTGCACAAAGTCGTGCCGCCCCCTGCCCCGCAAGGTCCCCGCCGTTGCTTTGCTCAAGTACCTTTGTTTCACAACTGTTATACTCTCTCTAAAGTCTCTACACGTCGACAGATAAGTCAGCAGATGTCATCTGCAAATGCGTCCGCCGACGTGTAGACGGGGGAATTCACTCGTCTGTAGTAGGTATTTAACGTCTGCGGATGCGTCTGCCACCAATCCGTTTGTTGTCGGTTTTTGTGGCACGCAACAAAGGGTTTGGCGGCGTCTGTCAACACGTCTGGCGACGCATCAGTTTTATGGGAGTTGCGAGTTCCATTTCTTTTTAATAATTGTACTGCTATGCACAATCAAGTAGTAGTTAAAAGTACTAAATAAGTAGCTGAGCAGGTACGATCTTAACATCCATTTTTTAAATGTTGCGTGCATGCGCGTTGCGTCTGTCGAGAATTAACACAGACTGAAAGACCTACAGACGTGTAGACGGCTCGTGCTGATTTATTTATCGACATCCGCTGACGCATCGTCGACGTGTAAAGGAGGCATAAACTGTGCCCGTAACAATTGAATCAAATTTCTCTCTGTCGACCTTCAAAAAGGGTTAAAAACTAAGTATAGCATTTCACTCATTCTTATTTTTAAACACGGAAAAGAAGTTGTGGTACCCATCTAACACTGACCTTATTTATACCCAAATGTGACTATATCACTGTAATGAAATGAAATAATTTTATAATTTTTTTGTAGGTAGGTAACGAAAAGTCCAGTAAATTAATGAATTAATGACATGAACGTTTTGTATCTCTGTGGGCGAAATATTTTGGACCATACCGAATAGTCACCAATATGAAAGATAATACTGTTAAGCAATATCGATCTGTGATAAATAATTCGTATTTGAATTATTTATTATGAATTTTTTTACTAAGTAATTCCAATTTGACAACTGCCCATTTGTAACTGCTTAATCATTTTTTCTGGATATTATGTATTTATTTACTATTCCTTATTTATTATTAATCATTTGTATTGTTACATATGGGGTGAGTATAAATACCGATTAGAATTAAAAATGGATGAATTTTTCCACACACACAATAGGTATTTAATTACGTCGTCCGAAATAGCTAAGATTCTTCGGAAAGGTCCTTAATAATCGCAGATGTATATTATATAGAAATAATTAATTCTCCGATCCCCGACACACGCTTATATACTCAATAAAATGAATATAAAACTCTAGGCCAGTCTAGGTCATTCTACTTTTTCAACCAGAATCTTCATTCGAACCGTGATATCGATATCGTGCTAGTCGATTAATGTGAACTACCTTCAGTTTTCCTCTTTACTGTTTCTTGATGCGGCATGTGAAATCATTAATAATTTTTACCACCTTGTAAGGTCCTTCCTATTGAGCTTGAAACTAGGGACTCCCTTTTTCGAAGAGTATTGTGCAACCACACGAGAGTTACCTCATCAAAGCATTTTGTATTTGCTTTCCAATCGTAGCAAGTCTTCATCCTCTCACTAGTCTTAAAATAAGTCTCCCGAGTCACAAACTTTGGATCTGGTGGATAACCCGTTATAACGTCTACGTAGAGCAGTAGTGAAGCTAGGGCTCCAAACTAGGGCAAGCCCAAAATATAGTTTTGTGGTTTTTAGCAGTTTTATAAAAATACACAAAACTTGATCTATCTCCACTTTTCAGTTTCATATTCAGTGCTGTCGAGGACGTGTTTAATAAAACACACAGAAGGCATACTACTGCTAGATAGATTGTATAACATATCAGCAATTGCATACCTTTGGTAGGTTGAAAAAAGCCGTTTGGATTTGCTTGAGTGAAAGAACAAGATATTTAAATACACTACAATACATGAACAAAAGAAAAGCATGAACAAAGTACAAACAAACTATGTACAAAATTAAAAAAAAACATGAAATTACCGGATTCATGTGTTTTTGAGAATTCATACGCCTTTTAACGGCTCCAGATGAGTTATTTAAATCATCACATCCAGTAGTATTCAAAACTGTTTTGTTGGAAAAGAATATCCAGCATTAACAGTACAACTTATTAAAAAGTTTAAAAATTTTACCTTTTCCTCGCCGGTTAGTACTTTAACACACTTCAATTCAACACAAGGAACACATTTACTGTACAGTATATTAATTTCAATTAGTATAAAGTTCGCACATTACTATTATACCAGATAGTTTACTCATTACAGTTATTTTGATTGTAGCTGAGTTTTCTTACCAGTCCGAATGGGAAAAAATAAATACAAGTATCAATGTATCACTTAACGTAAAAAAAAGAAATATCCTATCTCTGCAGAAAAAATAATGGAGAATAAAAATGACTGCAAGCTTGCCATATATAAGTCGAGGGATACTCATCCCAATTTACCTGTCCGGTAGTTGTGGTACGGTATACGGGTATGCGACCCCGGCTACCCTAGCTATTACTGTCCTATCCCTTGCCCTCATGGACGGTAATATCCTACATTTCCTATTTCCTACCCTAACTTACCTTACTCTTCCTTTTCACACCACCTATCCTTCCCGTTTTCCTATTCGTACCCTCCGCCAATCCAACGTCGGCCGTGCGGATGGATGCATGGCTAGGGGCGAGCCTAGTCGTTAGCGTGCCACACTGCCCTGGGACCGGGCGACCCCAGAATTAGGCTAGCCTTACCCTGGCATGCGGGGCTCTGCTGGGGGGGACAAACCTTTCCTTCGCTATTCGTGGGAACGCAATGGATAATCAAAAATTAACCAAAATGGCGGCGATGTGGTTCGCCACCCATCACGTCTCGTTTCTCGCGGGGGCGAAAAGCGGCCCACGGAGAGCCGCTTCGCTACGTTGAATGTAATAGGAGGGATGGATAAAAAGGTAGATGGAGTGTGTCAGATGATGGATGAACGTTGCATTGATATTCTGTGCGTGAACGAAACCAAGAGGAAAGGATGTGACACCACGGTTCATGGCCCCTACACGGCATACTGGTCGGGAGTCCCCTAAACCAGCCGAGGCTGTCAGGGATTTGGTTTGATTCTTTCATCTCGAATGGTTGAATGTGTGATGGAGCATGAATGTGTAAGCCCAAGACTCCTCTGGATTAGGTTAAAAGTCGGACTCACCCGCTTGTTTATCCTTGGGGTCTATGCACCGACGGATCTGCGCGGAGGTGGGTCACTAAAATCACAACAAGAGAGAGAGGATCTTGAATAAATGCGGAGAAAATGAACGGATCGTGATGTTAGGGGACTTTGATGGATGGGTTGGAGTAAAGCGTGATGGGTATGAAGGAGTTCTGGGTATGTTTGGGGACGAGAGAGTGAATGACAATGGGAGAAGCCTGCTTGAAGTATGCTTGGAATGGAATTTGTGCGTGGCCAACACAATGTTTGACCACAAAAAGATCCATTTGTATACAAGAGATGAGGGTGAGTCTAGAAGTATGATTGATTTTGTAATTGTGGATGAAAGACTGAAGAAGAAAGTGCTAGACACTCGGGCATACCGCGGTGTAGGCCTCGACACAGACCACTTCCTGGTCATAGCCCGAATGCGTGGCCTCTTTAAACGGTGGCGACACCGAGGGGCCGAGCCTACGAGTATTTTGGACAGAGTAAAAGTGGAAAATCTACAAGAAAAAGAAAAGAAAGACGAGTATGTAGAGAAACTGAAAGAAAGTTTTAAAGGGATAGAAGAGACAGGAATGATTGAAGATTTGTGGGAGACATTTAAGAAAGGGGTTGTAAATGTTGCGATTGAGGTATGCGGGGTAGCTAAAAGAAGGAAAGGGAGAAAGAATGATAACGTGTGGATGGATAAAGATGTACAAAGGGTTGTGCAAGAAAAGAAGAAAGCGTGGTTGGATTGGTTAGCAACAAAAGCTAACCAAAAAGTTCAAAAGGCAACGGATGACGAGATAAAGGAAGCAAGAACGAAGTATAAAAGATTGAAAACAGCAGCGAAAGAAATTGTGTCTAGAAAGAAAGAAGAACGAAAAGATGATTTCGATAGGAAGCGCACTGAAGATTTACAGTCAAACATTAAGTTTTTCTGGAAAACCATCAAAACAGTCAGACGAAAAACTTCTACCTCGGAGCTGAGTACAATCAGGAGTCAAGATGGGAGCATTATAAAAGGAGAAAAATGTGTGTTAAAGAGATGGAAAGAGTATTTTGAAAGTTTGTTTGAAAGAGAGGAAGTGCAGGTACAGCATCTGCCACCATCCACGGAAACGAATATAAATGTTGATGAAAATGAGATAAGCATGGATGAAATAGTGAAAGCGTTGAAAAGTATGAGATTAGGTAAGGCTGCAGGGTATGACAGGATTACCGTCGAGATGCTGAGGGCTGGACAGGGCCTGGTGGCTAGTCAGCTGTACCGCCTTTTCAATCTGTGCTGGCGAAATGGGCAAGTGCCGGGAGACTGGTGCAAAGCCGTAATCGTGCCATTGTACAAGGGAAAAGGGTCACGGCAGGACTGCATAAACTACCGTGGTATAAGCCTTCTTAGCGTCGTCGGTAAACTGTATGCGAAAGTGATGATTGAAAGGGCTGTGAATGAAACAGACGAGAAAATATGGGATGTACAAGCGGGATTTAGAAAGGGAATGGGATGTACGGATCAGGTCTTTTCTTTGCGGTGCATAGCCGAAAAGTGTTTGGCTAAAAACAAGAAAGTCTACTGCGCCTTCGTAGATCTAGAAAAGGCCTATGATAGAGTGGTGAGGAATGAATTGTGGTCAGCACTGTCCGTGTACGGTGTGAGCAGTGTCCTCATACGAGCATTGCAATCTCTTTATAGGGATTCTAGTGCTTGTGTAAGGATAAACGGGGCATACACTGAATGGTTTAATATCGAAAAAGGTGTTAGACAGGGATGTGTAGCGTCACCGTGGCTGTTTAATCTGTTCATGGACAATTGTTTGACAGATTTAAAAGAGAATGAAAGTGGGTTGAGAAAGAATGAGTTACTCGTCAAATGTCTTCTCTATGCTGATGACCAAGTATTACTTGCACTCTCATCGTGTATCTGGGGTCAAAGTTTACAAGAGATGGAAAGTGTGAGAGTGATATCGAAAGAAGAGTGAATGCAGGAAACATGGTGAATGGAGCTTTGCACTCCTTTATGAGCAATCGGAAGGTGTCTAACAAGGCTCGTTTGGCTGTGCATGAGGGGGTGTTGGTTCCGACACTCATGTACGGAAGTGAAAGTTGGGTATGGCAGAAGAAACATGAAAGTAGAATAAATGCAGTTGAGATGAGAGCATTAAGAAGTATGATAGTAGTTAAACTGAGTGACAGGATAAGAAATGGTGAGATAAGGAAACGTTGTGGTCTGAAAGAAGATGTAGTATAAAAAATTGAGAAAGGTATGCTGAGATGGTTTGGCCACATCGAGAGAATGAATGAAGAACGATTGACGAAAAAAGTGTATAAGGCGAGTGTGAATGGAAGTGCTGGAAGGGGTAGACCTAGGCGGACTTTTCTAGACCAAATTAGGGACGTCTTGAAAGAAGGCCAGGTTAAGAGTACCCTAAACCGTAGAGCATGTATGAAGGGAATAATGAAAGTGGACGAAGCGAAACAAGTATGTAAGGATCGTAGCAAGTGGAAAGAAGTGGTCTCTGCCTACCCCTACGGGAAAGAGGCGTGATTATATGTATGTATGTAAGCTTGCCATATGGCAGCCATATGGACTGGCCCAGTTATGCAGTAAAAGTACTAAAAATCTACAAAGACGACAAATTTTGAATTTTGAATATGTTAGCCAAGTTACAAGCGTTTTATAAAAAGTGTGTACTTATGTACTGTTTGAAATTATTGACTTGAGATAAGCTCGGTCAATGCCGTTGCGGCAAATATTTTTATAATAAAATATATGGTGATTGACTGTAAGTACCGATTAAAAAATATAGGTTACAGTTGGTTATTTTATTTATTTAAACAGGTTGCAACCGTATTATTAATTTATTTATACTACTATGCTACCGTTAGAAGATATAATCCATTATTAACCAATTAAAATATTTATGTGGACTTATTTCAACAATAAGGTTGATAAATAATGAAAAAATATTAAATAGAGTGTAATAAATTAATTAGATCGTTTAGTCGCTATACTTACAGTACCGTAGTGCGAGCGAATGAAAATATATAAAATAAAGTGTTGCTCGCGTAGGCAATCGCCCGCTCGGGGTAAATACCTAAATTTGCGTAACGCCGAAATGTACGATAACATCATCCAGATACACTAAGCAAATTATATCTCCCTAAATGCTGTCTTCTCTTTGTCAAATCAAGCGTAGAAAACCACTTAATTCCATTGAGCTTACCCGGTGTGTCATCTACGTCTTTCTTGAATAATATGTAATAAATATTGTCAATAAACATTATGCCACAAATTAAAAGACATGATTTTCTGTCAACATTATTTTATCAAAATAAAACTAATTTTATTTCATTTTAATAAAATGTACGAGTACAGAGTAAAAGTAGGTGCCTACATACTGCAATTCTGATTTCAAGGAAGTATGAAGTGTAGAAGTAAGGACCACCAACTTCTATAGTAGAATAGTTGAAAAAGGGGCCATCTGTAAGCAGTAAATAACAGTTCAAAACTGTCAAAAACTCTCCACAACAGCGCTGGAGTAGTTACTGGGAAAAAATGAACTTAGCAGTTGTCGACGGTTTGAAGTGTGCTGCTAAACTGCTCAGTAGCTCTAAAATCTAAAATAATTTTATTTAGTAATATTCCTGTGGCATATTATTAAAGTTTTGCTAAAATTCAATAATCTACGTCAAATAGCCTCAGAGAAAATTCCTGTGAAAGACAGACATAGAGACACGAATACCGAGGTGACTTCAAAAGTGATCTAATTTGCTAGATACAGAAAGTTTT
This sequence comes from Parnassius smintheus behrii, assembly GCA_036936625.1. Lineage (NCBI taxonomy): Eukaryota > Metazoa > Arthropoda > Insecta > Lepidoptera > Papilionidae > Parnassius > Parnassius smintheus. The sequence continues at coordinate 28,688,361 of JAUPFT010000003.1, read as the reverse complement.
TATCTAATATCTAGATTATAAACAATACTTATTGAAAGTCACTCTTTTGTTTAATTTATCACTGGTACTGAAGAAAAACCTCTGTCCTGGGAAAAACCAGCAAGAAACCCAGCGGGACTTTTTTTGAAAAAAAAAAGAAAAAATGACAATTATATATTAACCTATTGACACAAATGTCAAAATAGTTTGATATAAAATGAGTTTATTAATATTCCAATTTATTTCAATTTGATACCTTTCTTCTACCATTTTTTCTGTAAAAATTATAGTTTTATTTTTTACATTTAAACATGCTAAACAAATTTTGTAACATTTTTGTAAATAGAGCAAGGACGGTGAACAGTATTATCATGAGAAATGTGTACTATCAACATAAATATGACTGTAACGTGCAGACAGTTATAAATCAGCAGATTCAAGCAGAACAGCAAGCGGCTCAAGATTACTTGTCAATGGCAACAAGTTTTCTACATCCGTGTTTGTCACGCCCGGGCGCTGGTGGTTATTTTATGAAAATGTATAAAGAGGAACTTGAGCACATGCAGCGACTAATTGAATATCAGTTGATAAGAGGAGGGGCAATTGTTATAAGTGGACTTAATGCACCAATAGTTAATGAAAAATTGACCTTGTATTGTGCTTTTAAACAAGGTCTTGACATGGAAAAGTCTGTAACAGAGGTAGAGACGAAGAAATATTCTTTAATTCAATTTTAAATAGTTTGAGTTTATACTTGTTAGATCTGTGGTAGGAAAGGTGCACGAGGCAGGCCTTGAATTTCATAGTACGCAAGCAACCAGAGCAAAAAATTTGCAATTGTGATTTTACCTGCTACGTACCGAATTACTTGTTAGTAAAGGAAAACATCGTAAGGCGATCCGCTCAGTAGCTTACAGAGATGAGTTGTGACGCGCATGTCTCTATGTTTTCTATTGGATCTAAAGACTCCCACCTTGCTGTCTAAAAATCTACAACTGTTCACCTACTTTGCATCGATTTTGCAGAGTGTAGTGCTTTAGGAAAACTGCGCGTCCCAGAAATGAAAAATGTTTCAAAGACATAAAATCTGTTAACACGCACAACATTTTATACGTGATAGAGCCAAGCTGCGGCTATATTATGGTTGTAGCACGAATTAGTCGGCTCGACTGGGGAAGCACCACGCTATCATAGAATACCAGCGTAAAATAGCAGCTTAATGCTGCTGTGTTTCGTATGGTGAGTGTAGACCCGGTATCCGGAGACCCTTTATTACTGGAAACGAGGCATTCCATCTTAGTCCCCAGGGCTGACAACGCATCTGCGTCTTATTTCTTAATCGAGGATAAATGTAGATGTCTATGGGCCACAGCATCCACTTACCATCAGGTGGACTGCGTGCTCGTTTGTCACCATTATTCTACTTTAAAAAACTGCAGCAGTTTGACGGACTCTTTGTCCTTTAATAATGTTTCATTAACTAAAATAATTGTTTCTAGAAGTGAGAAGTGCATAAGCCGTTACCATTTTAAGGTAATTCATCAATAATTCACGCGTTTTTATACCATCACTGTCGTGAGTATTATAGGATTTGTATTTAAAGTAGGTTGAGCGCCAACCGTCACCTATTAATGAGGGTTTTTTATCATATCCCCTAGTTGACTTTTACCATGCAAATAGGACGATTCTAGACACGTTTATATCGGGACAAGAACCTATGTTAATAGAAAGTTAGTAGTAATAACTCTCCACACATTCTACCGAGCTGGTAGCTCGTCGAACCTTTGTCTCGATCGATTCTTAGGAGCCGTCCATTAATAACGTGAGATGTTTAAAAGGGCCTACCCCTTTTCCCTGATTCGAGTCGAATCTTACCCAATCTCACGTGGGGGAGAGGCAGGATATCGGCAAATATCACGTAATTGTTTTTCCTCAAGATACAATGTAAAATTTGGAGAAATTTATCAAATATCTACAACATAATACACAATAATAAGTATTTACCGTGGCTATGCGAACTCCACAATTATATAAAAATAAATTAAGTAAATTATGTTTTTTTTTAAATAAACCCAACGCAATCAAGTACAGATTAACATATTTATATATCTCACGTGAGGTTTGGGAGGGCAAGTGAGTGGAGTCGAGCCAATATCTATTACATTATATGTGGTAGAGCCATTCTGCAGTTATACTAATTGTATAGTTGTAGCACAAATAGGTGATCGGACCGGATATATCGGTGATAGGACCGAGGAATTACCACTCTCTCACAGAGTACCAGCGTAGAATTCCTGCTTAATGCTGCTGTGTTTCGTATGGTAAGTGTAGAGAACCGGAGACCCTTTTTACTGGAAAAGAGGCATTCCACCTTAGTCCTCGCCGCTGACAACGCATCTGCATTTTGATTCGCAAAGAAGGATAGATACAGATGTATATGGGCCACAGCAACCACTTGCCATCAGGTGGACTGTGCGCTCGCTTGTCACCCTTATCCTATAAAAAAAATATCTCACGACTAAGCAGTAGAGCCAACCAATGAGGATAGGAAAATCGCCAAAATCGCTGATATCGCGAATATAATGAAGTCGCTAAACGCGTAAATAACGAATTACTTGCGTAAATAATGAACACCCCTTTATCGATTACAATCAAACCTGTTGCTTATAAATGCTTTAAATTATAATTTTTATTCATCAACAGCTGTTAGAAAATATTGTCAACGTCGCAGAAAGTGTAAATGACTACCAATGTGCAGATTTCATTACCTCCGTGTATTTAGCAGAACAGATGGCATCTATAAATGAATTTTCGCATCATATCACAAACATGAGCAGGATATGTGGTGATGAACATGCCATATACCACTACGACCAAACGTTATTGAAGTCTTATCCACATTCATTTAACTTCAAAATGCCAGGGAACTAGAATTGAAAATTATTTTTGAAAGGTTTAAAACTTACATATGGAAATTTTGTTCCTTTATAACGGATGATCTTCATTACGGAATGATATATACATATATGCGTGCGATGTATACGCGTATGTGTGTAATAAAATATATGTATTTTTGAATTATTTGTTTGTTTTTGTTTCCATCGTCTTACTTAAAAACTGACTCAAACTCAAATAAATACTTAAATATCGGCCGGATATCAAATGAAAAAGATGATATCCGGTCTTTACCTGTAGACAGCAAATATTCTTACTAACAGGACTACTGGCAATTTGCTTCGCCAATATATTTGTCGAATGTAGAAGTACAGATGGCTAAAAGTCCCATTTTTCGTCAGTAACTTAAAAGTAATATGCGCCTTGTAGTGAAGAAATGAAATCAGGAAAGTCAAACTTCTTTAGGAAAAGGAGCCCTTAAAATAAATTCCTTATCATATCTACCATTTCTGCTAAATACACATATCAAATATACAAAATCATCTACTTGCTCAACCAAATCCCCTTCTATTCTTATTTCACATGTCATTTTACTTATTTCTCTTTTTTAAAACCATCACTTTCGTCTTCTTTGTATTCACTTTCATTCCACCTTCATTTATTGGCCTGTTGATTAATGTAACTATCATTTGCAACTCGGCCGCCGACAACACAAATATGACTTGATCATCGGCGCACAAAAGGTATATGACGGTTCACTCGCCCATTCTTAACCCACATTCTTCAACTTTCAAAGTTTCCAAACAACTGTTCATAAATAAGTTGTACGAGCTACGGGGAAGCTACACAGCCCATTCTAACACCTTTATGAATGCCAAACCAGTCCGAGTAGATCCCGTTAATCCCGACAAAAGCATTATAAAAATACTTTAATGTCTGTGTCAACCCAGCGCTCAACCCAAATGAGTTCAGTGCTTGCCACAACACATCCCTGTCCACTCTGTCATAAGTCCATAAACGCACAAAAAACTTTTTGGTTTTTAGCCATAGCTTTTACGCGGTCATTCGCATGGAAAAGACTTGATCCTTACACCCCATTCCCTTTCTAAATCCAGCTCGCACATCCCAAAGTTTTCCGCCAGTTTCGTTGCAATGTCATAAAGTGGTAAAATTAAAAAAAATTGTAACCGACCACAATGTAAATAAAATTAGTACATCATCATTGTAGTCGGAGTCAGTTAAATATGCATTCTTAAAGATAACTTAAAAACTACTGGTCAGATCTTAATCAATACCACCACAAGCGAAACACTAGCTTACTATTAAAAAAAAAGAATCAGTAAAATCGGTTCTCCTAGAAAAAAGTTCTGAAGTGTGAGGTGAAACACACAAAAAATACCAGTCGAAATGAGTACTTCCTCTTTTTTGAAGTCGGTTGAAAAATGACCTAAAACTAGCTGCATTGTAACTTTGTAAATTGTAAAAAATAAACATTTTTTGAAGAAAATTACTTATTATACATTATAACTACAGCTTTACGTTTTTCCCTGCGGGGTAGGTGGAGAGGATTGATCGCCAGGAAATCGATCCTGACAATTTCAAGACACTTTCGCATATTTTTAGTTAGTAGTTATGGTAGAACTATAGTTTCATTCGTTATAGTTTTGATTTAAGCGATTGTTGTTCTATAATATAATGCTTTTACATATCCGAGACCTTCCATTTCCCACATAATTGCGTTATTTCACAGACCTTACTTTCATATGACTACAGTATAGGACTTTTACTATGTACTACAATAATACATGAGTCGCGTTCTACCTCCTTATCTTACACATGTCAAACTGCAGGTATGTGTCTCCAGCGGAACAAAAATTCAATCACCTTGAGTCGGTTTCGTATAGAGGAGGTTCTATATGTTGAGTTATTCAACATATCATCATCATTCATCATTACAAACCTTCACAAGTCCACAGCTGAACATAGGCCTCCCCCAAGTAATGCCACAAAGCACGGTCCTGAGCCACCTGCATCCATCGACTTCCTGCGTATCTTACCAGGTCGTCACTCCATCTAGTGGAGGGTCGCCCTACACTACGCCTACCGGTATGAGGCTGCCACTCAGGAACCTTTCTTCCCCATCGGTTATCAGTTCTTCGAGCTATATGGCCGGCCCATTGCCACTTCAGCTTACTAATCCGTTGGGCTATGTCGGTCACTCTGGTTTTACTGCGGATATCCTCATTTCTGAGTCTATCACGCAGAGAAACTCCGAGCATAGCCCTCTCCATAGCTCGCTGAGCGACCTTGAGCGTCCTCATACGGCCAGCAGTGAAGGACCACGTCTCAGATCCGTAAGTCATCACTGGCAACACGCACTGGTTGTAAAATCTAGTTTTTAGAGATTGAGGTATACCTGACGAGAATATATGTCGTAATTAATTACGACATATTCAACATATAATTATTATTATTAAAATAAGCAAAAGTTAGCGAGATAGTAACAAGATTAAATGCTTGCATTCCATGAATAAACTTTACAAAGCTAATATAATTAGTTTGACCTTACATTTCTATTATAATATAGAACATGTAACTGTAACAGAAATTAGGCAATTTATGGTCATAAAAGTTACCGACGTTCACCTAAGCTGGTCGGATCGCGATGAAAGCGGTGTGGAGAAAAAGGATATAAACGATGACTGAACACTAAAATTTGGCAATTTTATGACCTCATCCTAGTTCCCAGCACTATGTATGTAAACCAACGTCCTACACGTTTATAGTCTTATGTTTTTACATAGTTTAAATAAACCGCTGTTAGACTGGTAAGTTCCAAAATAGCTCCCCAGCGTCTTTGGGTTTTGTAATGACTACGACAGTAATTAAACATTTTGCTTACGACTTATGGCGTTATATGTAAAGTAAAGAACAGATGTACAATAAATTTCCGGTTAAAGTTATATATGTAGATTACAGATGATTGATTACTTCTAAAATATAACACAAACGAAGTTCTGAGCACAAACTTTTTTAATAAACTTAAACAAAGTCAAAGAACACGTACATTATTTTCCATTTAGTACTTCAATACTCCATATCGATTTGTGAATTATTATTATTTGTAAGTATATTTTCGACTTCCTCTACTTGGCAATTCTGCAATGCTGCCTTTAGGCGTAACCTTTGATTATTATAATCTCTGCCGTATAAAGATAATTTACAAAAGTCCATATACCATTGTTCCACGGTCGCTGCAAAGGAAAAATACTGAGTTAAAACGTTTTACAAAAGTCAAGCATGTTGCTGTCATATAAATACTATACATCACAACAATAAAAGCTAAAAAGGAATTTGAAATCCTTTTTGAGGAGCGGACTTGTACTATTTTGCAATCTTAGTTAAATGGGTCATTTTTAAAACAACTTGTCTATGGTAGTATAGTACATTTTTTAAAGATGAGGCATCAAAGTTATGTATGTATTAAACGTTTTTAACCATGATTTATTTTTTGTTGCATAAAACTCACAATATTAATTATTGGATTTGCGACTGCAATCAATAGCATTGTTATTTAGGATTGCATAAAAAAACCCTGAAAAATTTAAAAAGTGATCACAGTACCTATATGTGATCTAGGCTGTTGATTTTCAACATTTTAAAAAGTATACCTATTATCACTTAAACAAGTAACATGTTATTTTTGACGTGACAAAAACGTCTAAAAATCCACGAACGCCGACTGCATGCACGAAAAATTATGACTCATTTTCCCGTTACGCTCGCGCTCCTGTCAAACCGAGCACGATTGGAGTGAGAGCGCGGC